>JAVLUX010000221.1:1542500-2142500 GCA_032164185.1 Moxostoma hubbsi | reverse complement strand
AAGGCCTTGCCTATAGCCAAGGCTCCGGGGCCAGATGGATTTGCCGCTGAATTTTTTAGATCTTATGCTACAGCACTGGCTCCACTTCTGTTAGAATCATCAAAAAATGGAAAGCTTCTGCCAACCATGACACAAGCCCGGATCAGTCTCATTCTTAAAAAGTACAAAGATCCAAGAAAGTGTAAGAGTTACCATGCAATTTCCCTGATCCAGCTAGACGTTAAAATCTTGTGAAAAATTTTGGCTAATCAATTAAGTTATGACCTCTCTTATACATATAGATCAGGTGGGGTTTATTCGGGGCCGCAGCTCTTCTGATTTATTGGATGGATTAAGTTACATTATAGACACCCTGTAGCAGTGGTACAAACATTCAGATTATTTTACTGTGGATAGGGGCAACTGGCAGGGTTGCCCTCTTTCCCCATTATTGTTCTGTCTTGGCCTGGAACCATTAGTAGACGTGATAAGAAAGGAGGATGATTTTCCATGGGTGGTGGCGAGAGGTGTGGCCATAAACTTTTGCTTTATGCAGATGATATTTTATTATTAATTTCTGACCCTACTAGATATATGCCTTGCCTCCACAGAATTATTAATTCCTTTTCTAAGAGTCAATTGGTCTAAACCTGAAGCTTTTGTCTTTTCAGCTGGGCATCTTCCAGTAGCCCAAACAAGGCATTAAGTATTTGGGTATTTTATTCCCAGCAAATTTGTCTGATTAGTAAATTTTTACCCTTTAATAAAAAAAATTAGCGATATGGGCAGGTGGGCTCCATTGTATTTATCGATGACATATTACATTTCAGTAAACTGCATAGGTGATTGACAAAGGTGGGCTAGGCCTACCCACGATTTTGTTTTATTATTATGTGTTTGGTCTCAGACATTTGGCTCATTGGTCGATTCCACCTGAATGAGCCCCTCCCTGGTTTTGTAATGAACAGGAAGTTCTTGCCCCGATTTTGCCATTGCAAAGCCCTTTTATCAATCTAACCGGAGAAGTTAAGTTGCACCCCATTATCTCACATTTGCACTCGGTATGAACAAAAGTGTCCAGATTGTTTAATTCGGATATTTATCTAAATGTTGCCTCGAGCTAATGTCTGAACCCTAAACTACATATTAATAAGTGTCCTTTCTGTTGGTCAGAGTAGATTGTGAGGGGGTTTACTACACTTGGTGTGTCCTATATGACAGAAGTGTGTTGAGGTCCTTTTCAAAATTTGGTTCAACATTTTGGGATCCCCTGATCTCAGTTTTTTAGGTATCTACAGCTGCACCACATGCTCTGTACTATTTAGGGGGCTGAATAGCATTTAGATGGTAACTCGACCACTCTCAAGAGTTTATGGGAGACAGATTTATACCTGGAATTATAGGAGGGATTCTAAAAAAAAACATCAAGAGTGCATCTAGAGACGCAAGGGTGCGCCATATGCAATTCAAGATTTACATTGGTTCTATTGGACCCCCTCTTGTTTGTATAGGCTTGGTCTTAAAGACACACACCCACATGCTGGCGATGCCAAACAGAGGATGGAGACATAACCCATGTCTTTTGGGGGGGTGTTGAGATACAGGAGTTTTGGTTAAAGGTTCAGAGACTGGTGTGCAAAGTATCAGGCACTTGGGAATCATTTTGCCCCAAAATACACACAAAAAGTTGTTTTTTGAGGAACCTTTGAGGAGGGGTCATTTAGTAGAATGGGGAAGTACAACGGGTTCATGGAGAAATGTGGAGGGTATATATCATTTATAGGAGGGTGATTATTTTTATAATTTTTTATTTTTATTTTATTTATTTGTGTGTCTTGTGTGGGATGTTGTTGGGTTGGAGATTGGTAGGGGTAATAGTGGGGGTTAAGATTGATTCTGTGTATATATATTTTGTTTTTCTGTATGAGAATCAATACAAATTTTTAATAAATTCAACCTAAGTATATGTAAACTTCTGACTTCAACTTGTATGTACTTTCGAGCCATGATGAATAGTTATGACACTGTTATTTTTACTCAGCTGTAGTGTATGGTAGTAATCTGAGTGATAATGGAGAGATGCTGCCATTAGAATTATCCTAATTTCCTCTTCTGATGTTGCAGTTCTGAGTAAGGAATAATTGATGAGGGATCATTGAATTATTGAAAATTAATGCACACCCTTTGGGTCTTATGAGTGGAGTTTTGATACAGTCCAAGCCTCCGTTGCTAGTTCGAAGACATCACTTTAGAACTAGCAACAGAGTATTGTTATGCTAGCACTGCATTTGTGCATGTTTGTTTGTGTGAATGTGTGAGTGTGCGAATGTGCGCATGAGCGAAAGCAACGGAAAGAATGAAAGAAAACAGAGAGATTGCATGTTGGATTACCTGTTTGCTGCTCTCATAAGCAGAAACATCACTTCAAATCTCCAAGATTTCAAGAAGTTTTAGTATATTTCTCAGTGTTGCCATTCTTATATATAGTTTTACAATTGCTACAAAACTGTTTTAATAAGTTGTGCTGGTCCGTTGACATCGCTATGTGTCAGGCTAGCAAGTAATATGTGTGTGAAAAAAAAAGTGGGTGGCCGTGTGAGAGTGTTGTTGAGAGAGGGGGAGGGGGAGCATGAGGGTGCTTTCCACTTAGGCTTATTAGTGCGAAATACAATGAAACACTTGCTCATATTAAAAGTTATTTAATATAATTTAGAAACTGTTGTAATGATCAAGTTGCGGGGTTGCGATTCTGTTTGTTGGTAGCGACTCGAGTCTCTATGAGTGTGTGCGCGTGCCCGTATGTACTGTATGTTTATCACAGAGAGAGAGAGAGAGAGAGAGAGAGAGAGAGAGAGAGAGAGAGAGAGAGAGAGAGAGAGAGAGAGAGAGAGAGAGAGAGATTTTATCCAATGTTTTTAACCAATGTGTTTGTTTTAACAGATTTTGCTGTGGTAGCAAGTAGGGCTCTTTGAAATAACTGAAATAATTTGGCAAAGTGATATGGAACATGATCAAGATCTAGAACTACTTTATAGCGGTGCTTTTACTTGAAAAATTATTTCACACCTTAGAACGTCTGTCAACCAATCAGAATCAAGCATTCAACATACCTTAAGACCTTAAACTTAAGCTAACAACACAGAAATAATTATACTCTTTCATGTCTGATTGAACACATCCCATTAAACATATACAGTGCTGTTCTTCTTGGCGGAATACCGATAAGATGGCAGTGTAGAGAGTGAGCTCCCAAGTAGAATATTTTAGAAAGCCCCCTAAAACATTTCATTAACATTTTAAGTTATACAATTATGAAAAAGACAATGGGGAGTAAGATGGAAACTAAATGTAAAAACCAAGAAATCTACACAGCCTGCAGAAAAATAAGAAGATGAGGGTATGCACTCACAAAGGCCCACAAGCAAGCAACCACAAAGGAAACTTTATGCGATTACCCAGAAAAACTGTTGATCTGGGTCTTATTCTCGCTAAAATGGAAGAGAAACAATGTCGTAATATATGGAGTACCCAAAGGTGCGGAGAAAGGCTTTCTGAAGATGACCTTATTTCCTTAGAGAAAATCGAAATCTACCAGATGATACAATTCTTCTGCACAACCACGATCAATCGTGGCTAAATTTCTGTTTCGTGACCAAAGAAGAGATACTCTGGCAGGCCTGGTGAATGAAAGGATTCTTCAGGTTCTTCAGATGAGAAGGGAGTATGCAGAAATAAGTAATGTACTGAAAGAGAGGAGTGAAATTCAAAACGCTGTATCCCGAACGTTTGAAGGACATGGTAAGAAGAGGAATCCAGTGCAGTCTATTAGCCTTCCAGACATTTTCATGGAGCAGATTCAGCGATTGACTTGGTAGAAGAGCGGGAGGTGCACGGACAGACGCGACCCTCAACGAAAGATAAACCAAAAGTTTTAAGGAGAAGCTACAAACGTTTCGGAGAGTACTGGCAGTACTGACTGTTAATTTATCATCTTCATTGTTTTTTTCCACTGACTTGATACTCCTTGGACATGACCTGTAGGGCTACAGGTATACCATAGTGTGGGGGGAAAAAAAATTTAAAATTAAAAAAGGTAAGTCAGACAAAACATATTGTTTGTACACCATGCTTAAATGGCTTAGTTCTTAAAATGCAGTTCAAAATAATCGGGACAAGTTAAATCTGTAATATGTTCATAATTTTTTTTTTTATATATACAAATATGGCCACTCCCCTCTTATGTCCTAAATTATAATATGCAAAATCTACCTCTTTGAAAGCAATATTGTTTCATTTTGCGTGTTCTGCATCATTTAAATGGGTCTCCTGTAGAAACGCAATATCTGCCCTTGCCTTTTTTTTTGTTTGGATAAAATCTTTCCTCTTTTAACTGGACTGAGTACACCATTAACATTAAATGAAGCATCCTTCATACTTTGCAAGTGGCTCCAAGGGAAAAACCCCCTTCCAAAATCTGTAGAAAGGGCCCTGGAGGATAGCAGTGAAAAAAACACCTTTGAACCATCTATCTTAACAGACATAGAAGGAAGGTTTATATTGATAACAGGTAGAGGGAAGCACAGTGTATTTTTTTAATGTGTATTTTGAATAATCCTCAGATCAAGCAGAGTTTAAAAGAAGAAATTACATCATACTTGGAGAGAAATGATGATGGGGAGGTGGTACCATCGATACTTTGGGACACACTTAAGTGGTGGCTCAGGTGGGAGAGAGCAGTGTGTATTGTAGATGTAATGGCATCGTCAGTGGAGCGGTTGTTGCGGTAGGCAAACTGCAATGGGTCCAAAGAGGTGTGCAGCACAGAGCAGAAGTGATCTCTGATTAACCTCTCAAAGCATTTGCTAATGATGGGGGTCAGAGCAACAGGACGCCAGACATTTAGGCGAGTGATTTTGGCTTGCTTCGGTACAGGCACAATGGTTGACGTTTTGAAGCATGTGGGGACTACAGACAGGGAGAGGGACAGGTTGAAAATGTCTGTAAAAACACCAGCCAGTTGGTTCACGCACGCTGTGATGACATGGCCAGGAATGCCGTCTGGGCCCGCGGCTTTAGAAATGTTCACCCGTCGGAAGGATCAGGCGCAACAGAGACGAAGAGTGAACCAACCTCTTTAGCGTCAGCCGCAAGTGCTCTCTCCGTGAGGGTGGTGTTATTGTCCTCGAAACGAGCATAAAATGTGTTAAGCTCATCTGGGTGAGAGGCAGCGGTGTTCACGGCAGAGTTTTTATTCCCTTTGTAATACGTGATTATGTTAATTCCCTGCCACATACTTCTAGAGTCAGTGGTGTTGAACTGTCCTTCAATTTTGTGCCTGTACTGGAGCTTGGCTGCACTGATAGAGTTACGGAGGGCATAACTGGCTTGTTTACGCTACTCCGCTTTCCCGGAATTAAAAGCGGAGGTTCGCGCATTAAGTGCTGCGCGAACATCGCTGTTATCCCATTGTAACAAGCTTGGCAATAAGGAGGCCACGGAGATGCAGTTCAGAGGTGAGTGTTCTCTTTAATGCCACAGCAGAATTAAAGTTTACAGAAAACAATTTCTTTTAACTAACAAAAACAGACTTTTTTTATTCTTTAGTACAATCGCCAACACTAGACTGGCGCGTCTCGCTCTCTCTCTCGTCTGGTGGTTCTGTGGCTGTACTTATGCCGCTCTCCCCATGCTCACTGAAATTAGAGACAGGTGTTAGACATAATTTGGCTCAAGTGCAAGCGCCCTTACCGCTTTCTCCCCCGGACGGACGCTTGACCACACACCCGCTGCCACACCCATGGTTTCTGGTTGGGGTAGATCCGTATTGTTTTGGTTGGCACAATGTCCTCTACGCACTTCCTGATGAAACACGTTACGCTATCAGTGTAAACCTTGATGTCGTCATCAGAGGCGGACCGGAACATCTCCCAGTCCGCGTGATCAAAACAGTCTTGTAGCATAGTCTAATTGGTCTGACCAGCACTGGATCGTTCTGAGGGTGGGTGCTTCCCGTTTCAGTTTCTGCCTGTAAGCAGGCAGAAGCAGAACGGAAGAGTGGTCTGATTTGCCAAATGGTGGGAGGGGGAGGGATTTGTAGCCATCCCGGAAAGGAGAATAGCAATGATCCAAAACCCAGTCCCCTTCATGTGTTGAAGCTGATGGGTTGGTGGTATTTTGGAGCGATTGTTTTAAAATTGGCTTTGTTAAAGTCCCCGCAAACAATGAACACGGCCTCAGGGTGCGCGGTTTCCTGCTCATTTATACTCCCATACAGTTCCTTGAGTGCCTAGTCTGTGTCGGCTTGTGGGGGCATGTACACAGCTGTGATAATGACCGCTGTGAATTCCCTCGGTAGCCAGAATGGTCGACACAGAAGCATGAGATATTCCAGATCAGGAGAGCAGAAAGACTTGATAAAATGTACGTTCCTCTGATCACACCATGATTTTTTGATCATAAAACATACATCACCACCTCTGCTTTTACCTGAGAAGTATTTCGCTCTGTCCGCTCGATGCATGGAGAAACGTGTGGGTTCGATGGCCAAGTCTGGAATCTCCGCAGACATCCAGGTTTCTGTAAGGCAGATAATACAGCAATCTCTCATCTCTCGTTGGAAAGAGATCCGTGCTCTCAGAGCTTGTTGTCCAGAGACTGAACATTTGCCAGTAATAAACTGGGTAGCGGGGGTCGATTTGCACGATGTCTTACTCTGATGAGAACGCTGGCTCTTTTTCCCCTTTTCCTTCTGCGTTTCCGTGGCCGGGCAGCCCAGACAAAGGGCTATGGGACAAAAAATATGTTTTTAAAGATTTAAAAAAATTACTAATGATGAAGTAGACCACATGGAAAGGGAGACTATTCCATAGATTAGGACCTATCAGAGAAAAGGCACGGTCACCATTAGATCTATAACTGCAACGAGGAACCCTCAATAAAAGTTGATCAGAAGATCTGAGTGCTCTGGTGGGGGAGTAAGGGTGTAGAAGGGCACTGATATATTGGGGCGTGAGACCAGATAGTGCCTTGTAGACAGAAATCAGAATTTTAAAATCGACCCTGAATTTCACAAGAAGCCAGTGTAGAGTCACTAAAACCAAGGAAATGTGATCCTTTTCTTGACCCTGTTAAAAACCTAGATGCTGCAGCCTCACTGTGTAGGAACCAGTCATTCACAGCAGGCACTTCGGACAGTTCACCAGATCAAGGAAACAGAGAAGGTTGGTATCCCAGAACACACTGAAAGGGTGTTAACTTGGTGGAGGGTTTGAGGAACGAGTTCGGTGCATATTCCACCCAGGGAAGAAAGCGGCTCCAGTCAGTTTGGTTCTGTTGACAGTACATGCAAAGGAATTTAGTGAGTTCTTGATTCATATGTTCCATCTGGCCATTGGACAGAGGGTGGTAACCTGAAGTGAGACTTATGTTGACAATAAGCGATCGAAAGAAGGCTGTCCAGACCCTGGATGTAAACTGAGGGCCCCGGTCAGAGACAATGTCTTCAGGAAGACCATAATAGCGGAACACATAATGCGGAACAATAAAAGCGGTGTTTTGCTGCAGTTTAAGGCTGATGGGAGTTTAGCCATGGGTATTAGTTGACATGCCTTAGAGAAACTATCAATGACAGTTAGAATAGTGGTGTTACCTTGAGAGATAAGGAGATTAGTGATGAAATCAATGGCGATGTTGGACCATGGGCATTGTGGTATGGGTAGTGGTTGTAGTAGTCCTGCTGGGGCTTGTCTAGGGGTCTTTGCTGTGGCGCAGTTGTGACAGGTATTCACGAAAGTACTGGTGTCTGCCTGAACCGATTCCTTAATAAGCGAACATTTTACGTAATACCTGGATGACCAGAGCTTGTGGAGGAGTGCACCCAATGGATTACCTTTTCTCCTAGACTTGGCGGTAGAAATGTTCGGTTGGGTGGGCATTCTGGGCCTGAGAGATTTTGAACATGTCCCACTGGACCGGAGCTAGAACCAGCATAGGTGAAATGATGGGTTCCGGAGAGGGATTCTGAAGAGTGGCGTCATATTGATGGGAAAGCGAATTAGCTTCGACATTCTTTGATCCTGGAAGATAGGTAATAGAAAAGTTGAATCAATTGAAGAACAGTGCCCATCTTGCCTGTCTGGGATTAAGTTGAGCGCAGTTATTCCAGGTTGCGATGATCCGTTAATACCAGAAATGGATGTCTGGCACCCTCCAGCCAGTGTCGCCATTCACCAAATGCTGCCAAAGTTTGCGTGAGTAGTAAGCACATGGAAAAAGTTTATGAGGATTACCTTGCCGTCGAGAGAGGATAGCACCAATGCATGTGTTAGATGCATCCACTTTTACCACAAAAGGAGCGTTGGGATCAGGATGATGCAGGATGGGAGCAGAGGTGAAGTGATTCTTCAACTCATTGAAGGCTTGAATGGCGTGAGTAGACCAGCAAAGCTTGGTGTTTCCTCCCTTTACCATTACAGTGAGTGTGACAGCGACAGTGCTGAAGTTTCTGATGAATCTTCTGTAGAAGTTGGCAAAACCTAGGAATCATTGGAGTTCCTTGACCGTAACAGGTTGAGGCCAGTTTAGAACTGCCTGTACCTTGCCCCCATCATTAGGCACTCCTTCTGGACTGATGATATAACCAAGGAAGGAGACTGATGTTTGGTGGAATTCACCTAACTGCTTTGGCGTAAAGTTTGTGTTCCATGAGATGTTTCAGAACAGCCCAGACCTGCTTGATGTGTTCCTCCAAGGTGTCTGAATAAACCAAGATTTCATCAATATATACAATTAAGCACTGGTTCAACATATCTCTGAATAAATTGTTTATGACTGCAACACAGATGGACTATTAGACAAGCCGAATGGCATCACGAGATATTTGCAGTGCCTGCTGCTGATGGAGGAAGCTGTTTTCCACTCATCCCCTTCTCGATTGCGAATGAGGTTGTAAGCACAGCAAAGATCCAGCTTGGTAAAAAACTTAGCAGATTTAAGTTGTTCCAACGCTGCAGGAACCAAAGGCAATGGATATCTGAATTTAACAGTTATATCGTTCAGACCACGATAATCGATACAGAGATGAAGACCCCCATCCTTTTTGCCCACGAAGAAGAAGCCTGCTGCCACTGGTGAAGTGGATGGACGGATGAAACCCTTGCCCAGTTTCTCTTCAATGTACGATTTCATTGCTTTGGCCTCCGGTTCTGACGGGGGAAGATTTTGCATCCAGGAGGCGCGGTATCAGGTAACCGATCAATGTTACATTTAATTAATTTAATTACAATTAAATTAAGGGAAAAGATACGGAATCAGGGGAACATAAACTAGATCTCTTTGCAGATGATATACTGATATATTGGGGTCAACTTACAAAGTCACTCCCTGTAATATTTGACGTTCTAGAAGGGTACAAGGCAATAATTGTTTATGAAGTTAATATCTCAAGGACTCAATTATTAACATTATGACCCACAGGCAAATGAAAGGGAAATATAGCCTGAATTGGGATGTAAGATCAATTAAATATCGATATTTATAAATGTATCTGGAGACTACCCCAAGCTCTTTGATTTGAATTACAAACTCTTAAACAAAAACTAAAAGCTGATTTAGCAAGGTGGAATCTCAAGAGTTGAGTCGGTAAGAATTATTATTTTGCCAAAATTATTATATTTCTTCAGACATTTCCAATAGAAATATCAAATCGACAAATCATGGAATGAGAAATTAATATCTAGATTTTTGTAGCAGGGTAAAAAAACCTAAGATTAAGTAAGGAAAGAGGTGGGTTAGGTCTCCTTTGTATATGACAATGCTACTTTACAGCCCAATTGAGACCATGCTGGAGTTGTCCAACATACATGTCAAGATCAGTCCTGCCAACCTGTACGCATTTTGCGTAGCGGGTACGCATTTTGACCTAAAAGTATGCTGGTACAATTTGTCACTCTAAACTACGCAAAAACCTGGTGACGCCTCTGTGTACGCGCAGTACTCAACTCAAGCAACAGCAAAAGAAGAGTTCAACCAATCATAGCGCTAGGTTCATTCCCCAAAGAGCAATCGGGTATGATGGACAAATGCTCCTATCATTAATAAGAGACTGCAAATCGACAGCAACACAAAATCCTGCTCGATCCCCCTTCCACTCCTGCCGTCTTACTGATTTCTTAAGCGAGGACAGTACAGTAGTCACTGTACTTCTAACTCCTTAAGGTAAACGGGTTGTGGTGGATGTGGAAAGTTGAAATATTGAATTGAGTTAACTTAATCCTCTGGAGTCGACGTGATCGCATGGATTAATTTAAAATACTCCATCATTGATGGTCACTCAGATAAGAGGATGACAAAATTCAGCCATGCAAATTCTAAAATGCTCAAGTAACGCTGAACAATAAATCTCAATAAAATTGAAATCGTTATATGGCTTAGTAATTATGCAAGTGCTGTGATTTTTTGAGGCGCTGTGTGTTCCAGAGTGAAGAGTTCCAGAATTGTTCAGGTGCGTGTTGCAGTGTTTTTCCGTCTCAGAGCGGCTCATTTCACTGCTGCTCCTCACAAACTGTGTGAGTTTGTGCCACTTGTAACGTTAACTTGACCGCAAGATGCGCAAACATTTCCCCTGATTTGTAATGAGAATCGTTTATAAATCAGCGCTTACGAAAATTTACCACGGTTTTACTGTACTGTAGTAAGTGTTTTTTTTATTTTGTTTTTGTGTTGGCAGAATGAAGAAATGAAAGACAGACATACAGTAAATATGAGTATTGTCCTGGTTTTGTTCAATTATGACCAGTGTTTCCTCTAAAATACTGCCTTAACAGGGATAGCACAAATCTGTGTGTGACTGAGTACAGACCTGCTAACCTTTGGAAAATATTTAACATTAATAACGTTATCCTAACGCTACGTAATTTGCAAGCTAGCTTGCTTGTTCACCTGGGGCCGGTTGCACCAGATTTGCGCAAGTTACAACTTAGCCTAGTTGTGGCATAAATGGGCACTAAGTCACAATTTACGCACTACTAAATATTTGAGTGTCGCACCATTAAACTTAGGTAGGACCCTACATATAAACTAAATATTTACGGAGGCCTCCGACCAGGAGTAACTGATGGAATAAAAAAGCAGACTCATTTAATAACGTCAATGAACTCGTGTTTTGACAGTAGCCATCAAGGAGCTTCAGGTAATAATTTAGCTATCTAGGAAGGCCTACATTTCTAGCTATTTTTTTATTGAATATGCTATATTTTTCATTTGGCCTATTTCAGGATGTGTGACTATATAGCTGATTTAGTTTTTAAACAAAATGTAAATCCAGAACTCAAACTTGGGTTTTACTCATATCTCATTGACAGTGTTTTACATCACAACATAATTGTTTTTAATTATTCTTATAATTTTTTTTACATATGTAAATTAGGGATGTGTGAGACTAGTCAACTAAATGGTACAGCTGCTGCTAGTCGGCATTGTAAATAATAGTCGACTAGTCTGTTAATATTGAATTCACATAAATGTATTTACACATTGCGTTATATTGTTTTTATCATTACTTAAAAAATAATTATTAACACCAATTATTTAATAAGCTTTTATCTGGAGGATGATTTCATGCTTCTCTCTTTCACTCGGACACTCGCTCGCATAGAACAATGTCCTGATGAGCAAAACATGGTATGTTATCAAACCCCCATGCCCCGTCACACTGATGGTACTCAAAAAAGGTTGGCAGGTCTGCAAGATGGATGGATATAGAAAGTGCAATGATGGATGGAATTCCATTAGCTGCTTTGATTGCTGATAACAAAATAATGAATTGAGTGGATGATGAAACAAACCCATGGATTAATTTATCACTAAAAATTTGGCATGAGACAGAGAAATTACGTGGCTTTGGAGATGCATCAAGAATTTCAAGATGGTGTGCATTTGATCGATTTTACTCCAAGCAGAATAGATGATAGATTTTGAATCTGGGCTTGACAAGGAATTTCAAATTATTATGCATTCTTCAGCAAGGGTAGACTCCAAAGTTTTGAATCTATAAAGGAGATATATAGGCTCCATCAGAATGGTTTCTATAGATACCTCCAAGACATTATATTGACTGTAAGATCTGATCAGTATTAGACTGAGCACTTTATTAGGTACACCTGTACACCTACGTATTCATGAAATTATCTAATCAGCCAATCATGTGGCAGCAGTGCTGTGCATAAACTCATGCAGATACAGGTCTGGAGCTTTAGTTAATGTTCACATCAACCATCAGAATGTGGAAAAATGTGATCTCATTGATTTTAACCGTGGCATGATTGTTTGAATTGTTTGAATGCATGTTGATGAATTCAGGTCAGGTGCGAAACACTTCTCTCACTGTTCTTTATGTGCTAGTAATTACCCCTCTGTGGGATTTTGAAAAATGTATGACATAATATAAGAAATATTTGTGATTCCACACAATTTTGTGATCAGTAATCAAATAAGCAAATTTGTGACATTAACTGTGTTAACTCATTTTGTACAAAAGGACAGGTTTTCTTTCATTAAAGCCCTTTCACAAGATGCAGGATGATTATATCATAATCATCATGTTTTGCACAAATGTTTCACTCAAACTGTTATGCTGATAATATCATGCGTCTCAGCCATTGACCAGTAAAATAAAAAATGGCACTCAATGTCAAAAAGGTTGACATTGGGTGGACACCTGGTATAGAGAATGACAAACACAAAAAATATCCAGTGAGCTGCAGTTCTGTGGACGGAAACGTCTTGTTGATGAGAGAGGTCAACGGAGAATGGGCAGACTGGTTCGAGCTGACAGAAAGGCTACGGTAACTCAGATATCCACTCAACTACAATACAACTATAGTGTAGCATCACAGAATGCACAAAATATCGAACCTTAAGGTGGATGAGCTACAACAGCAGAAGACAACGCCAAGCACTGTATTAGGACCATAGTGTTCCTAATAGTGTTCAGTAAGTGTATTTTTACCATTTATCGCATTTTGCCATCGTTTTATCACATGCAGTTGCACAGGCATAATAAATGAGAGATCAGGCGCTGACACAGACAGTCCTCAGCAGCTCCATCTGTCACGTCTACCATAACCAGGAGAGAGGAGAAAGAGAGCCAGCTTTCTTTACCATGGAATCATCCGTTGCGGTGTGTTGTGTTGCGCCGTCAGTAAACAGATGTCCCATTCCATTTTGCGCTGCACATGCTGGAGCCACTACTGCCAGCAACACAAATAAACAGTTAGATAGTTTGTGTCGACGTGCCCATTGTAGACAACCTCAAGCCATTGCATCACGTCTCTCACACACAGCGTAAACAGGGTGTCAGTCATGATGACATGAAATACTCATGTTTTTTATGATCGCGTCCAAGTGTTTTTAACTGCTCCATCCTTCAATAACAGTTCTTTTGCACAGCTTGAATCATACCAACAACTAAAAATAGCGCAGTACAGGAAAAGAAAGCGACCATGACGTGTTTGTGCTCAAAACAGCAGGGCAGTAGCTGAATGACAGGAAGCTTCTCCTCTTCAGAGTTGTAACTTGACACTGCATCTTTTAAAAGTGGCCTGAGATATGTAACAAGTGGTCAAAGATGTCTGTCTGTGCAAGTTTTTGTGGAAAAACATTTAAATCCAGACAGGCACTTGAAGGTGTCCTGTGTAAGTCCACTTTGGATGAATTTCCCATGACAGGCCCAGTCTCTCTTCTCTTCACCTGTGTGACTGACTGAGAACCAGTGGGCGGCACCCAGGGTGAAATTATGGAAAAATAGGCATTGCATATATAGATGTGAAGTCACAAGTTCAACTAATTCAAAATTAGCCATTTTTGCAGCTTGGTTTAAATAAATGCTCTTTTTCTATTAAGGGGA
Organism: Moxostoma hubbsi; assembly: GCA_032164185.1. NCBI lineage: Eukaryota > Metazoa > Chordata > Actinopteri > Cypriniformes > Catostomidae > Moxostoma > Moxostoma hubbsi. Next base: position 2,128,618 of record JAVLUX010000221.1, on the reverse strand, counting down.
ACGTTTTCAGTTCTGCAGCGTGCAGATGTGTATGTTTTTATAGTACAATGACCTCCTATATGTCAAAAGATCAAGGAAAATGTGATCCCTCATGTCATGACCCCTTTAAAGGCTAAATTAGACATGCATTATAATGCATTCACATTGTCTCATAATACATTTGTAATATGTTAAAACTTTTTCATAAATAATTGTAACCACAATTCTAATATTATTATTATACTTACCTATGTATAGTAGCACTTTGGAGTATAATGCATTAAAATATGACCAAACACTAAAATTGTATCTGTGGAAATTATAATTTACTATATATATTTGTGTTTTATATATACAGTATATAAGGTATTCTTTAATTAAAGACAAAAGCAATTTCATCTAAGAAAATCCATAAGATATTTTTAAGTGATAATAAGACATTACAAGTAAAATCTATAAAATGGAAGTTATACTACTTTACAGTCCAATTAAGACATAAATCCAAACACATATGAAATCACATTTTGAGTTTCAATATTCCTTTTGATTTGTGATATATTTAATGTTTTAATATATAGTTTTATTAGGTCTATTGCCTATGTTTAACTTAAATTACAGCCCTTTGGGCAAAATAACATTGGAAATTTGTGATTTCTCAGAATTTACGTACATGGTGAATGTGTTCCTTTGTATTCTATTCATTTTTAAATATTTTTTTTCCAATCCATTATATAAGTTTGACTTGTATTGTATGTTAAAAGGTTGTTATTGTTGTTTGTAAGAAAACTATTGTAACTTTATTTAAAGTGGGTCAAGACCACTTATTAAGATATGATTACATCATAAAGACTTATGACTGTTGACACTATGCTGCTTTTACATGATATCAGTTATACAATACCTATTCTACATGTATTAACTATATATATATATATATATATATATATATATATATATATATATATATATATATATATATATATATAGTTAATACATGTAGAATAGGTATTGTATAACTGATATCATATATATATACTCTATATTACATTACAATTTCTGCAGATAAAATTGGATGTCGATTTGGTTATAATGCATAATACTCTTTAATGTATAACTATGAATATGTTAAATATTATAATGTATTTTATTTTTTTTATTCAATTTCTCTTTTTTTCCCGTCAAAACATTCTTAAACAAAAGAGATACTCATGGAATATGGGTTTTGCAGTGTACAAATAGAAATGCCATTCCTTTATTCACATGCACACATGCATACAGAGATTGTAGAGAGCAAGCACGTTTCCCACAAGCAGAGGAAATATTCTGCAGAGGTCCAAGATAACTTCCATGCTGTATGACTTGAAAAACATCATGCAGTTAATTCTCACACGCTTTCACACATCTCTTTATCAGATACCTGAAACCCGACCTGAAGAAGAAATCAAAGCACAAGACTGCAGTGATCAAAAAGACACTGAACCCTGAGTTCAATGAGGTACTTTATAACAGAGAATTTATGCACATTGACGTGAGGAATGAAAGTGAATGTTTGTTCTTGACAAAATCATTAATCTCTCCAATTATGCTTTTACATGTTTTGCTTAATTATTTATGAACATGTTGTAATTAAAGGATAAATTAATAATGCCAATAATTAAAATTCTGTCAACATTTACTCAACCTCATGTTGTGCCAAACCAGTATGAATTTTTTTTCCAATGAAACTAAAAAGGAAATGTATAAAGTATAAAGTGACAAGTAGCTGTCAGGCTCTAAAAATAGGACAAAAAGTACCATTATGTATATATATATATATATATATATATATATATATATATATATATATATATATATATATATATATATATATATATATATATACACACAGATGAGCCAAAAAATTATAACCACTCATCACCTAAAACACCACATGCCTACAGTGGGCACGTGAGCATTGGAACTGGATCTTGGAGCAGTGGAAACATCACATGGACGGCCGTGTACATGTGCTGCATTTACCTGGGGAGTGATGGCACTAGATGCAATGTGGGAAGACAACAAGCTGGTGGAGGGAGGGTGATGCTCCGGGCAATCTTCTACTGGGAAACCCTGGGTCCGGCCATTCATGTGGATGTCAATTTGACACGCTCCACTTACCTAAACATCATTGTAGACCAAGTATACACTTTCATGGCAATGTTGTTCCCTGATGGCAGCAGGATAATGCGCCCTGCCACACTGCACACATTGTTCGGGAATGATTTGAGGAACATGTTGAAGAGTTCTGGCCTCAAATTTTCCAGATCTCAATCCAATTGAGCATCTGTGGGATGTCCTGGACTAACAAATCCAATCCACGATGGCTCCATCTTGCAACTGATAAGACTTGAAGGATATGCAGCTAATATACAGATAATATCTTGGTGCCAGTCCATGCCATGGCGGGTCGGCACTATTTTGGCAGCACGCAGAGGACCAACATCGTATTAGGTAGGTGGTTGTAATGTTTTGGCTCATCAGTGTATATATCTTCTGAAGTCATAACATCTTCGCCACCGCAGGTCTCAAATCTAATTTGTACATGCATTGCATTGCGCATATTTACATGTTGTGTCAGGTTTGACATCACTGGTGGCATTTCTTTTTTAATTAACATTTTTATTGATTCATAAACATGTAACAAAATAAAAAACACAACATATATACACTGAATAAACATTTAACATTTAACCCCTCCTAATACCCCTCCCCAATCACCAAACCCACCCTAACCCCCGTTCTCCTATAATCTCTTGAGAGAAGTTGAAGCTCTGTCCCACAGACCCTGAATTAGCAGGGAGTAATACACTGATGCCTCATAACCTTTTCACCTCTCCCAGAGTATCTGCTGCTTTGACTATAATCAAGGACAGAGATTAAAGAAAATTAAAGTCTCCTCCCAATATTATATCATGAGGGGTGCTAGCGGCTTGCAACATCCCTTCAAGATCTATAAAAAAAATCCCTGATCATCAGCATTAGGTGCATAAATATTAGCCAAAATCAACCTTTGCCCCTGAATTTCTTCCTAATTTATCTTTAATCTTTGAGACATTTGAATTGTGTGCTTATCAATGTAATGACTTCCCTGCTCTTACTTGAGCCAGCACTAAAGAAAACATGTCCACCCCATATCTTCCCAAAATGTTCAGCTTCCTGCGGGGAAAGATGCATTTCTTGAAGAAACACTATATTATATTTCTTACGTTAAAAAAATCTTCCTTCTTTTTATGGGGTGCCCCAACATTCACATTCCACTTGGAGAGAGACAATCCACTCATATTAACATTTGACATTTTTACATATTAGAAAATTTAGATTCCCCGTCTGTCGCTCACTTCGACGTCATGTCGAAGAAGCGACACTAGGGGTCTCTCTTGAGCGCCGAAAGATACCTCTGATCTATGAAAAAAGGCCAATGAGAGTTGGCGAACAGTATTTGCATACTCCGCCTCCGGATACGGATATAAAGGCGAGAGAAATACGCTCGTTCATTCAGTAATTTTCTTCAGAGCCGATGGTCGTGTGAATGCTGTCTGCTGTGCTACACACAACTTACCCTGCTTCTGATCCTCTGACGCGCTGCTGCTGTTGGATTTACAGCGCACCTTCAGCGGCTTTTCTCTTCTCTGCCGGCGTGCAGTTTGCCCCTGAGCGCTTCGACAGCGCAGTGTTTAAAAGAGTTTATTAAAGAGGAATTTTCTCGTAAAGAGTTTATTTCTCTAAAAGAGCAATACACAGTGGTGTTGAACGCCCTTTTCAGGGCGCGTCTTTATAAAGATGCCATTCAAACCCTGTGTAGTTCCTGGATGCGGTAGAGTGCTCTCCGCTTCTGACGGTCACAGGCGCTGTCTCGTGTGTCTGGGCGCCGATCACACCGAGGCAGCGTTTGTGGACGGTTCATGTTCTCATTGCGAGAATATGACCGTGGCAGCGTTGCGGTCGCGGCTCGCTTTCAACAGAAAGCACACCACTCCTGCCGCCCCCCGTATCGCTCCTCCTTCCCACGGGATTGAGGACGATGCGGTTGGCGCTGGAGGCGATTTGGGGAGGGCAGCGGGTGCAGCTCCGCCGGGTACGCCCCCTCGGACCACCCGCCCCCCGACACGCTTGCTGACCTCCGTCCAGTCTCGAGGTAACGGCGACTCACCTCCGGGCCGGTTTGCCTATCCTCTAGAGCTCGAAGCCGATGAGCTCGCCGCTCCATCGGAGAGCGCGGTTGGACTGGAAACCTCCACCCTCCCCACACCCGTCACGGTTGGACGACTGGTTCCTGGGGTCTGGGCGCCGCTCACAGCCACCCCCCCCCCGGTCCCGTTTTTCCCGGAGGTGCATGACGAGCTGACGTCGTCATGGAGAGCCCCGCTCTCCGTCCATCAAAAGCCCTGCTCATCCGCTCTCGCTACCCTCGGCCCACGGGTACACGGCGATTCCCCAGGTGGATAGGGCGGTTGCGCTCCATTTCTGTCCCGGTGACCCTACCACCTGGCACGGGCGCCCTGTACCCCCTTCCAAGGCCTGTAGGACTGCATCCTCGTTCAACCACAAAGCCTACAGCGCCGCGGGACAGGCCGCCTCTGCCTTGCACGCCATGGCCCTCCTGCAAGTCCACCAGGCCAAGGCGCTCAGAGATCTGCACGAGGGAAGCCCTGACCCCGATGTGCTGCAGGAACTGCGCTCAGCGACCGACCTCGCCCTCAGAGCCACGTAGGTCACCGCGCAGGCACTCTGACAGGCGATGGCCACCCTTGTGGTCCAGGAACGTCATCTTTGGCTCAACCTGGTCGAGATGCGCGAGGCAGACAAAGTTCGTTTCCTCGACGCCCCTGTCTCCCAGCTTGGCCTCTTCGGCGACACTGTCCGGGAGGAGAATCTTTTGTTGTTAAACAATTTAATTTGCCGCCCCCCCTTAGATGGGGGTGCGGTACCCACATTCTCAATAAAAGAGCTATTTCCTATGTCTCTGGGTCACCTGGCCCGCAAATGCCGTTCTCACGGCACTTTGCCTCTAGATCTCAACAGTCCCGGCTCCCTGGACACGGACCACCCGTCTCCAACCCCACGACTGTTCCCCGGCCAGCCGGTTCCGACGAGTCCAGAGGACGCCTTCGGACCTCCTCCTCAGTCGCTAACCTGCCCCCTGCCGGGTGTGCGGAGCAAGGTAAGTGCTTTGAGTCTTTTCTCGGCACCCCAGCCGCGGGTCGCCCCATTGCCGCCCAACGCTGCCCTACCTGCTCCGCCCCGCTGCGAAGCCCCACCAGGTACGTCAAAATTAATCGTCCCCTTGGTGCCCCTAGCGCAGAGGTTGGATGCGTGGCTTTCACTTCCCAACCCGTCTCGCTGGCTGGCCCGGACATCTGACTCGGTTACGCAATTCAGTTTGCCAGGCCCTGCCCCCTTCATGGGCGTCCGCTTCTCCGCAGTACACGGCGATCACGCCCAGGCCCAGTCCCTGCGCGCGGAAATCGCGACTCTTCTGGCCAAAGACGCGATAGAGCCTGTCCCTCCAATCGAGATGAAGGAGGGTTTCTACAGCCCGTACTTCATCGTGCCCAAGAAAGGCGGCGGCTTACGACCAATCTTGGATCTGCGAGTTCTCAACCAAGCGTTGCACAAACTCCCGTTCAAAATGCTCACGCAGAAGTACATTCTAACCTGCGTCTGGCATCTAGATTGGTTCGCAGCGGTAGACCCTACCTTCACGTCTCCATCCTGCCTCGACACCGCCCCTTCCTGCGGTTTGCATTCGATGGTCAGGCATATCAGTACAAAGTCCTCCCCTTCGGCCTGTCTCTGTCTCCTCGCGTCTTCACGAAAGTCACAGAGGCAGCTCTTGCCCCGCTCCGAGTAGCCGGCATCCGCATACTCAACTACCTCGACGACTGGCTCATTCTGGCCCACTCGCGAGAATCACTATGCGCTCACAGAGACCAGGTGCTCAGGCACCTCAGCCGCTTGGGGCTTCAGGTCAACTGGGAAAAGAGCAAGCTCACTCCAGTTAAGAGCATCTCTTTTCTCGGGATGGAGTTAGACTCTGTCTCAATGACGGCGCGTCTCACCAATGAGCGTGCCCAGTCAGTGTTGAACTGCATCGCCACCTTAAGGCCGGGCACAGCGGTCCCTTTAAAACATTTCCAGAGGCTCCTGGGGCATATGGCATCCTCCGCGGCGGTTGCGCCGCTGGGGTTGATGCATATGAGACCGCTCCAAAACTGGCTTCAGACCCGAGTCCCGAGACGAGCATGGCGCCACGGCACGCACCGGGTAATGATCACCCCTGCCTGCCGCAAAGCATTCAACCCCTGGACAGACCTCTGTTTCTTACGGGCTGGAGTACCCCTACAGCAGGTGTCCAGACGCGTCCTGGTCACGACCGACGCCTCCAGATCAGGTTGGGGTGCCGTCTGCAATGGGCACACAGCCTCAGGCCGTTGGAAAAGGGCCCAGCTGCGTTGGCACATCAACTGCCTCGAGTTGTTGACCGTCCTTCTAGCCCTGCGGCAGTTTCTCCCGTTAATTCGGGACGAACATGTCCTGGTCAGGTCGGACAGCACCACTGCGGTCGCGTACATAAATCGCCAAGGCGGCGTACGCTCCAGCCACATGTCGCAACTCGCCCATCGTCTCCTCCTTTGGAGCCAGCACCGACTCAGGTCGCTGCGTGCTACTCACATCCCCGGCAACCTCAATGTGATGGTGGACGCGCTGTCACGACAACGCTTGCCTGGAGGAGAGTGGAGGCTTCACCCCCACTCGGTTCAGCTGATTTGGGAACGGTTCGGCAAGGCCCAAGTAGACCTGTTTGCCTCCCGAGAGACCTCCCACTGCCCGCTCTGGTACGCCCGCTCAGAGGCTCCCCTAGGGGCAGATGCACTGGCACACAGCTGGCCGGTGGGGCTGCGCAAGTACGCATTCCCCCCAGTGAGCCTTCTTGCACAGGTGCTGTGCAAGGTCAGGGAGGACGAGGAGCAAGTCACTCTCGTGGCTCCTTACTGGCCCACCCGGGCCTGGTTCTCGGACCTCGTACTCCTCGCGACAGCCCCTCCCTGGCGAATTCCCCTGAGGAAGGACCTTCTTTCTCAGGGACGGGGCCCGCTCTGGCATCCGAACCCAGACCTCTGGCCCCTGGACGGGACGTGGAAGATCTACCTGGGCTACCACCCATGGTCGTAGCCATGATCTACCAAGCCAGAGCCCCTTCTACCAGGCAACTCTACGCCCTGAAATGGCGTCTATTCGTGAATTGGTGTTCTTCCCGGGCAGAAGACCCACAGAGGTGCGCAGTTAGGTCTGTGCTCCTGTTCCTACAGGAGAGGTTGGAGGGGAGGCTGTCCCCGTCGACCTTGAAGGTATATGTTGCCGCTATCGCAGCTCACCACGACCCAGTGGACGGAAAGTCCCTGGGTAAGCACGACTTAATCGTCAGGTTCCTAAGAGGTGCCCGGAGGTTAAATCCCTCCCGGCCAAACCTGTTCCCCTCCTGGGATCTCTCAGTGGTCCTCGCCGGTCTTCAGAGATCCCCTTTCGAGCCGCTAGGATCAGCTGGACTCAGGGCTCTCTCTTTTAAGACGGCCCTGTTGATCGCGCTCACCTCCATCAAGAGGATCGGGGACCTGCAAGCGTTCTCTACCAACGACACTTGCCTGGAGTTCGGTCCGGCAGACACTCATGTGATCCTAAGACCTCGACCGGGCTATGTGCCCAAGGTTCCTACCACGCCCTTCAGAGATCAGGTAGTGAACCTACAAGCGCTGCCCCGGGAGGAGGCAGACCCAGCCCTCTCACTGCTGTATCCGGTACGTGCCTTGCGTACCTACCTGGAACGCACCCAGAGCTTTAGGCGCTCTGAGCAGCTCTTTGTCTGCTTTGGAGGACAGCAGAAAGGGAACGCTGTTTCCAAACAGAGGCTGTCTCACTGGGTGGTGGAGGCCATTCAGTTGGCCTATCACACCCAGGCCGTGCCACCCCCTTTACGGGTTCGAGCCCACTCTACCAGGAGTGTGGCATCCTCATGGGCATTGGCTAGAGGCACCTCGCTAGCAGACATCTGTAGAGCTGCGGGCTGGGCAACACCTAACACCTTTACGAGGTTTTACAATCTCAGGGTTGAGTCAGTCTCGTCCCGTGTTCTCTCAGGTCCGAGCCCGTAGAACTCGGTACACGCCGACGATCTGACCGGGTGAATCGCTTGTTTCCAGCGCCGTTTCCCTCTCCGAGGCAGAACAGTGCGCTTCTTTCCCAGAGGGCTTAGGTCCCTGCTTGATTCCTCCCTAGCCCTCTTGGGCCCGCAACAGTTCAGCGGAGGAACTTGCCGGCCCAGTCCACTATGAGTACCTCCGGCTACCCCTACTGGAATAGGTGCTCCACAGATCAGGCCTCCTACGGGACTCCTCCTGTGTGTATTTCCGCAGTACGGTCACCTTGCGAGCTGACCCACGTCTCCCTTAGGCAGTCCTTCGCTGCCCTCCGGTCGCCGTGTTGTAGCAACTCCCCCCTCCTCGAGGTTGGATCTACCACCGCGCCATTTCTTCCCACATGCCCAAAGTGGCCATGTGATGTATTTTGCCACCTTTACATCCCCTGCTGGGTGGGTGTGGCCTCCGCAGGGTCTTTTCCCCCTGAAAGAATAGGAATTCGGGTAAGACCCCCTTCCCTCGATGCGGTAAGGGCCCCGGCTGCTCTTGCTCTATGCCGAGAAAACATAGAGAGAAAAGAGGCCCAGCCAGGCTTGGCCCATTCCCTAGTTGGGAGCGTCACCTTGTTCCCCCCTAGGGTGACCAAAAGGATTCTGACGACTCTTTCGGCGCATTGGGGAAGAGTACGTGCAGTCTGAACACAGTTGGTCGCTGTGCACGTAGAAATACCTGCCCGCTCTATGTAAGCAGTACACGTACATGGCTCAGCGCATGGCGAGTTTTGAAGTGGACCCCTAGTGTCGCTTCTTTGACACGACGTTGAAGTGAGCGACAGACGGGGAACGTCTAGGTTACGTATGTAACCTCCGTTCCCTGATGGAGGGAACGAGACGTTGTGTCTTCCCGGCATGTCGCTGAGCTGAGCCGCTGAGGTGTCCGGTACACTCCCGGCTCCTCAGAAAAATCCTGAATGAACGAGCGTATTTCTCTCGCCTTTATATCCGTATCCAGAGGCGGAGTATGCAAATACTGTTCGCCAACTCTCATTGGCCTTTTTTCATAGATCAGAGGTATCTTTCGGCGCTCAAGAGAGACCCCTAGTGTCGCTTCTTCGACACGACGTCTTGTTCCCTCCATCAGGGAACGGAGGTTACATACGTAACCTAGACGTTGTGTGTCAAAAATAAAATGATAAAGACCACATTCCACATTGGTGCAAGTATCAACCCCAGAACGAAAAAAAATAAAAAAAATAAATGTGTATTAACCCTGCGCACAACAGCGCCAATCAGCATCCATCCCGCTAAACTCAAACAGTCCATGTACACCTAAGAAAGCCCCCACGACAACTTTGATGTCGGATTGCCGGAGTCCGCCGTTTCTATACAAAAATTTTGGAAACAGAATTACACAACAGAAGATAATCTATAAAACAAACTCCAGCTCATAAGTGAATAAACACCAAAAAAAAACATGTAGATTCATCCACTTTACTGCCTCAAAGTTGTGTGCCTCCACAAAAGAAGCTCCAGCCGCTAGCGGAACCAGAACAAACAAAAAAACAGGCCGTTCATGTCTTTGTGCAGCATCCAAAACAAGCAGATTCATCCACAAGCTGCCCCCAAGAAATTATACTACACAAAACAAACTCCAGCCGCTAGACGGAACCAGCACAAAATTAAACGAAATAGGCATCCAGTTTCTTCGAATGGTTAAGAAAATATTCAGTGCGTCAAGTCCACTAAAGGACCTTCCATTGATGTAAGAGTTTCTTGCATTCTTTAAATTGATCCTGTTTCTCTCTTGTCGGATTCGCAAAGTCTGGGAACAAGAAAATGCTGTGGTTCTTCCAAGAAAGCTTTCCTTTACTCCTCGCCTCACGTAACATGAGATCTTTATCGATTATCTCAGAAATTTGTCTAGAATTGATCAGGGCCCATCTCCCTCTGTGAATCTCTGAACCGGGACTCTGTGAGTTTGCTCGATTTCCAGCTTATGGCCTGTTATGTCGAGCAGACTCGGAAAGAGCCAGTCTAGGAATTTTACCATATCTTGGCCTTCCTCATGCTCAAGTATTCCAACAATTCAGACATTGTTTCGTCGATTACATTTCTTCAAATCCCCAGATTTTTCCCAGATGCGTTCCAAATCTCCCTTGGTCGCTAGCGGGTTAGCAGTTAATTCCCTCCAGATAATCTGTTTTTAGCCATCTGACACTCTTGTAACCAACTCAGAGAATTTTGTCTCCACGGAAGTGATCGATCGATGTATTACAGCAAGATCCTCCAAGTGTGCATCGACCTTCGTCAGCATTGTCAACACATTCATCAATTCACCCTCCGAATTGAGTCCAGGGCTTTCAGCCTGCCACGTAGGGGAATCAGCTTGAGCACGTAAGTTTCCAGAGCCCGAGGATTTTGAATTCTTTGACATATTGTCTTCCAAAAACAGTTAAGAAGGGTGTATTGAATCTCACTGGTTTATCAAACTAGCAAAGTATGCAGAGCTCGCCGTTCACACGTCCGTTCCTAGCTTGGCGTCATGTGACACCAAGGGTGGCATTCCTTTTGTGTTGCACAGATTTAAAAAAGAATATGAGAGCTAGTAAATGCTGACAGAATTTATATTTTTGGATGAACTTTTCCTTTAATTTTTAAGAAAAGGACATTCAATATGATAAATTTATTGTAAAATGTATTGTATTATATTATACTCACCTTGTTTTAGGAGTTCTTTTATGAGATCGCATTCAATGAGCTGTCCACCAGGACATTGGAAGTTACTGTCTGGGATTATGATTTGGGGAGGTCCAATGACTTCATCGGTGAGCAACAATTTATCACTGTTTACAAACCTGTGATACATGTATATGTTTGTAGAATGATAGTAAATAGATTTTAAAAAGATATTTGGCATGCAGGAAATCAGTATTTAGCAATGCTTGTGATACCTATTGGGTCTTTCATAAAATGAAAATGGGAGTTTTGTGTCTAAGTTTATATTTGTTAGTTTTGAAGCTAATATATATATATATATATATATATATATATATATATATATATATATATATATATATATATATATATATATATATATATGGTAGTGTATGCCTAACATTTTTAAATTAAATAAACTTTGGTTGCGCTTTACTTCAAAGGGGTTTATTAATGACTAAGTCATTTTCAAATGCATTATAAATCATTTATGTGCAGTTATAACAACATGCAAAAAGTGCACTTTCATCCAATACTTGCCAAATAGTGTACATTTTAACTTATATGTTATAAATGCTTAATAAATACACTTATTCATACTTTGATTTATGTCAAATTGCAAAAATAGACTACTATAGTGAGATTAAAAGGAGGGATTCATTACTGTAATGTCTTGACTTGTGCTGTCACTTTCATCGACACGTTTATTTTAAAAGAAAGGTGGGTAACACTATATTTTAAGGGTCCACAATAATGCACAAGTAATAATTAACAAAATTAAGACAGTAATTAATGCATAATTGAATATATAGTAATGCTATCCAGCAGCCATATCACCCTGGAGCTCTAGACTGGTTACCCACTGAAGCTAAGCTAGTGCTTTGAGTGTAGTGTCAGAAAAGCGCTATATAAATATAACATTAATTCATTCATCTTAGCTATAATTTACAACATATTAAATGCCATATTTTTGTGTAGTAATTAATGCAATTCATTTTCTATTTCAGATATCCTTTATATAAATAACTAGTGCATTATTGTTGACCCTTAAAACAAAGTGTTACCAAATGGTGATACTACTAGTGCGGTCTTAATTTATATAGTCTGAGTTACCTAAAGTCCTCTGCAAAAACACTTTTCAGGTCTTTAAGTTCATTCACAGCATATTTCATATAATAAAGCCTAATGACCATTAAACTATACTCAACTTTATGTACATATGTACTATCCACTATCAGCCTAACATGTACATATGTTTCTAATACTGGCTTCATATGTGTCCACTTTACATTAAGGTACAAATGTATAGGTTATGAATGTTGAACAAGTGTAATTAAGCATTTATAACATGAGAGATGAAATGGCTCACTATTTGGCAGGTATATCGTGAAACACGTCCTTTTATGCATGTTGTTATAATTGCATATCAGAGATTTATAATGCATTTGTAACCGACTTATTAGTCATTAATGAACCCCTTTATAAACCCTTGCATAAAGGAACATTAAAGTAAAGTGTTAGATAAACTTTTAGCAGATACTGTATAAGCCTTTAAAAGTTAGTATTTCTTTTACTGGAAAATGGAATTTCAATATGACATCATTTTGCACTCACAAGGGGCATAGCCAATTACTAGTGTGTGTGTATGTATATATATATATATATATAAAGGGTCAAGCCCTTCAATATGTTCCACCCCAGCTTTTCCCTTTTTCAATAGGTAATACATCAACACAAGAAAGAAAATTGGTTTATTATCAAACTGCCTCCTGGGGTTGTTAAAATATGTGCTAATCATCTTGAATCTGATTATCTGGTAGGAGGCGTGTCTCTAGGATGTCACTCACAGGGAGATGCCCTCCTGCACTGGATAGACTGTCTAAAAAATAAAGGTCAAAAGGTTGAGCGCTGGCACACACTGACCAATGACCTGCCAGGATCCACAATTTAATAGCAACGAGACCTGCCTGAGACATTAACCTACACTTGTTTACATTTCAACTGGATTGTGCTCAATAAATTACCATCACGTCTTCTCTACTATCTTTCCTCAGACAAAGCCTGTCAGAATTACTGTTGTACTGCATATAAATCATTATCTTTACCAGTGATCTTGTCTTAATTTCCAGGAATGACATCTAAATATCATTGTTAATCAGAGTTAATTTTTATTACCCCCATGGTAAATAGTTTTTGTCATATCCTTTTTGTTTTACGCATAAACCTTACTAAATTGTTTTTAGATTTTTAGAATTGTTTTAGAATCCTTTGGACTTAGCTGGTTTTCTGCATTAATTGGTCATAAAATGTGATCTCATCTTCATTAAAGTCACAAATATAGACAAACACAATGTGCTTAAACTAACATCACACAAACAATTATAATCTTTCATATCATTATTGAACAAATCCCATTACACATTCACAGTGCTGTGGAAAAAGTAAGTGAACTCTTGGATTTAATAACTGGTTGTTTTTGGCAGCAATAACCTCAACCAAGAGTTTCCGGTAGCTGCGGATTAGACCTGCACAACGTTCAGAAGGAATTTTGGTCCATTCTTCCTTTCAGAACTGCTTCAGCTCAGACATATTCTTAGGATATCTGGTGTGAACGGCTCTCTTGAGGTAATTCCACAGCATCTCTATTGGGTTAAAGTCTGGACTCTGACTGCACCACTCCAAAAGATGAATGTTCTTTTTTTGATGTCATTCTATTGTGGACTTACCTTGATGTTTAGGGTCATTGTTCTGCTGCATCACCCAACTTCTACTGAGCTTCAGCTGGCACACAGCCACCCTTTCATTATCCTGTAGGATATCTATATTAACTTGGGAATGCATTTTCCCCTCGATGATGGCAAGTGGTCTAGGCCCCAAATCAGAAAAGCAGCCCCAAATCATGATGCTCATTCCACCGTACTTTACCTTTGGGAAGAAGTTTTCATGTTGGTATGCAGTGCCCTTTTTTTGTCATATGTTGTTCTCCGTGTTCTTCCCAAACAATTCAACTTTAGTTTCATCAGTCCACATAACATTTTCCAAGTAGCATTGTGGAGTGTCAAGGTGGTCTTTGACAAACTTTAGGCACACAGCAAAGTTTTTATAGGAAAGCAATGGCTTCCTTTGTAGTGTCCTGTCATGAACACCATGTCAGTGTAGTGTTTTCTGTATTGTAGATTCATCAACAGAGATGTTACCCAATTTCAATTATCCTTTCAAGTCCTAGGCTGTCACTCATGAGCTGTTTTTTACCTGATTGAGCATTCTTCGGTGTGCTCTTTGAGTTATCTTGGCTGGACAGACACTTCTAGGGAGAGTAGCCACAGTACTACATCATCTCCATATATATTGTCTTGCTGTGGACAGATGAATATCTAAGCTCATCAAGATAACTTTGTAACTCAATTCTTGATCATAGGTGTTCTAAGATCTCTTTTTTTGCGAGGTATTGTCCACGTCAGCCCTTACAAAAATCAGGATTTCATAGCAAACTTGTGAATCAAAGGCTCATTTGCATGTGAAAATAATTTGCGCCAAATTTGCTGCTAGTTTACATTTTTTCAAGGGAGCAGATGCTTCTAAGGAGTGCTTTTTATAAGTCAAAGTAGCTCTAATCAACACCTCCGATCTCGTTTCAATAACTGAATGCCAGGTTTGCCAACTCCTGACTCTAATTAGTTCTACCAGAAAGACTCGGGAGAATAATACTGAACAATTAACCATTTATTTACAGCTCGGCAAACAATATAAAGATAAAAGTTCTTTAGCGTAGGCCCCATCCGTAGCTTGCAATCCGGGGGACCGGACTCTGCATTTCCTGCCTGGCGATGAAGGCAGGGGTGCAGCCGACCCCCAGTGAGGTATGGGAAGGGACCATCCTGCTGGTGGTGTGTAGGAAGGAAGGGATCATCTTGGTGGTGGGGAGGGTGGAGGAGAACGAAAGCGTCAGCATCTGTGGACTCAGACATGTGTAAGTACCCATCTTTTATACTGCATGTGTTAGAACGTGATTGGATAGATGAGAAGGTAATGAGTGACGTAACAATTGAGTCTTCCTGGCAGAACTTATGCTAAAGCTTCCATTTCTACCAGAAAGACTCGGGAGAATAATACTGAACAATTAACCATTTATTTACAGCTCGGCAAACAATATAAAGATAAAAGTTCTTTGGCGTAGGCCCCATCCGTAGCTCGCAATCCGGGGGTCCGGACTCTGCATTTCCTGCCTGGCGATGAAGGCAGGGGCGCAGCCGACCCCCAAAGAAGGTGGAAGAGAAATTCCACCGGGACAGGACCTACCCCCAAAGAACGGAAAAGAGGCGTATACCCACCGGTCGTGAATCCTGGAGAGCCTAAAAATGGAGAGAGATGAGGGTTAATAATGATCATGACAAAAAACACCTTTAAGGCCAATAGCTAATTAGTAAGAGGTGACTACATTATAAGAAGACAAGAATACAATCATGCAATTAAAATTCTGCTGCTGTGTAAACGTAAGCATTAATAGAGCTGACGCTTTCGTACAAGCAACTTTTGAGAAGTTTGGGACACACTACGACTGGTCACCAGTTTATCCCTGAGAATGAGTCGAAGGGAAATGAGCATGAAGGAATAGATATATAACTGTGAAATAGGCTAATATAGTGTCAGGAGAGTCAGTGGAAACGAGCCGTTGAAGATCACCTGAAGACAAGGCACACAGAGACGAGGCCGCGAAGGACCACACAGAACCGGGCCGCCTGGCCGCCAGGACGAGGCCACCTTGGGCCACACATAACAAGGCCACCTTGGGCCACATAGAACCGGCCCTAATGACCACAAAGCGGAGCCACACTGGCCACATGGCCTTGCTAGACCACAGAGACGAGGCTGGCAATCAGCCACGACGGCATCTAGTGCCGCACATAAAAACAAGGTAGACTGGACAAGGCTGTGAGGCCACACAGAACCAACCACGAGGACCGCATGGCCATCTTTTAGCGAGGCTACAGTGCCTCGAGGCCGCTTGGCCACACAGACAACGGCCGTTTGGCCACATAGAACCGATGCCACTAGGGCCACGAGACCACTGGCCATTTTTTACATATAGGACAAGGCATCGATATGCCACGAGGCCACTATAGACCACACGGGACAAGCGACGAAGACAACGGCCACTGGGCCACATAGAACCGGGCCGCCTGGCCGCCAGGACGAGGCCACCTTGGGCCGCACAGAGCCGGGCCACCTTGGGCCACATAGAACTGGCCCTAATGACCACAAAGCGGAGCCACACTGGCCACATGGCCTTGCTAGACCACAGAGACAAGGCCGCACGGCCACACGGCCTCAGTAGACCACAGAGACGAGGCTGGCAATCAGCCACGACGGCACCTAGTGCCGCACATAAAACAAGGTAGACTGGACAAGGCCGCGAGGCCACACGAAACCAACCAAGAGGGCCACATGGCCATCTTTTAGCGAGGCTACAGTGCCTCGAGGCCGCTTGGCCACACAGACAATGGCCGCTTGGCCACATAGAACCGATGCCACTAGGGCCACGAGACCACTGGCCATTTTTTACATATAGGACAAGGCAACATTGTGCCACAAGGCCACTATAGACCACACGGAACAAGCAACGTAGACAACGGCCGCTAGGCCACATAGAACCGATGCCGCTAAGGGCCACGAGACCACTGGCCATTTTTTACATATAGGACAAGGCAACATTGTGCCACGAGGCCTTTAGACCCACACAGAGACAAGGCCCGCTGGGCCACAAGGCTGCTAAAGCCACACAGAGACAGAATCACTCATGGACACGGCCTTAGGCCACAAGTAACCGATGCCATAACTGGCCACAATACCACGGGACAAGGCCACATTAGGCTACACGGTCACAGTAGACCACACTGAACATACATACACACACACATATATATATATATATATATATATATATATACTCTTTTTTTTTTTTTTTTAATAGTGAGCTAGGACTATGACAGATAATGAAAGAGCATGACACCACCACCAGTAGTTGCATAGGTATATACCTGGACCGTTATAGGAGCTTGCTGAGCTTCGAGGATAGTTTTTGAGACTGGACTTATAAGAGACTCGAATGCGGAGGAACGCTATCTACCCGAGGAATGGTAGCTGACGTAGAAATAAGGAGATTTATGACGACTTAAGAAATTTAGCCATAGATGAGAAGGGACAAAATTGTTGTAAATTGAAATTGTTAGTGTGATGCCGGAACCTTGGAATCATTCAGAGTGCTTAAGGAAGAGAGTAAAGAATTAGATGAAAGGAGTAGATCGGAGAAGGACGGATCACGAGCGGGATCGAAATAATTGGTAGCTGATGTTAATTCCCCTGGACGCATAGAACCGTAGAAAGCAGTTAGAAAAACAGCTTCTAGCAAAATATTGATGTATGTAGAAAAAAGCCTTTGCGAATAGAAGATTAGTTTTTGCAATAAGGCAAAGTAAATGGCGGCTGTTATGTGGAGAATGATAGAGGATTTGCTTATGCATGAGCAATGACAAATAGGAGAAGCGGTGAATAAACTTGGAAAGTCGGGGTTGAGATATTTGCGTAGAATTGAATGCCTGCTAGTAATCTACAGATGGAGGAAGGTATAGATTAGGTTTCAGACAGATTGCCGGATTAAGCGTCTCGCGAAGGGCATCATAGTCTGGCAAAATAACCGACGCTGAGCCCCAGATGACGCTGGCTACAACTAGAGGATAAATTTCGTGGAGTACGGAAGAGACAGATCCAGAAGACAGCTAGGAAAAGCAATAGGCCAATTTTTCTGCGAACCATTGCCTTTGAAGGAACCCCCCACAGCCAATAGAGGGGGCGGCATCGGAAAAGTAGTACAAATATAGATATGCGGTACTTATTAAATCACTCCATCAAGGCAAAAATGCTGCAATTACAACCCAATGTGGAGATCACAAGGTGCTGGGCTGCAGGTGTCTGCGCAACAGTCTCTAAACAGGAGGAACAGGACGTTTCAAATGGCTGCCTCAAAAACAAGTGTGCTGCCCACATAAATGGCATAATTGGGCATTTCAGGTGCGATCATGTGTGCAAACACGTCTATAATGTCCACAAAAATGCTATCTGGGTTTTTAGACACAGCAAATATGTTCCAGCACATGTACAAAAGGAAAGACGTATATTTTCCCACTTGAGCAACCACTCCTTCCAGCATCGCACAATGATGCAGCACTTTAAAAAAATGTCATTTGCACGAGACTAATAATAATCGTTAGTCTAATTCAAGTTTAGTCTTTTTTTTTTTTTTTTTTTTGCATACAGGAGAGGGGGATTGAAACAGTGTTCATTGGCATCGTTGTTAATTAGAAATGCACTTATTCATTATTTCAGGCATCGAAAAACATCAAACTTAAAAGATGTGAACTTATATTACTAAAACACAAATCCATTAAACTCCGAGCTCGAAGACTGTATAAGCAGAAATATATAATTGACTCCATATTTAAAACGAGAACAACAAGCAGGTAGGTTCGAGAACACAGACAGGGCGGATTGAGTTCCAGGGCTCTGGTGCATCCATTCGTCTCACAGTACTAAATGAACCCACACAAGTACACACGAGAGCACACTATTCTCGTTTGAAGACTTAAGAAACATGATTTAAAAAGCATGAAGTGACTGAAATCTAACTCATTAACATTTAAAATAACAGTCATTCAAAGAGATCAATCAGATCCGATTAGCGGCCGAGAAATGAAATCCCTACCTCGAGGAATTATGCTCGTGGAGAAAATTAAGGTGGCCGAGCAACGAAAGCACGTCATGTTCGAACGATACAGAGGGAGGGAAAAGTTTCCAGGAAGGATCTAGTCCTTAAAAGCTTTCGTGAGGGAGAGAAGCTTGCATTTAGACCGAGACTAGGAAAGTGCCGAGGAATACGAGCGAAGTAGAAGGGCCCATTGATTTTTTTTTTTTTTGAATGGCGAACGAGCAGTGGTATTCGTGAAACAACGTGCCCCCGTGACTTGGCTAAAGACTGCAATGATGGTTAGATAGAGATCTAACTCTTCCCTCTTCCCATCTCTCGGGATAACTTTGGCACAAAAATGTCTCTGTAGATACTAAAAGCGATCACAAATTCGCCAAACGAGAGATTACGTTGAAGGTGTGGATCGGAGGTTTTAAGAGGGATTGCCACATCAGCACATTTGACCATTTACCTGCCAGCCGCAGGTGACGGAAGCAGAAATGAGGCCAAGTTAATATCTTTACCTTGGATAATGATGGCTCTTTGTTGTGTGAACACTGATGAAACAACCGGCAGCTGGTGAAACAAAAACGCCCACCAGAAGCTTGAGCTGGAGTTGCTGTGGATAAACTGAAATTTTAAGGAGCCGGAGAAGCGGAGACATCTTGAAATGGCGTCTGGATCGTTGGTAGAGAAGCAGGCAGAGTAGAAGAAAAAGAAGGCACGTTCGAAGGGTTGCTTAATCCGAAAGGAGGGGGGTGAAAACTGAAGAATCGCTGAAGAGTTCGAGGCCGGATCTGAGCTGAAGTTAGGGTTGATGAAGAAATGTTTGAAAAACCGACATTTTAGATTCCAGTCCGTTAACGGTTTGAGAAAGGCTTTGAACTGCGGAGAAAATCTGGTAATTCATGTCTGTAGGTTCAGTTGACAGCGGAGGAGATGGCACAGAGCGGGCTGCGATGATCTTTTTGATAGACGAGGTGAGGATGATTTAGCCGATCTTTTCTTGCCAGTTGGTTTTAGCTGAGCTGACGAAGTTGGAGCTTTTGGAAACGAATAAGGTGAAACAGGCGGATTACCCAGGGTGTTTGGGCCAGAAGGAGAACATTTCTCTAGAAGGGCCTTGGTTGACCGGTATGCCGGAGTCCTCAAGAGCGATGACCGTGCCTTGAATGACCAGTGCGCCCATGGAGAAGTACGGCACGGATGCGTGAGCAGCGGCGAGCAGGAGGAGACAGCGGGACGAAATCATCGTCAGAATCAGAGTAAACGCAAGCGAATTGCGTGTCCTTAGACATGTTTGATCGGCAGCTGACGCGACAATGAACAAAAGCGTCAGCATCTGTGGACTCAGACATGTGTAAGTACCCATCTTTTATACTGCATGTGTTAGAACGCGATTGGATAGATGAGAAGGTAATGAGTGACGTAACAATTGAGTCTTCCTGGCAGAACTTATGCTAAAGCTTCCATTTTTGTTGGCGTAACTGGCCTCACATTCTTTTTCCAACCTAAACAGTGAATGTTTGTGTGATCAATATGTAGAACCATACAATCATTTGTGTGTTATTAGTTAAAACATATTGTGTTTGTTCATTTGCATGAAGATCAAACCAGATTTAAATACACATTTATATAGAAATGCAGGTAATTCCAAAGGGTTCACATACTTTTTCTTGCCACTGTATGCTTAAAATATGAAATAACCCAATTTTACAAGGAATTGTATATGTTTTTACTTGATAAGACAAAATACTGATACATTTTTATTTGTTTTGCAGTGTAGCCATTTGTAAGGCCCTAAACGGGTTTGTAGATGTACTGCAGTTTCAGAGTTTCTTGTATAGCAGTAAAAGTCTACGAACTGTAAATAAATAATAATAAAAAGTCTCTGTAAATATAATTAATATATTTGTGTCATTGTAATAGTTTCTGAATTTATGTTACAATAAGGTTCCATCGTGTTTAACAATGCTTCCAAAATAATGTTAATAAGTAAATATGTTTTATTGTTTCAAGAAACCGACATTGTATTGCTTGCTGCTGATATTGTACTACTGTATTTGATCTTATTTAAGAGGACATTGGGATATGTCTGTGTTAATAGATGACCTATATTTGAATAGCATAACTGCTGTATTACTCACCATATTCTTCCAGTTATGATCTGCTAATGAGATGAACATTCAGTATTATGTGTTATTGTGTATGGTAACACACAGTTCTCTACTAGAGCAGCACTCTACTTCCACACTCAAGAAACCTACCAGTCCTTTGTTTTATTTATTTTATTGGCTAAAATATATAATAATCGATTTAGTGTATTGCTTTACACTTTTTCATATGTATTTGTCATCTATATCCCTGATTTCTTCACTTCTGTACTCTATGGTTCATACACTTGTTTATGAGCATTAAGGCATTTTTGATGAAAATAATATTAATGATATTTACATCTAACCCTATGTGAACAATATAGCATACATTTTAAACCAGTTTTTTTTTTCTTTCTCTGGTAAGATGCATGATTACTTACCTTTCTGACGCATGAATGTTCGCCAACTTTGTTTTTGTCTCCTTTTAATAAAAAAGAAATGGAAAAAATCTTACTGAATGTTTCAATTGTGAGCAATGTTTCAGTTGTTTAACATGTAGAGTTTATGTTGATAATTATACAATATTTACTACAGTCATAATGACTTCAGTCAAATGAATACTTGAATACTTGAATGAATACTTTATCAGTGTTGGGTGTAATCCAATTACAAATTAATTAGTTAATGTAATCTAATTACTTTTAGTCAAAAAAGTTGTGTAATGCATTACATTTTAAATTCTTGTAATCAGATTACAGTTAATGACTTTCAATTAATTTAATTACTTTAAAGTACATTAAAGGGTTAGGCTTATTTCCAACACATTCTCACACCCAACTCGTCACATATTGACACTTTTGACAGGACCCCTTGGCGTCACATTTTAACGCCCTGGGTATACCTTTGGCGTCATTTTTCAACGCGTTGAGTAGTCCGATAGACATCTATAAAGGATTTTAAAAATAAAAATATAAAAAACTTTGATTAATTGAACACAATTTTAAAAATCAAAATATTAAAAACTTTGATTAATTGAACACAATCGTAGCATAATATATGTATTTATTAATATCAACAAACCTCCGATAAAAATACGTTATCCAGCATGCTCTAGTTACCAGTACCTAAGAAAACGCTTAAACTGCTTACTTGCACACGCCGTGGAGTGTTGTTAAACTCACCTTTGAATGCCGTTTTGCTTAAGACTACCCAACGTGTTGAAAAATGACGCCAAAGGTATACCCAGGGCGTTAAAATGTGACGCCAAGGGGTCCTGGCAAAAGTGTCCATATGTGACGAGTTGGGAGTGAGAATGTGTTGTTATTTCATATATATTATCTATGTAGAATACATGAATAATGGCCCCGGAATGAGTCACTGAAAGAGAAATGTAAGGTGTTGTGTATGAATTGTGTGTAACAATGAACAAGAAACATTTTTAAATTGTTGAGCGGAAAAGTGTTTTTGAAAGTAACTTAAAAGTAAAGTAATTAGTAATTTGATTACTTTTCAATTAAGTAATCTGATTACAGTTTAGAGAGATAATTATTCATTTGTATTGGATTACTGTTTTCCTTTATTCATTTTTAGACAGTTGAAGAAATCAAATCCCCCCCCCAACCTTAACAGAACAAATCCAGCAGAAATATTACAACACTGTAATTACAGTGCAACAAGGTACAATCCTTCATTGCATAATAAATAAAATAGACATTTAATAGAACTTAAAATACTGTTTATCAAGTTGATAAATTGAGAGCAAGCTGCAATAACACATTGAAGCTAATTCCAACTGGCAATCAATTATAGCACAGAACAATGAGACAGATGCTGAAAAAACTAAAAGGCAAGTTGCCAATAAATAGGTGAAGCTGGGGATGGGGGAGGGTGTTAAGTGCAGCTTGCATCCATGCAATAGAAGGCAGCCAAAGCAATGAATAAATTGAGGATTTAAAGAGAACTGCTCTGATAAGCATCTGAATTGTATTGGTAGAATTCATGATCAGCTGAGCCTCAGCAGATACTTATGCAGCTGTAAAATCAATTTGATTTATGGTGTAGCCCCAGATTAAGTTAGACTACCAATTAAGCTTAACTGTGGTGTAACCACCCGCCCCTCCCTTTAATCATCGTCACCCCACCTCTTAGGCCCGTCCTTCAGCCAGACTCACAACAGGAGTGGGCTGGAGATGAGGAGAGGTTTGAGCAGCGTATGATGAGGCGCCGCTGATATGAGTGGAGCCTCATCAGCGCTGCTCTAAAAATGCACCTCTCCTCAGGGAGCCGGTTTCTGTCTCCTTGTGTGCACACACTGGCAACCTTTCATGTCCAGGAGCTGAATGGGGAGTGTACCTGCCAAATTAGATGTGCGCCAGGGGTGCAGATCTGGCACACATCTAATTTGGCCAGAACCCTACCCCCTCTGCTCCTGGACTCCTGGAATTAGATGCGATGCAGGGAGATTGGAGCATGCATTAATGCTGTGCTGCCCTTCCTCTCACACTCACCATGGCTCCAGAGAAGACAGGCCGCTACCCCTTGTGCATTGGACCACCGACGGGAGCGCATAGTGGCCGCTGTGCCCCACCCATGTCCTGGACCATTACCTTGGACATTCACTTTCCTACACACCACCCCTTTTCACTGTGAGAATGCCAGATCCCCTTTTATTTTGAACACTAATCCCCATGGACACTTTTATCCCTTTTTGACTTTTTCTGTTTATTATTATTTACAATAAACGCCTCTCCAAGGCATGATACCATGCCCATTGAATCTGTCTTTTGCTCACCCCCTCATAGTAGTAGAGAATGCGGGCACTTCCGTGGGAGGAGACAGAGCAGTTGGGCACCAACAGTGATGTCACTTGCCCTCACATTCTCATGGAAAGCCTGAAGCAGAGAGTCCATGGCAATGGCCTCCCAACCACCAAAAGGATAAGTGGCAATTAGTAAGTATGTCCAGTAGCACAGCAGGGAGGATACCGGCTGAATTAGATGCGTGTCGGACCCGGACTCCTGGCGCAAATTAGAAGGGACGCTGAAGGATTGGAGCATGCATTGTGGCTGACGGCATGGATGCCGGGCTGCCCTTATCCTCACACTCACCACTGCTCTAGGTAAGACATCCTCACACTCACCACTGCTCCAGGTAAGACAGGCCGCTAGGAAGCTACCGCCCTTCGAGCCATGGACCACCGATGGGATCGCGTTGTGGACACTGGACCTCACCCACGTACTGGACCATTACCTTGGATACTCCTATTCCAAAACAATGCTCCCTTTCATTGTGAGGATGCCAGATCCCCTTTTATTTTGAAAACTGTGTCTGTCTCTTGCTTACCCCGCCACATAGCACAAAACATTGAATATTATAATATTATACTCTATGTGGGACTCTTGAGTAAATTGAGACCTAATTGGGAATACATACAATCTGAGCAGGTTAAGTAAAGGCAGCTGTATGTGAAGGCAACAATCATGTACCTAAAGATCACTGATAAGATGAATCTGGTTGAGGAAGCATACACCTTTGCCAGCCATGCAGTTAAACTGGAGTTTGAATATACTATAGAAGAACATTGGGGCAGATGTGGCTCAGGTGGTAGAGCAGAGCAGGTCATTTGCCAATCGTAGGGTTGGTGGTTCGATTCCCTGCCCAAATGACTCCACATGCCGAAGTGTCCTTGGGCAAGACACTGAACCCCAAGTTGCTCCAAATGGCAGGCTAGCACCTTGCATGGCAGCTCTGCCGCCATTGGTGTGTGAGTGTGGATGGGTGATCGGGACACAGTGTAAAACGCTTTGGTAACCTCTAAGGTTAAAAAAGCACTATGTAAGTGCAGACCATTTACCATTTTACCATTTACTATTGAGATTAGAGCTATCCAATCTGCTCCTCAAGTTTCACCACCCTGCAGAATCAAGAGTTTTATGTCAGAGTCTCTTGGAGTCTTTAATGGAGTCTCCATTAAAGTGATCTTGAAGAACTTGATTAGCTTATTCAAATGTGTTGATTAGAGCCAAGTCAATGTCCACAGTGTTTCCAGACAGAATTAAAACAGAGCCATCCAACAAGTCATGTCCTAAGGGAGGATATCCAAGCCTCAGTCAGATCTTTGTGCAATTAAAATGTCCTTAAATCCAGTATGGCATAACATTGTTGGTATGCAACAGAAGAATGTTGGACAAGAGCTTGAAGGCATTATAACAGCAGATACTGCTGTTGCAGCTGCTCCGATGCAACAGAGGGATTAAGCAAGAGGTGGCAAACTTGGTTTCAGGACTGGTAAATAGCAGAGATGGGTAGCAATCAGGATCCAGACCACTGCCATCTCTCGTCCATGATGAGTATCATCAGGGCATGCATAAGTTTGAAAAAGCATCAGGACTGGTGAGGATCTAAGTGCATATTTGGGGAGAATGGCAGCTGATATTGGCTATCAATGCCAGCCATATTTTTTGCTTTGAGACCCGCAGAAGGCAGAAAAAGCAGTGGGATGAGTGCAGGTCTTGAGGAGGTGAGGCTCGGGAACAATGACGATTCATCTTTGGATATGTTCCAATTGTTGAACTGTGATGAATTCTGATGCTGAACGTTGAGGCTGAAATAACAGAATTATCTGAGGGCCAGCCAAAACACAGGGGTGTTGTTGTCAAGATGCAAACTTCTACGGATATGGCTTTTGGATCAGAATATCAGCTTTACCTAGGAAGAGATGCACTTCATTGAGTCCAGCGTGTCCGTGGTGAGTAACAAAAATAATATGTGCTAAAAGTGATTGTCTTATGTCAGTTTGTCATGGTCTCACTGAGTCTGTCTGGGCTGTTCTGCGTGTGTCTCACCCTATTGTGGTTCACAGGTGACACAAGGTGTGCAATCAGTGTTTCCATGGAAATGTTGTTCGCACTGCCTGTCAGCGGCATTTACACTTGACCAGTGCTGCTGCACTTTACATCCCACCAGCGTCACTGATGACATCAGATGTCAACTTGGGCGTAGAGTTCTGGTGGGGGCGGCTGAAGTAGCTTTCCCTCGCAACGTTGCCTTGGTCATGTTCTCACAATCGGCTTGCTCACTGGGGTTATAAATACAAGTATTATTTAATTACTTATTTTTAAACTCAATTCACAATCATAATTTAGGATCTGGCACTAGTACGTCGGGCCACCGGATGTAAGCCGTAAGACAGGTCTGTGTCGAGGCAAAATTGAGAAGTGATAGTACGCGTCCTTCAGGTCTACCACTGCGAACCAATCTCGATGATAGACGCACGTAAAACTCTGTTTAACAAGTAAATTCCTACAACAGCCAAATAATGAAGAGGTGATATTGCTGAATTATTACTCTACTAATAGCAGTTTTATATAAAATCTTGGTTTTATTGGATGAATATCCAGTCTGAGAGATACAAATACTACAACACGTGTTTGATATCTTAAGTAGTAACTTAACTAATTTCTCTGATGATTCACTAGAGTTTCCATTGAAAATACATATAATACAGACAGAAAAAGGGTGGATAATGACTTTATTTAGAGACAACCACCTGCACCTGAACATCAGGAACAGGAACTGGTGCTTAATTTTTGAAACAAAGATTCAGGAGGACCCTGAACCCCCATAACATCATGGTTACTGATGTAACCTCCACACCCTGATGGAGGGAAAGAGATGTTGTGATTAGTTGACACTAGGGGTTCACTCTTGGGAGCCCAGACATCTCTGATCTTTGAGAAAAGGCCAGTGAAAATTGCCGTGTGGAATTTGCCACACCCCTGGACATATGAGTATAGAAGGAGTGCCATTTGCAAAAACAGACTCAGTTTTCACACTGAGGATCCGAGCCAAAGACCCGGCCATTTCAGTGGTTAGTTCAGTGTTGTGGCAAGAGGGACACAACCTCTCGTTCCTTCCATCAGGGAACAGAGGTTACATCAGTAACCATGACGTTCCCTATCTGTCACTCACTCGACATTGTGTTGATGAGTTGACACTAGGGGTCCCAATGGAAAATGGCAAAAGAGCTGAACCGAGTGATGCAGACTAGTTGTGCGAGTTGGGCAGAACCCTGTGTGCCTCATAGCCAGCGCAGCAAGCCGTTGCGTAACTACCCCCAACACACTGGCAGGCATGAAGCGGTCCCCTACACCTTATGGAGCGGCTAACTGCTCAGAAGTTTAAGGACTGGCTGGCCCAGCCGTAGCCTTCTCTCTATTGTTCTCCCCAAAAAAGGACACAGCAACACCAAGGCTGGGTCTGCCTCCTCCTGGGGCAGCGCTTGCAGGTTCACCACCTGATCCCTGAAAAGGGTTGTGGGAACTTTGGGCACATGGACCAGTCGAAGTCTCAGGATGACGTGAGAGTAAGCCGGACCAAAATCCAGGAACAGTTCACTGATAGAAAATGCCTGCAGTTCCCCTACCCTGTTGATGGAGGTGAGCGCTGTCAGGAGGGCGGTCTTTAAAGAGAGCACCTTTAACTCAGCTGACTCAAGGGGCTCAAAAGGAGCTCCCCGAAGACCCTGAAGGACCATGGAGAGGTCCCATGAGGGAATGAGGTGCGGCCTGGGGGGGGGGGGGGGGGGGGGGGGTTATCTCCTCGCACCTCTCAGGAACCTGATGATCAAATCGTGCTTCTCTAAATACTTACAGTCCACTGCATCATGATGCGCCGATATAGCAGCCATATACACTTTCAAGGTGGAGGGCGACAGCCGTCCCTCCAACTTCTCTTGCAGGAAGGAAAGCACTGATCCTACTGCACATCTCTGGGGGTCTTCACCTCGGGAAGAACACCACTTAGCAAACAGATGCCACTTCAGGTCATAGAGGCGCCTCATTGAGGGGGCCCTGGCCTGAGTGATTGTGGTAGATTTTAAGTTCTACCACTGCAGATGGTAGGCCACTTAAGTCTTCTGCGTCCCATCCAGGGGCCAGACATGGAGATTCCAGAGATCCAGTCATGGGTGTGAGATGGTGCACAAGAAGGTCCTTCCTTGGGGGAATTCACCATTTGGTCTGTCGTGAGGAGCATGAGGTCCGAGAACCAAGTCCGGGAGGGCCAATAAGGGGCCACTAAGAGGATCTGCTCCTCAACCTCCCTGACCTTGCACAATGCCTGTGCAAGTTGGCTCACTGGGGGGAAAGCATATTTGCATAGCCCCAGGGGCCAGCTGTGTGCCAGGGCATCTGTGCTGACAGGAGCCTCGGTCAGCGAGTACCAAAACGGGCAGTAGGAGGATTATGGGGAAGCGAACAGGTCTACCTGTTCTTGGCCGAATCAACTCCAGATCAGCTGGACCTCCTGCGGGTGGAGTCTCCACTCTCACCTGAGTGTAACATGTCGCGACTGTGCTGTTGCGGTGGCCCGGGATGTGAGTATCTTGCAGCGACTTGAGCAGCCAATGTCTCCAAAGGAGGAGAGTTGTGATATTTGACAAGAGTGTAGGCTGCCTTGGTGGTTGATGTATGTAATCGTCGCTGTGTTGTCTGTCAGACCAACACATGCTTGCCCCGGATCAGTGGCAATAGCCTCCTCAAGGCAAGTAGTACTGCCAGCACTCGAGGCAGTTGATGTGCCAATGCAGTCGCGGGCCAGTCCAAGGGCCGGCGACTGAGTGCACGTTGCACACGGCATCCCAGCCACACTGAGAGGCATCTGTTGTAACCACGACGTGCCTGGAGACCTGGCCTAGGGGAACTCTTGCCCATAGGAATGCTAGGTTTTGACTTTATGCTTTTTTTCTTTTTCTTTACAAAGTACTATTGCTGCCAACTTATACATTTATAATAACTAATTCATAAAATTGATTAAACATTTCTTATGTCATTTCATAGCTACAGTATACTGACTACTGACACCATGTAAGTTATTGTCTGGACCTTTGCTGGGAAGGAATTTAGAGACCGGACCTCTTGGAACTTTAATTGAACAGTTAATATTTATTGCACAAATAGATTAAATATTGTGTGCATGCTAAAAGATCCATATTTAAATAGAGCAGGGTCATGGAATGACAATCAGTCTTTTAGTAGCGTATATAGGCAGTTATATACAGGATCTCTGCTAGTCATGCTCATTCATGAGAACTATTTTGCATTGTCATGTTGGACTGTTTGTGGAACATGCTACAAGAGTTCAAATTTGTATATTTTCGTGTTTGTCATTGGCTAAGTTCTGTTCATGGATAAGCTGTTTTATGGAGAAATAATGGGTATGCAAAAGCAATATTACACACTCAGCGGATTTCCCATTTATTTATCATGAAAGGTGTTTCTGGTCTTCTCAAGTTTATTTGTTTTAGATCTGCATACGAAAAGGTTAATTTTTGTTTTACAAAGATCCGCTTGGTGCAGATGCAACCTGACACCAGTGCTCACTCTGCAAAGCTTAATAAACAGATCCTATCTGATAATATCCAATTTTTTGTCTCGCCTGTTTTAACTTAAGACATATTTTGCTGTGTTTACAGACTTTTTACAGAGTGTTTGTTCCTGCGCTCATAAAAAAATTGTGTTTTATCTACTTACTGCGCTACAATAATTAACTTACATTTATTGCTGCTAGTTATTTTTATTCATGCAGACCAAACTATCATAAATATAATAATAAAAAAATAAATAAACAAATAATTCCACCTTCCTACTAGAAAATGTGCAATGGCACACCATATGATGTTAGACTTCCAAATTCCACGGAAATTCCTACAAAATATAGCACTTTTGTCAAGATACAGAGGCCTCTCATCACACAAACATTCCAAAACCAGAAAGATGCACAAACTTGATACTACACCTTGACTTTTATTCAAAAATATCCCTCTGTGAAGCAAAGGTTCTGCATTACATGATAATAACACTTGTTTAACAAACATTTGCAAAGACATGTGTTGTAATTATGCTACATTAATGCAAATGTGAACATTGCAGCATCATTTATAATGTGGTTGCTCTGAAATGTCCCTAATGACAGTCTAATACCTGCTATGCTAACAGGATCATTCCAATTTTGTTTTCTTATAATATTATGACCATCATTCAATGAAATGCCATTATTTGATAATTAAAACATTTTAACTATAAAACGTTGCTTCCGCCTAGCGCTGTATTTCTGTTTGAAATGACCTAACTCTCACGTGATGTTCATTCATATGTCGTATATAAAGCACATGCTTCCACCTTCTCATGTGAATGCGCCATTGCGCTTACGTCACTGATGCGTGGAATGCAGGGAGGAAACTATATTTTTTAATTAAAAAAACATTTTATTATATCAATTGAGTTTTAACAAACTTATCAATTTGCTTCAGAAAACATTAATTGATCGACTGGAGTCATGTGGATTACTTTTATGCTGCCTAAATATAACTTTTGGACCGTAGCACAGCTTGATTGCACCCATTTACATGCATTGTATGGACAAAAAGAGCTAAAATCTGCTTATAAAAATCTTTCGGTTCTGCTGAAGCAGAAAGTCATACACATCTGGGATGGCTTAAAAGTGAGAAAATCATGAGAGGGTTTTCATTTGGGGGTGAACTAACCCTTTAACAATGCTGCCATGTTTATTTAAAATTAAGATTGTTTATTGATGCCGGAGTTATAATACAAAATCACGTGACCTCAGTATTTGCAGTATTTGCTTCATGAACAATATTTTTCACAGAAAATTGGCCAATTTACTCAATGCTCTTCTTGTGTCCCCCAGGATAGAAAACCCATTGTAGGGATATTAAAGGCATCAGAGGAGATTCTACAGACTCCTTTTTTGATACTTTGAAATGAGCATGGCTATGTTTGAATTATATTGTTTTTATGGCAGGTTTGCTGTGAGCCCCTGCTGAAGACACTGAGAACAAACAGATGTTGACTTTAACCTGTGTCAACCTGTGTCAGTGTCTATTCCAGTCCAGCCTACACCACACCAGAATTTTCTCTGCTTTTATATGGATGGCTGTCAACTAGGAAGTTCTCTTCAGAAATAGATGGATATAAATATAACTCGGGGACATTAAGAACTGAATATTGGTAATTGCAAAGGGAAATCATTTATCTATTATTGTTCTCTGTTCTCCATTTTCATGGGTAACATATCTTTATAAAGTACCTACTGTGTGAGGGATCATTTAAAATTCCTGTCATGTACTCACACTTATGCTCTCCCTATATGGAGCCCTTTCTAAAATAGTTTTGCATGCCCTTGCAATATGTGTTCCTTTCCCTTGCAATACATTTACATAGTTTTAATTTAGTAATATTGGAGTAACCATGGTTGATCTTGTGGTGATGGTGTATCTAAAAATACCATGATTTCTGTAGTAAAACCATGTTTAATATTCATAATGGCTAATCATGCTTTCATACAGTAACCAAAGTTAAACTATGGTATTTTTAGTAAAACCAGATGAAGCACAACATTTTTATTTATTTATTTATTTATTACCTTGGTTATCATTGTCCTAGTTATTTCGGTCATGACCCAACCTTCATGACCATAGGTGAGGGTAGGAACGAAAATTGACCGGTAGATCGAGAGCTTTGCCTTCCGGCTCAACTCTCTTTTCGTGACAACGGTGCGATAGATCGCTGCCCCGATTCTCCGACCAACCTCCCGCTCCATTGTCCCCTCACTCGTGAACAAGACCCCGAGGTACTTGAACTCCTTCACTTGGGGCAAAACCTCCTTCCCTACCCGGAGTACACACTCCATCGGTTTCCTGCTGAAACAAGGGACTGCAAATGTTTTAAATAAAAAAATCAGGGAAAGAAAAAACCATCCCTGTACTCTCAGAGGGGTCCATTATGTTCCAAACCTGTATGTCTTTAGTGGAAAATATTGAAATATTCAGTCTCAGTCACCATTCACTTTTATAGAGAGAGAAAAAAAGATGCAATAAACATTGAATGTTGACTGAGATTCTCTGTCCCTTCTGCCTTGTTAAATTAGCCTGTAATTTGTTTATTATACATTCATCTGTGATTGCACCTGTGTGATTTGGCTGTTTACAGTAGACTTAAGATTATGTATTGCATAAAAAAGTTAACTCTTAAGAAGTTGTGGTGGTGGGACGTGGTTAAGCGCTGGTTTGTGAATGGAGAGCCAGATCAGGAGATGAGAATGATAAGGAGCATCTCTAACAGCTGTTTGTCATTGCAGTGAGAGTGGAGATGGGTTTGAAGAGTGAGCCGGTGTCCTGACATTCCATCCTACCCGTCAGATTGTCCTACCAGGGCTTACTGCGCATGCGCACATCAATAGCGCGTCATTTTTGTCACGCTGAACAACACGCCCATAATTTTTTACAACTTGAGTGAGAACTTCTTCATGTGAGGTAAGTTTGGCCTACCTGACCAGTTTGGGCTTGTTGTTATGGTTGCTTGCTTGCAGTGTTTAAATCATGGTGGCCATTTTGACCTGTTGGTCACAGGTCACCGTTATTTATAGGAAGTGGACATAATAACCAATAAATAATAAAAAAGACACAGCCCCATTAAAAAAAAAAAAAATATATATATATATATATATATATATTATATATATATATATATATATATATATATATATATATATATACCTAAAAAATTCAAAATGCATGAGCTAAGACAAACAGTTTTTGTAAATCAAAGCTCACTGAAAAATCTTTACAACTGCCGCCACCAATTGTTTTTGAGTTATATCCACTTCCTCTAGCTGTCCTGTACACTTTTGATATGATGACTGTTTGCAAGGGCGTAGGTTTGCATATGGATGGTAGGACATGTCCCTACCAATATTTTAGGAGGACAGAATTGTCCTTCCTAATACTTCAGCGAACTCGATCACATTATTTTTCATATTATACACTACCGATGTGGGGGTAGGGGGTGGATGGTTGTCTCTTCCAACGTAAAGACCAAACCTACGGCCTTGACTGTTTGGCACGTTAATTTTGCCAAGTTCATTTTATGTTGGCTCGTTTGCCCTGTAAAGTTGATTAAATAGAAAAATTATTGACAACACTAACTTTGTCTTTCTTTTTCAGTAATGAAGGTCTGGGCTGCAAATGTCACTGGTCAGGTTGAAGCAGTTGTTGGGCCATATAAGCTCTATGACTCTTCTTTTCACTCACTGCAAGGGACCGAGTGGCTTTCTGATGAAGTAAGTTATTTATTCTTATGCTATGGGTGGCCTTTCTTTCCAATCGGCCGGTTGTCTAAATGACTTATAAACCTAGAACTTGATTTTAAGAGTCACCTAATTGAAACAGTTTTTTTTTCTCACAAAAACAAAGTTTATATTCATGTTTATTTTTCTTAATTTAGGTCATTGATGCATACCTGCACCTGGTCGTTGAAAAACAACAGGTATGTATAGAATGTCTACTTATTTAGGAACACTAATTTAATTGTATATACTTACAAAATGCTTTGTGCAGTTGTTGCTCGTTCGTTGTTTGCTGGACAGTTCAGATGCCTAGGGAAGGTAATTTAGCTTTCCAGAAAGTAATAAAGTAGATATTATTTATGTGTTTTGGAACCATCACAAACTTGTTATTATACACTTTTCACAGATGAAGTTTCATCTCATATTGCCAGTGAGATTATAGAAAATGTGTTTTACTTTACTGCTTTAGTGATCTCTTAATTTTAAAGCTAGATGGTGGGAGAGTTTGAGTTGTTAGTAGTGATCTAAAAATATTTCAAAACCTTATTTATGATTGCATGACATTATATTCTAGATTATCAACATGCCTGAAAAAACACTCCTTCTGATTGACCCAATGGGAAATGAACGTTCTTATGAACATAAAATTCTGCGGAACTGGAGGTAACCTTGTTAGAACTGTTTCATCTTTTTTTAATTCTTTTTAAAAAAAATGCTATTCGATTCTAAACCGTACAAATGTCTCGACAACATCTAAGAATTTTTAAAAACTGAGGTGTGATGAGCAAACAGCCCAGTGGCAGTTACGGACCCTGAAGCATGACCTGCAGACGGATTCCAGCAGTTGTGGAGTATTGGTATTGAATGTATGTGTTCATATATTTGCACAAGTGGCTTCAGGTCTGGAAATGTTATAATTAATTGAATTAAATCCTCTGTCAATTAATGTTTCAGTTTGCTGAACAATACCTGCTGACAGGAACGATCAGCAATGTTCAGACTACGCCTGAAGCTGTCAGCTCAGCACGCATGAAAGTAGCCTGCACACTTCTTGGATGTCGAGGTGAGTGCTGTTTTAATTCTGTAATAACGTAGTAATGTATGTATTGTAATGTACAGTATGTCATGTAGTACACCTCTGTAGATGCTATCTTCACTCTGAAACATGTATTTAATTGAATATTGAATATCCAAATAGAGGGGTTAGAGAAGAAAATAACTTCACGGATGCACAAATAATGCAAGAATGATTTAATGTAATTTCAGAACAGGTCTGATATAGTATTTTTCATGGCATTTATAGTGACATTTAGTACACTATGATATGATTGTCCAATGAATTCATATTTATCTTTTTAATGTTAAAAATGTTATAGGTAATGCAGAGGAGTACTGTGTGCTTTGCATCATGCTGGAAGACGACCCCAACGAAAGCATGATTGAAATGGTATACAACTTTTAATACACACACCCAAAAAGCAATAGTTTAACTTTATGTGCCATGTTTTTTTGTTTTTGTTTTTTGTAGAATTTTGTTATTTAAATGAAAAGGTTAAAGGTTTAATTTTTCTTTTCATATTTTTAGATTATATATTGTTTTACATGTACTAATTTACAAATATTCATCTCTTTTATTTTTGTGAGCGCTGCAATAGATGGGCACATTTTAAATGTTGCAACTTCAATAGCCTAAATGTGTTTATGTGCAAAAAATGTGTAGTATAGTTTGAGTGTATTTCCCTTTATCATTTGCATTGGTAACAGTCTGCAGCACAATGTGGTCTTATTTAGTTCATATTTATATTAATAACTAATTTTATTGTTTTACTTGTTTTGTATTGTGCCTCTGTGTTGCATGATTTTAAATTTTTGAAATGAATATGATTAATAATCTCTTTTCTATATTGTTCTGCTTGATTATAAATTATCTTAATAACTAATCTTATTTCAATTTACATCTGTTTTAGGGTAAATTTGTAACATCTGTCCAGGGACTACAGATTAAAAATCTGAAGAGGTATTCTGCACTGTAAAATCAACCTACCCATTTATTTCATAGGACAATCTGATGAGGTAACGTTACTTTGCACTGTAAAATCACCCTACCATGGCCTAATTAGAATCTTCGGCAAAGAATACACTGAATTATTTTATTTATCACAGACGCGAAGCAGAAACGCGCAGTAGGATTTTACGATGTGGTAGGATGAACCGATAGATATGGCTATAGTTTTGCGCTACGGTAGGAAAAACTGACAAGGTAGGACAGATCGACAGAACACCGGTAAGAGGGAGGAGCTACCCACAGACACACACTGAAGGAGCATGCGCAGAGCTGCGCTGAAAAGCAAACTGGGGGAATTTATTGTAAACATAAATTATGTTTTGAGTTTAATTTCGCCGTCCCCGCTTTCTTCTTACACCCCATCCTAAGAACGTTGTTACTGATATGCATTATGTATATTTTGCATAAATAAAATGAACTACACTCGCTGTGTGTTTGATAAATGATTACATAAATAGGCTGATTTATTCATTGAAGTATTTGGAATTTTAAAATGGAAAGTGAAAATGTGTTTTATAGCATAGTTTTACCCAACTGAAATCAACATAATTTAGACATAAGGTAAGCAAATCGGATCGATATTATGTGTTTTTAATGGCGTTAATGACGTTGATTCAACCTGACGTTCAAATGTCTGGTAGCAAACGTCCCTTAAAGGTCCCCGAATGTATGCTGGAAATTCTGTAAACGTCACCACAAACGTCTTTTTGATGGCAAGAGGACCCAACATGAAGACGTTTAGGGGACATTGGCAGGGGCTATTCAGGGAACGTCCTGGGGACCTTTTTTGTTTGCTGGGAGAGAACGCATTAAACATATTTCAGTTTCTAAAACTGACTTGGACTTCAATTTAAAATTCTTCTGCTTTGGGTGATGATATGTATTATGAGTTTTCCTTAAAATGGATGGTTGTGCATTACATTTTTTTTCACAACCAACATGATCATGTCACTGCTGAAACATTTCTGTATTGATCATTTCAGTAGTGAAAATGTTTACATTTGAACTCAACAATGTAAGCTAGCACATGACTGGCAAACACCGTTTTGAGCAGGTGTGCATACATAAAAATCAACATTATATTGTTAAGATTATTATTATCTCAATTAATGTTTTGGGTTTAAATAGATAACAAAATAATGTGATGCATCCAATATCGGAATTATTATTATTGTGGGACCGCATTTGCACTAATTCGGTAGAATCATACAGTGGGATGTCTCTGGTTTGAGGAAACAGCAGGTGGCGGAAGTACTATTCTATTTTGAGATCCGCCTTAAAAAGAAAGGGGGAAAAATGTAGACTTTTATTTTGACAACTTTGTTTAGACGCGATGCGGAAATACATTAACCATTGTTAATAACATGCATGCTGTATGCATTCTACTTTTAAATAATACTACTTTAATATAATAATAATAATACCGCGTTGTTGCACAGTAAACCTGCTCAGTATTATATTTGACTGTGCATGATATCGAGCATTATATCACTGGGTGTCGGGTTGACTTTTTAGTGAACGAATCGTGTTGTCGTCATGTCTAAAGTTGAGCGTCTGAACGCGCGAGTGATGAAGTTACTGACATCAGCTGTGAATGAAGTAACAGAGATCATCATACAAACAGTTTGTGAATATCAGGAGAAAACAGCCCGAACACACAGAGAGAACGAAAGACTGCGGAGGAAATTACAAGAGCTACAGGAGAAGCTGGACAAAGGTCATTATTAAAGAGATGATTTGTTACTCGCTATGTTTTACCACAGATAATGGATGTTATTATTAACCCTTGGTGAAATCGCTGTAACGCTAATTGCGTTTATAAATCGATGGCAACAGTCATGTGATAAAAGACTGCTTTGCAACCGTAAACAGGGATATTCTTCCATGTCAAATCAACCAAATTTGACACATTTCCCCTAGCTGAAATGTTTGTTGATACATTTTTCTGAACGAAGCTACACTATCAAAAAATATACTGGCACAATATTAAATGCCATTGTTCAATATATACTGAGTAATGCATTATTTTGTGGATAGACCAATATGCCAATGATTTGGAGCAAAACGAACTTTTTAAAGATAACAGTGCTATTGATTTATGTTTACACATAGATAGGTAGGTCTATTACTCCATTAAAGTCAGTTGACATCAGCCACCCTTGTTGCATTATATGCCTATGGAGTGAGTTCAAAAATTTGGAATTGAAAGAAAAATGGCGTTGTTTTCCAAAGTCAGTGTGCATATAACACTAAAAGTGTTAAAGATAGCTTTATATCCTTTCAAGTTCTGGTTCTGAAATAAAAACGTTCTTTTTGATATATTCATTAGGGATGCACCGATGTATCGGCCTTCAATATTTATCAGCCAATTATTGACCAAATTAAAACCATCGGCAAATCGGTTTTAAGTAAGAAATGGTTCATTGTAATGAATTAGTAACACATTTTGTAAAAACTCTTTCAATTTAAATGCACAATCCTGGAATAATGATCGCCACAGAATGTAGAAGGGTAGGTCGCCACAGAATGTAGAAGGGTAGGCACACCTAAGAGCATGTAAAATGTCACTTTTATTCTTTTTTTTTCTCACATTAATGAGGATAAAACTTTGTTACAGACTTGACCGTTGTGAAAGTGGCACTTACCAATACATGTTAAGGTAAAACTATCCAAAACGCTTTAAAACTAGCAAACGTTTGACTGGTTTGTTATCTATTAAGGTTGTCTGATTGATTGAGTTAAGATTGAAATCACAATATGGTCTTGTGCGATTACAATTTCCGTTTGTGCTTCAATCAGCATTGTGTAAGCAAGCGGCACCCTCTAACGGTCTGGATAGTATATTCCGTTTTCCTTAAAAGGGGGTTTTGTGCCTTTGATAACTCATTATTTTCCATGACGTGGTGGACATTTCCATGCAATTGCCCAATAAATGCATAATATGAATTTGTGATGTTCTGTTATATACAGTACAAACATGTAAAATGTGAGTTCTGTTGTTCTGAACTGCAAAAAAGTACAAAATAACCTTTTTCATATCAATTATGTTGTCATATTTAGTTATTTTTTGTTTTCATCTTATTATCTTCTATTTATCTTTTATTATGGCTGTCTTAAAAATTTTGGCTTACATTTATGCATTTGGCAGACACTTTTATCCAAAGCAACTTACAATGCACTTATTACAGGGACAATCCCCCCAGAGCAACCTGGAGTTAAGTGCCTTGCTCAAGGACACAATGGTGGTGACTGTGGGGCTTGTCATCATGTGTTCCAATAGATCCATTCCTTGTTCAATGGAAATTATTTCCATTCATAATATTTTTATTATTATGAATTATAAAACATAATTCCTGACTAAAACAGTGATCTGATGACAAAATAATGTAAATGGCAAAATATTGGTATCGGCAATTTTTTTTTTTTTGTTAAAATCAGTATAGGCAAAACATTTTCCTATAGGTGCATCCATAGTCCCAGTAACAAACTTTGACTTGCTCAGCAAAATTCTCTTCAAACTGCTGCTCTGCTGTGACAGTAGTGAAACAAGAAAGATTAAAACTTACCATGAGGAAGACAGTTTACACTAATGGCCGCTATTGGACCTCTTGTAGCAATGAATGCAACAAGTACTTGCATTGTGTTCCGAGTTGCAGTCTGACACGTTTTGCTTTCTAGCTAGAAGCACTTACAGTGAGGAAAATAAGTATTTGAACACCCTGCTATTTTGCAAGTTCTCCCACTTAGAAATCATGGAGGGGTCTGAAATTGTCATCGTAGGTGCATGTCCACTGTGAGAGACATGATCTAAAAAAAAAAATCCAGAAATCACAATGTATGATTTTTTAACTATTTATTTGTATGATACAGCTGCAAATAAGTATTTGAACACCTGAGAAAATCAATGTTAATATTTGGTACAGTAGCCTTTGTTTGCAATTACAGAGGTCAAACGTTTCCTGTAGCTTTTCACCAGGTTTGCACACACTGCAGGAGGGATTTTGGCCCACTCCTCCACACAGATCTTCTCTAGATCAGTCAGGTTTCTGGGCTGTCGCTGAGAAACATGGAGTTTGAGCTCCCTCCAAAGATTCTCTATTGGGTTTAGGTCTGGAGACTGGCTAGGCCACGCCAGAACCTTGATATGCTTCTTACAGAGCCACTCCTTGGTTATCCTGGCTGTGTGCTTCGGGTCATTGTCATGTTGGAAGACCCATCCTCGACCCATCTTCAATGCTCTAACTGAGGGAAGGAGGTTGTTCCCCAAAATCTCGCAATACATGGCCCCGGTCATCCTCTCCTTAATACAGTGCAGTCGCCCTGTCCCATGTGCAGAAAAACACCCCCAAAGCATGATGCTACCAACCCCATGCTTCACAGTAGGGATGGTGTTCTTGGGATGGTACTCATCATTCTTCTTCCTCCAAACACGGTTAGTGGAATTATGACCAACAAGTTCTATTTTGGTCTCATCTGACCACATGACTTTCTCCCATGACTCCTCTGGATCATCCAAATCCAAAAACCATCCTTAAGACGGGCCTTGACATGTGCTGGTTTAAGCAGGGGAACCTTCCGTGCCATGCATGATTTCAAACCATGACGTCTTAGTGTATTACCAACAGTAACCTTGGAAACGGTGGTCCCAGCTCTTTTCAGGTCATTGACCAGCTCCTCCCGTGTAGTTCTGGGCTGATTTCTCACCTTTCTTAGGATCATTGAGACCCCACGAGGTGAGATCTTGCATGGAGCCCCAGTCCGAGGGAGATTGACAGTCATGTTTAGCTTCTTCCATTTTCTAATGATTGCTCCAACAGTGGACCTTTTTTCACCAAGCTGCTTGGCAATTTCCCCGTAGCCCTTTCCAGCCTTGTGGAGGTGTAAAATTTTGTCTCTAGTGTCTTTTGACAGCTCTTTGGTCTTGGCCATGTTAGTAGTTGGATTCTTACTGATCGTATGGGGTGGACAGGTGTCTTTATGCAGCTAATGACCTCAAACATGTGCATCTAATTTAGGATAATAAATGGAGTGGAGGTGGACATTTTAAAGGCAGACTAACAGGTCTTTGAGGGTCAGAATTCTAGCTGATAGACAGGTGTTCAAATACTTATTTGCAGCTGTATCATACAAATAAATAGTTAAAAAATCATACATTGTGATTTCTGGATTTTTTTTTTTTTAGATTATGTCTCTCACAGTGGACATGCACCTACGATGACAATTTCAGACCCCTCCATGATTTCTAAGTGGGAGAACTTGCAAAATAGCAGGGTGTTCAAATACTTATTTTCCTCACTGTACATTGATATACTTGTTTGAGGCATTCCTTATGTAAAATTGCTGTAATGCACAGCCTTGTGTGGCTTTGAATGTGGCTCATTCTACTATCATTTTAGCCTATAACTGTCGATTTTATAATAATAGTTTTAACTGAGTGAACCATAATCAACTTTGTTTCCCCTACAGGTTCTCAGCCCATCTCTAGACAAGACCTGCCAACTCAATGTCAATGCAGTCAGCACTCAAACACCAGTACAGCAGACCACTACATAACACATCTCAAACAGGACCCAGGCAGTAAAGGATACCCACAAAACTCTGACTATATCTGTGTTGAGTTAACATTACCTGAACTAAATGAAGCAGAAAGAGACATGTGTGGCTCAAATGAGAGTGCTGTGGCGTGCGTGAGCACCGCTCACCACCAGAACTGTGACAAACCTACTGCTAGTAAGATCTCCTCGGATGCATCTACAGAAAGCATTATATCTCAAAGTGATAAGAGTTTATCTCCTCCTGAAATCAAGACAGAACCTGAAAACCAATTTGCAGAAGAACCGTTTCCCCAGAACGACTTCATTATAAACACAAAGGCAAGCGTCATATTAGCTCAGAGTGTACTTCCTCCACAGACTCCTGTAGCTGATGTAGATGTTTCTGCACTGGCTTCCTGTGTCAGTGCCGATGCATTCAATTCATCTGCGGAGACGTTCTCCTATGATGAAGATCCAAATTTGCTATCAGACAGCCAGCATCCTAGACAAGGCCAACTAGATAATGATGCCCGCCCCAGCTGCGTCATATGTGGAAAAACTTTTAGTAGAATTGGGAACCTCCGTATGCATCAACGCTGCCATACTGGCGAGAGACCCTACACGTGTATCTACTGCGGCCGGCACTTCAGTCATGCTGGAAACCTCCACAGGCACAAAAGAGTTCACACAGGAGAACGACCATACAGCTGCCAACAGTGTGGAAAAACTTTCAGACAGGCCAGTCATCTGCAGAAACATCAACGAATACACATTTTTACATTGCATTGCAACAATGCAGGAAATGTGCAACAAAGTACGACATGCACCTTATTTAATTCATAAACTCTGTATTTCTCTGTCTAGTTGTCCCCTCTCTTGCCAGTTTTAGCTTTATATGGTATGTATATCAGTTATTAAAAAAGCTAATTTTGTTCCTAAAAGTTCTAAAATGGTTGCTAATTTACTGTTTATTGTCTCACAGTACTTTGTTCTGGCTGGAAGTTGAAGTAAAGCTGGCTTTGGCGTTAGTTTGGCACCAAGTAAGGGTCAATTCTGAAAATGAAATGTAAATGATGTCATTATTTACTCTCCCAAATGTTGTTCCATACCTACTTCACACATGGAACACAAGAGTCAAATTCATAGGGGTCATTTTAACTCTCAGAGATCTAGGCAGCATTCCATTTCAATTTTTTATCCCCTTCCCTCACAAACTTCACTCCGTCTCATGGACTCGGATGTACGTCACTGCCTATGTTGTGCGAGTGTCCACTACTGGCGGAAGACGTGCAACGGGTTTAACTGGAACACACTTAACCCTTGATATCTTGGAACAAGTTGAAGGCTGATGTCAATTAGTGGAATTATATAGTGATTTTTGCACTTGAGAAAACAATGTTTTTGGTGATCGATTTCAGAGGCTTTTGTATAGATCTCAAATCTTCATTAGAATGAATTTTTAGAAAGGATTAATCAAATTTTACACAAACAAAAATGTTAAAATAACAATGAACACATAATATAGACAGTGTGATAAACAGTTTAAGGTAGCTAAAAGTATTATGCTGTTAAATCTCAATATAACTTTTCTAAACTTCGTAATTGACTTAACTTCACTTCCATCATACATTAGAGTTGTGTGGGGGTGGGGATGATGAAGCGCGATATGCTGTCACGTCACAATCAAAGTCGAGTCAAAGTGTTTTTTATTGTTCTTCAAACATATACAGTTAGTACAGTACAATCGAGTTGCATTGTGGGATATGGGGCAGCCTGAAGTATACGTCAGAGTAGGCTCACTCCCTCAGTTTAAAATCGAGGGATTGATGGTCTGTCAACAGAAACTTCCCTCGCTCACGTAACGAAATGGAACGGACTTCCAAAATGGTGGCAGGGATTCTCCCGAAGGGAATTGCTTTGGGGAGTTAGTGAGTGAATGTTCAAATGCCCAGATAGGCAGAATTGCAACATTTGTTTTAAGAGAT
This sequence comes from Moxostoma hubbsi, assembly GCA_032164185.1. Taxonomy (NCBI): domain Eukaryota; kingdom Metazoa; phylum Chordata; class Actinopteri; order Cypriniformes; family Catostomidae; genus Moxostoma; species Moxostoma hubbsi. The sequence continues at coordinate 2,086,186 of JAVLUX010000221.1, read as the reverse complement.
TAAATGATATTGAATATTCATTAGGGTAAAAACAGGGCCCTGGGTTGTTCAGCAAGTAAAGACGCTGACTACTGTTGTATTACAAATGTATAAAATGTTAAATCTAGGTTCAGTACAATCGTATATAAACTGAGAAAGTAGAGTAGATTGCATTTAGCATTTGAGGTATAGATGATGATTATATCAGCTGATAAACAGTTTTCCAGCAAGAGATTCCTGCCAGTCCTGTTCTCTCTATTGTAAGTTAAATGAGTCAGATTACTGAGACTCCCACCCTTTGTCTTTAATGGCTCTTGGAGCCCCAGCCATTGAATAGTTCAGCTGATTGGATTAGCATCTGCATTTGAATAGTTATGCTGATTGGATTTGGATTGGTAATACTCTAGAGTCTAGGGTGAGTTCCTAAACCTGTATACTTCATTTGCATGCTTTGTTTAAGGTTGTCACCTAGGTGCTTTGTCTCCATTTCTAAGCACTGACATCTAAATGTATATGCACTACAATGTAAAGTTCCCTTGGTCAGACTTGATGACCGCAGCTACCAACAGCTCGTGTTGTCAATAAAGAATCCTGCTGAAGATGCAACCAAGTCTCCTGGTCTTCGCTTCTGAGTTTCCAACACTACCACACCTGGAGTCAAAAGTTTGAATCCAGGGCATGCTAAGTGTTTCCAGTCTTCCTACGCAACTTGTTGCTAGTGTGGTTAGAGTCATGTTGGGTTAACCTTCTCGTGGTCGCTATAATGTGGTTCGCTCTCAGTGGGGCACATAGTGAGCAGTGTGTTGATGTCGCAACATCCGACATAAAAACTACACAAAGCAATAGCTAACACTATCACAACAAAAGCTTTGGTAGGGAAAATGGCATATTTACTGCCACAGCATGCTAAATTCACACAAAAAGGTCACAGCTAGTTGTTGCATTTGCTAACACTTGGAAAACATTTAGCAATTTTCTAAGTATTTATTTGACCTGTAATATTTAGGAGCATTTACTGATTGAAATAATTGTACATTATTATGCATTTTATTGCATTATTAAGCATATATATATATATATATATATATATAATCTCAATCACCAGTGGCTTCCTAATTTATTTTTTAAATAAAATAAAGATTTTTCTTCTTCATTATATCTATGCTTGGGTCTCTGATAGTTAAACATGACAAATTATTTCTTTATAATTTATCTAAAATGTGACTATTTCTTTTATGGGCTGTTAATAGATGGTCAGTAACAAACTACAAATAGTTGGCTCTATCTGTAAATTCTAATCATTTTAACAGTATTTTATTGTTATTGTGCAATGTTTATATTTGCATTTTGTATATAAATTACATATGTATTGTATGAGAATGTCTGTAAAATGTGTTGTGTTTTATTAGAAAGTTGCAGTTGCCCAATTTGGCTGTGGTAAGGATAGGGACTTTTATTTTGAAATCAGATGTAACCGGAAGTGAATGTGTTGTGCTACATATTGCTCTGTGGACTGACGTGAATAAATATCTAACTGTATATATAAACTGTAATTATCGTGAATAAAGTAATGAAGGGATAAGACTGATAAATGTCAATACTTTTGATTATTTTAATGTGAAATTATATTAGATTATTTTATTGACGTTTGATCAAGCCGATCAGATATTTAACTGAGTTTGTGTTGATCAGATTAACTCAAGGTAAGAGATATTCTACAGGTCTAAATTATATTCGAGAACTATTCTGTTATTTTCTATAGTTCTACATTCTATCTATTCTATACTTTAATATTCTATTGTGTTATATTTTAAAGTTCTATATTCTATTGATCTATTTTAAAATTCTGTTATATTCTATAGTTTTGATTTGAACGTATCCCCCTTACAAATGTACTGTGGCAATGGTACTGAATGATTACTATATTCATATATAATGGTATTTACTGAGTACTTCTAGGGACTTAAAATTCACCTAAATAATAATAATGTTTTATAAGGTAGGTTATGTGTCCAAAAAGCATGTTTTTAGTGCTATCGTACATTGTAGTACTTTTCTGTTAGTGTAGCAAATCTGTCTTGTGTTATATTTGTCTCTTTTATTCGTGTTCAATGCAGTCATGTCCAAACTCGAGCACCTGAACTCGAAGGTTGCCAAACTACTGACGGTGGCAGTTCAAGAAGTTCTTGAGATTGTTAAAGAGACCGTAACACAATATCAGGAGAAAACTGCGAGAACACAGCGAGAAAATGAACGACTGCGCATAAAATTACAAGAAGCACTGGAGAAGTTGGCCAAAGAGAGAGAGGGTAAGAGTGATGCAGGTCTTTACTTTTCCCCAATAAATAACAACAAACTACTACAGCACTACCCTAAACACCAGTTTGTCATGGCAACATTTTCCTGATCCAAGAGGTCATCACGTGCAATGGCTAAAGGTTGAAATTGAGGTCATTTCATCTAATATGTAAAAACGTTTAAAATGTTGCTAATGTATGTAGCTAATGAGAATCCCTGAAGTTATCTAATTTATTTTGAGATACATTTATTATTTGTTATTTCCCTCACCCTTGAGGTGATTAAATCAAAGCTTTGTTAATAACCGTCCAGTAAGTGAAAAGCTAGTATTTGAAATAAAATCTCCCATAAAACACAAGTGGGGGAAGTAGATTTGTTGTTAAGAATGTTACATTAGATACTGATCTAATCACAAAAGAGATTAATTTGTTTATAGAACACTTGAGATATTAAGAAATGTAAAATATGTGTGGGTGATTTGCAAGGCGCTAACCTGCCATTGGGAGCAACTTGGGGTTCAGTGTCTTGCCCAAGGACACTTCGGCCGGTAATCGAACTGCCAACCCTCCGATTAGTGGCTGACCCGCTCTACCAACTGAGCCACATTAGCCAAATTATGCTCAATCATTATTCAATAAAAAGTTAATTTTTTCTACTTATTTTTTCAACCTTGATAGACTTTGCAACCAGAAAAAAAAGCACCTTTTCCTTGAAGTAATAGTTGACCCAAAAATGAAAATTCTCTAATCAATTACTCACTCTCATGCCATCCCAGATGTACTCTTTCTTTTTTCTGCTGAACATAAATAAAGATTTTTAGAAGAATATCTCAGCTCTATAGGTCCAATGCAAGTGAGATGATAAAAACACTTTGAAGCTCCAAATGCACATAAAGACAACATAAAAGTAATCAATATGCCTCCAGTGGTTAAATTAATATCTTCAATAGCCATTGTACCCTACTTAATTGTTATCCATCTTTTCTCCTGCACATTGTAATGTTTTCATGCCTGATTGTAGTTAAAGGGGCACTATTTTGAATAGTACAAAAGATAGAAGATCTGTTTAAAATGATACATTCACCTGAGATGTATACTGCAGTCCAGTCATATCAATATTCTAGAAAAAGCTGTTTTACTACTGAACATAAGGGTGCACCACCCTCATAGTGGTCGCCATGTTGAGATAAATATGAATCTTTTTATATCAGTATCCCCCCCTATTATCAAACACTCTTTGTTGCAGAATGGGTGTAAATAATAAATAACACGTGTGACAAATACATCTGTTTCTACTGTGACATTGGTAACTAAAAACTTTTGCTTTTGTGTGATGCTGCATCCCATAGCTGTCTGTGTAAAAAAACATACCAGCATTATAGTGTATATATATATATATATATTGGTGCACAATATCTTTAATAATTCTATCTAATCATTTCCTCTCTTCATAGTTTCCCGACATGCCACCATCTCCAAATCATTTAACTGTGCCCCTCACCAACAACAGATGAACAAGCTCTCACACATAAACTCAAACTTCACTCAGACTCAAACACAGAGCGACTGCAGTCACATGACTGATCCAGAGACAGTGTGCGACCTCAGTGTCGCTCTCACATTAGCCGGGTGTCAGAAGACAAGTCCAGTTTCAAAAGACAGCCCACCTGCAAAAGTTAAAGGCACAGATTTACTCAGCACTGTTAAATGGACACAACACATTTCACAAGAATCAAACACATCATGTGCAGACAGCAAGCCAGACGTTACAGTTGAGCACATTAAGACAGAATCTGATTGTACCCAGAACATCTCTACACAAATGCAGCTTTCTCAAAGCAGCCATGACTTTGCAGAAGACCTGAGTGTCGCCACAGTTAGACAGGAACCTGTCGCTTCAGGTCCAATATTCACAGATGAATCCTGCAGCTATGGACTGGCATTTATCAACTCCGGTCACAATATGGCAGAAAGGCATTTGGGATACGGAAGGAGTGTCCACTCGACTCCTCAAGGTGAAGAGCATCACGTTTGCTTGGTTTGCGGCAAGACTTTCAATCGCGTGGGGAACCTGCGGATACATCAGAGGTGCCACACCGGAGAGAAACCTTACCGCTGCTTGATATGTGGCCGCTGCTTCAGTCAAGCCGGAGACCTGAAGAAACACAAGCGCGTTCACACTGGGGAGAAACCATACTGCTGTGCTCGTTGTGGGAAAAGCTTTAGCAGAGGAGAGAACCTCAAACGCCATCAGAAGATTCACATCGGAGAAACATTACATCTCCAGCAATCAGAGAGAAATCCGCAGATAAACTAGTGTTTTTATATGTTAACAGCAACATAAATTAAAGACTCCATGAAATGAAAATCAGAGCTTTGTCTACCCTAGTGTGCCCTTATCAGCTGACACTTTTAGCAGATAAACACATTTCTACAAATGTGGATAAATTAATATAACATATATCTGTAGATTGACATTCTGTCTCTGACTTGCCAATTAGCAAATCATGATTTTGCTGGTCTGGGATGTTAACCAAAGGCTGTTAGGTATTTACATAAAAAAGAAGAAGTCTCGCCCCAACTTCTTGAATCGTTAGGAAATATGTCAATATAGGAAAGAAAATTGTGTTCATTGAATCATTTCATGGGGTCTTTAAAAGGCATGGGATAACATGAATAAAGAACTATCATTAAAAAAAAAGATGAGACTGCAAGATTTTTACTCATGGAGTGCTTTCATCATAAAATTAATTCTTCTTAATTCTGTTGCAATAGACTAGGATTTCTAATTTTTACTTTGATTACAATGTATCTTCTGGAACAAAAAATACAATAATGTTTTTGGACAATTTTTTCTGTCCCATTTTGAGTGGTTAGAAGTTTATTATGTTTTGTAGGATGTAATTTCTGTAACAGAATTTATGGTTTGCATCAGTAGGCTAACTTTTGCTTATAATACAGTAGATCATTATTTTTCTATTTAATTTCAAATGGTTTATATGTTTGTAATTGTGAATGTCATGGAAGTATGACAAAAACAGAAACATAATGCAACCTTTAACCAAAGTGGCACTATCACTAATCCATTGTAATTAAAAAATTAATCATTCCAGGTTGCACTTTACAGTGATTTTACCACAGGGGTAAAAGCATAAAACAGTATGAAAACTTTATAAAAGGTGAAAACTGCAATATGATACAAAAACACCAATATTTAATAAATAGGTACATATATTAATAATAATAATAAATATAGCCACAAGTTGCAATTATCAGGGTCCAAGCACATGTGGAGAGATGACCAAAATAATTGAATTTGTTAGAACTGTAGATACTGTACACACAACTGTTTTGGTGTCAAATTTCAACCACTTTGATCACAGTTACACAATTAGGATTTTAGTTATAGTGCTCCCATCATCTGGTATATATGAGTTCCCTGTCACTTCAGCGTTGTGTCGAAGAAGCGACACTAGGGGTCTCTCTTGAGCGCCTTTCACATCTCTGATCTATGAGAAAAGGCCAATGAGAAATTGGCAGACAGAATTTGCATGTCCTTCCCCAGGACATACGGGTATAAAGGGAGGGAAATGCATCTGTTTCATTCAGAAATTTTCTTCGGAGCCGATCAGTTATGTATGCAGCGAGCTGCGAGTCACAGTCTGTTTCCTCCCATCTTTGAGCGATTGCTGTTGGGTCTACGGCCATATCAGCGGCTTTCACCTTCTCTGAACGGCAGCGCAGCTTGCCCCTGGGCGCTTCGACAGTGCAGTTAAAAGAGTTATTTCTCTAAAAGAGTTATTTTCTCTAAGCAAATACACAGCGGTGTTGAACATCCTTTTCAGGATGCGTCTTTATAAAGATGCCTTTCCGCCCCTGTGTGTTCCTGGATGCGGTAGAGTGCTCTCCGCTCCTGACGGCCACAGACGCTGCCTCGTGTGTCTGGGCCACGATCACACCGAGGCAGCGTTTGTGGATGGCTCATGTTCTCACTGCGAGAATATGACCATGGCAACGTTGCGGTCACGGCTTTCCTTCCTCATAAGGACTCCAGCCACCACCCGTATCGCTCCTTCCCACGGGATTGAGGACGACCCGGCTGGTGATGGAGGCGATTTGGGGATGGCAGCGGGCTCGGTTTCGCCGGGTACGGCCCTGTGAACCACCCGCCCCCCGGTGTGCTCGTTGACTTTCATCCGGGCTCAAGGCAACAGTGGCTCGCCTCACAGCCAGCCTGCCTATCCTCTTGAGCCCCCGAGCTGGATGAGCTCATCGCTGCATCGGAGAGTGGTTCGGCCTCTGACACGGATGACTCGACTGGGCTGCCACCTTCGGGCCAGCACGCCCAGTCTGAGGCTGACGACCAGATGTCCGACATGGTTGCCGAGCCGCTGTCAGCATGGGGCTGGACTGGAACACTCCGTCCTACCCACAGCCTTCGGGGCTGGATGATTGGTTCCTCGGGTCTGCGCACCGCTTCCCAATCCGTCACGCTCGCTGGCCAGGAATATTCGACTCGGTTACGCAATTCAATTTGCCGCAGTACACGCCGAAGTTGCCAAATCTCTGTGTTTGGAAATCGCGACTCTCTCACTCAAAGACGCGATAGAGTCTGTTCCTCCAACTGAGATGAAGAAGGGTTTCTACAGCCCTTACTTCATCGTACCCAAGAATGGCGGCGGCTTACGACCGATCTTAGACTTGCGAGTTTTAAACCAGGCCTTGCACAAACTCCCATTCAAAGTGCTCACGCAAAGACACATTCTAACTTGCATCTGGCATCTAGATTGGTTCGCAGCGGTAGACCTGAAGGATGCGTACTTCCACGTCTCATTATTGGCTTGACATCGACCCTTTCTATGGTTTGCATACGATGGACAAGCATATCAGAACAAGGTCCTCCCCTTTGGCATGTCCCTGTCCCCTCGCATCTTTACAAAGGTCGCAGAGGCAGCCCTTACCCCACTCCGGGAAGCAGGCGTCCGCATACTCAACTACCTCGATGACTGGCTCATTCTGGCCCACTCCCGAGAGTTACTATGCGCCCACAGGGACCAGGTACTCAGGCATCTCAGCCGTTTAGGGCTTCCGGTCAACTGGGAAAAGAGCAAGCTCACCCCGGTTCAAAGCATCTCTTTTCTCGGCATGGAGTTAGACTCAGTCTCAATGTCAGCGCGCCTCACCAACGAGCACGCGCAGTCAGTGCTGAAATACCTCGCCGTGTTCAGGCCGGGCACAGCGGTCCCCTTAAAACATTTCCAGAGGCTCCTTGGGCATATGGCGTCCTCCATGGTGGTCACGCCGCTAGAAAGGGGCCCCGCTGCGCTGGCACATCACGCAGTGTTGGCTGTACTTCTTGCCCTGCGAAGGTTTCTCCTGCTAATTCAGGACAAACACGTCTTGATCCGATCAGACAGCACCACCACAGTAGCGTACATAAATCGCCAAGGCAGCGTACGCTCCTGCCTCATGTCACAACTCGCCCGTCGTCTCCTCCTTTGGAGCCAGTGAGCCTTCTTTCTACGGTGCTGTGCAAGGTCAGGGAGGACAAGGAACAAGTCACTCTAGTGGCCCCCTATTGGCCCACTCTGACTTGGTTCTCGGATCTCGTGCTCCTCGCGACAGCCCCTCCCTGGTGAATTCCTCTGAGGAAGGACCTTCTTTCTCAGGGACAGGGTACCCTCTGGCATTCGCACCCAGACCTCTGGAACCTCCCAGTCTGGCCCCTGGACGGGATGCAGAAGATTTATCTGGTCTACCACCTGAGTCATACACACGATCAACCAAGCCAGAGCTCCCTCTACCAGGCAACTTTACGCCCTGAAGTGGCGCTTGTTCGCAAATTGGTGTTCTTCTCGGGCTAAAGACCCACAGAGGTGCACAGTTAGGTCAGTGCTCTCATTCCTACAGGAGAGGTTGGAGGGGAGGCTGTCCCCCTCCACCTTGAAGGTGTATGTAGCTGCTATCGTGGCCCACCATGACACAGTAGATGGCAAGTCTTTGGGTAAGCATGACTTAATTATCAGGTTCATAAGAGGTGCCTTAAGGTTAAATCCCTCCCGGCCAAGTCTGTTCCCCTCCTGGGATCTCTCAGTGGTCCTCTCAGTCCTTCAGAGACCTCCCTTCGAGCCGCTAGAATCAGTCGAACTCAAGGCCTTCTCCCTGAAGATGGCCCTCCTGATCGCACTCGCTTCCATCAAGAGGGTCAGGGACCTGCAAGCGTTCTCTGTCAGCGACACCTGCCTGGAGTCCAGTCCAGCAGGCACTCATGTGATCCTAAGACCATGACCGGCCTACGTGCCCACGGTTCCTACGACTCCCTTCAGGGACCAGGTAGTGAACCTGCAAGCGCTGCCCCGGGAGGAGGCAGGCCCAGCACCTTCGTTGTTGTGTCCGGTACGTGCTTTGCGTATCTATATAACATATAACACATATTTGTTTCGCTATCTCAAAACATGCAAAGAAACTGTCTCAATTCATGTTTACAGTGCTTGCTATCAGATTTGTTGATTTGTTACATGCGAACGGTTTGATGTATCAAAAATCTACGAGTATCTTTTGAGCGCCACTGTCTCAAGATTATTTGACCATAATTTGGGCATGATCTGATAAATGGTCTAGGATGAGTTAGAAAAAGTACGTTTTTAAAAAAAAAAAAAGTAAAGTGGCAGATTGTATTTCTTGTGGAAATTAAAATCCACATGACTATTTGATTCAGAGGCACTTAAGGGTGTAGAGGTAACATACTTTTTTTTTTTTTTATTCTAGTCCCTACGATTCAAGAATTATTAGCAAAACCAGTAATTATCTTATCATAGCACCCCCTTGTGGCAGATTGTTACAAAATTTGGTATACAGCCTAGTTTCATACAACCTGTAAGTGGGCGCCAAATTTCATAAGGATCAGCCCTTCACAACGCAGGTTATTAGCTACTGAAATCTGATTGACTCCTGGAGGCAATTTTTCTTTATTTTCGAATCTATATTTAAAGGATATGTTAGCACATGAACCAAAGAAGATGCACAAAGAACAGCTGCAAAATTATGACAGTTTCAATTTCATTGAGCACTTCTTTAACCGCAAAAATATGGAGAATAATCATTTTGAGTCATAAATGTATGAATTAAATTTAGAATTGTCAAGAGAAATAGGATAAAAAAAGATATGCATAAGTTACCCGCTGGTTTACAATAACAATAAAATACAATTTTAAAATTCAACTTGTAACATGAAGTTTCATCTACAAACTCTGTCATCAAATAATACATTTCTTTTATAGTCTAAAATTAAATTATAAACAAAATATTTCACTGCCCAAAATATCCTAATATTATATTGTGCATGGTGGAATGTTGTGAATGGTGGACAAATGCTGTAAAAGAATGTATTTTGAGGAGCTCGTCAATGCTTTGGAAAAAGTTGCTTTGGCGATGTAACTAGCATGGGAGCAGGCTGCGCCAGCCGTAGCATTTTCTCTATATGTTTTTCTCTCCAGAGAGTATAACATTCGGCTGGGGCCATTTAACGCTATTGTATGCACAGGGGAAGGTGTTCTTTTCCTTTCCTATTCTTTCAGGGGGAAAAGACTCCTCGGAGGACACACCCTGCCTAGAGAGGAGGTTAAAATGTGGCGATACGTCATGTGGGCTCAAGAGTTGCACATGGAAGAGGCACGGTGTTTGGTCCTGCCGTTAAGGGGAGGAGCTATACAAACACAGCGACCAGGGCAGAAAGGGCTCTGCCCAAGGGAGATACTGTGGAAAATACATCATAGGGGCAATCGGCACCTGTGGAGCACCTATCCCAGTACAGGGCTTATTAGTAGCTGTAGTGGGACTGGCTGCGATCTCCTCCACCGAATTCACGAGCCACAGGGCTAGGGAGGAAGGACATCCAGGGTCCATGACATTGTGAACTTGACTGGGGGTAAAAGCGCATGTTTTCACCTCAGGGGAGGGGAAAGGCTCTATACGCATGCGACACACCCGACCAGCTGTTCCACATTACCAAACTTTACCTGTTCGTACCTGACAAAACACGGGATAAAGCTGGCTCAACCCGGAGATTGTAAAATCTCGCAAATGTGTTGGGTGTAGCCCAGCCCGCTGCTCTGCAGATGTCTGCTAGAGTGGTGCCATTGGCCAGTGCCCAAAAGGATGCTACACTCCTGGTAGAGTGTGCTCATATTCCCAAAGGGGCAGGCATTGGCTGATTCTGGTATGCCAGAGCAATGGTATCCACGATCCAGTGGGCAAGCCTCTGTTTGGAGACTGTTGGAGTGTTCCCTTTCAGCTGTCCGCCAAAGTAGACAAAGATCTGCTTAGAGCATCTAAAACACTGTGTATGATCCAAATAGGTGCGCAAAGCACGCACTGGACACAGAAACAACAGGGCTGGGTCTGCCTCCTCGGCAGTGACTGGGTCTGCCAGTCAAATAGGCAGTGACAACACTAGCAGCAACAAACATTGCATATGCCAACTCTCCCATTTTTAAACCCTTGTCTGTGAAGAATGTTCATATTTAGATACTGTCCTCATGAAAAGCATAATCAGTGGTAAAACATCCATCGACAAAATCTCATGCATGGTGAATATATGCAAGTTTATATATATATATATATATATATATATATATATATATATACACACAGTATATATATATATATATATATATATATATATATATATATATATATATATATATATATATATATATATATATTTTTTTTTTTTAGTTATTTTTTTTTTCTGTGGAAGGGGCAGGACTAAAAATGATCGACCAATCATTGCATTCGGTCAGAATGTAATGATAGGATGTCTTTCCTGTCTGTCAGTCTGTATTTGCATACCGCCGCAGAACATGTTCACGCAGACAATCACACATCATCAGCGCGTGTTTCTTGAACCAGAGTGCAGAGCGAGCGCGAGAATTGTGCTAGCTATTATTGTAATGTCTAACATGTGAATGAGACATGAGGTTATCTGAAACCGCTGCGATCAATTCCACCAACACGTCTAGCCCCCTGGCGCTTAGACTCTGCTCTGTGTGTGTGTTCATGTGTGATAGAGGAGGCGTGGTTTTGGAGACACTTCTGAATCGAAGGTGGGCCCTATGCTTTCAAAGCTAGCTTGCTAACTGCTAGCCTCTCTGGATTACACACCCTAGCTTTAATGTTGACATGATAGCAAAAGCTTCTGTAGTCTGAACAGAAAAAAAAATAGATTTCTCCTACAGTGTGAACAATTTGTTACGCTACGTCTAGCAGCATCTTTTTTCCTTTTCTCTTTACATAACCAAAAACATTCAGAGCGTTCCGCGAAACAGGAAGTGTTGCTTGCATGGGTCGAACGCGGATCATTAAATAAGATTTTAGAGCCAGATGTTTAATAAAATATATTTTTTCTGCCTGCAAATAATAATATGATGCAAAATCATATATATACATATATATATTTATATTTATATTTACCATGTTATCTTTATAGCACCTATAGTGGCCTATCATTTAAATACAACAGGAAGTTGTTGGTTGCAGGCAGTTGAGTGAGCGTGAGACGAGCTGGGAGGAGTTTTCTTCATCTACAGATGATAATGTTTTACCTTGAAACTGTATCAGGAAGTGTGTTTGTGTTTGAGTCTTACGGTAAAAACAGCAGGGAGCAACATCATAGTGCAGAGTTTTTAGAATGCTTTCAGATTTGATATTGGTTTAGTTTTGTAGTTCATGCTGCATATCAAACCTCTAGTTTATCCATCCTGGAAACCCAATGTAGTGTTCTCTGTCGATGTCTGTTGTGAAAATAAACTTCATGCGGAAGCAGTTTGGATGCTTATAATCAGCACTGGTAAGTGCATTTCAAATAAAAACTAAATTCAAACATGTATGCGTAGAATCTACATGTCTGTGTGTTTATTAGCGACAATTGTAAAACTAAATTTTCATTCAGAATTCTTGTGTTATCTAGGACAAATGTGTGTGTTCATAACAGGTTATTAATGATTAATGAACATGCAAAGCATGTCACTGTAGGTTAAAGATTGACCAACCAATATGGTCATTCCTGATAAATGTGTGCTCTTTATGATGTTAGTCTACAGAATACAAATGCACCAAAGAGATGATTTTGATATACATTTAATACATTTGATGCACTTTAAAATGCCATTGTATTAGATAACAAAACTGTGTGGAATTTATTTTAAAGTAAAATAGCACAAGTACTTTTCAACCAAAACATTTAATTCACAAAAAATTGTAAAAAAAAAGAAAAAAAAAAGAAAAGGTGTAGGCATTTCAAAATGCATACAAAAGTTATTTGGACACTTTTTGTTTCTGGTTACTCTGCTAGAACACCTAAAAACTGACTTCATACAAAGTCTCTAGCATCATTTGTTTGCAGATGACACTTGCATTAATGTAATGATACTAATATATTTTAAGGTGTGACTTATTTAATTGTTCACCCAAAAACAAAAATTCTGTCATCATTTACACACCCTCATGTCTTTAATTGCATGAATTTATTCCATGGAATACAATAGAAATAAATACAAATGGCTGATTGATTACTGTCATGGTGTCCTGTAGAGTGATGAAGATCCATGGGAAAATTCTGCATCAGTATCTGTTGAGCAGTTCATCTGTGGATAAAGAGGGATTCCTCTACAAGAAGGTTCATAAGCAAATATTTCACCCCTAAAACAATTAATAGAAATAAATTATATTTCCATAAAGAAAATTCAGTTTTCAGAAGCAGTAAGGTGATTTGTTTTATTATTTAGATTTTTTTTGCATTGTGGCAATTCTCATTACAGTAATGATATAAAATATGATATTTAAATATAAAATAATTATATGTTAATTTCATTTGAAAGTATTTAATGGTAGTTTTTGTTGCACTACCTTGAACCCTTAAATGCCAAACATTACATACTTTGGTTCTTTAGCGACCTGGCACATACACACTGAGCCAAAACATTTTGACCACTCACAGGTGAAGTGAATAACGTTGATCATCTCCTAACAAGGTCACTTGTCGAGGTCTGTGTAGATTAGATGGTAAGTGAACAATCAGTTCTCGTAGTCAACGTGTTGAATGCAGGAGTAAATATCTGAGCAACTTTGACAAGGGCCAAATTGTTATGGCCAGACGACTGGGTCAGAGCATCTCTGAAAAGACAAGGCTTGTGGGGTGCCCTCGGTCAGCAGTGGTGAGTACCTACTGACAGTGGTCTGAGGAAGGACAAACCAAAATCCGATGACAGGGTGTTGGTGCCCAAGGCTCATTGATGCGCGAGGGCAACGAAGGCTATCCCTTCTTGTCTGAACCAACAGAAGGTCTACTGTGGCACAAGTCACAGAAAATATTAATGATGGATACGGGAGGAATTTGTCACAACACAGTGCATCGCATCCTGCTGCTTATGTGGCTGTGTAGCAGCAGACATCAGAGTCCCCATGATGACCCCTGTCCTTCAAAAGTGCCTACAATGCGAGCATCAGAACTGGACCTTGGAGCAGTGGAAGAAGGTTGCCTGGTCTGATGAGTCCCAGTTTCTTTTACATCACGTGTGCGCCTTTTACCTGGGGTAGTGATGGCACCAGGATGCACATTGGGAAGACGACAAGTTGGTAGAGGGAGTGTGATCCTGCTGGTATACCCTGGGTCTGACCATTAATGTGGATGTTAATTTGACAAGTGCCACCTACCTAAACATCATTGCAGACAGATACACTCCTTCATGGTAATGGTATTCCCTGATGGCAGTGGCCTCTTTCAGCAGGATAATGCACAATGCACACATTGTTCAGGATGGTTTGAGGAACATGATGAAGAGTTCAATCTGTTGCCCTGGCCTCCAAATTCCCCAGATCTCAATCCGATTGACCATCTGTGGGATGTGCTGGACCAACAAGTCCGATCCACAGTGGCTTCAACTCACAACTTACTGGACTTGAAGGATCTGCTGCTAATGTGTTGGTGCCAGATCCCACAGGACACCTTCAAGAGTCTTGAAGAGCCGTGCCTTTGCAGTTAGGCGCTGTTTGAGAACCAACAGCATATTAGGCAGGTGGTCATAATGTCCTGCCCATTTCTCCTGCATTCAACATGTTGACTACGAGAACTGCTAGATCACTTTCCATCTAATCTACCCAGACCTTGACATGTGTCCTGGTTAGGAGCCGAGCAACATTATTCACTTCTCCTGTGATTGGTCATAATATTTTAGTTCATCTGAACTTTGTTTCACAAGTTGTGGTTTGACACACACAGGGCGTGCTGAACACGTCCTATCAGAAGAAATGGTTCACTCTTAAAGGAAACCTGCTGTTCTACCGTGATAAGCCAGCAGACAGAGACGTGCTGGGTGTGATCGTCCTCGAGGGCTGCTCCGTGCAGCTGTGTGAATCAGATGAGCAGTTCGCTTTTTCCCTGATATTCAGTGAGTCTGCTCTTCGTACCTACAAGTTCTCTGCAAAGGATGAGTTGAGTCAGAAGGGCTGGGTTAAAGCTCTACTCTCTGCTCAACACAGTTTCCTCTGTGTCCTCCTCACTGAACTACAACAGCATTACCTGGGTAAGAGTAACTTTGAAGATCTACAAACTAGAAACGTAATCAAGTCTGGATTAAGGGAAAAGTTGAAAATGTTGTCATTATTTCCCCTTCCTAATATCTTTCAAACCCATATGACTTTCTTTCTTACTTGGAACACAAAAAGATTTGTTTAGCAGAATGCTCATGCTTCCACTGACATCAAATCAAATGTAATGCATCTTTAAAGGGTCAGAACACCCCCCCTGTTTCAGAACACTTGAGCTCTCACCACACTCTTTGATGCACTCAAAGTGGGGCGTGATCGGCAACGGAATGAGTGGAGAAGGGGGAGTGAACCCAACAACTGTCTGATCAGTCACTCAAAACTCAAAACAGCTTTATTTTAATAATGCAGTTAACAACATTTAAGATTCTCACAATTGCCCATAACAGAATGCACAAATAAATTATACATTGTTCCGCGTCTGTCGCTCACTTCAACGTCATGTCGAAGAAGTGACACTAGGGGTCTCTCTTGAGCGCCGAAAGATGCATCTGATCTATGAAAAAAGGCCAATGAGAGTTGGCGAACAGTATTTGCATACCCCGCCCCCGGACATACGGGTATAAAGGCGAGGGAAATATGCTCGTTCATTCAGTAATTTTCTTCGGAGCCGATGGTCGTGTGTATGCAGCCAGCTGCGAATGACACAACTGATCCTGCTTCTATCCTCTGACGCTCTGCTTTCCTGTTGGATCTACGGCGCACTCCAGCGGCTTTTCTCTTCACTGCACGGCGTGCAGTTTTGAGCCAGGGCGCTTCGACAGCGCAAAGTTGGAAAGAGTTGAAAGAGTGATTTTCTCTGTAAAAGAGTTTATTTCTCTGAAAGAGCATTACACAGCGGCGTTGAACGTCCTTTTCAGGACGCGTCTTTATAAAGATGTCATTTCCGCCCCTGTGTAGTTTCTGGATGCGGTGATTTCTCCCCACATCTCACGGTCATAAAAGCTGTCTTGCATCCCTGGGCTGCGATCACACGCAGGCAGCGTTTTATGAATGGTTCATGTTCTCAGTGCGAGAACATAGCCATGGCGACATTGCGGTCGCGCGACTTTCTTTTGTAATGAGAGAAAGCCACTTCAGCCACCCCCCGCGCCTCGCCTCCTTCTTACAGTATTGACGCAGGTGCCGCGGGCAATGAAGGCGATTTGGGGACTATGACGGGCTCTGTTCGCCGGGTAAACCCCCTCGAACCACCCGCCTCCCCGGCACGCTTGTTTGCTTCCGTCTGAGCCCGGGATGAGCGATTCTCTCCAATGGTTCATCTTCTCAGTGCGAGAACTTGGCCGTTATAGCATTGCGGCCACGCGGCTTTCTTTTGTAATGAGAGAAAGCCACTTCAGCCGCCCCCCACGCTTCGCCTCCTTCCTACGGTATTGACACAGGCGCCGCGGGCAATGAAGGCGATTTGGGGACAATGACGGGCTCTGTTCGCCGGGTAAACCCCCTCAAACCGCCCGCCCATGCTTAACCTGCATCCAGCATCTAGATTGGTCCGCAGCGGTAGACCTGAAGGACGCGTACTCCCACGTCTCAATTTTGCCTCGACACCGCCCCTTTCTGTGGCTTGTGTTCGATGGCCAGGCGTATCAGTACAAGTCCTCCCCTTCAGCGTGTCTCTGTCCCCACGCATCTTCACGGAAGTCGCAGAGGCAGCTCTTGCCCCGCTCCGAGAAGCTGGCATCCGCATACTCAATTATCTATGCACTCACGGAGACCTGGTGCTCAAGCACCTCAGCCGTTTGGGGCTTCAGGTCAACTGTGAAAAGAGTAAGCTTACTCCAGTTCAGAGCATCTCTTTTCTCAGCATGGAGTTTGACTCAGTCTCAATGTTTGTACGTCTCCTCAATGAGCGTGCGCAGTCAGTGTTGAGGTGCCTCGCTGCTTTCAGGCCGGGCACAATGGTCCCCTTAAAACTTTCCCAGAGGCTCCTGGGGCATATGGCATCCTCTGTGGCGGACGCGCCACTGGGGTTGATGCATATGAGACCGCTTCAGCACTGGCTTCAGACTCGCGTCCCAAGACGAGCATGGCACCACGGAACGCACCGTGTGACAATCACCCCCGCCTTCCGCCAAACATCCAAAACCTGGACAGACCTCTGTTTCTTACGGTCTGGAGTACCCTTACAGCAAGTGTCCCGACGCGTCCTGGTCACGACCGACGCCTCCAGATCGGGTTGGGGCGCCGTATGCAACGGGCATGCACCCGCAGGCCGTTGGAGGGCCCAGCTGCGTTGGCACATCAACTGTCTCGAGTTGTTGACCGTCCTTCTGACCCTGCAGAAGTTTCTCCCGTTAGTTCGAGACGAACATATCCTGGTCAGGTAAAAGGACAGCACCACTGTGGCAGCGTACATAAATCGCCAAGGCGGCGTACGCTCCCGCCACATGTCACAACTCGCCCGTCGTCTCCTCCATTGGAGCCAGCAGTGACTCAAGCTGCGTGCCACTCACATCCCCGGCAACCTCAATGTGATAATGGACGCGCTGTCACGACAACGCTTGCCTGGTGGAGAGTGGAGGCTTCACCCCCACTCGGTTCAGCTGATCTGGGGACGGTTTGGCAAGGTTCAGGTAGACCTGTTTGCCTCCCGAGAGACCTCCCACTGCCCGCTCTGGTACGCCCACTCAGAGGCTCCCCTCGGGGCAGATGCACTGGCGCACAGCTGACCAGTGGGGCTGCGCATTTCCCCCAGTGAGCCTTCTTGCACAGGTGCTGTGCAAGGTCAGGGAGGACAAGGATCAAGTCACTCTTGTGGCTCCCTACTGGCCCACCCGGGCCCAGTTCTCGGGCCACGTACTCCTCGCTACAGCCCCTCCCTGGCGAATTCCCCTGAGGAAAGACCTTCTTTCTCGGGGACTGGGCACGCTCTGGCATCCGCATCCAGACCTCTGGAAACTCCACGTCTGGCCCCTGGACGGGACATGGAAGATCTAGCTGGTCTACCACCCATGGTCGTAGCCACGATCGAACAAGCCAGAGCCCCTTCTACCAGGCAAATTTACGCCCTGAAACGGCATCTGTAAGTGAATTGGTGTTCTTCCTGGGCTGAAGACCCACAGAGGTGCGCAGTTAGGTCAGTGCTCCTGTTCCTACAGGAGGGGTTGGAGGGGAGGCTGTCCCCGTCCACCTTGAAGGTGTATGTCACCACTGGCGCAGCTCACCACGACCCAGTAGACGGCAAGTCCCTGGGTAAGCACGACTTAATCGTCAGGTTCCTAAGAGGTGCCCGGAGGCTAAATCTCTCCCGGCCAAACCTGTTCCCCTCCTGGGATCTCTCGGTGGCCCTCACCGGTCTTCAGAGATCCCCCTCCAAGCCACTAGAATCAGTTGGCTCAGGGCCCTCTCTTCAAAAGACGACCCTGCTGATCACGCTCGCTTCCATCAAGAGGGTCGGGGACCTGCAAGCGTTCTCTACTAACGACACTTGCCTGGAGTTCGGTCCGGCAGACACACATGTGATCCTAAGACCTCGACCGGGCTATGTGCCCAAGGTTCCTACCACGCCCTTCAGAAGATCAGGTAGTGAACCTGCAAGCGCTGCCCCGGGAGGAGGCAGACCCAGCCCCCTCACTGCTGTGTCTGGTACGTGCTTTGCGTGCCTACCTGGAACGCACCCAGAGCTTCAGACGCTCTGAGCAGCTCTTTGTCTGCTTTGGGCGACAGCAGAAAGGGAACGCTGTCTCCAAACAGAGGCTGTCCCACTGGGTAGTGGATGCCATT
This sequence comes from Moxostoma hubbsi, assembly GCA_032164185.1. NCBI lineage: Eukaryota > Metazoa > Chordata > Actinopteri > Cypriniformes > Catostomidae > Moxostoma > Moxostoma hubbsi. The sequence continues at coordinate 2,067,584 of JAVLUX010000221.1, read as the reverse complement.
CAGTACGGTCACCTTACGATCTGACCCGCGTCTCCCTTAGGCAGTCCTTCACTGCCCTCCGGTCGCCGTGTTGTAGCAAATCCCCCCTCTTCGAGGTTGGATCTACCACCGCGTCATTCTTTCCACATGTGACCCAAGAGGCTGTGTGATGTATTTTGCCACCTCTACCTCCCCTTTGGTGTGGGAGTGGCCTCCGCAGGGTCTTTTCCCCCTAAAAGAATAGGAATTCGGGTAAGACCCCCTTCCCTCGATGCGGTAAGGGCCCCGGCTGCTCTTGCTCTATGCCGAGAAAACATAGAGAGAAAAGAGGCCCAGCCAGGCTTGGCCCGTTCCCTAGTTGGGAGCGTCACCTTGTTCCCCCCCTAGGGTAACCAAAAGGATTCTGACGACTTTTTTGGGGCATTGGGGAAGAGTACGTGCAGCCTGAACACAGTTGGTTGCTTGCGCACATGAAATACCTGCCCGCTCCTGTGTCAGCAGTACACGTACACGGCTCAGCGCATGGCGTGTTTTGAAGTGGACCCCTAGTGTCGCTTCTTCGACACAACGTTGAAGTGAGCGACAGACGGGGAACGTCTCGGTTACGTATGTAACCTCCGTTGAATGAATGAGCGTATTTCCCTCGCCTTTATACCCGTATGTCCGGGGGCGGGGTATGCAAATACTGTTCACCAACTCTCATTGGCCTTTTTCATAGATCAGAGGCATCTTTCAGGCCTCAAGAGAGACCCCTAGTGTCGCTTCTTCGACACAACGTCTCGTTCCCTCCATCAGGGAACGGAGGTTACATACGTAACCGAGACGTTTTGTAAGCCCACATTACATTACTCACACTGGTCATTTATATCTGTAATGTAATATGCAAATAAATGCCAAGCCATGTACCCTGTATTGAAAATATGTTAATGTTTTTTACAATTAAATAACTTTTTAGACTTATTCCAAGACGATGATTAACAAATATAAGTGCTTAGATGGGTTATCACGCTTACATTAGGGATGGATGAATGGATAGCATTTGAGTCTGGGACAATCAATGTAAACCATGTCTCAAACGAGTCCCAGTCAGAGACAGTCCACCTCCCTGCATACCTCAAATCACTCAGGTTAATAAATGCATGTAGCGTGAAAGGTGTTCCCTTTGACTGAAGCCTGTTCCTCTGTCAGCAGCGCGGAGTGTACTCGCGACATGGTACTATCAACTCTCTCAACTGACTGAGGCGCATGAGAGCACTGGTCATGTGAATGGCAACAGACCTGCGGCGCTTGCTTGTCAAAGGGTAAAGGCCACGCCTTCTCATGAATAATGTAGAGAACACCCATGACATAGAGGTGCTGAAAGTCAATAGAAAGCTAAACATTGTACTTCACAACCTGTGGCGTTGACTCAATGTTCATTTCAAACTCAGAAGACAAAAATAGCTGAAAAACCCTAAATCAACCCTTTCCCTTTAATGAATGTTAACTTTCTTTGTGCAAGACATATATATATACAGGTGCTGGTCATATAATTAGAATATCATCAAAAAGTAGATTTTGTTCAGTAATTCAATTCAAAAAGTGAAACTTGGATATTATATTCATTCATTGCACACAGACTGATATATTTCAAATGTTTATTTCATTTCATTGTGATGATTAAAACTGACAACTAATGAAAATCCCAAATTCAGTATCCCCGAAAATTAGAATATTACTTAAGACCAATACAAAAAAAGGATTTTTAGAAATGTTGGCCAACTGAAAAGTATGAACATGAAAAGTATGAGCATGTACAGCACTCAATACTTAGTTGGGGCTCCTTTTGCCTGAATTACTGCAGCAATGCGGCGTGGCATGGAGTCGATCAGTCTGTAGCACTGCTCAGGTGTTATGAGAGCCCAGGTTGCTCTGATAGTGGCCTTCAGCTCTTCTGCATTGTTGGGTCTGGCGTATCGCATCTTCCTCTTCACAATACCCCATAGATTTTCTACAGGATTAAGGTCAGGCGAGTTTGCTGGCCAATTAAGAACAGGGATACCATGGTCCTTAAACCAGGTACTGGTAGCTTTGGCACTGTGTGCAGGTGCCAAGTCCTGTTGGAAAATGAAATCTGCATCTCCATAAAATTGGTCAGCAGCAAGAAGCATGAAGTGCTCTAAAACTTCCTGGTAGACGGCTGCGTTGACCTTGGACCTCAGAAAACACAGTGGACCAACACCAGCAGATGACATGGCACCCCAAAGCATCACTGGCTGTGGAAACTTTACACTGGACTTCAAGCAACGTGGATTATGTGCCTCTCCTCTCTTCCTCCAGACTCTGGGACCTTGATTTCCAAAGGAAATGCAAAATTGACTTTCATCAGAGAACATAACTTTGGACCACTCAGCAGCAGTCCAGTCCTTTTTGTCTTTAGCTCAGGCGAGACGCTTCTGACACTGTGTCTTGTTCAAGAGTGGCTTGACACAAGGAATGCGACAGCTGAAACCCATGTCTTGCATACGTCTGTGCGTGGTGGTTCTCGAAGCACTGACTCCAGCTGCAGTCCACTCTTTGTGAATCTCCCCCACATTTTTGAATGGGTTTTGTTTCACAATCCTCTCCAGGGTGCGGTTATCCCTATTGCTTGTACACTTTTTTCTACCACATCTTTTTCTTCCCTTCGCCTCTCTATTAATGTGCTTGGACACAGAGCTCTGTGAACAGCCAGCCTCTTTAGCAATGACCTTTTGTGTCTTGCCCTCCTTGTGCAAGATGTCAATGGTCATCTTTTGGACAGCTGTCAAGTCAGCAGTCTTCCCCATGATTGTGTAGCCTACAGAACTAGACTGAGAGACCATTTAAAGGCCTTTGCAGGTGTTTTGAGTTAATTAGCTGATTAGAGTGTGGCACCAGGTGTCTTCAATATTGAACCTTTTCACAATATTTCTGAGATACTGATTTTGGGGTTTTCATTAGTTGTCAGATATAATCATCAAAATTAAAAGGAATGAACACTTGAAATATATCAGTTTGTGTGGAATGAATGTATACATTATACAAGTTATAAATGAAATAAATGAAATAAATGAACTTTTTGATGATATTCTAATTATATGACCAGCACTTGTATATATATATATACCTGTTAAAATCTCAAAAATGTATTGTACTGTTTCATGACCCTTTAAATATGCACAAGTCAAAATAAAAAACAAAAATGTACATGTTGGGGTGTTCCTCGCATAAATCTATCGTATGTGCTCAGAAGACGTGCGATTTGTGCATGTGTTATGGACTACTTTTCATTTTTGGATCTTGATAGCCCCATGCAGTTCCCATTCACTTTCAATGTTTGAAAATATCCGCTTGGACATTTTGCTTAACATATTATTTTGTGTTCCACTGAAAGAACCACAAGTTAGGCCTCCTACGCGGACTCCTCCTGTCTGTACTTCCGCTGTACGGTCACCTTTCGAGCTGACCCGCGTCTCCCTTAGGCAGTCCTTCGCTGCCCTCCGGTCACCGTGTTGTAGCAAATGTCCTTTGAATTGTTCTGGAGTGAAAATGCTATTTTTAAATGCTGGGAACTGGTTAATAACCAGATCATTTAGTTCCAAAAAATTCCTCATGAAACTAAACACCAAAGGCTTTATCATAGTACATTTTCGGGATTACACCACTTCCTGTTGCCTGAGAAAATATGGCTTCTCTCTTTTTAGTAGAAAGTAAGAATGTGCTTTGATCCCAAATGAAACATCTGCATCACACATTTCTTTGCCTAATTTTACATTGTGAATGTAGTCTCCCGTGACCTTCCATCAACTATATATAATTAATACATATACACAAAACCAGCATTAATACAGATTTGATTCGGCCGGGTATTGACAGAAGCAGATCCATTCAGCCTTTGTGATAATATTCGGCTTCATATGGTTTATTACAGCTAAAGAGTCAAGTCCAATGAGTGTGTGCTCCCTTCTTTTAAACCACAATTTTGGATATTATTGCAGTGAAAATTTGATTCAGGACTTTATTCGCTCTAGAAGAACATGTTCTGTGCATGCACACTCTGTGGGTTTATACACCAAGGTAGGGTTGCACCGATACCATTTTTTAAAGACAGAGTACGAGTACCAATATTTTTTTTCTGGTACTCACAGATACCGATACCGATACCTGTACCTGCAATACTATAACTGTAGGAGTAGTGTTCATAAGAATTAAGCTATATAAGCTAAGGATGTTCCTTAGTAGGTTTTTGAAGATGAAAATTCTAAAAGACAGTCAATTAGAATTATTTTTCAAAAGTAAGTGGCAGGTTCTATTTAAGGAACAGAAGCATCTCTGCATGTTCAGCTGTAAGCCTGCTTCTGCTTTCATTCAGAAAGTGTGACACTGAGCTGAACAATCTTTCACTTTCCACACTACTGCATGGGGCTGAAAGATATTTTTGTGCCATTTGAGCCAGAGCTGGAAATCACTTGACGAGTCATTTCTTCAAAGGGAGCCAAGACTTTTACCATCTTCTCCATAAGATTCCACTGGTTTGCTGTTAGAGTGGTTGGGAGCTCATTTTCAGACACATATACTCCAATGGCCCGTTTCTGCTCAATCAGAGACTGCAGCATGTCGAACGTGCTGTTCCAACGAGTCTGCACGTCTTGTTGGAGTCTTTTAATTGGTTGACCGATCTGTATCTGAATATCCTGTAACCGAGAGTATGCCAGGTTTGAATGTTTAAAGTGGCCGACTATTTTGCGCCCGACTCCAACAGCCTCCGCAATGCTGCGCTGTGATAGAAGCCCCTCTGCGACAGCCAGCTGCAGCGTATGTGCCACACATGGAAGACTAGGAACTTCGGCCTCCTCCATTCCCTTTATCATGTTTCTGGAATTGTCACGGACCACAACATGTACAGAACTTTTGGGAATTGTCCAAGTCGCAAGCATTTCCTCAAATACGCTATCGCTTGACCCGTGTGCGAGCCTCTGAATTGCTTTGCATGGAGCATGGTTTGTTGTAGAGTGAAATCGCCATCTATCCATTGTGCTGTTAATCTAATGAGAGACACAGGACATACACTGCAACTCCAAATGTCAGTAGTAAAGCTAATTGCTTTTATGTCATGCAACAAGCTGACGACGTGCTTTTTCACTGTATCGTGTATCTGTGGTAATACAACATGTGACATGACGGCGACTGGGTGTCTCGTACTTCGGCTCCAAAACATTAAGAAGGCGACGAAATCCCGCGTTATCAAGAATTATGAATTGGGTAAGCATCTCTGTTATTTTTATAGCTCTTGGGTTATCTCTTGGCATTTTCTCTCGTCTCGCTATTGTTTGCTGCAGCGTTTGTTGCCGAGTGCTACCGCTAGCGGCAAATTCTCTGTGCTCATTTTTGTGTTTCAATTTCAGATGTTTTATCATATTACTCGTATTATACGAGCTAGTTTTTGTACCTCCTCTTGATACTTTTGAAGAACAAAGTTTACAGTCTGCCATGCGTGGGTTGTCATCATTAATTTTGAAATATTTCCACACTGCTGAGACAGACATTTTCTCTGCTGCTGCCGCCAGTGTTTCTGTGCACTGAAAGTTGTCAATTACATCACGAGAGGTATCGGTCTTTGGTATCGGAGTATTTTTATGAGTACGAGTACAAGTACATGAGCTCAGTATCGGGCCCGATACCGATACTGGTATCGGTATCGGTGCATCCCTACACCAAGGTTTAAAAATAATACAAATTGGCCTGCATAAGGTGACGTTTAGTCCATTTACATTTTACATTTATGCAATTTTGCATATCCAAAGCGACTTACAGTGCACTTATTACAGGGACAATCCCCCCGGAGCAACCTGGAGTTAAGTGTCTTACTCAAGGACACAATGGTGGTGGCCGTGGGGTTCGGACCAGCAACCTTCTGATTAACAGTTATGTGCTTTTGTCGACTACGCAACCACCAGTCCAAATGTGCCTATGCAGTGTTTGTGTGCGGGACAAAGAGATTTATGCTATTAATTGATTTTAGTTGGCCAGATGTATATTTAAAATGTGAAAAAAAAATTGGGGATATGTTTAATATTATTAATACATTTATTTAAAATACATAATTTTATATAAACTACTGTATACTATGCTGGTTGTGATTTCTCTGCTGATAAATCTCCCACATGAATCACATATTTTTGCTTATTTTGGGTCAAGCAAGTCCCTAGTATCACCAATCCTTAGAACAGAGTACTGTCATTTAAAAAAAAAAAAATGGTAAAAGAACAGTATATAATGCTGTTTCTGCTCAAACCAAACTGAAATGCAAACACAAGGTCTGTTTCAAAACCTAGTGAGTATTGAATGAATTATATTTATCAACATTATTTCTCTTCATTTGTCCGCTTTTGTTAAATTTCTCTCAACTTTTTTTGTGTCGTGTTCCATCTTGTTGCCAGTGGTCTTTGTTGCTCATGTCACTAAAAGTTGCTGTGCAGTCATTGAAAACGAATGAGATCATGTCTCTTTGTCACTGCTTGTCGCTGGCAGTGTGAATGGCCAAAAATTTGGCTGGAAAATGAAGTGGTTTATGCACAGTACCTTTTGGTCTTTAGTTGGGAGTATGTCCGTATATTGCCTTAAAATGCTGCCTCCTTAGGCAACTCACTAAGTTCTGGAATAGAGATAACGTGTCATTCAGTATGTTTACAGTACAGAGGCAGTTATTATATGTCCACGTATACATGACACAATGCATAATCAAATATTTAAAAGAAGGACTTGAAATACTCCAGGTTAAATACACGTCACTCTGAAGGCATGGTCACATTTACCTTCGCACGGTGAATTTCCTTTGGCGAAATACAGTCATCTCAATGGGAATCCACATTATCATTAATTTCACGCAATGGACTTTGGTGAACTTTGACAGGCCATTTTGATCAACAGAATGTCGCTTGGTTTGGCAGTGACCTCTGTGTGGGCGGAGCAACACTGAATATTCACAATGGACGAGGATATCATTTTAGTGGCGAGTTTGTTTTTAACTTCACTCTCTCAGAGTATAAAGTGCAGCATTATAAAGCACTGGATTCCTGGCAGCTCAACCGACCAGTTTCACAGACTGTCAGCTCTCTCCACAGGTAAACATGATATCTTGTTTTAATATTTAAACATTAGTAGTTTTAGCAGGATAGTTATCAGGGATAACAAATCCCATTAGCGCATTTATATGTGAGTGAACATTTGCTTATTTTTCTTTCACTTCATTCGATGTTTCTCAGTCTCGAAGTTAGACAGTATGAATTTAAGGATTACAGTTGATCATAAATGTGCTGTTTGGGAGCAAGAGGTTGGCCAAATTTGAAGTCATGATTTGTAACACTTTTGTAACCGCTAAGGCTGTAACTGTTCTTATAGGGGAGATCACATTTTCTCAGCTTATTCATGTCATAAAAATTCAAGATGAATATAGAGTAAACTTTATGTGGAAACTATCCCCAAGCTGTTACTATTATAAGCATTAACATGACTATTTGCCCAAAATGACTGTTCTCATTGCAACATTAGAAATGATTGTATTCAGAGCTTCTTAACCTTTAGATTTAGAAATGTAGCCACATAGTCCACATAAAACATACAGTTATTTTAGCCAATATTTGTAATAATCCTGATGAGAATTAATGTAGATAGAATCAAGAGCTCATGACATCTGTTTTTCTCTCTGCAGGGCATGAGACTGATGGACCAACTTTAGTGCTTCTAATAACCTCTAAATAATAATGACAGAATGAATAAAACTATGCCTGTTATCAGACAACAGACAGTGTTGTCACTGCTTGATAAAGGCAGCACAGTGCATGGGTAAGTTTTTGCAAATGTTGAGCAAGTCCATACAGTGGTGGATTTAGACATGGGTGACATAGGCAGTTGCCCAGGATGACAGCTTGCGCCCTGAGGTGGCGGCACAAAATTGTGTATTTCTACTTAGACACTGTTGGACCAGTCTCTTTAGCCACCAGGTCTGCTAATTCATTTGCAAATGTATAATTGAGGCAATAATTTTTTATAAGAGCAGAAATATAGAGTATCAAAAAGGTTTTGTATAGCACTATTGAGGTTCTACATTATATTGCACTTTCAAAGGAAGGTTCTTTATGGAACCTTTAAAAAAGGGTTCTATGACTGTTACAAGCCGAAGAACCCTTATTTGGTACTATATAGAGCCATTTTTCTAAAGAGTGTAGAAGTAGATTTGTTTTCCATTCTAATCTGTGATTTAGAAAAATAGATATATATTTTTGACAATTGAATGTTATAAAGACTGAAATGCAAACAAATACTGAAACGCCCTCAGCTGTTTGGGTGGGAATCGCTATAATACGGGATCAACACGGGACCATCTTCATTCAGTATGGATTTAATAAATGGGGTAGAAAATATACGTGATTGATTGTTGATCACCTGTCTTTTGGAGGACGAATTTACACAAAACAGTCGAGCATCAATCGCATTATCTAGGTCTGTTAGTCCAACTTTGCAAAAATTGGATTTCAGTCAGACTAAACTGTTGACATGACAAATTATTGTTTTAATCTGACAGAAAACTTTTAAAGTGCATGTTAACATATTCATTTCTACTTGCTTTCATTGTCTTGTTCATCGTTTTATAGAGGCAGCCAAGGCGGCAGGTGTTGAAGCAGTGGACTCTGTAACAGCAGAAAGCATGACTCATTCACAGAAGTCTGGATCAGTGTTCTACACACAGAGCGCATCACGACAATCTGCAACATCCAGCGACAACCTGTTACAGGCCCCACCCCCAACTAACAAGACAGGGGAACCGTCTGATCACACAAATGATTTCGGCATACTGCATGAATATTATGGGAAGGAAGTGAGAGATCTGATAGCTGATTGGCAGAGGAAAAGAGGGGAAATTAATTAATTCATCTTTTAATTAATTAAAAGGATTAAAGTTTTTGGGAAATAGAGCATTTGCCTGAAGTTTTTGGATTGTCATTGACACAAACATGTTTATTTTCACTGTTCATTTTTCACTGATCAAGTATTATTGAAGCACTCATTACTGTTCAATCAGGATTAGGATCTTAGAGTTCAATGAACTGATGAGTTGTTGGAGATCTGTTCCAAGAATTAACATATTAACATTCATTACAAGCATCATGTTGTGTTTAATAGAGACGTAAAACTTTTTCAAGGTAGCCAGTTGATGCAAATGAAAATGAGGCTGTGAAGTCCAGAAGTACAGTCCGTTCAGTGTGTTGTACTGTATCGTACTGTCTGAGCCCGGACGAAATCTGTAGAATTCTTTTTCTATTTAAACATGTTGTGCCACAATTGTAGGTAAAACCATTATCAGATGAGCCAAAATATTGAATTAATACACAAGGGGTCATTTCTGCTTCCAGTGGGAATTGCTTGGAAAGTATTTTCAATATTTTGTACATATTGAACTCACTACCTAATTATAATTCACATCAAATTAAATATGGCGTCTTCCCTAACGAGGCTCCATTAAACAATATATTTATTACACTGTAAATGTTACTATTAGAATCAGCAGTAGTGATAATCACACTCTCTCTGGATATGCAGGAAGTGACATTTATTATAGATAAGTACATTATATAAACTCACTCACCAATTATGTCAAGCCAAAATGATGTTTAATCATGTGCAGGATATGAATGATTGATATCAATAATTCATTTTCACTAGTTCAAATGCTAATTCCTGATGTCAACGATTGAATTACATGTAGTGAAAATGTTACAAATTACATCCACATTAATCTGGATAAATCTGAATACGACGTTTTTGTTTTCGAAACACTTGTTCCGTTCACACTGCCGTTTTCAAACGTTTATCATAAGTTGTACATCCACACTACAATGTCTGAAATTGCTTAAACTTACTGTGCACGCTAAAAAAAAGTGATTTCTGAAAACGCAGTTTTCCTCGTGTTACACTGCTGGACAACAATTCCGTGTAAACTTCCCGTCACATTTGAAGGAATGCAATTTGAAGGTTGTACAAAGTAACGTTTTTCTTCAACAACGCTATCAAAGTGGATAGCAGGCACAACAAACCCACTACAACATGGGTCACCATCTTGATTGTATTGGGTTGAATGGATCACATGACTGCACCAAATGACAACTAATTTGTCATTGTTTTTGAATATCTCTGTTTTCCCTGTCTATAATACAACACAAAGATGGCATTTACAAATGTACCACATGGGTGAGTGTTTTCAAAAAACTCGGCTTTTGCTGGACAAAAAGCCATCTAAAGGCCTGTACACACCAAACGCGACACGATTATGAGAGGTGAATTACAGGTCACGCCTTTACAATTGGTGGCGCTAATCAACAAGCAATTTTACCCCGGTATGGTAGGTGGCAAACGGCCCTGTGTCATTTCTGAAAACACAGTTGTCCTCGTGTTATACTGCCGGACAACAATTCCATGTAAACTTCCCATCACATTTGAAGGAAGGCAATTTAGGGTTGAGCCATATGCTTGAGGCAACATTTAATTAAATGTCTGAATTAAACACTAATAAGAGCAAGTACTTCCTGTTCAATACAAAACCAGAGAGGGGCTCTCTCAGGTGGAAGCGACCAATGAGCCAAATGTCTGAGACTGAATGCATAATAACAAAAACAAAATCTTGGGTAGGCCTAGCCCACCTTTATCAATCGGCCTATGTAACTTATTGAAATGTAATATGGGACATTTACCATTCCAAATGAAGGACTATGCTCTGTTATCAAATTGCTTGAAGTAAGAGAGGGGGACATGTACAAGGAGAGACTGTAGCAGTTGAATTTTGGAATACAATTCATTTTAACATTAACTTCCCCAATCATAGAAAAATGTAATGGAGCCCACCTGCCCATATCGCTTGAACCTTTTTTTATTAAGGGGTCAAAATGAAATCTAATCTAACTAAATCAGACAAATTTTCTGGGAATAAAATGGCCAAATAATTAATGCCCTGTTTTGGCCACTGGAAGGCGCCCAGCCGTTTCTGGGCAGTATGTGGTCAGAGCTTCAGATTTAGACCACAAACGAGTTTTCTTAAACTTTTCTACTCCTATTTTGGAGGTTTTTACTGTTTTTTTGCTTTGCTACTAAATAGTCTTTATGAACCTTGTTCAATGAGTGGTTACACTTTCTGTGAAGTCTGCATATACAATGCAAGAATGCAAAAGTACTCTTAATGTAGTGAACAAGTATTTGTAATGCCTTATAATACACCTTACAATTGGTTGTATGGTCTCCTAAATAATCATAAAAACAGCTATAGGTATGGTATAATGGACAGTCATTAGTGTTAAGTAAATTCCGACAGGGTGACCAGGACCCCTGACTGGACTTTATCATGTTTATTAGACAGCTACTTACCAAGTAAATGAATCAATGGACATTAAATTTGATTTGAAATTATGTTAGCACATGAGAAGTAAGAGCATGGAGTAATACAAGAGACATGAAACTAGTATGTAGGAAATCACGGTGACATCAGCTCAGTATAAAAAGTATACAGAGATTCTCCCTTCAAGCTTGAGCAATGGCGAGAGGTCATGGGCGAGATAGACAGTCTGACTCAGTTGAACATCCAATCACAACATTTGTATTCATCTTATTTTCTGTTTCAGAAAGGGGGCATGACATTTTTTCCTACTATCCTTCTTCTCTACAAGTAAGCTAATAAAATAATTTCAACAAACTTTTTTATTTGTCAGGTACTCTTGTAATAAGTAGGATAATGAGCAGTCAGATGGAACTGATGGATTTGTTTCTTCACACAAAATAACATAATTTCAACGCAACTCAATATTTCATGCCATTATTTTTAGTAAATATTTCATTTATTTATTTATTTGGTAGGTAGTCGTGTAATGAACAGTCAGTCGATCATTACTGCTAAATAAAGCCCTTCAGGGTGATACAAGACCCCTCCGCTCCATTATATGTAATGCATTACAGACTATAAAGTACTTTACTTCTTATCACTAAACTGTGTATAATAATGTCAAGTGCAAAGAGTGCTGTTGTTATGACCTAACCCATTACTGGGGTTGATTGTAGAATATATGGACATTTTACATTTTGCTTTGTAATCAAATTAACTCGTTATTAGACTTACAACTTCTTCTGTCGCCTCAGTATGGTGGTGGTCATGTGTAAAAGTGAGTTTACCCATTTAGTGAATTTCTAGTTAATTAAACTGATGTTAAAACACTTCTTGATCTTCCCTCCTGACTTCCAAGGCTTTTCTTTCTGAAATGTAATGATTTATTCTGCATGTATCATTGTTTAATAAGGTGAATTTTATAAAGACCTGCACTGAAGAATAATTCATACTGAATATTTTTGTCTTGTTTTCCAGTAAAAATATACTGTAGAGCGGAGGAGGGCGGGGCCAGGCTGGAACAACGCACTTCCTCTCCCCAATCGGCCTGATGGGACACGCAAGGGATAAGGGCGGCCGGAGACGACAGTTAGAGAGAGAGAGAATTATGGGCAGCTGCCCTGTATGTGTTTGTGTGTGTCTTTTTATTTAATTAAATGTTATTTATATTGTTAAGCAGGGTCTCGCCTCCTCCTTTCCCTTGTACCCCCCCTTACACATACCTAAATATCCTTAAAACAATATACATTTAACTTCAGTTGCTTAATTACAGAAGATATTTGGTCTTGTTTTCTCATAAATTGAACAAAATTTAGTAAAGTTTATGCTTATAACAAGCAAAAATATTTGCCAAAGTGGTAAGGAAAAAAGAATTAGATTTAAAGGAAAAACATGTTTATTTTTCTTACCCCATGGTTTTAAATAGAAACCCCACCAAATTTTGTTAGATTTCTCTGAAAACAAGAATTAATCTCTTATGCCATTTTGCTTCTCAAGTAATTTTTCTTCTTGTTTTAAGGATGTTTAGATATTTTTCCAGAATTTTAATTTTTTTTTACTTTTCTTAGTTTTTTTTTTTAAGTATGTTTGCTATGTAGCCCCTAAGTTTAAGAGTACAGGGCGGGAATTTTTTTTCTGACATACTTTTGCATTCCCTCGAAATTAATTTTCCGTGGTTTTACTACAGTAACAATAATTTAACCATGATATTTGTAGTGAAACCATAGTGATATTACAGGAAATTTTAAACTATGGTAATAAAAATCATAATTTTGTGGGTATCATGGTTTTACTGTGCAAATAACATAGTTTAACTATGGTTTTACTATAGTCATTTTATGATAACACTTTAGAAATATAACTGCAAGCAGCAATGATGGGCACAAGCACCATAGGTCCATTTCCACCCGGTGGCTTTTGGAAAATGATACATGATAGACACATGCATTTGGCTGAGAAAACAAGTAAGACACCATGTCTTTCCTTCTGCTCAGACTTAATGGTTAACAACTTTGGTGTGTGTGGCAAATGTAATAAATGTGTAATTATGGCAAGTGTGAACCCTTGAACGGTCCAAAAAAGAAAATATCACATAGGATATCAAGAATCCCCTAACCTTATTAAATTTGACACTAGTCTGAGTAAAATTTTATGTAACAGGTGAAAATAAGGTTTGTTTTTTCAAAGTCTATTCAAAGTGTCACATCTATTGTTGACAGCTGGAGGCCATATGACCATGACCCACTAAAGCCACATTCACATCACAAGTGTGATTAAACATATTATTATTATTATTATTCACTGGCCGCAAATCATATGCCACAAATCCAGATTGAGTACAATGCCATGTAACACTAACAGGGCAACACTATTTAAATATCCAATACACTTTGATTATTTTGCACCAGCAGTGTCTGGACATTATTCTAAAAACTTTTGAAGAGTTTCAGATAAAAAATAACAGGACTATTTCAAAGTCTGTTGTATGTGCAACACTTGCTGCTGCCAGTTGGTGGCACTACGACCATAACCCGCAATAGCAACCTAAATTTGGTGACAATCACATGAATCCCCTAGATGGAGTATTCAAAAGTTCAGGGCCTGCAGTTTTCAAAAAATGCACATTCAATCCAAAATGTCCAACTTCCTGTTGGGCGGAGCTAATGACAGTGATTTTGAAAGTTGTCCAGCATGATGAGAACAATACATGTAGCAAGTTTGGTGACTGTATTAGAAACTGACCCCACTACTTTTGACAATAGGTGGCGCTACAGAGCTCCCCAGCCACATCCATGCCTTAACTTTTGCCCAAGCCTAATGGCCGACAACTCTGACTGGTGTGCAAAATATCATGAAAAGTCACGCATGCCAAGTTCTTCAAAAACATGAATATAAATAAAAAGGAATCATGACATTTAATGTGTTGTCATGGCAACACTATTTATGATATCAAAAATCCCCTCGTATTTTAAATCTGCACTCTTGACATTATTAAAAAATTTTTTTAAGCAATTAAAGTAAACATAAGAGGGATCATTTCAAAGTTGGTGGCACTACGACCATGACCCACAATAGCCACATCAGTGTGATTTGCCCGCAAGGCCAAACATACTGCTATATATATTTTGATGTAAAGCATACACTTCCTGTGTACCATTTTTTTTACATTAATTTATTGCATCGCCATAGCAACACCGTTGATATATCAAAAATCTGTTTGCATTTTAGCATCATCAAAGTCTTGGCATGATGTCGGCCACTTTTGGTACCCGTAACATAAAACATAAAATACCTAGGAGGAGTATTTCAAATTCCAGAGCATGTATTTTTCAAACAATCCAAAATGGCTGACTTCCTGTTGGGTGGAACTTATGACTGTCAGCATGGAAGTTGTCTGGCTTGATGAGATCTATATATGTACAAAGTTTGGTGACTGTAGCTCAAAAGGGATGTGCTACATTGCACTTTCAGTGTTTGGGCCCTAATAAGGTTCAATTTGTTAACATTAATTAACAACACTAGTTAACATGAACTAACAATGAATAATACTTTTACAGCATTTATTAAACTTGATTACTGTTAATTTCAACATGATTTTTAAAATCAAAAGTTAAGTTATTGTACAATCAACTAACATTAACAATGAAAATGTTTTATTACCTAACATAAACAAAGATTAATAAATGCCATAAAAATATTTTGTTGATTGTTAATGTTACCTAATGCATTTACTAACAAATGTAACCTTATAATAAAGTGCTGCAATATTTTAGACAGTAGTAACCATTGTTTTTGGTGTAAGACATGTTTTTTCTATAGTAGAATTGTTGTAACCATGATAGTTTTCGGCTAACCGTTTTTTGAGGTCATGATGTCATATGGTTGCAAATGGAATCTGTTTAAACAGTAGGATCCCACACTTGGAATCTGTTCATTTGCTCTTAACAGAGTGTAAATCATGGGATTTTGGGTTATTTTGGTCAGCAGCTGTCACTTTTTAAGTTCTTGCAGTGACCCTCAAACTCTCTCTCTCTCTCTCTCTCTCTCTCTCTAAGTTACAACCATGCAATTGGTTTTCTCTGCCCAAAAATACTGATCAAGAAAAATATTTTATGTCATATGGTTTTGGAAGAATTTGATGCTTAAGTTCATGTTGAGATTTTTGACTTTTAATTACAGACTTGGGTAGCTTGACAGATCTGAGTATCAGTTTCCACAACCCTGTATTTCAGTGTTGGTCTCATGATGAATGAGCAGCTATGAGCCACATATATGGCATTGAGCGGGTGGGCTGCAGAATACTGGTTTGGTCTATGCTGAGGGTCCAACGCGCCCAATATAGAGCTTTAGTGCTTAAAAGTCTGTTTAGTCATCAAACACACCACACACACACATGCTGTACATAACATTTGTACATTTATTCATTTAGCAGATTCTTTTATCCAAAGTGAATCTTCCTTGTTCTTGACCAGTTCCCATTGTTCATGTTTTCTTTGTGGATGTTTCTTTTGTTCCTGTGTTTACCCCATTAATCTGTACTTTGTTTATTTTATTAAATACTTTTAAGCTGAATTTAGATCCTGCTCCTGTGACCTCCCTCCTAGTAACAAATATACTTAAAAGAAAAAATATATATGCACTAAAAAAAAATTATTAACGCATTTCAATTTCATAACAATTTTCCATCAAATTTAATGGAGTAATATTTAAGAGATAACATTAAAAAAAAAGCTTTGATATTTTAAGCTTTATTATTTTCATTTAGTTAAAGATTGCACAATTCAATTTGATGGAAATTTGTTATGAAATTGAAATGTAAAAGTATTAAAATTAGGTTTAAATGTGCAAATATGCGTGAGACTCAAGGCTTCCAGCTTATTACTCTTACAACACAAGTTTGAGACATTTTTTAAAATAAAAATGTGGTATAAATTAATTCACCTAATTACAATGATGACTTTGATACATTTTTATCCAGTAGTTGTGACAAAATGAATTTTAAGTTCGTGCAACAAGACTTTATCAACTTAATTCAAATAAATGTAACTTAATTCCATGGCAAAGTTTTACTTAATTTCATTAAGTTCATTGAATGTGTACTATAGAAATAGGTTTTGAATATTAACTTTGGTTGATCCAGTGATATTGGTTATATCTATACTGAAAGTGTGTCATGTTGCCCAACGATGCCATTGGTTGTTTTGAAATGTTATCTTCTGTAGAACATACAGTATCCACATAACTACAAACATTTGCATAAAGGTAAAAATGGTAAACACACAAAGTAGTTAATGTAACTTTGAGATGAAAAGAAACAGTACTACAGTCAAGCCAGCAACACTGTTCTTGGCTTTGCCATATTTGTCCACATGGTAAACCAAACTATGGCCAAAATTCCTGGACAGAATTCACCTCATTCCAAGTCGTCCGAATTCTATTTTGCCTCAGGAGTGAAAGGTGACACCCCAAGCAAGTCTTCTGACCAGCACTCTCTTTGCCTACCAAACCTAAGGTTTGGGCTAAAGTTAGCACACACAGCCCTGTATATAAGACCAAAGAAGTGCACTACAAACATGTCAGTCACATCGGTGTTGTGTACAGTTCTCCTCCTTTGACCAACCCCGATACACCTTGAGAGATGGTAAGTGTTTCTTAGGAGACTTTACTCAAAAAATATAAACTCCATTCTTCTAAGATAGATGGATGGATGGATGTATGGATGGATGGATGGATGGATGGATGATATCAGATACATAGATTGCTACTATGCTTACTAACATGCCACTATGTTCATAGATAGAAATTTGGCAAGGGAAGGAAGTTGAGGTGTACTAGACATGTTTCCTTGAGAGCACCTAGAGAGTATCAGTTTCCCAACATCCAACCAACAAACCACAAATCCATAAAACACAAAACGTTTTCTTTCCTTCTTTGGTCAACTGTAATTTGCAAAAGGAAAAATTGATTTTCTTTTGAAAAACTGGTTGAAATTGTATTTGATGATGTTTATATAACTGTGGAATTCTGAGTTGCACAATATTAAAGTCAGTGTTTTATTATTATTATTTTTAAGGTAATTTATTAAGCTCAGTAAAAGCCTGCATACAGTAATTCACCTCATTATTGGATGTTGTTATTGGCGTGTGTTTATTCCATGTTTATGTGTTTGTCTCTAGGCACCCAAGAAAGCCAAGAGGAGGCAGCAGGCGGAGGGCGGCAGCTCCAACGTGTTCTCCATGTTTGAGCAGAGCCAAATCCAGGAATACAAAGAGGTTTGCTGCTTTCACATTCTACATCACTTTAAACACATTTGATTCAATTTCAGGAACATTTAGAAAAATTCACTTTTTGCTTTTGGTATTGTAAATTCAGTACATTTATATTTATTTGTTTAGCAGACAATTATTATTATTATTATTTTTTTAAAGAAGCAAAAATCTGTTAAATGTAGTGAGGCAGTTAAAATGGAACTGAATGGGGCCAATTTTTGGAGGGTTTAAAGGCATTTGATAAAACTCATGGATTATTTGAGCTGTAAAGTTGCTACTAAATTACTGGGATTACAGGGTTTATGACGTCATCATCGCAACGCATTTGTGAAATTGGATATAACTTTACACAGAAAATCATTAATACATATTTTGTTTGATCTATACTTTTGAAACAGCGAGTATTTTAAAGTTTATGGATTGACCCCATTCACTTCCATTGTAAATGCCTCACTGTTACTCAGATTTTTCCTTTTTTAAAGAAATGGAGGGACAAGTTGACAAGTTGTTTGTTGTAATCAACATTATGCCACAAATGCTGTCGATTGAGCTTAACTTGTATTGAATATTCCTTTAAGGAATGGTAAAATCTGGCTGTGCACTTTGTGTACTTTGCAATTCAAATTTGCCTCAATATACATTTTGAAATGCCAAATGACGGTCATTAAATACCGGTGGATGGATTTCAGTTACCCTTTATTATCAATTAAATGAATAGTCATTAAAGTTGAAGACATGTTAGAGAATTTTGTGATGGTCAAGAGTAAAATGTTTATTAGTTGCAGTAGTATCATTTAACAATTGTTGGAGCAATTTGTCTAAAAAAGGGTAGATTTGACTATTCTTCATAAAAATTAGAATGAGCATTAAAAACGTTAAAAATCTCACATTTCAGTATGATTTCAGAGGACGCAACTGGAATACTCAACAAAATGATATAAAACCAGTGACAGCAGGAAATCTACAAGTATGACAGTTTTCAAATAAACTTGAGCATTATCAAGAAATGAGAAAACTATTTTTGGAAAAATAAAAGGAACTGAGAATTAAATTAGCTGACGATTTTCTTGAAAGATGCCAAACACTTTCAACATCTTTTATTGATAATTCAGTAACTCTGTCCAACAGTGTTGTATTTGTTCACGGTTAGTTCATAATGCATAAACTAATGTTCATAAATACAGATTTGTAATTTTAATTAGTTTATGACAAAATTAACATCAACCAAGATTATTAAGTGCTGTAAATGTATTGTTAATTTTTAGTTTATGTTAACTACTGTAATTAACAAACGTTAATGAATACAACCTAATTGTAAAGTGTTACCGATAATTCTGGAATTATCATACAGAAATAATCATGCAACATATTGTCATTTACACAGCTGTTATAAGTCAAACATAGGGTAGTGGTATGAAGGGGGTCAGAAGGGTTAGTTGGGGGTCGTAAACGTAACCAAACCCCTCTTTAAATATCCCCAAAGTCTTGTCGGACATTCTGTGACCGTTTAACACCTTAGAAACACAAGTGGCCAGCAGCTGCCAAGACACTTCTGGCTCTCAGATGTCGTCTCCAGTTTCTTGGGTGTTCTGCAGAAGAACTTAAGACGTGATGCCAGAAACAAAAGCACATTTCAGAACTATGAAATATTAGCTTGTCTTTATTTGCGCAGAGATGTCTTGTGTATGTTTTGGAACTTCCGATACAATTAACAGTCACTTAAAAGTAAGTACAGTAAGTCACACTTACAGCGGATCATGAATTATGTGTCTAGTTACCCATTCGTCAATATTACGTTGATGTTCATGACTACACTCTGCACCCCATTCAAATAAGGATGATTGATGTCTGCTCTGCTCATAAAGCATCATGAATTGGCATTAACATTCTTTCTCTTTCTGAAACCAACAGGCTTTCACAATCATTGACCAGAACAGGGACGGTATCATCAGCAAGGACGATCTGAGAGACGTGCTGGCCACCATGGGTCAGCTGAACGTGAAGAATGAGGAGCTGGAAGCCATGGTCAAAGAGGCCAGCGGCCCCATCAACTTCACTGTCTTCCTCACCATGTTTGGAGAGAAGCTGAAGGGTGAGTTGAACTTCATTTACTCTTGCAATCACACATATTTCTGTTTATATGTAGCATTAACATCCAACCCGGTATCACGCCGAGGCGTGAAATAGACACGCCGGTCCACTCGCGGATGCGTGTCTATTTCACGCTTTGCCTCCTCCAGGCGTGTACATGACACGCGCGCGTCTACGTAGAATACCGGCAGGGGGCGATCGTTTCCTCAACGCCAACAACTGTCCGCGCACCAAAGAGGAAGCGATATATCGCGTTCTCCAGTTCCGGTTAGCGGGATATATATTTTTGTACATAAATACACTTTTTAAATAAAAATATATATATATATATATATATATATATATATATATATATATATATATATATATATATATTTATTTATTTACATCAGCACAAGATACTCGACAGCCCACACACACACACACACACATATAACAACGTTAGGCTACAGCAACGTTAGGATTTCTTCATGAAAGCAGCACTGTAATGAACCTTTATTTGTCACATATGGTCACAAGTGAAAGTAACCGGCGAAATTGGCCGGCATCCCGCCCGCACGAACGTGCAACGCGACGACAACGGTATCGCTTCCTCTTTGGTGCGCGGAGAGTTGTTGGCGTTGAGGAAACGATCGCCCCCTGCCGGTATTCTACGTAGACGCGCGCGTGTCATGTACACGCCTGGAGGAGGCAAAGCGTGACACCGACACGCATCCGCGAGTGGACTGGCGTGTCTATTTCACGCCTCGGCGTGATATCGGGTTGTAACATCATATCAAACATTTACAATATGCACATTGAAAGATCTCCTGAAACTCTTTCAGGTGCTGATCCTGAGGACGTTATCGTAAGCGCGTTCAAAGTCCTGGATCCTGAGGGTACCGGCACCATCAAAAAGGAATTGTAAGTGTCTTGTGTCCAGTTGCAACAGACCCCTTAAGTTAAGACAACCCAAAAGTAATCATTGTAAGGTTATTCTGAAAGATTAATGAGTTCAGGGTCCAGCTAATGCCATCACTAAGTATTTCCCATTTGGTGCTCAAGTATTCCCTTATGTACAGGTTTGCGTTGGGTACTTCCCTAAAGAAATGTAAGGGACCATTATAGGTAATTAGTCAATATGAAATGCTTTGTGTTCGTTGAGGAATGAGCTTTAAAAGAATGTTCTGGATTAGTAACGCAAAACTGTTGAGAAAGTAGCGATTGTTAATTATAATAGGAGCAATCTAGTTTTGTAGCATTGCATTGTGTTATTACAGAAACTATAATTAAATGCTCACTATAAATGCTAAGACATCCCTTGTCTCAGGGGAATGTTTTGGTGTTCAGAGATACCCTTATGTCCAGCCACTTATATGATTTCATGCAAAGCAATCACATGATTATAAAACCTATTGCATCTAATGGTAACATTAAAAGGGGTTAATTAATGACTAATAATTCATTTACAAATGCATTATAAATCAATGATATGCAGTTATAACAACACCTTCATGCAATGCCTGCCAAAAAGAGAGCCTTTATACCACACATATTATAAATGCTTAATAACACTTATTCAATAGTAGTAACCTATGAAAATCTATCTTAAAGTGGACACAGATAAAGCATTTATTAACAGTTGCCAACATTAGAAACCTACATTATGTACACAACGTTCAGTATGGTTTAATGGTCATCAGGCTTATTAAATTATATGTGATGTGAATGAGCATGAAGACCTGAAAGTTTTTAGGTAACTAGGACTAGGTAAAACCATTCTTTTGACATCAATGTGATGAGGAAAGTGACAACACAAGTGAGTCAAGACATTACAGTTCTTATATATAAACACAAAGCAGACTGTAGCAAAATGGCATAATCCCTCCTTTTAATCTAACTATAATAGTCTATTTGTGCTGCATTGTGAAATAAACCATTAATTAGGGCATTTTATGTTTTAGATTAATATGAATAAATGTATTTATTAAGCATTTATAACATGTAAGTTAAAATGCTCACTATTTGGCAAGTATTTCATGAAAGTTGCCCTTATTATTTGTGTTGTTATAAAAGCAAATCAGCGATTTATAATATATATATATATATATAAATGCTTTATTAGCCATTATTGCCATTAATTAACCCTTTAACAAAAGGAACATTTATGTAAATTGTTACCCATTGAACTTATCTTTTATTGGTTTAATCAATATTGATTTTACATATCAGCCTCCTCATAAAATTCCCTCACAGAATGCCACTTCCTGACAGAACTTTAAACTTTAAAGCTGTCATGAAATGCTATTTTCTATCATTTTATTATCTTCCCTGAGGTCCACTGATAATGTTAGTAACGTTTGTTTGCATTAAAACATTCATAATTTAGTAATATATTATTATTTTCCACCCTGTCTCAGGCCATCTGTCTGAAACATTAGGTTTTGGTATAGGCGCCTCCTTTAACTTCAACTTAAACGCCCACTGTTTTGACTGACTAACATTGTGCAGCCCCTCAAATTCATTTTTTAAAACTCCATTTTGTAAACTCAATCTAAAGAGAATGAACAAGCTCCACAACATTGTATAACAAATTTTCAGGGTTTACACATAGCGCACATCCAAAATGTTGCATCTGAATATATTAAAATGTTAATCTCAAGCACTATTGTTAACACTCACACCCTGTCTACACCGGACGCAAGAGACGCGTTGTGTCAAAAGTAATAGAACCCATTATAATCAATGACGCTGTCTACCATGTCCACTGCGCCGCGTTACCTTGTGCAGACAGTAAACAGATGTCCCGTTCCATCCTGCACTGCACACGCTGGTGTAACTACAGCCATTAACACAAATAAATGGTTAAGAAAATTTGTCGACGCGCCCGGTGTAGACAGCCTCAAGCTATTGCGTTGTGTCGCGTCAATGGACACGCCCAGTGTAAACAGGATGTCAGCACAAGTCAAACAGTCATGACATTTTATTTATTCATGAATGAAACTGTTTACTTACTGTTTTCCATCGAATCCATGTGTTTTTAACTGACCCATCCTCCAATAACAGTTCCTTTTTAAAGCTTGAATTATTTAATGACTGTTCACAAGCAATCCATGTTTACAGTATGAGCCGAAGAATCATGCAATCCACGCTGAAATACACTGAAAACACACACACATCCAGTTTCATCCTGCACTGAAATGCACATCACCGGAAACGCATCTAAACAGTCACAGACATCCAGCGCATGTTTTCATACACCAACAACTAAAAATAGTGCAGATGGGTGAAAGAATGCATCTATGATGTGTTTGTGCTCAAAACAGCAAGAGGCAGCAGCTGAATGAAAGAGAATAGATTGTCCTGTTCAGAGTTGTAACTTGTCACTGTCTTTTAAAAGTGGCCTGAGATATGTATCAAGCGGTCAATGATGTCTGTCTGTGCAAGTTTAAATACAAAAATTACTGAAAATAGTCCAGAGGGGTCCCCTTTAGTGTTCAGGCCTTGTTTGTCCTGCTGTCTCTCTCTCTCTGAGTGAACGGAAGCACCAGTGGGCGGGGTCAAGGGTGAGATGATTTTAAGTAGGCGTTAATGTATTTGAGCTGTAGAGGCGGTCATGAATGAATGTTCCCCAAATGACATAGGGTAGTTGCGGCTTGGTATCAACAAATGCTTTTATTGCATAGGAGATTAAGTTTCGAAAATTACAGTATGCTTTTATAGTAGAAAGAACACTAAGATGTCAAAATATCAAGGAAAATTGTATTTCTCATGACATGACCCCTTTAGTAAATGTCTATGAAACATTTGGTAATGGGCCATTTTTATTTAATTATTTATTTTAAATATTTTCTAGCCTTCAGGAGCTCCTGAGCACCCAGTGCGACAGGTTTACACCCGAGGAGGTTAGTTTTTTTTGTTGATTTATTCCAATTTTGTTATTTTATGAACCAAAGAATTTTTGATCCTCTGATTATTTTTTTTGTTCCTCTAGATGGCCAACCTCTGGGGTGCCTTCCCTCCAGATGTGGCTGGCAACATAGACTACAAGAACATCTGCTACGTCATCACACACGGAGAGGAGAAAGACGAGGAATAAAATGACTCTCTCAACCATCATCCATCTCTCTCTACCTCATTGCCATGTCACCTTCTGACATTACTGTCGCTCCATGGCACACCTGCATTCTCTGTCTTCCCATTGCCCATCTGCATTTCTTCTCAAAGAAAGACTTAAATGTTAAACTGGAGGACTGTCGCATGGAGTACATTCATCTAAAATAATCGAATCACAGTCGGTCAGTCCTGTCCGCCAGTATTTCCCGTAATAAATGTAAAATAAGTATGGGAGATATTAAAAGAGAAGTTACACCTCTATAATAGAGCATCACTTTCTCTCTCCATACCTCCCACTCATTTTCTTGGAGAGAAATTTTAAGGAAGGAGGAAAGATGTTGAGAATAGGTAGAAGACACAGGGGAAGACAAGTGGAGGATGAGAAAAAGAAACAAAAGAAAATGTCTTTTTTTTGTACTTTTCTTGGCTTGTTCCTCCTCCATTCCGAGGTCCTCATTTCATTCAGATTCATGTCTTTGTCCCAAACCACTTGTAACAAAGTCAAATAAAAACCTTTTGTACTCCTTGTGTCTACTTGTCAATGGGTAATAAGTAAGGAGGTCAATAATAGCTGGAAATATCTGTTTGTTTTCACATTAATCTCAATGGCATTTGCTCGGCCGGCAGTAGGTAAATTGGGACACCACTCGGAGTGGAACCATTCTTTTGACATGAGCGTGATGAGGAAAGTGACAACACGAGTGAGTCAAGACATTAGAGTAATAAATATAAACACATTGACATAATGCCTCCTTTAATCTCACTATTATAATCATAATTACTTTTAATTATATTCAAATGTTTTGCTGCATTATGACATAAATCATTAATGAACATGGTACAAGGACGTAACATTGGGCATTTTATGTTTTTTTTTAAATAAAGTATAAATAAGTGTATTTATTAAGCATTTATAACATGCAAGTTACAGTGATCACTGGCAATTATTGCAAGAAAATTGTCCTTTTTATTAAAGTTGTATAATCAATGATTTATAATGCATTTGTAAGTGACTCATAAGTCCTTAATGAACCTTGTGTGTGTGTGTGCAAAACATGTCAGTTGTAAATGTTTCAATATATAATAGTATATTGCATACCAGTTCCCGATTTTTGAAGTCTCTGTAAAGTAAGAAATGTACTTTTTATATGGAATATTTTAATATAATATAATATAATATGGGACAGTGAACTTGTGGTGCATCAACCAATCAGTATTTTGATGTTAGACATTTAGTAGCCCACTCACATAATTGAATTACTATGTGGCACAATATATATATGTATATTTGAACCCTCCTATTGTGTTCAGAATCTGCAAACACTTTGACCCGGTGGAATTCAAGCTTATAAATCATTCATATCGTGATGGTTTTCACCTAAAACTATATAGTAAGTCATTAAAAAGTACACACATGTAAAAAGATTGACATTTTTGGCATGTTAACTGACAAATATAAAAGTTATTAATTAATGTCTTTTTTCTTTTTTTTTAATAATAAATTTATAGACATTCTTTGACATTTCAAAATATATGAATGAATTTCATGTTACTCGTGACTGCTCAATACGACTTGGTGGGCAAAAGTTATGTGGAAATCAACATGTTCTTTTTTAAAGAAATTTGAAAACAACTGTACAACTCAAGTACACAACATTAATACGTCTTTACTATGTTTTTAAGCTAAATATTTTCTATTTACATGCATGAACTGCCAAATTTTGATGTGTGAGTTTGCTTAAGCTGAAAAATCTATATTATGTGTATTTTTGACAAAGTCACAAAGTGCGGTTCCTGTCTTAAAAATTATATATAAATATAATCTCTCCCAGGTCAAAAATGACGCAATTGCAATAGGATGGTAAATATTTCAACAAGGAAGTTCTGCTGCATAATTTGTAAATAAAGACATTTATTATTTTCATTGGTACATTCATAGTATACTAAGAGATATAATGATAATAAATGATACAGCACAAGCACTGATCTATAACATATCTTTGGCTTTACAAATTTCAAAAATGTTAAATTGAAATGAAAATGAATATACAATATAAAAAAGATGCTGTAGCAGTGAAAAGCTGGAGTATAAAGCAAACGTGTTTAATGAAATGTTTCAGTCTATAAAAAAGACAAAGAGGAATAAAATAGATTGTCTAAATGGTTTGGTTTTGAGTGAGCATGTAGGGGCATTCACACTGACAGTGACCAGAAGTCATTCATTTTCAATGAGAGTTTAGATTTGTAGTGATGTGAGCTATAGACCGTTGGTGATGTAGCTGAGTAGGAATGCCTAGTTAGCAACCAAAAGTATAGAGACTCGGTGACATCCAATGATTGAATTACCCTCAGTGTAAATGCCCCTTATCACTGTATTCTAACCAGGCACAACCTGACAAGTTTCCAGCAATAAGTAATTTGTCTATTTACACTGAAAGCAAAATGCTGCATGATACCACACAATCACAGCCAATGAGAACATATTTAATGAGCTGAATTTTGAAACAATGAGATTTCACTGTGGGCAGGGCTTTGGTATCAATCCTAAAGGATCCTAATAAAGAATGTAATAAGATTATACTTGATAAACTGAAATGAATACAGGATGTTTTGATTTGCATTTAATTCCTAAAACCCTACTGGAAATTGTGTAATCTTCATCACTAATGCCGCTATTGCACTGTATTGGATAGCAGTGTACACCGATGAGCCAAAACATCATAATCACTCACAGGTGAAGTGAATAATGTTGATCATCTCCTAACAAGGTCACTTGTCGAGGTCTGGGTAGATTAGACAGTAAGTGAACAATCAGTTCTCTTGTCAACGTGTTGAATGCAGGAGAAATGTGCAGGACTAAAGACCTGAGTGACTTTGACAAGGGCCAAATTGTTATGGCCAGACGACTGGGTCAGAGCATCTCTGAAAAGACAAGACTTGTGGGGTGCTCCCGGTCAGCAGTGGTGAGTACCTACTGACAGTGGTCTGAGGAGGTACAAGCCACAAACTGGCGACAGGGTGCTGGGCACCCAAGGCTCATCGATGTGCGAGGGCAATGAAGTCTATCCCATTTGATCCAAACCGACAGAAGGTCTTCTGTGGCACAAGTCTCAGAAAATATTTATGATGGTTACGGGAGGAATATGTCACAACACACAGTGAATTGCACCCTGTTGCATATGGGGCTGCATAGCCGCAGTGCCCATGATGACCCCCTGTCCACCATCAAAAGGCCTACAATGGCACACGAGCATCGGAACTGCACACTGGAGAGTGGAAGAAGGTTGCCTGGTCCACATCACGTGGAATGCCATATAAGTGTGTGGCCATTTACCAATTCAAGTGATGACACCAGGATGCACTGTGGGAAAACGACAAGCCGGTGGAGGAAGTGTGATGCTCTGGGCAATATTCTGCTGGGAAACCCTGGGTCCGGCCATTCATGTGGACATCAATTTGACACAGGCCACTTACCTAAACATCATTGCCGACCAGGAAAACCCTTTCATGGCAGTGGTATTCCTTGATGGCAGTGGCCTCTTTCAGCAGGATAATGCACCCTGCCACATTGCACACATTTTTCGGGGGTGGTTTGAGGAACATAATGAAGTGTTCAAGGTGTTGGCCTCTAAATTCCCCAGATCTCAATCTGACTGAGCATCTATGGGATGTGCTGGACCAACAATTCCGATCCATGGCAGCTCCACCTCGCAACTTACAGGGTTTGAAGGATCTGCTGCTAATGTTTTGGTGCCAGATACCACAGCACACCTTCAGGGGTCTTGTAGAGTCCATACCTCGGTGGGTCGACACTGTTTGGCAGCATGCAGAGCACCAACAGCATATTAGGCAGGCGGTCATAATGTTTTGGCTCATCAGTGTATGTCTTGCTACTGGACAGTTAAAGGAATCTTTAGAAGCTGGGAGATTTAGAAGTTTTAAAATCCTGAAAGACTCTCTTTAAATTGCTTTTGATGTCCTACAGAAGCATTTTATTCTCCTGTAATTATAACAGTGTCAATCGTAACTATGTTTTCAAAATGATCTAGTTTTTGTTTAATGATTTGTTGGAATCCTATTAGAAAATGTTTGATATCTCAACTGATATACAAATGCAAAGGACCGGGGGACGAGTCCAGAAGAGCACACGAGTCGATGAGTTGAGCCTAAAGTTTCATAAAAGCACCACAAAATGATGAGAATGCTTCAGCAATTGCGTTTTTCATCTCACATTTGCTTTTTCTGACTCTGTCAGTTCGGTTTAAGGTGTAGGGAAGGCAGGTCAGTTTTGCTGATTTAAAACTAGAAAGAGCATTAACCTTATAAACCTCATCTTTTTGGGGGAACATTTCATTCGCTTTTAGCACCACACAGTGATATCATGTAATGTAATTTTACAAAAATATTGCCACAGCCACATTATTTTCAGGAGATCAGTCTGTAAAGGCTGTGTCTGATCAAACTGTGGTATACTGGTGCAATATGCAAATATGTCACTTGGTAGTAGGTCAACAAACTGGCCAACATGGACAGGTTGTGTGATATACCCTCATCCTCAAAAACATAAGGACGACCAAAAATGCATTAAATACGGGTTCACTTGCAACAAGGATGAACATGGTTTTGTGCCGTGAATTATTGGCTGTCGAGGGCATTACAATTTCAATGACACTGGGTCTATGCATTTTATGCTAATTTTAATAATTTTCATTGTAATCGACTTTTGTACGTTGAACAATTTTGGTACTGTGTTGGGTCGCCACTTGATGTCCAGTGTAAAATCAGGGTCCTGAAGCAAAACCAGTTAAGACCCACTGCTTTAAAAGATCTAGCTTGTTTTGTGTTATGTTGGAATCCTTTAAGAAATTTCCCATTAAGATCCTTTAGAATTAGTACCAAATTATGATTCCAAATGGATTCCTTTAGGATTTGTTGACATTCCCTTATCTTGCTATATTCATTCTCCATTAAAGATGGATGCAATGAAATAACATTTGGTAGAACAGCTGATCTCATCTTTGCGCTTGCTTCCTCTTACAAACGTTTTAATAAAGCTATATGACCTTTGAGTAATCTGCATCATCATTCTCATCATCTCATGTCATTGTTCTCAGCCGAAGAGTTTGATGAAACAGGGGTGGCAGTATGGTTTGCTCTCCTGCTCTTTGAAGCATCCCTTGCTTAGGGGTTTCAGGCAAAAGTGGCACACCAGATGGTGCGGGTGAAACTTGGCGCCCATGGCAGTGACGCAGCGCCCCAGGATGGGCTGCTGGCAAGCCTGGCATACACTGCCTCTGGACTGGTGGTAGTGGGCTTCACACAAGGGCTGCCCCTCATACTCAAAGAAACTGCCATTTACGAATGGACAATAGCATTCCTGCAATGAAACATATGAAGAACAGAAGTTAGGTTAAGTTGCTAACGTTGAGAGTCATACTGTAAATATTTATTTTTAATTAAGAAATGGTTTGTCTGACATATTAATGCTTCCTCAAAAACACTAAAAACATAACTTCTACTGTCAGGCTGCACGATTCTGAAAAATCATAATTGACGATTCTTTCCCTTGATACTGTAATTGCGATTATTTCAATTGATACAGAGTCTTACAATAAACTAATCCACTGTGTAATATGCTAAATAAAGTAGAGCCAGTCTGTTGACAGGAGTCAAAAGATTCAGGAGATCTAAAAAGAACTTTTATTATTTTAAACACATAGAATGGAAACACTGCATTATTCGCAAATAGTTTTTGTAATATATTGATATTTTTCACAGATATTAAATTCGCAACTTGAATGTAAATCATATCTATTGATGCATTTGATTGATTTGCTAAACAGTGAATGCTTATCATAAATTATTTTCATCTTCTTCCCATGCCAACATGTTTGTGTGACATCACCTGAAAATGATTAAATATTATTCCTTCTTTAAACATGCCTTAACAAGATTTTTTACTTCACGCATTAATCCTTTTGAATCTACTTATCTATAATGTTAAAATAATGGTGAATCAGATAAAAAAAAATATATCAAATAGGCTGAAAAATATTGCAATATAGCCCAATTTTTGGAAAAATATCGCCCAGCCCTACTGTTGAGCCGTTAAGAAGCCACGCTGTTGTTGTTTATTTCTGATTCAAATATAATCTTTTTGTATGATATTTTAAGCCATTTTGTTGTTTGTTTGTTTGACAATATGGATGATAAGGGAGAGCAATCCAAGGATGACAACACATAATCAACTTTATCTTGGAAAAATAATAAAATAAATGAAATATAATAATAAGAATAAGAATAAGAATAAGAAGAAGAAGAAGAAGATGAATTATATAAGGCATATTTGTTATATGGAAACTATAAATGGAATAGTCACATTAAAAATTGGGTTTTAATTTAGTTTTGATGCGCTTCCTGTTTAAGCCCTGCCCACATTCGATTCTACATGAATACAGATACAGAACATTTTGCCATTGCAACAGATACAGATAATGGCTAAACACCCCTTAGAATGCAGCATTACAACTCTATCACATTGACTGTACCTCAGAATCCACTCTCACTCACCCTGCACACAAAGCATTGTGGATGCCATAGAGCACTCAGAGCTGAGATGTAGTTCTCCATGATGGGCTGAGAGCAGCCCTGACAACGAGAGGCAAAGAGAGAAAGGAAACACTGCTGACAGTACTGCTCCCCCTCACGATCATGAAAACCTGAAGAAGAAGCACATTGTTTAAAGTCAGGTACTGAGAGCATAAAAGTGTGTAATTGTTGAAAACTTGCTATTGATTGGGGTCAAAATATGGCACTAATAAAAAAAAATCAAACGAGATATCAATAAATCAATTACAGTAATTAGGGCTGTCGATTTATCATGTTAATTAGTGCAATTTATTATATATAAAATAATGAATTCAGGAGACAAAAGATTCTCCTCCCGGCCCCCCACTGACCCCCAGAGTGGTCTGTTCACCAGCTCCTGAGTTCCAGCAGATGTTTTCTTCCTCGGGTTGCCCGTCTCAGGTGCGCTTAGGAGCCCACTTGAGGGTCTTAGCGGCAGGTCATGAGGCGGGGGGTGTCAACCTCATGCGGGGGGCTCTATGCCGTGGCCCAGGGCTCGGCTCAGATTGGGGCGGATCCTCTTGGGCTTGCATCGTTGCAGGGGGATGATGTTCCCTCGGTGACAGACAGGGTACATACTCTTGTGCTGTGCTGGGGCAACATGTGTTGTTTCCACTGAGAATTGCTGGCCGAAAGCGCTGCCGTTGTCGCCGAAAAGACCGACCTGGGAGATGGTCGCGTTCAGGAAACGTGCCTTATCCGCGTCCCTCATCTCGACCAAGTTCAGCCACAGGTGGCGCTCCTGGACAAAGAGATTGTACATCGTCTGCCTGAGTACCCGCGCCGTGACCTTCGCTGAGCGCAGCTCCTGCAGCACGTCGGGATCAGAACTACCTTCGTGCAGTTCTTTCAATGCCTTGGCCTGATAGACCTGTAGCAGGCCAGGGAATGCAGAGTTGAGGTGGTCTGACCGGCGGCGCTGTAGGCTTTGGCAGCTACACACGACATAGTCCTACAGGCCCGGGAAGGGAGTGCCGGGCGACTCCGACCAGGTGGCAGCACTCAGCAGGCACAGGTGTGCCGCGATCACCTTATCCACCTGGGGTATCCTGGCATAACCCTCGGCCGACCCGCCATCGAGTGTAGTGAGAGTGGACAAGCTGAAGGATCAGGTTCGGACATTGAAAGGTGTCCCCCACGACCTCGTCAGCTTGTCATGCACCTCTGGGAAAAAAGAGACAGGGGGGCGTGGCCGTGAGCGGCGCACCAACCCCAAGAACCAGTCGTCGAGCTGCAAGTGCTCAGGGGCAGGTGGAATCCAGCCTGACACTCGCAGCTGCCTGGGCAAGCATGACGGTCAGGTCTGCATCAGCCTCAGACTGAGCCGGCACACCCGAAGGCGCTAACCAGGGGCGTACTCTGCACTAGGTGTGCAGATGGAGAGAAAGCCGCTACAATGCGCAGTATATCCAACAGCTAAACGCTTCTGTAGAGGTGAATTGGAACAGCAGTGGGATTCAGCTTGCTGATACACAACCGCTCGGCTCCGAAGAAAAAATCTGAATGAGAGTGGGCATTCCAGCTCCTTTTATACCCGTATGTCCAGGGGAGTGGCATGCAAATTCCACTCGCCAATTTTCATTGGCCTTTTCTCAAAGATCTGAGGTGTTTTGGGGCTCCCAAGAGCGACCCCTTGTGTCACTACATCGACACAACTTTGAGTCAGTGACAGAAGGGGAACTCAAACTTAAAAACTGGCAATGTTCCCAAACCCTCCTGCACATGATGAAGAAAGTACCATCCGCCCAACCACCCAATTTAAAGTTAAGACATAGGCTGCAACTTTAACATTCTAACATTAATGCATCTGAACAGGATTAACATTACCAGTGGTACAACACAACAAAAAGAACAGAACTTGATACAGTGATACACAAATACGTTTATTAACTCAGTGTGTCTTATACTTTAAGAGACTTAAAGTATTAAATGTTCTCCATCATTAATACGCTAAAAGGCATTTGTGTAATCAGAGACGAGCGTGATTCTGAGCGTGATTTCCCCTCTAACATTACATTTTTGCATTACAACTTGCTTCTTGTGTCCCTCCATGGACATTTAACCCAGAAAATAGAGCTCACATATGCCGATACGCCCAACAACACTTACCACTTTGGCCACTGGTGGTAGTGTTTTGAATTTCAGTAAGCACAGGCTGATTTTAGCTAAAGAAAAGTCAACCTACTGTTTCCGATTTCACCATGAGATCAGTCTGTTCTTAGCACCCTTTGAGTAAATAAAAGGATATGGCTCTGACAACATCCCCCCATCATCATACCTTCATCTCCAAATGTCCGACTGCATTTCACACAGCTGAAGCATTCTGGATGCCAGTTCTTATCCAGCGCAGTGACCATTTTCTGCAAAGGAAAACAGCACAGACAGGAGTTCTAACAGCACATAATAAAGCTATGATGGTTTTGGGTTACAAGCAAGAAAGAAAGAAAACTTCTCATATTAAGCAAGTATTGGCAAAAAACTTTCTCTTTATAATTAATAAGGAACAATATGTTTTAGTGCTGCCATGAATAGCTGTGGAGTTATGACCAATGTTTATAAACTTTGTAGAAACCAATAAAGCTAAAATTAACATGGCCGGCATATTTGAGCTTGGCTTTAATGTGGCATTGCATCTTTATACAGCTGTTTTAATTCAGAGGTGTAAAGGCAAACTAATAAACCAGTTCATGTTTCTTATCAAATAAATACATGCATAATTTATGTGTCATTAGCACTGTGGGCCCCTCTCTTCACAGTCATCAAATTTCATAAACAATCATTTTCAAGTAGCTGCAGTGAATGAAGACTACACATGAAAGTATACTTACGTTGAGTATGGGCTTGTTGCATTGCGCGCAGTGAGGTGAGTACAGGGTGAAATAATCTGGTTCGCAGTATGGTCGACCGTCTTTCTCAAAGAAATTACGATTGCCGAGCTCACACTCACACTCAGAGCAAACAAAATGCTCCGGATGCCAAACCCGCCCAAGAGCCGTCACGACCTGAGAGAGATAAGAATCAGATCAATTGCTAAAGACATTCATAATTCTGAAAATACTTTCTATACAGTGTTCTGGATCCTTTGTTCCATAGGGATTTTATAAAATACTTAATAAAAGGGTTCTAAGCCATGAAACAAACCAACCAGCTCTTAGGTGAATCACAACATTACAAACTGGATTTGAAGCTAAAATTGTATTTAGAAATCAGACAAAAAGACAAAGGTGCAAGTCTGTGTACTAAATGCCTTTTATGAAGGAATGAACTACAATCACATGAAGCATTGCGATTGATGTAATCAAAAGGAAAAATATAAATGTATTTATTTAAAGATGTTGATTATACATAAAGAAACGTATGATAAAATTGTTTTGCAAAAAATGTAGATATTTACAAATATATAAGTAGTTTGAGAGTGTAGAAAGACCGAATTCAAATTATGTCATGCGAGTAGGCGCACTTTGTTGGTCGCAATTCTGTGATTGGTGGATCTCTCTCTGCTGGATACTGGGTAGTGTAGTTCTTCACCAGTAATCCCACTATTAAACACGTTTTCTAAAAAATTAAGTTGAATTAAAACTGACAGATGACTTTAAAGAAGCATATACCATCGATTAACAACATCGTACATAACGGTAGGCCTGCCTTTAAAGGTTTATAAATAATCGTTATAATTGTATTCGCCTATGGAAAAAGTAAATGAGATTTTTATGTAACCAGACTGTTGCGCTCTATTATCAGTGATGAATTTAATAATCTACCCATGAATCATTGTGTGATTTTTACTTCTGAAACTACCAGATACTATATAGCCTGAGACAGACCACTTGTTTTAAATTTGGAATGTCCAATATGACAGATGTAGTAAAGGAATTCCCGCCTTACGGGTAAAAGAGTCAATAACCTTTTAGATACAGACATTACATGCATGCGCATTAGCTGAACCTACCTGAAAAATTTTGTTTTTTAGCGTGGTCTGAGCTAAGGAAGCACAATTTATGATACCATTGATGTCAGATTTCACTGCTGATATTATATATGTTCTTTGATCGTAATCTTGACCGTCCATTTTGGAGATTTCAGTCTTTCTCCATTCAAGTAGATAAGAGCTGTGTTTTTATTCCACTTATTTACATAGAAACTAGCTTCCTGGGAGCATTCCAAAGATGGCCGCCGATTGAACTGACTGGCCTTCAAAGGGACTTTGGCTATACTGTTGCATTTTATAGAACCGCAAATGAAAAAAAATTAATAGTATTTTTTGTTAGTAACTAACCATTACTGCGAGGTAAACATCTTAAAATATTTTACCTGTCCTACAACTGGTTTCTGACAAGCAGAACAGTTCCCCTTAGAGGAGGTGGGCACTCCTTGCCTGCTCAGATCTGATTGGAGGAGACCCAACATGCTGTCCAATGAGCCTCCAGAAGAGGCAGGGGGCGGAGCTCCAGTCTGCTGTGGTGAAGCAGTCACAGGGCTGACAGGAGCTGCTGGCTGATAGAAAAGAAGGTGTCATTTAAAAACTACAGCCAAACACAAAATACATTAATACTAAATAACAAATACGTTTAATTTACTGTGTAATATTTGGATGTTAAAATACTTTCTCCTATCTTAGTTAAATATGCAGTCAGCTATAAGTAAGCCATTGGCAGGTTGACTTCCTGCGGAAACTAATGGCACATGTTTGAGGCAGCACTACCTTACCAATGGCACATGGGGGGAGTGTTTGGGTAATCTGTTAGGAAACTGTCACTCTTTGTGCATATTATTTGTTACACACTTAAAATCTGCCAACATGTGTATCAAACATACTGTGCTTTGGACTCTGAAGTCTGACAGAGACGCCATTAGTTTGTCCAGCTCTAGAGTGGCAGACGTAGCTGAAGGTTTCACAGAGCTAGAAACACAGAAATACATTTTACAGTCATACTCTTATTGATTAAACAAACACACAAACACACACACACACACACACACACACACACACACACACACAATTGAGCTTTCCCCTTATAGATGACATACAAATTAAGACATATTTAAATGAAGAACTATATCATCAGTTGTAATGATGCTTGTATGTAATTAGAGAGTAGTGTGGACTACAGATGTCCAATATTGATTTAAATGGGTTTATAGATAAATATACAGTACATGACAAATATACTAACCTAGGAGAGGATGGCCCAGACTTTGAAGACTTGTCATCTTTTTTGGTAGTGGGGAATTGGGCCAAAATCTCATCTAACAAAGACAAAAAGAAAACCTTAATTGTTAAGAATTAAGGAAACTTCATTAAAGAGAGTTTGCCCAAAAGTAAAAATTCTCTCATCATTTACTTCCAAGATGTGTGACTTTTCTTTCTTCTGCTGAACACAAATGCAGATTTTTAGAAGAATATTTTAGCTCTGTATGTCCATACAATGCAAGTGAATGGGGTCCAATACTTTGAAGCTCCAAAGAGCACATACAGACAGCATAAACATAATATAGATGAGTTAAAGTGGTTAAATCCATGTCTTCAGAAGAGATATGATAGGCGTGAGTGAAAAAAAAAAACAATATTTAAGGCCTCTTTGTACTATACATCTCCACTTTCAACCAGTCCTCCTAAGCACTCTACTTCCCCAAGAGTAATTCTTCTTTCATTTTTGGCAAATTGCATTCTTCAGACATTTCACCACCTACTGGGCAGGGAGGAGAATTTATTGTAAAAAAAAAAAAATTGGAATTAGAATTTAGATATTAGACAGTAAATAATGATTAATAAATACTTTTTAAATGACTAGTTATGGACTGCTTTGGCATTATAAATTATTTATTAAGCCTTGATTGGCTGATTTATTTGCTTTATAACCCCATAACATTTGCTTTTATCATAACAATGAAATTATTTTCTAAAAACAAAAAATGTCAGTAGCTAGTATGACACAAATGACATCCTTTAAAGGTTCTCAGTACTCTGTGTGAATGTGCAGTTTATAATATAAAACACATGTAGAAAGCAGGGCAGGTTAGGGGTAGGGTTTGGTGTAGGGTGTCAGCGGGACTCTAAATAAACACAATAAACATGCTGAAGTGATGCCCCTATACTGTAAGTATTTAATTAGAGGTGCTAATAGCATCTAAACACTATAGCATAATAATAGCATAATAGCAACAATCTTCTTTGCACTAAGCAACAAAATATCTGCCTTTTATATTTATTTCACACTTATTAGCTGCACAGTCTCACAATGAGACGCTACATGTATAAAAGATGTTCGTTGACAAGGGTAAGAAATCAGCAAACAAAGGCTTAATATATATATATACCTTATAATTCTAAACAAGTCCATAACTAGTCCCTTACAAGTGCAAATATTGGTCATTAATTACCATCTAATTTCTGATCCCTAACATAAAGCGTTACCGATTCATTTTATGCTGCTTTTATGTGCTTTTTTGAGCTTCAAAATTTTGGACCCTGATGACTTGCAATGTATGAACTGATAGAAAAAATCATTTTAAATATCTTGTTCTGCAGAAGAAAGACATCTGGGATGGCATGAGGATGAGTAAATGATGACAGAATTGTCATTTTTGAGTGAACTGTCCCTTTAGATTGAAATACACTGCCTGGCCAAACAAAAAGTCGCCATTTGGATTTAAATAAGCAGATTCTTAAAGAGTCTATGATTGGATCATTATTATAGTGATTGATATGATTCAGCTGTTAATCCTAACTGATGAAGTGTGTAGCTTCTCATATCTTAAACAACCATGTCTGAAGAAGTATCCCGTGGTCGTGGAAAAGATGTTACTGTGTTTCAGAAGAGGCAAATTATTGGCCTTCATCAAGCAAAGAAAACAAATAAGGAGATCGCTGAAATCACTGGAATTGGGTTAAGAACTGTATAACTCATTATTAAAACCTGGAAGGATAGTGGTGAACCGTCAGCTTCACAGAAGGAAAAATTCTTGAATGATCGTGATCAGAGATCACTAAAACACTTGGTGAAGTCACATCATAAAAAATCATCAGTAGAACTCACGGCTCACATTGTCCTCATGCACAATGTGAAGAGAACTTACAGGATTGGGACTAAACAGCTGTGGGGCCACAAGAAAGCGACTTGTTAGTGAGGCTAATCTGAAAAAAACATCTTCAGTTTGCTAGGGAGCATAAAGATTGGACTGTGGATCAGTGGAAAAAGGTCATGTGGTCTGTTGAGTCCAGATTTACTCTATTCCAATGTGATGCACATGTCAGGGTAAGAAGGAAAGTGCATGAAGTGATGTACCCGTCATGCATAGTGCCCACTGTACAAGCCTCTGGACGCAGTGTTATGATCTGAGGTTTCTTCAGTTGGTCAGGTCGAGGCTCAGCAATGTTATGCGGCAATAAAATAAAGTCAGCTGACTACCTGAATGTACTGAATGACCAGGTTATCCCATCAGTGGATTTTTTTCTTCCCTGAAGGCACAGGCATATTCCAGGACGACAATACCAAGATTAATCGGGCTCAAATTGTGAAAGTGTGTTTCAGGGAGCGTGAGGAATCATTTTCACACATGAATTGGCCACCACAGAGTCCTGACCTTAACCCCATTGAAAGACTTTGGGATGGGCTGGAGAAGTAATCAATACAAGATCTCAGCAAAAAAATTACGCAATTCTGGATGGAAATAAATCTTGTGATGTTGCATATGGTTGTCGAAACAATGCCACGACGAATGCACGCTATAATCAAAGCTAAAGGCGGTCCAACAAAATATTAAGAGTATGCTACTTTTTTTTTGGCCAGGCAGTGTACTAACATACTGATAACTGCACACTGTGAAGAGTACAATGAATACTCTTCAGTGATTTTAATATTTTAAAATAAGTATACATTATGCATCAATAAATGTTTCAAATAAATGCAATTTTTCTTTCCTTCTGTGAGTCGCAACCAGTTATCATCTTGAAAATATACACCATCATTTCCCATTTTAACCCAACTATGTGTTAAAATGTCTAAACTTGTGGCAGTCTGATCAAATAATTAGTTGTGAAAGAGAAGTTGAAATTTGATATTGCTTCCAATTCATTTGTCACACTTGAAAAAGGTCACGATTTTTGATTGCTTTGTGAAGTACAGTCTCTCACGAAATGTGCTCTGTATTTTTGGCAAATGTAGCAGTTTATGTGAATATTCAATTGCAGTGTCCCAAATTGCATAATTGTGCTGTATTCAACAGTATTTTATAATGTAAATAGTGTGAAAATTCTTACAACAGATGGCTGAGTGCCTAATGTATAGTGTAAGTGCGCAGTATGTATATTGTGTAATTTGTGTTAGCTAATATTTACATGAAGTACACAGTATACACACTTAACACTACTTTCTTAAAAAAAAAGTAGGTAGTAGGTAGTATTCTATTTTGGAAATCCCAAACAAAATCTATTTAATACCCAATTAATGATCAGGCATGAAAACTGGTCAGGGGTAAAAAAGGTGAGAAGGATACGCCAGCAAAAAATCCAATCAACTTTATTTATATACAGTAGCACATTTTAAAAAACAACAAGGTTACCAAAGTACTGCACAAAGTATAAATAGAAAATATAATAACACATAAAACACATGTGTGGAGGCAAGTCATTCCACAAAACACACAGCATAAGAACGGTTTTTATTTCTCGCCTGAACCAGACTCTCAAGGGCCCGTTTTCTCTGTTTAGCAGCATATCTCAGCCTTGCCCTCTTCTCAACAGTTTTTTGAGATCCTGAGCACTACTGGATCCTTTGCAGACACAGTT
The DNA here is from genome assembly GCA_032164185.1 of Moxostoma hubbsi. Lineage (NCBI taxonomy): Eukaryota > Metazoa > Chordata > Actinopteri > Cypriniformes > Catostomidae > Moxostoma > Moxostoma hubbsi. Next base: position 2,028,310 of record JAVLUX010000221.1, on the reverse strand, counting down.
GAGTCTCTTTTCAAGCAGGCTCTGCTGCTGCTGGTGTTTGTTAGTGGTTCCTGCTGAACAGATGTTCTAGCAGAGTGTGCGATCCACCTCCCCATATCTGACATCATCTCGTCTGAAGAACTCGACTGCCGTCTTCTCCCTGGATTAGAGGGTGTACTTGATGGTCTGAATGGCTATTGAATGTTACACATTACGGGTAAATATACTTTCTTATGGCATTTGCCTAGTACCATAATAGCGCACATAAAAAACAGGAGCGTGTACGTAATACAAGCGCACAGAACCGTATCCGTGGGCGTAAAACCGTCCTCGTGAGGGAGCATTTCTGCTCCGGGCATGCACAGAACAGTATCTGGAGCGCATTTCTGCTCCATGTGCATGCGGCTGTGACGAGTGCTTTTTCAGACAAATTATGAGAGGAAAAAAATTGTCTTATATTCAGACCAATATGGTACAATAAAATTATTAAATTAAAATCGGTATCTTTCTGGCCACGATCATTTAAAATGTGTAATAAAGTGCATCATTAATTTATCAGCATCATATTCAACATGTAAAATTGAGGTCAGGCTCATTTCTGTACAAGCTAGCAGATAGGAGCTTGCTCCTGCTTGCATTAGCTTACATGTGGTATAGATAACGTGCAACAAGAGAAAGACACTGACACGTTTTATCCTGTTGTTGACGTTAGCCTACATTACATCCAGGTTGCTGTCACTCATCTCCATATATGAGCAATTAGCTTAGCTAACATAATTGGTTAATAACAGTGGGTTAAATAATGAAATTGGCAACATCATTGTATCTGGCAGGACAGATAACATTGTAAGCTAACTTACATTAGGCTTGCTTTCCGATGTGCAGTTCATTCGGCAGTGTGTCCAGTTGTCAGACTCGCGGTGTAGCAGACTTTGAAAAAAAACCCCGCCCTACTCTGACTCGGATTGGCTGTCAGGTTTCGGCATTAAGAGTGATGATTGGTTAGGCAGAGCCGAAAGTTGTGAAGTTTATGGTAACTATACAGATATAGCAGGTAAATGCTGACCACACCCACCCACCCACCCCCGGATATTTTCTCATCGAATCAGCACATATCACGTAGGTGACCCATTTAGTTTCAAAATGGCAAATTTCGCCGAAAGGTGAGGAGTTTTCATGCCTGATGGATTACAGACAGAGCCAATAACTGCTGGGGACATTACCTGTCCTTGCACATATACACACATTACATAACTTTTTTTCAGCTACTATGAAGTCAGCACACACACATACCTGTTATGTTGAACTGTGTGGCATTGAGCTCCTGCAGTAAATGATCGAGTTCACTTAGACCACCTCCCAGAACTGAGGAGGAAGAGAAGGCAGGGGGAGTGTCTGCTGTGCGCGGGGAGCGCGGTTTACATACTGTACTGAAAACAAGTTACAAAATCATCGGTTAACATAACACTTGCAATCTTAACAGAGGGATAGTGCAACCAAAAATACAATATGCTTCTATTTTCACACAAAGCAATAATATGGCTTCAGAAGACTTGGAATATAGTGCACAAGTCACTTGGTGTACTTTTATGGTACATTTAATGTCAATTTGGAGCAACAATGCTTCCGGATTCTTTTGAGCAGCAGCTTTCAGAGGTGGATATGAGCAGCGCTAAAATCACTCTGTTAATTTCAGAACTCAAAACTTAATCTCCAATGCAATAAAAGCATTCGTTGAAACCAAGCTGCAAAAACACCTCATTCTCTACACCGCGACTACCCTACATTATTTGGGGTACCTAATTTCACCACCGCCTCTACAGCTCAAATACATTAACGCCTACTTAAAATCATCTCACCCTTGACCCCGCCCACTGGTGCTTCCGTTCACTCACAGAGAGAGAGACAGCAGGACAAACAAGGCCTGAACACTAAAGGGGACCCCTCTGGACTATTTTCAGTAATTTTTGTATTTAAACTTGCACAGACAGACATCATTGACCGCTTGATACATATCTCAGGCCACTTTTAAAAGACAGTGACAAGTTACAACTCTGAACAGGACAATCTATTCTCTTTCATTCAGCTGCTGCCTCTTGCTGTTTTGAGCACAAACACATCATAGATGCATTCTTTCACCCATCTGCACTATTTTTAGTTGTTGGTGTATGAAAACATGCGCTGGATGGACGTCTTAGATGCGTTTCCGGTGATGTGCATTTCAGTTCTGGCTGATACTGGAAACTGGATCACGACGCAGCTTGAGGCACGTCGACACAAACTTCCTAAACCTTTATATGTGTTATTGGCAGTAGTAACACCAGCATGTGCAGCACAAAATAGAACGGGACATCTGTTTACTGTCTGCGCAACACGATGTGACGCAACATACGCTTCCATGGTAGACAGCGTCATTGATTATAATGGGTTCTATTACTTTTGACACAACGCGTCTCTTGCGTCCGGTGTAGACAGGGTGTGAGTGTTAACAATAGTGCTTGAGATTAACATTTTAATATATTCAGATGCAACATTTTGGATGTGCGCTATGTGTAAACCCTGAAAATTTGTTATACAATGTTGTGGAGCTTGTTCATTCTCTTTAGATTGAGTTTACAAAATGGAGTTTTAAAAAATGAATTTGAGGGGCTGCACAATGTTAGTCAGTCAAAACAGTGGGCGTTTAAGTTGAAGTTAAAGGAGGCGCCTATACCAAAACCTAATGTTTCAGACAGATGGCCTGAGACAGGGTGGAAAATAATAATATATTACAAAATTATTATCCAAATCGTCTTTGACGCTTTCTGTCTGTCAATCATTTTGCACATACATTTGTTGAAACTGAAGTTGCTCGTTGAGGTTTGGTGCCACATTCTGAATGATTCATAATAGTTGTCAGTTAAGGACGCAATGTTGCACTGTTTTGTTTAACACTAATGCTGCTTTTCTGCTTAGTGCCAGTCTTAACGCTGTCTTTGATGTGTGGTGTTTTGGTAAGATGGCTTTCCATGGCTAATTCAAAGCAGTCTTGTGGATGTTAGAACGGCCAAAATCGCTTATAGCATCTTTAAGTAAGAATATTCTATGTATCATATGTGGAGATTAACATACGATACAGTAGGAATGATTTATCATAGGGCATCATGCTCTCCAGATCTTAAATACCTGTAAAGTTTGTCTGGGTTTGAGTTCTGAGAGCCATTCATTGCAGCAGAAACAGTCTGTAAAAGAGATGAACAGAAAGCACACGCTTTTGATACAGTTTGAATGACTGTAAAATGAATAATTGATTTTGCTTCATAAATGCTCATAAATTGAAATTTTATGAGCATTGTAACATTTTTGCAAAACTGAAATTACGTGCTTCATAAAACGTTTGACTGTACATTTAAACTGAAATTTCCAGCAGGGGGCAACAAAACTGAGGATGTAATCCGACAAGGTTTTTAAGGGGAATTTTAGATGGAGGTTTTAATAAGTAAAACGTGCCAACCTAACCTAAAACTTTACCCTAAACTTAACCAAATGTGTTTGAAAAGAGAAATGAGAGTTTAACAAAACAGACATCCTTACCCTTAACCCCCACCTAATCTTAACCGATAGTGTTTTAAAATGTAGAAGAAAAATGAAAAGCACATCATTTCATGTCACTTCTAAGACTCTGTTGTGTCACATATCAGCTTGACTTCTTGGCTTGTTTTGAACCGCAGACTTCTGAGTCAAAAGTCCAACGCTCTATGAGGTGCACTACTGTGCAAGCTGATCACTTGGAATAAGTGTATATATGTAGGTGGGTCTGTTATTCAAGCGTAAAATCATTTATCAAAAGATGCGTCGATATCATAACATAGTAGATTCGGAGTAATAGAGAGAAAAATACGTGTTTATTAATTGTTTCATTATTTATTATTTGAGTGAATGTGAATAAAAACACACCTGGAGACACGCATAAACAAATTTTGCAAAAATGTAAGTAGAGTTACGTTTTCACTTTGACATCAGGTTGGAGACATCACAGATGTGCTTGTGTTTTGTGTATGTTTCACGGCATACTTGTTGTGGTGTGTATGCAGGAGGAGGGGGTCGGGTCTGGGGAGGATCCTGAGCACTGGACGAGGGTTCAGAGGTCACTGGAGGGTCAGAGGTCAGCAGGACAGGACAGCGGGCCAGAGGGAATGCTGAATTCTCCAGATCAGCTAGAAGAGCATCTTCAAGCACAAAGAGAGTTATAGATTTGAACATATATTTTACTCTGCACTGTATTTATTTATCTTTAGCATGTATCGTTCACTGTGGTGTAAGTCATTGTCATTCCTTTTGTTTCTGTGCCTTCAGAAAGTGTTCACCACCCCATAAATTATTTCTCTGTGATGTAAAGTCAAATTAACATTTGAAAACATGAAACCCCCTTTGTTTAACAATTTAAATTATGTGATATATTAAATTAGCACTTAAAACATCAAGAGGGTATGTCATGTACTTACGACAATGTTAACATTTGCTAAATGTAAAAATGCAAGGATGTGAATACTTTCCTGAGGAATTAGGCTAAATTTTGAATTTTCTTTTTTTTGGTGAGAAAAAGTTTTGACAGTTGATCTTGTGATATTTTGCTCAATACTGGATATCTATGCCAAGCATTTGATCATGCACAAATGTCTTTCTACTTTCAAACAAATGAGTTGTGTTAAAAGATTGGAGACATCCATGAAGTCACCTTTTTAACAAGCTAAAGTGAGATCTATTATGAGATGAGATGCATTCATAGTAGGGTCAGAAATGAACATTTCATTATATATATATATATATATATATATTCATATTTTCCACTGGGATCTGATTTTTAAGGGCATATTTTTTACCTTTATGGTGACATAAAAAACTTTGTGACATCTTTTCTGTAAAATACTTTAAATACTTTTCATACTATTCAAATAAATTACTAATTAATTCAATAAGGCAGTCAACTATAAATTTCAATTGGCATCAGCTCATATTTTGTGATAATATAAACTCACTGGCAACTTTATTAGGTACACTTGTACATCAACTTATTCATGCGATTATCTACTCAGCCAATCGTGTGGCAGCAGTGTAATGTATAATGGGTCAGGAGCTTTAGTTAATGTTCACATCAGCCATCAAAATGGTGAAAATATGTGATCTAAGTGATTTAGACCGTGGCATGATTGTTGGTGCCAGATGGGCTGCTTTTAGTATTTCAGTAACTGATCACACAACAGTTTCTAGAATTTACTGCTAGATAACTGCTCTGTACAATTGTATATAGCATATCAGAATGTACAACATGTCGAAACTTGAGGCAGAAGGGCTATAACAGCAGAAGACAACGTCGGGTTCCACTTCTGTCAGCCAAGAACAGATAACTGTATGCTGCAGTGGGCCTACCATCTGTGTACCTCAGCAGAAATCCAGATTTGTCAGACCTGGTGATGTTTTCCCTATTGTTTACAGTCCAGTTTGGTAAGACTCTGGCCACTGCAGCCTCAGTTTCCTGTTCTAAGCTGGCAGTAGTGGTACCACATGTTCGATGTGTTGTATGTTCAGAAATGCTTTTCTGCATAAAACTGTTGATACAACTCAAACCAGTCTGGCCATTCTCCTCTGACCTCTCTCATCAACAAGACTTTTTTGTCCACAGAACTGCCCCTCACTGGATTTTTGTTTTAAGCACCATTCATTTTAAACTAGAGACTGTTGAGCATGAGTGGTTTAAAGGTTTGAGCTACTTCTGACTGAAAAGTCATGCATAGTGAAAGCAAGAAAGGGCATACTAAGGATAGACAATTACAGTGTAAAGATAATTACAGAGCTATATTTACAACAGGATGTCATGAGGAACCACTTTTGCAGGCACACTTTGGCTGCGTTCAGAATGGAATACTAGAATACTGCATACAGTATACTGTATACTGCTTACTATTTCTGTGAAACAGTATGCAATGTGCAACGATAAACTTTCAATCAGTACAATGCCAAATCATCACATTACATTTCATCAATTACATTGCATGTTAATTCAGTGAGAGGCGTCCAGGGGGCCTGGGTAGCTCAGCGAGTAAAAACGTTGACTACCACCCCTGGAGTCACGAGTTCAAATCCAGGGCGTGCTGAGTGACTCCTGGTAGGTCAGGCAAACAAATTGGTCCAGTTTCTAGGGAGGGTAGAGTCACATGGGGTAACCTCCTTGTGGTACTATAATGTGGTTCTCGCTCTCAGTGGGGCATGTGGTGAGTTGTGCGTGGATGCCGTGGAGAATGGCGTGAAGCCTCCACACGCACTACATCTCCGTGGTAACGCACTCAATAAGCCACATGATAAAATGCGCGGATTGACGTCTCAAACGTAGAGGCAACTGAGATTTGTCCTCCACCAGCCAGATTGAGGTGAGCCACTAATTCCAATTTCATGATAAATGTCCAAACTTTTGACAGACCAATGCTCTTTTATACGGCACACAGTATACATCCTGGAGAAATAGTATGAACGGTGGTAGTATGCTATTCCCAACTCAGCCATAAAGCATGCTTGCAAAAAGTAGTAGTATGCTTGCCAGTACAGAATATTGTTTCAATAAAGAACATGCTACGCATTGAATGTTCTACATTTATTTCAATAATAACTGGTATGATTTGACATGACAAAAATTATGCCAAACTTGAGACGCTTTTTTAAATAAATTAAATAATTAAGGTAAACGATGAATGCATCCAAGCTTCTAGGTGTCAGTGTAAGTTCAAGATGACATTAACAGAAAAGCTACTGAGTGCACTTTTAATGTTAAAACAAAGTTATGAGTTCAGTGGATTGTATGTGAGTTGTAGAAAACACACAACAGGCACATTAACAAGAAGAACAGACAGATAGAACATTACATACCAAACATCACAATACGAGGACTAAGAGGGTAGTTAGATGGATCAGGCACTCCTGAAGAGAGACAGAAAGAGACACCGAACACACACAGAGACAGTATCAGCCAGCAAACCAATCAGCCATTTGGACATCTCACAGATGCAGAGCAACACTCCAAAGATGCCATATCATTTTTTGCTCCAACAATGTTCTACACCACAAAAGGGAAACAGAGGACAGTTGTACTGACACTCAGGAGGAAGAGTGTTGGTCTGTTGATAGCATGTCACTGCTAGGTTATTCATTATCTCTCTGTATTTCTAAATATAAGCAGTAATTAAACTAATCTTTCACAATACAGCATAAACTGTAGTTCTTAAAGGAATATTCCACCCAAAAATGCAAATTCTGTCATCATTTACTTCCAACCCGAATGATTTTCTTCAGTGGAACACCAAAGGAGGAATTTTGAAGAATGCTCAAGCTACTCTTTTCAAAACAATGAAATAAGTGACTGGTGACCATGGTTTGTTGAATTCCATTACAGTGGTGCCATCTTGAAGTATGTCATCCATACAGAATATTGATATTTGACTTAGTTGAAAAGTTATGCAAACACATATTTTAGGAGGTGGCTGTGAAAAAGGATTTGAGGCTATATCTCGGCAACACTGTGTCCTATCAAAATAAAACTTGGGCACATGCAGAGTTTTGCAACAGTGACACCTATGGGTCAAGAAATGTGATAAAATCATGTGTTTGGTGTATGTGGATTCCTTAGGTTATGCAGATTTCAATGATACCAGTTTTTCCCATATCAGCCATACTGCTTCTCCACCATACTGACATTTATAACAAAATTATATATCTTTTAAATACATTGTCGGATTTCAACGAAAATTGGTATGTATCACCGACATCATGTTCTGATGATACTTGAGCAATTTGGAGATAGAGCCACCACTAACTCAAACTTCAGGAAGTCTCTTTGCCACATCATGTCGACTGAGTGGCTCAGTGTGTTAAAGTGCTGTTTTAAAGTTTGAAAGGTTGTGGGATTAATTTTCAGGTCGACTGATGTTAGAGTTTATGTTATATTTTACTGGAGATCTTTGCATTGTTTACTGAATTGTTTTATATATACTTTTTTTTCATATAGGGCTGATCACAGATCAATTCTTCTTTGTTTTAGTGTTGTTCTTCTGATATATATATATATATTTCAAAAGATATCACTCCCATATGCAGTATATATATATGGGAGTGATATCTTTTGTAAGAGCTGAGAAGTTTGGAGCCAACATCACATGTAGTTCAAAAGTACATGGTCTGTTTATCATGGTTATCATGTTACATGCTATGATAGCTTAGCATGCTAATCGGTTAGCATGCTAACTGTTTGGTTTTTCTGTCGTATAAGGCTATTTGATCACAATGCTATCCATAGGGCAACATTAGCTTAGCATGCTAATTGGTTTGCATGCTAACCAACACATTTGCATATAAGGCTATTTAATCATAATGCTATCCGTAGGCAACATTAGTTTAACATGCTAATCAGCTAGCATGCTAATCAGTTAAATACATCATGACCAGCCTGTTCTTTCTTTCTGCTGTGTTTGATATCAGCCATTTTGGATACTTTTTATTTTATTCAAAACTTGCTAACTCTCAGCTTGGTATGTCTCTTCAGCAAAAATCCTGTGGCAATGTGGTCCAGTGGTATGATGCACCATACATGTGTGCTGATTGAAAGGTTGTTGGTTGGAGATCAGCTTGGGATGACTAAAAACTTTGAGAAACACATTATGACTGATCTGTTCTTTCTCTCTGATGTGTTTGATACTTTTTTAAAATTCAAAACATGCTAACTCTCAGTTTGGTTTGTCTCTTTCGCACCTGTGAAACTTATCTGTTTCTCTAACTTTTTTGGTGACTTGTCAAGTAGTGTAAAGTTGCTTTCTATGTCATATTCATGCAATGTGTTGTGCTTACTATGGTGTAATGCTTGCCATATCAGAGATTTAGAATTCTGTTTACTGAATGGTTGCTGGGCTTTTCCCCAAGCAAATTTTAATTTTCCCCTTTATTGAAAAGTTACATGAATGTTTCATTATGGTATCAGCTGTGCTCGGCTGCAATTCCACTAAGTTTGGTATAACACACTGAATTCTAGAACAGAAACTTGTGGGTTCAAATCTGTTCTGGGGTGACATGCTCTGTCTTGCTCTGTTAGATCTTTGGGTTGTGTTTAGTGTACTGCTTGGCCCTGTAATGGCTGTTTGCAGTTATTTTATATATATTATTCTGCTGATGAAGTCTATGGCTGCCCATAGAACTGCACATTGGAAAGTTGTGAAATTTGGCACACTGATTGAGGACACTCTCACATGTAAGTGACCCAAATTTGGGATCTCTAACTCAAGCCCTCTGGCATCACAAACTTCAAATTTGTACTTATGTTTATGCTCATAACTTTTGAAATGTAAGGCCTAGAATCAAAATTCCTTGGCTCATGCTGAAGGCGCGGTCACACATACCTTTGCATGGTGAAATTCCGTGGGCGAAGATGGCATGGGCGGATGCAGAGCGCATGTGAAATCAGCAGAACTTCTTTTTAAAGCAACTTCTTTTTAATGCTGCACTTCGTCCTCTAGTAGAGTTAAGTTAAAAAGAAACTCAATGCACAAATGATATCCTCGTCCATTGTGTATTCAGTGTAGTTGTGTACCCCACTCAGAGGTCACTGCCAAACAAAGCAGCTTCCTATTGGTCAACACGGTAAAGTTTGTCACAAAGTTCACTTGAACTCCACATGAAATCCGTGAGAGGAAATTCTTCGCCACCAGAAGTCCATTGCGTGAAATTTTAGATCACGCAGATTCCCATTGTTTCGCTCACAGAATTTCGTAGTGCAGATGTGTGTGACCGTGCCTTGAGTCGAATGCATAACATGATTTTCTACCATTGTTAATTTTCAAAAAACAATTACATTTTTGAAAGCCTACTAGGTCGTACGTCCGATTTGCGCGAAATTTGGCATGCATTATCTAATTAATGCATTAACCAAACTGTTTACAAATAGCACTTAAACGAATTCAACGGCAATCACACCAAAATGGACGCAATGCTGTAACTTCACAACCCTTTGGCGTTTTGAAACAAAACTTGGTATATTTCAAAGGCATCATGACTTGAGTTACCTGCACAGTATCTGCACAGTGCCACCTAGTTGTCAAGAGAAATTAAAAATGGCTATTTTTGCTTATAACTTCTGAATATTTTGGCCTTAAATCGTGAGACTGGTCTCTATATATTCCTTGGGGCATAAAAGGACGAATGATTTTCCTATGTCGGCCATTTTGGGTGTCAGCCATTTTGAATTAATGGATGGACAGTCATAAAATGCTGTATTTTACAAACCCATTGATGCAGGGTTACAAAGCTAGGTATGCATAATAAACACTATGCCCTGATGGTACTTATAAAGTTTAGGGTCAGCGCCACTTTGTGGCCAAAAATTATAACAAAATGTTTATAAATGCTTGTAATGTGATTCATTTCCCCTGTTGTCCTGTGACTGCTCTCTAAAGATTAGCGAATTTAATATAAAAACTACTTTTTCAAACTCCTCCTAGACCAGGGTTTTTCAACCACTGGGTCATTGTCTGCTGGGTTGCAAGATCTTTTTTGTTGTGAGTACAAATTACCAATTAGAAGAATAGAACAGTACATTTGCAATGTTTTGGGCAACAGTGACCTCAATTGTCGAATCGTTTTAATATCTCCAGGTTTACGTAAATGACCGTTAAGTGAGAGGCTGCATTAATCTGATGTTAATTATTAGCTGTCCAATCACAATAATTAATCAATGATACGAAAAGTTGTTTTTGGACAAGGTCTCTTTATATAGTGTTGCATGCACTAGCTCCATGCATTATTGTGCTAGTCTGAATGCAATCAAATCTCTGGACATCATCATTTCAGAGTGGCAATCCCAAGTAGGGTATCCACTGTTCCCTTAATATAAGTGATCATCCCATATTTGAAAAAGATGAAATGATGCATAAAATGATGCATCCCGTGATTTGTCCTGTATTTAAGCTTCAATGGCTCCACCAAAAAATCTTTCAAGATTATTAATTTGACCTTGATCTTCGTTGGAAATTGTACCTACTTGTAAATTGTAAGGGACTGTCTGAAAAGGCCTTACCTTGTGCCAAAATGTGCTAAACTCAATTTGTATGGAATTTGTCATATATCATTGAGGGACACTCTCGACAAAACTTTATCAAAAGCTTTTCGATAAACAAAACAGTTCTTAAATAGCGTGCCAACGAATTTGATGGCAAGTCACCAATATGCATCTGAGGCTGTATTGCTTTTCCGTATTGTCATGAAACTTTGTGTGTGTCATAATGACCACACCTTGACCTCACCATGTCAATTTGGTGACTGCGCCACCTATTGGTCAAAATGTATAATTTATTGTATTTAAATTTTAGCAATTCTACCTGTGTTTTTAATGCTGCTTTTCTAGTCATAATCAGTGAAGTCCAGTGATGTTACTGTACATGCCAAATGTTGGTGCGCTCGGCCCCCTAATTGCTGCTTGTAGAGTTGTTTTAAATTGTGTCTGTTCCTCACTAAAAGCAGTTTTGTGGTTTCATAAGGCTTGGAATATAATATATACAGCCTAGTGTACTAGTTTTGTAAAACTTTTTTGTGTTATATTTGGGGTTTGACAGAGATGGCGGAATCACCATTCACTTTAATTATACTAAAAATAGTAGCATGAATATTCTGTTAAATATTTCCTTTTGTGTTCGGCAGAAGAAACGAAGTCATCCAGGTTTATAACAACATGTAGGTGAGCAAACGATGACAGAATGTTTATTTTTAAACTATTCCTTTAAAGTTAAGTGAACTGGTTAGCTCACCAATGTAAATAATCAATTAATGTACATATTGGATATTAAATGTATTGCATTTCTATGCACTAAGAATTCTAAAAGAATATGAGTTTGATTTTGGCAGATGTCTCTGACAAACCTGAGGTGTGTGAAATTTGGATTCCTTCCTATAGTTTAGGGTGGGATGATTTATATTCATTTCTCAGAGATGACTCAGCTAATGTGTTTATGTGTTATTAAAGTGTGTTTGAAAGAACAACGCATATTAGCAGATCATCCTGTATGAAGTTAGTCAGTTCATTTTTAGAAGTTATTTTATCATCCAGTTTAAAAGCGATTTATGTTTTATAATCTAAACAGATTCTTAGAGACACTCTGGAATACACACACACACACACACACACACAGTGAGTGGCCTGCTCATATAAGGAGCTGAAATTCTCCTCGCTGGGAATTCTAACCATATTTAGAGCTGTATGTCTGTTTGGCTTGGCTTAATTCGGCCACAAAGCAAACCACTCTACATTCATGCGGTATGAGCTGACAAATCACCTCCAAAAACATGACAAACATACACGAGAGAGGAAGAGGAATTTGATTTACCATAAATCAATCAGTAATGTTGATTTCAATATGACAAATCATGACTGATGGGAATTTTTCAAATCTCTAATATAATCTTGTGTCAATTAACTGTAAGCACCATAACAAATATATATATATATATATATATATATATATATATATATAACATGTTGTCATACACACATTTGGTAGGTAGGTAGGTTGATTGATTGATTGATTTCATACATTTTTATTTTGTGGTCCATGGTGGAAGAACACTTCATTTGCTGGAATGCTCTGATTTACTCAATATATGATCAGATTCCAATTTTGATGCCTTTATTTCTTTCTGTGACGTTTCCTAAAACTGATGTGGTGCTGTGTGGCAAAAATAAAATCTGTTTTAATAGCTGTGTTGATTGTTTTGACAGTATTGAACTTGGTTTAGAGAACAATTATGTCTAATCAGTTGAGGAAAAAAGGCATTCCATCCATCAGGGAATAAATAGACATCACTATAAAATATTAGTTTGCCTTTTAGTTATCATAACTTAAAAGGTAGCGTTAGAATAAGTACCCTTAATTGATCTTGTTAAGATAACTCAATTATCCAAGTTTTTGCAGGCTGAAATTGAACTTATTCAGCAAATTATTGAAAACAATTCAGCTGAAATCAAAAATATACAGTAAGTCAAGAGAACTACACTCATCATGCTCACGTATTCCCAGCATGCACTGCCGCATGAATAAATTATGCAAATTGCTCTGTTTTGGTCTATTCTTTTTTCTGTTTGCACCTTTTATTTATGCTGTTGGTTGCAGTTTTTGTTGTCACTTTCAGTTATTTGTCATATAGAAAATTAGCTATAGTTCAAAGCTCATCTTTTTACTCAATAATACGTTGATTGTCAACATCATTGTGATTTGTGTGTAAAGTGTTGAGGCTTAAAAGTAAAGTTGATTGAACTAAGGAAGTCAAGTTTACTTAAAAAGACACTGGGCCTCAATCATGAAAAGTTTGTAAATATACGAAAGAATTGGGAGTCATTTCCACGTAAAATGGAGCTTCATGAAAAATGTCTGCCGGATTCACGAACGCTTCATATTGCCCAGATTTGTTAGTACAACTTGAGTAATGTTAGTGAATTCCAAACATTTGTAAATAGATTACGCATGCACATTCATTTATAATTATCATAACCCACACCCATGAAAACGTCATATAAGGAAGGCTTCAGATTCGCTAGTAAATGAAAATAGGAAGCTTTTAACATATTTGCGAACAGCAATAAAAGTTTTTTTTTTTTATTGGAGTGCATTCACATCATAAATTTCACCTAAGATGGAAGTGAGGAACTTACAGTCAATTTTGCTGTCATTAGAGGTTCTTTTGTGAATTAAACATCCAAGAGGTGAATAAAAATTGTTTAACATGAAGATTTAGTATAAAAAAAATGTTCAGTTCATGCCGAAAGGAAGATGTCCACCACCATTAACCTTCTCTGGCTCAGTTGAGTGCATCGCCAGCATCATCGAGTAAATCCAAGAGTGTACAGTGGTATACTTCCCTTGCAACAGGAACAATCTTCAAAGAAATTGACAGAATGCCTGATGTACAGGACGCTGTACCCCCCCCCCCCCCCCCCCAACTGTTATTACAACAAAGCAATGTTTCGACCAGTTAGGTCTTCATCAGGCACATTGACCTAACTGGTCGAAACATTGCTTTGTTGTAATACAAGTTTGGAGCTTTAATTTCAGTGTGCGGACATCTACCTTCTTTTTGATGTTCGTTAACATTTTTTGTCCTGCATCCAGGGCCGTAGCTAGTGGGGTGAAAAGTGGTAACGATTCTAGGGGTCCAAATGTCCAGGGGACCCCACAACAAATTCTAAACTGTTTTTTTCACCCTCCCTTTTTCTCCCCAAATCCCAATGCACTCTAAGTCCTCGTGGTGGCGTAGTGACTCGCCTCATTCCAGGTGACGGAGGACGAATCTCAGTTGCCACCGTGTCTGAGACCGTCAACCCACGCATCTTATCACGTGCCTTGTTAAGTGTGTTACCGTGGAAACGTAGCACATGTGGAGGCTTCACACTATTCTCCACGGCATCTACGCACAACTCACCATGCGCCCCACCGAGAGCGAGAACCACAAATTATAGTGACCACAAGGAGGTTACCCCATGTGTCTCTCCCCTCCCTAGCAACCGGGCCAATTTGGTTGCTTAGGAGACCTGGCTGGAGTCTCACTCCACGCCCTGGATTCAAACTCGCGATTCAAGGGGTGATAGTCAATGTCAATATTTGATGAGCTTCCCAGGCCCCTCTAAACCTTTTTTTTTAATAGGAAGATAGCAAGATAGAGTCAGTGGGCCCGATTACCTTGCTACGGCCCAGCATGCACCTGAGCCTTTGGGTTTTACATGTGCACAACTATGACAATTTTCTGTACTTTTTTATTTTTTTACATGTATCATGGTATTCTTGGAGAAAATACATTAATACCTCCTGATACTATCACTGTTACCACGGTATATGTCCAGAACACACAGTAGTACCGTAATACAAGTACAAAAACATGTCATGGAACATTGTCCTAAAACCATGTTTGTTTATTTATTTATTATAGTTATATCCAAGTTTGCAAATATCCATTGTGGTTTGTAACTAAAAGAGAAATTAACGTTACTAAAAATGAAAAATAAAATGCACATAAAATTCACATGGTGGCCATTTTACAGTTAAGTTTGTCCACAAACTGCTTTCTTTATCCACCTCAAACGTTACCAGATGTGTTCTGAGACAGGAATAAGTTGTCCACTCTGAAGACAGTGTTTTCTACTTTATTAACCTTTAAACGTAAGGGACTGCCCTCAACCATCTCTAAAAGACATTATTTATTAACCTAGGCATACATTTGGTAGAATTCAGATTGCTTTGGACAGATGTGTGTGTGTGTATTTATAAGATCTAAAGAACAATGGTTTAAACAGCACCGCAGTTATAGCACGAGCCTCTTTCAGAACCTGAAACATCTCGGTATCAAAGACTTCTTTAAGTAGATATGGGTCTATTTGGCTCATTACATAAACTATTAATATCGAACCGTCGTATTTAAAGTGTATAAAGTGCTACACTCCAAAAAACGTGCTTCAATATTCTGTGCTTGAGCAGAGTACTCTCTTCTTATCAAGAACCATTTCACACAGCACAGGGTTCTTGATTTGACTCTTTTGAGAATAGAAAAGTTCTTGATGTTGTATTAAAAGTTTTTAGATCAGTGTATTATTTGATGGGTTCTTTATAAAGCAAGTCAATATATGTTCTTCTAAAGAACGAAAAGTTCTTGAGGTTCGTCAATGACATCACTGTAAAACCCTTTATGGTTCTGACTGAAATCTTTCATTTTAAGAGTGTAGAACAAAATGGATCCGTATCTTTCTAACCGTTCACCATGAAAGTTCATTTAGTATCGCTATATTGTTTTATGAATACAGATTTAAAAGAAGTTCAACCTCAATGAAACTTGGCGCCACTCCATTTTCACAAGCTCTCCACCCTTTCCCTATTCTTCATTTCCATTGCTTTTCAGTGATGGAGTAGTGAAAGAAAATCTATAAAAATGCTTCATGAAGAATAATAAAAGACATACCTAAGTCATCCATCAGTAAGTAGTCAAAATCGTATTCCTGATGAAAGGAGAAAATAGCTTAAATGGTCGAATTACGATTTATATATTCTTCTCCTTGGTCGCAAACTACTTCTGAAGGCGGAAATTACCCTCTGTTGTGCCAAATATGTTTCCAGGCTGAGAGTTTTCCCTCAGACTGTCCCGTTTCCCTTTATTCCAGTGGATGTAACGGGCCTGAAGAGGCGGGTCGAGTGAAGGGCGTTCACACAGGACGCTTTCTGGCGTTCAAAAGCCACTAGACGGAATGCGACGCAATCGAACTGGACCTCGAGACACGCTTTTTAAGTTCAACTGTTGTCGAGGATTAGTTCAGCCAAAAAAAAAGACAATTACCATCATTTACTCACACTCCAAAAAAGTCCATTAGTCTGAGGGTGAGGAAACGTTGATTGAATTGCATTTTTGTGTGAGCTATTCCTTTGACAAGCCATACCAAAACCGCAACGCTATGGGGTAAGATCGTTTTCTTTCCCATTTCTACGATCATGACGAGACAGAACGTCTGTCTGACGCATTTGTATGGAGACCAATAAAACAGTGCAGAAAGACGCGAAACGCGTCCTGGTGAACGCCCCCTGACATTCCCAGACCATATTTGGGATCGAAAATTGCGAATTCGTGGCGGCCAGTATTTTGAGTCATACCAGCAATAACGAGGGGTTCATTGTCAGATATTATTTAAAGCACAAATATTATTAAGGTCCAGAAACAAGAGGTTGCTTCATCATCAAAAAATAAATAAATATATAAATGAATAAATAAATAAGATAAAAATAGATGTTACATGTAGGCTTTACGAAATATATGTGCTTAGAGCTGTATATTTGACTATGGTCCTAATAAAGTGCCAAACCCATCCACCTCAATGTTGGATGTGATGTGCAGCCTGAGCATGGGCGAGAAACTACCTGAAAACTGGGAGTGTCATCAGCCTCTCTTCATAATAGGTCAGTTTAGATTGTTTTAAGATTATGTTTTATGTTTTTAAGAATACGTGATATAATTTGAAAGAAAGCATGTCAACTGAATTAAACACTTTCCAGCAAGTCAGTCCACTCTGCACCATCTTTGGAACGCTCTCTGGCAGCTGTTTGTCTATGTAAACTAGCGGCATACATGAGCAGCTTCTACCCACTTAAATGAGGAAAGACCGAAATCTCCAAAACAGTGGGTTAAGATTACGATCCACGAACATGTTTTAAATCAGCAGTAAAATCTAACAACACTGATATGAGAAATTGGGATTCTTTAACTCTGATTACACTAAAAAACACAACTAATGCGCATGCACGTTCTCGAGTTGACTGACAGGTATTTTAATATAAGTGGCCCGTCTCTACTAAATTGTCTCTGACTGAACTTTTAAGAAACATCAGAATATTTTATGATAGAACTTTAATAATGAAAACTTAAATGTAGAAACCATGTATGAATGAAAATGAAATAATGAACAGAACAGTTTCATATCTATCCATGTATTTTTCATGTGGTCGAGGTTGATAAGCGTTTTAGAAAGTAATTAGTAATAAGTAATGCAATTACTTTTGAGACAGAGTAATTAGTACAGTAATCTAATTAAACTGTAGAAGATGTAATTAGTATTAGTAATTAATTACGTTTTTAGAGTAACTTACCCAACACTGCATATAATCTAATGACTGATGTCAAATGTTTCAAACACTGGTCCAGTCAGCCAGAACCAAAGAATCAAGAACAAATAAATAAATAATTCCTTCTAAAAGAACCATTTTAGAAGCTTTTGTCACCTCTCTGTCTACACTGTTGACTTGGTCACTGATCTTTTTTTTTCCCTTCTAAAATAGATGTCACAAACATCAGCGTTACCATTATTCTAAATTGAATATAGTAGCCAAACAAAAAGCATGGAAAAGTCAAGCAACAATATATTATATGCTTTGAAGTATATTATGATATTAGATTACAGTTGCCACACACATATGACTCTATGAACATAACCCAGAATTGTTTTTATTTTTTGAACAGCCGCGGCTGGTTAACTGACCTGCATGCGTATAACAAACCCATGTTCGTTATTTTAATATGTGTAATGAATTAACGTATTAAAATTGTTATTAGCGTTTTTTTTTTTCAGATACATCTCCAATTTATTCCCACATATGAAAGTGGCCCAGATAGGATTTGAAAATGTCAGATTCAAAGCGCATTTGGCTGTTCACACGGTCATCCAATTAACAGGTCTTTCACATGTGACTGAAAATATCTGATTTTGTGCTCACGTCTTGTCTCAGGTAGATTGTAGCTCAGTGTCTGCTTCTGGCAGTCTGTGGGTTCATTCATATTATTCATGTTGTCTGCATTCACTTAAACTGATTGTCTGAATCGAAATGTGGACTGTGAGTGCTAGCCAATGGGATTTCAGCTTTTAAGTTAGTCCCGCCCACTACCAAAGCAACCAGCTGGCAGAGGTTTCTGCTGGGTCTTAAAGGCTTCATTTTAGGTGAACGCCTGCACTTTTCCCCCTTGCACCACAATCAAGGATGAATCTTGTGGGACATGTCTCCCTCAGTTATAATGGTTCCTACGCCCCTGATTCTGAGATACTATTTTTCTCAACACAATTGTACAGAGCGGTTATCTAAGTTACCGTAAAATTTGTCAGCTCGAACCAGTCTGGTCATTCTCCGTTGACCTCTCTCATCAAGACATTTCCATCCGCAGAACTGCCACTCACTGGATGTTTTTTGTTTTTGGCACCATTCAGAGTAAATTCTAGAGACTGTTGTGTGTGAAAATCCCAGAAATACTCAAACCAGCCCGTCTGGCACCAACAATCATGCCACGGTCCAAATCACTGAGATACATTTTTTCCCCATTCTAATGGTTGATGTGAACATTAACTAAAGCTCCTGAACCTTATCTGAATGGTTTTCTACATTACACTATTGGTTGATTATATAATCACATGAATAAGTAAGTGTTCCTAATATAGTGTTCAGTGAGTGTATATACAGTGCATTCGGAAAGTATTCACAGCGCTTCACTTTTTCCACATTTTGATATGTTACAGCCTTATTCCTAAATGGATTAAATTCATTATTTTAATCACAGATTCTACACACAATACCCCATAATGACAACGTGAAAGAGGTTTGTTTGAAATCTTTGCAAATGTAAAAAAAAATTAAAAACTTATGTACATAAGTATTCACAGCCTTTGCTCAATACTTTGTTGAAGCACCTTTGGCACCAATAACTGTTACAAGTCTTTTGTGTATGATGCTACAAGCTTGGCACACCTATTTTTGGACAGTTTCTCCCATTCTTCTTTGCAGGACCTCTCAAGCTCCATCAGGTTGGATGGGGAGCATCAGTGCACAGCCATTTTCAGATCTCTCCAGAGATGTTCAATCGGGTTCAAATCTGGGCACTGGCTGGGCCACTCAAGGACATTCACAGAGTTGTCCTGTAGCCACTCCTCTGTTATCTTGGCTGTGTGCTTAGGGTCGTTGTTCTGTTGGAAGATGAACCTTCGCCCCAGTCTGAGGTCCAGAGCGCTCTGAAGCAGGTTTTCATCAAGGATGTCTCTGTACATTGCTGCATTCATCTTTCCCTCGATCCTGACTAGTCTCCCAGTTCCTGCTGCTGAAAAACATCCCCACAGCATGATGCTGCCACCACATTTCACTGTAGGGATGGTATTGGCCAGGTGATGAGCGGTGCCTGGTTTCCTCCAGACATGATGCTTGCCATTCAGGCCAAAGAGATCAATGTTTGTTTCGTCAGACCAGAGAATTTTGTTTCTCATGGTCTGAGAGTCCTTCAGGTGCCTTTCACTGAGGAGAAGCTTCCGTCTGGCCACTCTACCATACAGGCCTGATTGGTGGAGTGCTACAGAGATGGTTGTTCTTCTGGAAGGTTCTCCTCTCTCCACAGAGAAACGCTGGAGCTCTGTCAGAGTGAGCATCGGGTTCTTGGTCACCTCCCTGACTAAGGCTCTTCTCTCCCGATCGCTCAGTTTGGCAGGGTGGCCAGCTCTAGGAAGAGTCCTGGTGGTTCCAAACTTCCATTTACGGATGATGGAGGTTACTGTACTCATTGGGACCTTCAATGCTGCAGAAATTTTTCTGTACCCTTCCCCAGATCTGTGCCTTGATACAATCCTGTCTCGGAGGTCTACAGACAATTCCTTGGACTTCACGGCTTGGTTTGTGCTCTGACATGCACTGTTAACTGTGGGACCTTATATAGACAGGTGTGTGTGCCTTTCCAAATCATGTCCAATCAACTGAATTTACCACAGATGGACTCCAATCAAGTTGTAGAAACATCAAGGATGATCAGTGGAAACAGGATGCACCTGAGCTCAATTTTGAGTGTCATGGCAAAGGCTGTGAATACTTATGTATATTATTTTTATTTTATTTTTTATTTTTAATAAATTTGCAAAGATTTCAAACAAACTTCTTTCACGTTGTCATTATGGGGTATTGTTTGTAGAATTTTGAAGAACATAATTAATTTAATCAATTTTGGAAAAAGGCTGTAACAAAACAAAATGTGGAAAAACTGAAGCGCTGTGAATACTTTCCGGATGCACTGTATGAATGTATACTGGTAATATAATATGTAGTAATAATAATAATAATAAAAAAATACACTGATCAGCCACAACATTAAAACCACCAGCCTAATAATGTATAGGGTCTCTCTCGTGCTGCCAAAACAGATCTGACCTGTCAAGGCATGGACACAACAAGACCTCTGAAGGTGTCCTGTGGTATCTGGCATCAAAACATTAACAGCAGTTCCTTCAAGTCCTGTAACTTGTGAGGTGGGGCCTCCATGGATCAGACTTTTTGGTCCAGCACATCCTACAGATGCTCAATCAGATTGAGATCTGGGGAATTTGCAGGCCAAGTTAACACCTCGAACTCTTTGTCATGATCCTCAAACCATCCTGAACAATTTTTGCAGTGTGGCAGGGCACATTATCCTGCTGAATGAGCCCACTAACATCAGGGAATAACATTGCCATGAAGGGGTGTACCTGGTCTACAACGTTTAGGTAGGTGGTACGTGTCAAAGTAACTTCCACATGAATACCAGGACCCAAGGTTTCCCAGTAGAACATTGCCTAGAGCATCACACTGCCTCCGCAGGCCTGTCTCCTTTCCATGGTGCATCCTACTGCCTTCTTATCCCCAGGTAAACACACATTCACCTGGCCGTCCACGTGATCTAAAAGAAAACGTGATTCGTTAGACCAGGCCACCTACTATTGCTCCATGGTCCAGTTCTGATGCTCACGTGCCCATTGTTGCCGCTTTCGGCAGTGGACATTTTTCCTGCTTCCAACACATGAAATTCAAGAACTGACTGTTCACTTGCTGCCTAACATATCCCACCCCTTGACAGGTGCCATTGTAACGAGATAATAAAAGTTATTAACATCACCTGTCAGTGGTTTTAATGTTGTGACTGATCAGTGTATTATGGTTATATAATAAAGTACCATGGTAATTTATCATTGTAAAGTATTTTCAGTGTAACTTAACTTATAATAGTTGGCTTAGTTTATTGGTTTCTTATAAGCTATATATATATATATATATATATATATATATATATAAACAATGTAAAGTAGCACAATGGGTTTGGACTTTATTTATTTATTTTGTTTATTACATGTACCATGGTTATACCATAGTTTTTTTTAACATGTACTGTGGCAATAGCATATTTTTGGGAGATGGTACTGCCACATTACTGTTTGAAAAGGCAATGTTACACTGTAAGCAATGCTAAATAAGAGCTAGCAACAAAATGTTGTTCACAACTGGTTAGTATTTTAAATTGAGAAGTACTGTACATGTCGCTGCATAAAACATGATTTTAATCACCTAATGAGAGAGTCAAGCAGAGATACCAAGGTTTATGTTCTGTTTAGTGTCCAACCCCTTGACAACCTCTTTTGTTGTTCTCATATGTATAGCATTCCCATTCCGAATAGTCATAGTAGTCATTTATACAACCCAATAAAGAGCACATAGAGTGGCAGATATTACTGGTTACAATGAACTGTTACTCTACTAGGAAAGCCTTAGTTTTTAGAGCAAATGCGATCGACAGGTTGCTAGTAGAAACACAATCAGAAATCTAGAGGAGGAAAAAAGGAACGTAAACGCAGATTATGCAAAATTGTGATTTAATAATCTCTTTGACTAAGGGGAAGCTTGTTATCTAAAGGTTTATATCATAATAAAAAAAAACATACATTACACTAGAAATCAGCTGCAGAGGTGAACAGAGGTCATACTAAACCAAAAAGCTTTCTTCTTCAAAAGATAACATTTCCTGCATGCGTGTCCAAGTGTAACATGTTAAAACTGATACATGCACATCTGCAATTACAAACCTTTGCGTCACACTTGCTCCCCCATGTGCCATTTGTGCTACTAAATCAAAATTCTTTTTATATTTTTTTAACAAATTATGTAAACAGCCTCTTAAAGAAACAGCATCTCTCTAATGCTTCAAATATCATTCAGGCAATGAAAACGAGTTTGACACATATGACATTTAAAATGAGGTCAGTCACTTGAGACGGAATTTTGTGTCAGTCCAGATAATGAAGTAAACAGATGTATCAACAACAACAGTAATCTTATTTCTTGATGCTTCTCTGGACATTTAGTAATTGGCTTTTGTTCAGCGGTGGGTGGTGACTGGTGTGATCTTTTTGGTTTCTTATATCCCCGTAATCATACTCGCTCCGTCCTGACGTGTTGTATCAGTACACTCATGCTACTCTAGTCATTATGCAGTCGCGCTCACTGTACTGACTGCTCATTGGCCGTGCTGCCAGAGTCCTGAGGCTTCATGACATCGGGAAGTTCAGGAGGGCTTGAGAACGGCTCCACCTGCAGAGGCTCAAAGGCATCATCTGTGGAGGGGAAAGAAAGGAGGAGTTATTTTGTTAAGCACATCTACATTTTGATACCTACAAGAGTTTTTTTTTAATTTTTTAACATAACCATGCAACCTCTGTTGGCATCATAATTCCAGGGTAATATACCACAAAGCATAATTTTATAAATTTACACAAAAAATAAAACATTTTAATCATCATAATCAGTGAAAAAGGTCTCTTGTTCCAAAATATTTCCTCAGTTACCATAAATTGTAAAACAATTACTCCAGTCCTAATACACAAAAAGATCCAATTTAAGGGTGTTTTACACGGTAGGTGGTAAAACATGGTAAAATTGTCGTACATGACTGCTTATGGCACACACTGCAAGATAAAAAGTATTTATATTTTTGTGGCTGCCGGATGTCACTGACAAATCAGAAGCAACTTTAATCAACAACTGTAGGTGTGTGCGCAACAACTTATTTCACAGATGTTTAAATTGAATTTTTGTAATCAACTACACTAAAAGAAAAGAATCCTCAGAAAACCGTCAAAAAAACATTGTGTACACGCTCAATTTAAAATACCTAATTATTATTTCAACAGCCAAACTGATACTAAATTATGCTGGAAATAGGGCATATATTTATGACATGCTTCCCTTGCATTACGATTATTATACATTTAACATAATACGTGACATTCACTGAATCAACATTAGCCAATGTTGGCATATTTATTTAAAACAATTGAATAAATAGGCAGTGCAGGACCAATAAGAGCAAACCTAATAGCATGCTGTTGAAAATAAGAAATATATTTCCAGATGACTTTGCACATCTTGTGAGAGGACATTTTTCTGCACACGCAACGATTGAAAGGGGAGAGAGGCATGCAAGGCCTGATGTGAAATGAAACTTTATACATCTGATTTTTTAATAGCCTAATTGTATTATTTATTGGATTTTGAAAATAACGTTAACATGACAATAATCTGAGTGTAGCTTTTGTAAAAATCTAAAGCATTAAGTAAAATGTAAAAAAGTTTAAGGCCTTATTCACACATATTCCGTGAGCAGGGCATTTTCATTTTGGCACCCCTGTTTAGATTACTCTCTTCATATTGCAAGTGTGAGCCACAAAGTGACACATCCCAGAACCGAGACGTGGCAGTGAGCGGATAGTTTCAGCACCTAGCCTATTTTTGCCTGACAGAAACGCATGATATAAGTTATTACAAATATTGTTTTGTGCTTGAGTCTTTGAGGCTTATTTTGTGTAAAGGATTGCAGAAACAGCACTTGTCAAATCATTAGGGCTTTTCATGTTTTCTCAAGAATAATCTGCTGGGAAGGAATTTAGACACTGTCGATATAAACATGCAAAAAACTCACATAGAGTGAACATATGAGCAATACATTTGGAAAATAGCCAAATCATCCTATCTGCCAAGATCTCTGCTCTCTAAGAGGTATGTGTTTATTCTTTACATATGTTTACAAATATATTTGTATATATAAATATATATTAGTGCTGTCGATTTAACGCATTAATAACGTGTGATTAATTTTACAAAAAATAACGTGTTAAAAAATGTAACGCATTTAATCGCAATGCTTTCCTGAGAAATACCCGAGAAATGCAAGTTTGTAGTACCACCTGTTTACTCCAGAGGGCAGTAAGTGAAATTTCAGCTGTATGAGCGACACGCAGTTTATACAGTGAAGAAACACTTCAGCAGAACAACACAAACGTTACATTCTTCCGTTCAAAACACTTAAAGGAGCGCACATGTGATCTAAGGGATCTCAAGATGTGTTTAAAGATTGAGTACTAAACTATATTTAACTTGAAACAGTGAACTAAACATTTTATTTGTATGACACAACACAACCGAGACGCGACACAAGCATGTCTGACGCAGGTCGTATGGGCTTTACCTCACAAATATTTAATTACCAACAAGGTTAAGGAGGTGTGCTTTAAACTGCTGCACTGTTTTTACCCAGTCAATCTTTATTTAAGAAAGATGCTCCCTGAAATAGATCCACTTTGCTCCTTCTGTAATGCTGTAGATGAATCTGTCCCTCACCTTTTTTTGGGAATGTGTCCACGCTGTAGTATTTTGGAGAAAATTTTGTTTGTTTGTACGTACTTCTATTTTAACTACTTTTTGTTTGCTTTATAAAGACGGTTTATTTGGTTTCCACAGTTTTGATAACTTAAATTAATATTTTCTGAGTAATCGGTTTATTTTTCATAAGTTTTTTATATATAAGTGTAAATTTATGTCTATAAATCCCCTATTTGCACATTTTGTAAAGACTTGAAATATTATTTAAATACTCTTTGTACCTCCAACAACTCCAAAGCATTGAAAAGCATTGCACATGTAATGAATATAATGTCTTGGCATTATTGTAAAATATATCTGTAGTATTGTGTACTATGTATACCCCTGCCTTGTTTAAAAAAAAAAGAAGAAATGTCTGACACAGGTGTAGATTGACGGATCCTTAAATAAGCCCTCATAATAAATCTCCAACTGATTGACAAATTCACTTGTGAAATGGATTGCTGTGAACTGTGTCAATGATTGACTTATGATCAATAATATGGTAGTAAACAATACATTGTATTCTAAAGACGCTTTTTGTATTGTCTGATCAATGATTAACTCTTCTGCTACAAGAATGTAATGCATTTTAATTATCTGTATATTTTTTATTTTATATATATATATATATATATATAAACATTTTGTAATATTTAAAGATAACTATGTATAATTATTTCATCATTATATATTAAATTATTGTTATATGATGGGCTTTCTCAGCAAATATTTGTTGTATGCGATTAATTAATCGGGACACCATGTAATTAATTTTATTAAAAATTGTAATCGATCGACAGGCCTAATATATATATATATATATATATATATATATATATATATATATATATATATATATATATATATATATATATATATATATATATATTTATTCCCAGGTGTTGTGTTCATAGGCCCCATTTAAAATATACCATTTTATTTATACATAATTCCCCCCCACCCCCCAACTATCAAAAACTATTTTAAACAGCATTTTCTTATTTTGTGTGACATAACACTTATGGTTCTATTTGTTAACATTAGTTAACAATACTTAATAATTAGGGCTGACCCCGACCAAAGATTTTCCAAGTTGACTAGTAGTCATTAATTTAAGCCATTAGTCGACTAGTCGCACGTTTATGATATTAATTTAAATATGTAAATATATATTTCAGAAAATGGTTTGAGTTCCAAAGCTGAGAAAGAATGTTATAAGTAATATTGCTAACACTGTTCTACATTACAAAGAAATACTAAACTGTAATAATGAGCCTTTAAAATATACATTTTACAAGCCCACACACCGAGCGAGCAGACGATGAGCTCAGGGATTGATGACGGTCAGAGTGATCACCAATAGCTGATGCCTTTGAACATGTCAAGACAATAATTGGCTCGTTTCCCCATTAATGTATTTAATATTATTAGACTATTATTTTTTATCAAATTAATATTACAAATAATTTTCCCGTAGACACATAGACACGTGCTTGAAGAAACACCATTTTATTATTAAGTACAGATGACAGAAAAGAGTCTATGTGCATGTATGTTTGTACAGAGGCGTGCAGTCTAGTGGAACACACGTATCTAAGGATCTCACTCTTTCTTTGTTTCTGCCTTCCAAATTTTTTTTTATGAGTGCTGCAAATGACCGCCGGCATCTCAGTTCAGAAGGTGTTTTGAGTTCAGTTCACTTTATTTCCACAGAGCAGATTATTGTGAATGCAACTCTGCAGCCTGTACATCTGTGATTAAAACATAAAATAATACAAAAACACGTTCACCTCGTTCCATGATTCATATTTCAGTGATTATTATCATTATA
The DNA here is from genome assembly GCA_032164185.1 of Moxostoma hubbsi. Classification (NCBI taxonomy): domain Eukaryota; kingdom Metazoa; phylum Chordata; class Actinopteri; order Cypriniformes; family Catostomidae; genus Moxostoma; species Moxostoma hubbsi. Next base: position 2,001,442 of record JAVLUX010000221.1, on the reverse strand, counting down.
ATTCTTATTTTTACATTTTTAATTGTTTTTATGTCTTAATTTGTGTAAGTAATTTTCCACCTGCATGTTTAGATGGATACTTGCCTGACGGTAAATGGAAAGGTGGTTACGTATATATGTATATATATATATATATATATATATATTATTTTAGCACTTTATTATTTATTTATTTGCTTTTTCATTTCGTTTGGAGTGCAATTTGAATATAGAAATGTATTTGATTTAAAGTCTTTAATTTTTTAAATAAATTATTTAATTTTCAATGCAAAATCACTAAAGCAAGAATATTCACTAATCCCTCAGCCCTAGAGAATGCACAGATGAAGTTGGTTCTTTGTTAGAGAGATGTTGCCCTTCACAACTGTTGTAAAGACATCTTTCAAAAAGTTGAACAACACCCATTTTAAGTGCACTTATTTTTTTCCAGTTTCATTTGAACTTTTAGTTCAAATAAATCAAAAAAGTTCAAAGTTTGAAATCAAGGTGTCTTGCTTTATTGTGTAGGCATAACCCTAACCCTGCTTAATGAAAATTAGCCCATAGTACCACCTAGCATCCAACCAGCAGTAATACCAGTTTTCGTCTTTTTCCTGGGGAGTTTATTTTTTTTTTTCTCTCAACCAACCAAAACTTGGTCGATCAAGACTCTTCTCATCGACTAATGTTTAATTGACTATCAGGGGGCAGCCCTATTAATAATCTTAATTAATGTTCATTTCTACATATACTAGTTCATTGTTAATATAAAAAAATGGTAAAAGTTAACACAATTTAACTAACATAAACAAACAATAAACAATTGTATTTTTGTAAACTGACATTAGCCAAGACAAATAAGTGTTGGAAAATTGTTCTATACATTGTTAATGATACTTCAGTGTTTCCCCTGCCATTATGGCACCCTCCGCCCCCCCTTGAAGGTAAAGTTAATTATATTTTCTATATAGCGCCAGATCACAACAGAAGTAATTTAAGGTTACCTTTCCAATAGAACAGGTCTATACCTTGTTCTTTTATTAAACAAACTAAATAGCCCTTGTGTTATTTATCTTATTTACACGACGGCATGTCATTTCTGTCTCTACATGGTCGCACGTTTACTATTCTCCTCAGCTCTCTGTATCGCGCACGGCGGAGTTCCGCCCCGATGCGCACACACACACGCCTGCACACACACACACAGACACGTTTGCGCGCACACATGTGAGCATAGGGGTGTTCGATTCCAGGTTTTCTGGTACGGAGGTATGCATAATTACAAACTAGAGTCACTATGACTGTTATCTATTTCATACCATCTCTCTGGCATGGTGTAATGCAGCGGACACACTAGACTTTGAGACTACGGTCGTGATATGACGTCACATTAATTCAACATATAACAAATAGTAATACACTCAAAATGTAAAAAACATACAATCTACTCGACTTTACTGCAAAAATATCATTTTTATAGGGATTAGACACTCACAAGTGAGTGATTTCGGACACAGTAACAGAGTCGACACCAAGAGTCGATTCCTGTGATGGAGTCGACCCCGAGTCTGGGGCTATTCAGAGTCGAGGAATCGACTCTTTGGAGTCGACTCCCCATCACACACTCCCACCAGCGGACAGAAAGTGTGCGTCGGAAATATGTTGCATCAATCACCTGAAAAGAAGACAAAAATATCTGTGTTTTTTAAACGCTCCCAGGGTGGTGAAGATGGCAACACTCGCTCTCCTGTAAGTAGCACCCGGAGTAGCGCTACTGCTCCGAGTCCAAGTACAGAAAAGAGCCCAAGTGCTGCACGCCCTTTCCCTGACAAGCAGCAAAAGTTCAGTCACTAGTGATGGATCATTCACGAACGAGTCGGTTCTAAGACCCGACTCTTGTAGGTGAACGTTGGGAGCCGGCTCGCATATCAGAAGAGCCGGATCTATTAATACAAATATTTTTTTTAAAAATTAAAATATGAACAATCAAAAGATTTAAATTAATATAATTAACTAATTCAAAGAACAAAAAAATAAAATAATATAGGCCTTAATGCTCAATCACACACATATTTGTTTTGACTGTCTGCTCCAACACATTAACAGCCTGCTGGCTTATATTGCTCTGACGGTCCCAGTCAGTAGTGTAAACTGTGAAAGGGACTTCTCAACCATGAACAGGGTAATACAAACTTTTCACAATAGGATTTGCTGCTTTTAGCTATATGTTAAGCTATCACATTTAACAGTTAATGCATTTACAGGTCAAGACAAACATCCGCAATAGGCTGCAAGGAGACCATCTTGCAGCATGCATGCGGATCTCAATATATGGGCCAGACGTTTCTGACTTCCCATATCAAGAGGCTCTGGAAATGTTCTTCCAACCCCCCCCCCCCCCCCCACCATATGCATATCGCCATCCAGACACATGTTACTGCTGCATTCAACTGTACGAAAAACTATAGAAGATAATACACAGACTGAAGACTTCATGTTGCATGTGAACAGATGCTGCTGCTTAAAAATATCTAAACATGTTTTAAACAAGATCAATTTACCTGAGAAAAATGATTATATATATATATATATATATATATATATATATATATATATATATATATAAATATATATATATATATATATATATATAAATGTCTAGAAGATATCTTCTTATTAGCCTATTTAATTGTTCTTATTCTCATTCCATTGGGAAATTATAATCGAGCTTCAAAGGTAATTTTTTAAAATTGTTTTTAGGATGTCTTTATAGATCCTTAAAAGTTATCTTTGCCGTATAAAACACTACCTGACAATCGAATCACACCTTTTTTTTAAATGGATAAAACCTGCAACATGTAAGATTATCTTTTGTTTTGTATGATATTTTTCAAAATACATACAAAAAAATAAAAAAATATATATATATTTTTAGTACGCTACAGATTTGTCAAGGTTGTCAATGCGTGACACGTTGGGATTACCAGCAAATGTGGCACACAGTACATTATATGCCCATGCTCGAGCAGTGCTGTACAGTACAGTACAGTGTTTCTGATGAGACATATCCAGACAGCTGACCGCCAGTCTTTGCAATGGTCTGTTCAACTACAGAATGCATCGGTTTTACCAGGCCAGTTATACCACGTCAGTTATATTCAAGCGCTTCACAGATCAACTTTATTTGAATGCTGTCTTTTACCCCAGAATGCGATTTCTGTAATATAAAACAATTCCAAGCAGATAGGTTTTGGAATGGAAAATATCCCGAGCTGTCATTAAAAATACATTCCCTCTGTATGATGCCATGCGAAAGTTAATTCTGACTCAAATGCTTGGCAACATACTTTTTAAATTCTAAACATAGGTTGTTATATGAAAGCAGAGTTTTTAATCAGTCTTTCTATAATAATAATTCATTACATTTTATATAGCACTTTTCTAGACACTCAAACCGACATATTATAGGGTGAATCTCCTAAACCACCACCAGTGTGCAGCATGCATCTGGGTGATGCGACGGCAGTAGGAGTGGAACGATTCGCCCGGACAACGATTCCGTTCGATCTCTACCTAGCGATTACGATGCATTGTGAAATCTGAAACCAGTAAGTACAGATGATATGTCATGTGCAGGCAGATACGATCCAGGATTTAACCAAGCAGGCTCAGCAGAATGAAAAACTGTCTATTAGTAGCATGTTAAGGAAGTAACAAGGGATGTGGTAACCGTGAGTTCCCTATTCATTTTGGGATTGGGAAAGAGCCGAGTTACACAGAGACGCCACCGCTTGTCAAGATCATTCACATGAATTCAATCGCATTTTCAGGCAGGACTTTTTGCAGCACACACTGAGAAAGATAAAAAAATAGATATATTTTCATGGCTGCCACATTTCATTGACCAATCACAGGTGACTGTAATCAACTGGTTAGTTCCCTTCAGAACAGTCTGAAATGTCCACTATTCTGTGACATTCACTATAAACAGAATGAATTATGAATGAAATGTTTGCCCAGTCAGTCACATTTATTTAAGCCAGGTTCTATTTGTGGTTTAACTGTTTTATGAAGATATTACACATTTTATGGAGATACAAAAATGCAATATTAACAAAATATATATATCATAATTGGGGAATGCAACAAAAATTAACTTACGTTGGTCAAATGGATGCAAACAGTTTTGAATAACGGCACAGTAAGCCAAACTCGGCAGTCTCCATCCATCCATCCATTTTATGGAGGTGAACTCGGCAGTCTCCATCCATCCATCCATTTTATGGAGGTGAACTCGGCTGCATAAACGTACATTATTTCAGTGTTCCTTCTTTCCCTTTAATCTCACAATGCAACGATGCATTTCCCCACCCTTAGACGGCAGCCATAGTGTGCCAGAACGAGACTTACAGGGCATTCAGAAAGTATTCACACCCCTTCACCCCCCCCCCCCCCCCCCCCCATTTTGTTATGCTCCAGCCTTATGCTAAAATGCATTCAATAATTTTTTTTTCACATCAATCTACACTACATACTCCATAATGAAAAAGCAAAAAACAGATTTTGTATAACTTTACTAATTTATTAAAAAGAAAAAACTTTTACAAGATCACAATATCACAATGACAAGTATTTAGACCCTTTGCTGTGACAACTGTTTGATTGTTGATGATTCTACACTGTGATTGGAGTCTATCTGTGGCAAATTCAATTGATTGGACATGATTTGAAAAGGTGCACACCTGTCTTTATAAGGTCTCACAGCTGAAAATGCATATCAGAGGAAAAACCAAGCCATGACGTCAAAAGGAACTGCCTGCAGAGCTCAGAGACAAGATTGTGTTGATGCACAGATCTAGGGAAGGGAAATATTTCGGCTGCATTGAAAGTTCCCAAGAGCACAGTGGCCTCCATAATTCTTAAATGGAAGTTTGGAACAACAAGGATTCTTCTTAGAGCTGGCTGCATGGCCATTCTGAGCAAGAGAGGTCACTCTGGTTGAGCTCCAGAAATCATGTGTGGAGATGAGAGAAACTTACTGGACGACAACCATAACTGCAGCACTCCACCGATCTGGGCTTTATGGCACAGTGGCCAGATGGAAGCCTCCACTCAAGAGCAAGACACATAAAAAAAGCACCTAAAGGACTCTCAGACTGTGAGTAACAAGATTCTCTGGTCTGATTAAACAAAGATGTTTGGCCTCAATTCCAAGCATCATGTCTGGAGGGAACCAGGCACCACTCATCACCAGCATATTACCATCCCAACGGTGAAGCATGGTGGTGGTAGCATCATGCTGTGGGGGAGTATTTCAGCAGAAGGGACTGGGGGACTGGTCAGGGTTGAAGCAAAGCTGATACAGAGATATCCTTAATGAAATCCTGGTCCAGAGTGCTCTGGACCTCAGACTGGACCGAAGGTTAAACTTCCAACAAGACAATGGCCCAAAGCACACAGTCAAGACAACAAGAGAAGCTTAGGGACAACTCTGTGAATGTCTGTTATTGGCCCAGCCAGAGCCCGGACTTGAACCCAATCGAACATCTCTGGAGACACCTGAAAATAGCTGTCCACCAATGGTCCCCACCCAACCTGACACAGCTTGAGAGGATCTGCAGAAAAGAATGGCAGAAACTTCCCAAAATCCAGGTGTGCTAATCTTGTTGCAACATACCCAAAAAGATCATACCCTTTTGGCTGTAATAGTTGCCAAAGGTGCGTCAACAAAGTACTGTGTTAAGGGTCTGGATACTTATGTCAATATGATATTTAAGTTTTTTCTTTTCACAATTTCTCCCCTTTTCTCCCCAATTTGGCACACCCAATTCTCACTACTTACTAGGTCCTCGTAGTAGCACAGTTGCTCGCCTCAATCCAGGTGGCAGAGGACAAGTCTCAGTTGCCTCCGCTTCTGAGATAGTCAATCACGGAGACTCACAGCATGTGGAAGCTCATGCTATTCTCCGCAATACACACAAATCGCAAGTCCCACTGAGAGTGAGAACCACTAATCATGACCACGAGGAGGTTATCCCATGTGACTCTACCCTCCCTAGCAACCAGGACAATTTGGTTGCTTAGGAGACCTGGCTGGAATCACTCAGCACACTCTGGATTCGAACTCGTGACTCCAGAGGTGGTAGTCAATGTCAATACTCACTGAGCTACACAAGCTCTCAGTTTTAGTTTATATATATATATATATATATACACATACACACACACACACACACACACACACACACACACACACACACACCTAAAGGGTTATTAGGAACACCATACTAATACTGTGTTTGACCCCCTTTCGCCTTCAGAACTGCCTTAATTCTACGTGGCATTGATTCAACAAGGTGCTGAAAGCATTCTTTAGAAATGTAGGCCCATATTGATAGGATAGCATCTTGCAGTTGATGGAGATTTGTGGGATGCACATCCAGGGCACGAAGCTCCCGTTCCACCACATCCCAAAGATGCTCTATTGGGTTGAGATCTGGTGACTGTGGGGGCCATTTTAGTACAGTGAACTCATTGTCATGTTCAAGAAACCAATTTGAAATGATTCGAGCTTTGTGACATGGTGCATTATCCTGCTGGAATTAGCCATCAGAGGATGGGTACATGGTGGCCATAAAGGAATGGATATGGTCAGAAACAATGCTCAGGTAGGCCGTGGCATTTAAACGATGCCCAATTGGCACTAAGGGGCCTAAAGTGTACCAAGAAAACATCCCCCACACCATTACACCACCACCACCAGCCTGCACAGTGGTAACAAGGCATGATGGATCCATGTTCTCATTCTGTTTACGCCAAATTCTGACTCTACCATCTGAATATCTCAACAGAAATCGAGACTCATCAGACCAGGCAACATTTTTCCAGTCTTCAACTGTCCAATTTTGGTGAGCTCTTGCAAATTGTAGCCTCTTTTTCCTATTTGTAGTGGAGATGAGTGGTACCCGGTGGGGTCTTCTGCTGTTGTAGCCCATCCGCCTCAAGGTTGTGCGTGTTGTGGCTTCACAAATGCTTTGCTGCATACCTCGGTTGTAACGAGTGGTTATTTCAGTCAAAGTTGCTCTTCTATCAGCTTGAATCAGTCGGCCCAATCTCCTCTGACCTCTAGCATCAACAAGGCATTTTCGCCCACAGGACTGCCGCATACTGGATGTTTTTCCCTTTTCACACCATTCTTTGTAAACCCTAGAAATGGTTGTGCGTGAAAATCCCAGTAACTGAGCAGATTGTGAAATACTCAGACCGGCTCGTCTGGCACCAACAACCATGCCACGCTCAAAATTGCTTAAATCACCTTTCTTTCCCATTCTGACATTCAGTTTGGAGTTCAGGAGATTGTCTTGACCAGGACCACACCCCTAAATGCATTGAAGCAACTGCCATGTGATTGGTTGATTAGATAATTGCATTAATGAGAAATTGAACAGGTGTTCCTAATAATCCTTTAGGTGAGTGTATATATATATATATATATATATATATATATATACACACACACACATTTGCAAAGTTAGCAAAAATCCGTTTTTTGCTTTGTCATTATGGGGTATGGTGTAGATTGATGTGAAAAAATACATAATTTAAAGCATTTTAACACAAGGCTGAAACATAACATGTGAATTTTTTTTTGTAATGGTCTGAATACTTTCTGAATGCATTGTATGTCTCTGGGGGAAAAAGGGGCTTTTCCCAATCAGTGGGCGTTTTCAATCCATAGGAATTCCCTACCTTTATTGCATAGCTTAGAAATGCCCATTAATTGCTACACTGAGATTCCCTACTTTTATTAGATAATTTAGAAATGCCCAACCTGGTTTGGAAACACCCATAGACTGGAAAACACACATTATTGTTCTGCAGAGACCTATACTTGGCCAGAACATCCACCACACAAAGCTGTTGGTAGAGAAGAGAGCACAGTGATGTAGCCAATTCATATATAGGGGATTATTATAAAACCGTGATAGATAGAGGCCAATGGACAGATTTGGTCAGAACAACGGGGTTCTACCCCTACACTTTTACGGGAAGTGCCCATGGATTTTCAATGACCACAGATATTCAGGACCACGTCTCATTCAAAAGATGGTGCTTTTTTACAGTATAGTGTCCCCATCACTATACTGGGGCATTAGAACCTACACAGACCACAGGGTGAGCATCCCCTGCAGGCTTCACCAACATCCTCTTCCAGCAGCAACCATAGTTTTCCCCAGGAGGTCTACCATCCAGGTACTGACCAGGCTTGACCCTGCTTAGCATCAGTGGGAAACCAGGCTAGAGTTCCAGGGTGATATGCTGCTTTTAAGTTCATTACTCAGCCAGTTAGATTCACCAATTCACTCACACACACACACACACACACACACACACACACACACACACACACGCACGCACGCACACCAGTAAGAGTGTGTATGTACAGTCAAGTTTTGTGAGAATCACCCATTTAGATGACCTGCTACTTCATTATTGAAATGTTAGACATAATGTGAATACACAAATAGATAAATAAAATGTACTGATTTAATTTTAATTTACTGAAATACTATCAGTATTTCAAGGATTTACAGTATTAATGCAATATTATGAGAAAAAGTATTGCAATAAATCAATATCTTACTGTATCAGCACATCCCTATTCAGAACAGACTGAAATTGCACCCTATAATACACTGCATTAGGGTTGCAGCGGTATACCAGGTCCATGGTATACCATGGTATGAAAATGTATGGTTTTCATACCATGTACATTTGCTTGACTACAGTATTGAGAAAAAAAATACGACCGGACAGAGAATCTCACCTGCGCATCTCCTTTCCTCCTTGACTACCTGTCACCAACTTGCACCACACACACACATGCAGTGGAGAAAATGTCAGAGAGAAGCGAGGCAAGGGGGTCTGACATAAGTGAGTGTGTGTGTGTGTGTGAGTTAAAGCAGTGTTTCTCAACTGGTGGGTCGCAGGTCTATTCGGACAAGGACAGCAGGAAAAGAACAATGCCATGGTTCTCCCATTGAAGATATTTTGGCTGCCGCCAAAGTGATAGCCTATTTAGGCTAATTATAATCTCACACCCAGCTAAAGGCTTCTCATCGGCACTTTCACACAAGTTTAACGGAACCAGCTCGTGATCATGATCTGCTCTTCTCTCTGGCATTGAGGAATAAAAGAGCAACACTGTGCTCTGCGCTCAATTTTATTTATTATACATCACCTTTGCAAAACTGTTTCACGATTTTACATAAGTCAAAGTTATATTTTGACAAAAAGTTATAGTTTCATATGAAATAATCTAAAGGTAGAATCTATTAGACCTCATTTGATATCAACAGTGGCAGTTGTAGTTAAAGTTTCAAGATGTGTTTCAGCTAGTGTTTATTTTTCATAAATACTATCTATCATTTGTTATTATAACTATTATTTAAGACTAGCTACACTGACCTAACCATGGTAATGAGGAGCATATCCTCCTGTGTAATATGTTATGTTTTTACTATGGTGGGTCGCCACATGATTTCCAATGTAAAATCTGTCCTGAAGCAAAACCAGTTGAGAAGCACTGAGTTAAAGGGACTGACAGGAGCAGTCTGTTGCTGTCACACAAATACAATATATGTTAACTGTTAATAATCATAGGACATTACTTTTAAAGCTCACACAGCTGATGTTATTTTTCATTTAGTAGTTCATTTAACATGCTATGCTAACATGTAAACTAACATGCTTTAGTTATATAACATAGTTATATATAATATGATTTGGTTTATTATTATAATTCTGTTAGCTTTCTAATTTATTTTCAAAAGGGAGACCTTTTTTTGCATATACTTTAATTAAAACAAATGGTTTCAATTTTAAATTATAATAAAGCGTTTGTTCAACAAAAAAAAAAAAAACCCTTCTGATTTCACTCCTTTAAGGGTCATTGTAACTGATAATAATTGTGTAATACCGTATGCCTTGAGACAGTTATCGTACTGTGAAAATCTCATACCGTTGCAACCCTACAATGCACAATGTTGAAACTTGGCAAAAACCTCCCGTGTGTATGGAAAATGCCTGTTCACAAGATTGCAAGCCACGCTTGCCGACAATCACGTACCGAGTTAAATACCCTTTAGTCATCAGAAAGCTACATAACTGGGGATCAGGATCCATTAGAAGTCTGTCTGGCAGTTTTGTAGTTCATGACACATACCATTGATCTTGAAGGCTAGTCCTACAGTCCCCGGGGCCTGTGGTCTGGCTGTCTGATTCGTGAAGCCACAGTCTCCTAGTGTCTTACTGTCATCTAGCGCCTGGTCATCCTGAAACACATCATGACTCAATAACTGAAACAACATTAACTTTACAAACACATCCTGCAGTACAACACATAGTACAAACAGACGACTAAAAACTAAATAAAAGGAACATATGAATGGGGTAAAAACTAGAGGCTAAAGTTCTGAATCGTATCAGTGAGCTCATACCTTGTATAGTCTCTGTTCCTCAGGCGATCTCTTCATTATGCCCTCCACAATGCGTTTCAACTCATAAACGGTTGTGGATTCTTTGGCGTCCGTGAAGATTGTGGTCTTTTGACGCCTGATCATTAAGAATACATCCTAGAAAACAGTGTGAGTTTTAGTGAGCTGTGTAAAGCAGGGGCTTACAGATGATTTAAAAAGTGCGGGGAAGCATTAACGCTGCAGAAATGTCCTACTTCTGAAGTGGTAATTACGAGTACGTCACGTTCAAGTGCTTTGTTGTCAAAAAGAACAGGAAACATGGAGTACACCCATTTCACTCCTGCATATTTCTTGGGGGAACTCTTATTTTGACACTGTGATACATATTATTCAGCCCGTTTGCTGATGATAATATTTTTGGGCAAATATAAGCTATTTTCTCAATGTAAAAACTTACAATATGCATCAGATGTTGCACATATACATACATGAATATGACTGAAATGGCAAGCGCTAACAATTTGCTCTATTTAGAAAAATGTATTAAAACCTGTAATTCTCTACAGAAATTGTAGTCTCCTCTGCATGTTGAAAGCTTGCATCTCCTCCAAACTCGGTTTCAAAATTATCTCAGGGTTTCCTTGAGGGGTCGTTCATGTTGAACTCATATTTATGATAATTCCAATAGATTTTGTCCAAAACTTTTAGATTATTCAAAAAATACATTACAAAATGCAATTTTCACAAAACAATTACTTGAATCTACTTCTTTTATGATGAACATGTTTTCAATTACTGAGCTTAAAATCATTTTGATATTTTTTCTGTGGCATAATTAAAAAATGTCATCTGGTGAACCGTCCGGAAAGGGTGAAAAAAAATTAAAAGTTTCGTTAAAAGCTGAAATTTTTGAAAAGAAATGTTGGCATGTGTAGTGCAAAATATTATTTATTGTCATTTCTTAAACAGAAACAATTAAGCAGTGAAAGTAACAACTAAATAAATAAACAAATATATATAAATATTTGAAAAAAATGCAACCAACATGAGGGTCACTGTTTTGTTGTCATCTGTCAATAAATTTATAAATAAATAAAACAGAGAGGTAACTTTTAGACCCTAAAGTTGATCATATCATTAAATATCAATATCTTGACATTTTTATTAAAAAGGCACATTTTGTTAAGGTCTTTTGGTGTAAACCTGAGAAATCTTCTTGATATTCTTGACTCAAATGTTCATGATATTTGTAAATAATAATCATAATCATAATAATAATAATTCTTACCTCAAAAAAAATATTTTTTTTAAATTAATGATTACGTTTACTAATAAGTCTCAAGTATTCAAAGTGCAAAGAATGCTGCTAAATACCTTATGTGGTCAGTTACACCACAACATATTTAAATCATAAGCCTAATTTATTTATTTTTTTTAAGAAAATGCTAGAAGCAAGATAATAGAAACCAAGATCAATAATAATAATAACAATAATAGACGCCAAGATCAAATTTCAAAGAACTTAACACCTGTTTAAAACTAGATTAGTAAAAGATTTGTATCACCTTGGAAAACATTATTTGTCAATGACCCAACTGTTCAAGTAGGCTATTTGTACATGTGCTCTGTAATATACTGTATGTATGTATGTATCGTCTACTGTGTGGGTATATATTGTCTTGTGTACTGTTGGATTAGGCAGTTACACTCGTATATAAACTGCAGTGACAATACAATGATTTGATAGCTAATATCTTCGACAGTTGTGTCAATCCTGCATCCCCTTACAAGTACTACGACAATCACATAGTAAAATAATGGTATAATAACATGGTTCTCTGATATATATTTACCATGGTACTGAATGATTACCATATTAATATACCATGGTGATTGCAGAAAACGTCAAACACTACTTTAGATGAGTGTTGCCGAGTGGAGTGTTATGTTGTTAATATTGACTTGCTCTTCTGATGTTCCTCCGCGGCCTTGTTTACATGCGACGACATGAATCCGATCAGACACTCGTCATTCAAACACAGTTCATGGAGAAAGATCGACGCGACACGGAGTCTGACGCAACTCATGACATTAGTGTAAACTACACGCTTATTTTAGTATCACACGACAAACACAATTAAAATGAAACAGGGCAGTTACTCACATATAAACAGCGCATAAACGGCGTATTTAACGTAAGGAATGACTTTTCTCACCATTTCAGCGGTTGTGAGGTCAATCACCATTCACCGCTCCACTGTCCCACAATACACCGCGAGTCGCGCGACGTCATCGTGTGTTTCTGGCGCGTGTGTGAAGCGTTTGAAAGTATGTGGCGCGAGACATCGTGAATCATATTAATAACAACAAACGGAGCGATGAATATACAGTTATATCTCAATGAGCAGGAGCGAAATATAATGTAGGTATAAAACAATATAACTTACTGTAGTGTTTGTTAAGATTTATTTGAATGTTTGTGGCGGAAGATCTCATTGAAGACGTGTCAGATTTGTTCATGTTTTTCTCATATTTTTTTAGTTTTTTACTTCATAACAACCTCACAAGTTAATATATAATATCTGAGAACACTTGTTAGGCTACTGTCGAGTGAGTTGTATTATCTATCTGTGAAGAAGTAAAGGTTGTAAATGTTTAGACTTTAAACATGTAAAATATTCTCCTGAATGAACTGGCAATATATGTGGTTTATTATTGTACATATTAACGGTACACGAGTTAGGTCTACCAGTGTTTTTCGACGTTTACCCTGAAAATACAATGATTATGATCATTATTATGGCAGTCATAGTAGATGGGCGTTAGACTTGTCATCACGGGCGTTTTTTCCTCTTAACAAAAAATATTAAGATATGTCCATATATACACTGGCGGCCAAAAGTTTGGAGTAATGTACAGATTTTGCTACTATGGAAAGAAATTGATACTTTTATTCACCAAAGTGGCATTCAACTGATCACAATGTATAGTCAGGACATTAATAACGTGAAAAATTACTATTACAATTTGGGGGAAAAATTCAGAACTTCTTAAACTCCTTCAAAGAAAAAATCCTCCATGTGCAGCAATGACAGCTTTGCAGATCATTGACATTCTAGCTGTCAGTTTGTCCAGATACTCAGGTGACATTTCACCCCACACTTCCTGTAGCACTTGCCATAGATGTGACTGTCTTGTCGGGCACTTCTCACACACCTTACAGTCTAGCCGATACCACAAAAGCTCAATGGGGTTAAGATCCATAACACTCTTTTCCAATTATCTGTTGTCCAATGTCTGTGTTTCTTTGTCCACACAAACCTTCTCTCTTTTTTCTGTTTCTGTGCAGTTCTTCTCATAAGGCCAGCACCCCTGAGTCTTCTCTTTACTGTTGTACATGAAACTAAATCTTTCAGCAGTGTTTGATATAATGGCAAGTGATTTTTGTAGTACCAAATGATCAATTTAGCATGATTTCTCAAGGATAAGGTGTTGGAGTGATGCCTGCTGGAAATGGGGCCTGTCTAGATTAGATAAAAAATGACTTTTTTCAAATAGTGATGATGCTGTTTTTTGTTTTGTTTTTTACATCAGTAATGTCCTGACTATACTTTGTGATCAGTTGAATGCCACTTTGGTGAAATAAAGTACCAATTTCCTACCGAAACAGCAAAATCTGTTTGTTTGTTTTTTGACATGGTACCATGCTAAAACCAGAGTATGCGTTGCAACAGATGGCATCAGTGTAATATATGCATCGGGGTAATGTGAGAACTGACATATTTTCTAGTGCCATGGTCATATATCATGTTTTTTTTCTTGTGGTATCGCCATTTATAATACAATATTTTAAACCTGTCACAATGGTTATAGCATAATTATGGAAATGTACACAAAGTATTTTTCAGATACCCTGGACTATCATATACATCAGAGTGTGAAAATCACTGTACCGTGGTACTTCCACACTTAGTGTATGGATATACATGGTTAAATTTACACATTAATTGTTAACACATAATATTGTTATCTCTGTATGTTTTATATTGAACGTGTAACACATCTCTTGTTCTGTTATAGGTTTGTGGATATTGATGTGGAGCCTCTAGATGTTCAACCAACTTTCACAACTGCTTAATCTAAAATATAATCTGAAAGTTTGTTGAATCGGCATTTCCGTTAGAAGAACCGACTATCTTTCCTATGTCGGTTTCTCATCAGACATCAGTGGTCAGCACCCCCCTTCCCCTGCCTGCCCACTTCTATCACGCCCAGCAGTCCTTCTCCCTGAAGAAACGCAGACAGCCCTTCTCTTCCTCCACATCATCATCCTCCCTGTCCCCGCTGCGACCGCTCTCTTGCTCTTTACCACCGCGGCCCCCATCTAAAGGATGCCCCCCAGTTAGTCGGGTGTTTGCCCACCGCCCCGCCCCCTGGACGCCCCTGTCACACTCTCTTATAGAGTCTCCCCCTCCTCGCTCTGTGTATGACCCATGTCGACCGCAGCCATTCTTCAGCCAGTGTTTTATCAACCTGGGCCTTATTGGACGAGGCTCCTTTGGTGAAGTGTTCAAGGTGAGACATGCCAGATGCCAGAAGGCTATGCTTGAAATAGCATGCTAAAATAATGCACAATTTCTACAGTTTGCAATATACTGTAATTACTGTGCACAGTATGTGAATTTTGTGTTTGCATGTAAGACCCACTACATTAATTGCTAAAATGTGCAGCATATAACCAGAGTACACTGCATGGATTATTGTATTCAATTTGTTTTTTTGACTCATTATATTTAAAAATTATTTTTTTTAAAATAATTGAACAAAAAAATTCTTAAAAGAATAGTTCACCCAAAAATAAACATTCATAATTATTTATGTCATAATACAATAATAATGTCATAATTTACTCACCCTCATGTCATGACACTAAAAGGCTGATTTATACTTCTGCAGCGAACTTACGCCGTAGGGTCCATTTAGTAGGCACCGCGGTGGTTTTTATTTATAGTTCTGCATTAGTGTATCTGCGTCATTCTGTGAGTTCACAGCCAAGTGCTAGTATTTGAATATTGTGAGAATAGGCCTTCATTTCTAAAATAACTAAGTTTTATGAATAAAGGAAAATGCAATTTGTGGATTAAAAATTATTTATTAAATTATTGTAGCATTAAAAATTTGTTTATCAAAGTATGTACAGTTGAAGTCAGAAGTTTACATACACAAGTCATTAAAACTATTTTTTTTAACCACTCCACAGATTTAATATTAGCAAACTCTAGTTTTGGCAAGTCATTTAGGACATCTACTTTGTGCATGACATGAGCCATTTTTTCCAACAATTGTTTACGGACAGATTATTTCACTTTTAACTGACTTTCACAATTCCAGTGGGTACGAAGTTTACATACACTAATTTAACTTTGCCTTTAAGCAGCTTAGAAAATTCCAGTGAAGCCTATAGGCTAGTAGCCAATTAGCTTCTGATTGGAGATGTACTGAACTGGAGCTGTACCTGTGGATGTATTTTAAGGCCTACCTTCAAACTCAGTGCCTCTTTGCTTGACATCATGGAAAAATCAAAAGAAATTAGCCAAGACCTCAGAAAAAAGATTGTGGACCTCCACAAGTCTGGTTCACCCTTGGGAGTAATTTCCAAATGCCTGAAGGTAACACGTTTGTCTGTACAAACAATATTACGCAAGTATAAACACCCTGGGACCACGCAGCCATCATATCGCTCAGGAAGGAGATGCATTCTGTCTCTTAGAGAAGAATGTAGTTTTGTGCGAAAAGTGCAAATCAATCCCAGAACAACAGCAAAGGACCTTGTGAAGATGCTGGATGAAACAGGTAGACACAAGTATGTAGTGGAGTGGTGGTGGCGTAGTGGGCTAAAGCACATAACTGTTAATCAGAAGGTCGCTGGTTTGATCCCCAAGGACACCACCATTGTGTCCTTGAGCTAGGCACTTAACTCCAGGTTGCTCCGGGGGGATTGTCCCTGTAATAAGTGCACTGTAAGTCGCTTTGGATTAAAGAGTCTGCCAAATGCAGAAATGTAAATGTACAGTGCATCCGGAAAGTATTCACAGCGCTTCACGTTTTCCACATTTTGTTATGTTACAGCCTTATTCCAAAATGGAATAAATTGATTATTTTCCTTAAAATTCTACTAACAATACCCCATAATGACAACGTGAAAGAAGTTAGATTGAAATCTTTGGAAATGTATAAAAAAAATAAAAAAAATAATAATTCATATACATAAGTATTCACAGCCTTTGCCATGACACTCAAAATTGAGCTCAGGTGCATCCTGTTTCCACTGATCATCCTTGAGATGTTTCTACAACTTGATTGGAGTCCATCTGTGGTAAATTCAGTTGATTGGACATGATTTGAAAAGGCACACACCTGTCTATATAAGGTCCCACAGTTAACAGTGCATGTCAGAGCACAAACCAAGCCATGAAGTCCAAGGAATTGTCTGTAGACCTCCGAGACAGGATTGTATCAAGGCACAGATCTGGGGCAGGGTACAGAAAAATGTCTGCAGCATTGAAGGTCCCAATGAGTACAGTGGCCTCCATCGTCCGTAAATGGAAGTTTGGAACCACCAGGACTCTTCCTAGAGCTGGCCACCCTGCCAAACTGAGCGATCGGGGGAGAAGAGCCTTAGTCAGGGAGGTGACCAAGAACCCGATGGTCACTCTGTGGAGAGAAGAGAACCTTCCAGAAGAACAACCATCACTGCAGCACACCACCATGCAGGCCTGTATGGTAGAGTGGCCAGACAGAAGCCACTCCTCAGTAAAAGGCACATGACAGCCCACCTGGAGTTTGCCAAAAAGGCACCCGAAGGACTCTCAGACCATGAGAAACAAAATTCTCTGGTCTGATGAAACAAAGATTGAACTCTTTGGCCTGAATGGCAAGCATCATGTCTGGAGGAAACCAGGCACCGCTCATCACCTGGACAATACCATCCCTACAGTGAAATGTGGTGGCAGCATCATGCTGTGGGGATGTTTTTCAGCTGCAGGAACTGAGAGACTAGTCAGGATCGAGGGAAAGATGAATGCAGCAATGTACAGAGACATCCTTGATGAAAACCTGCTCCAGAGCGCTCTGAACCTCAGACTGGGGCGAAGGTTCATCTTCCAACAGAACAACGAACCTAAGCACACAGCCAAGATAACAGAGGAGTGGCTACAGGACAACTCTGTGAATGTCCTTGAGTGGCCCAGCCAGAGCCCAGATTTGAACCCGATTGAACATCTCTGGAGAGATCTGAAAATGGCTGTGCACTGATGCTCCCCATCCAACCTGATGGAGCTTGAGAGGTCCTGCAAAGAAGAATGGGAGAAACTGCCAAAAATAGGTGTGCCAAGCTTGTAGCATCATACACAAAAGACTTGTGACAGTTATTGGTGCCAAAGGTGCTTCAACAAAGTATTGAGCAAAGGATGTGAATACTTATGTACATGTAATTTGTTTTGTTTTTATTTTTAATAAATTTGCAAAGATTTCAAACAAACTTCTTTCATGTTGTCATTATGGGGTCTTGTTCATAGAATTTTGAGGAAAATAATTTAATCCATTTTGGAATAAGGCTGTAAAATAACAAAGTGTGGAAAAAGTGAAGCGCTGTGAATACTTTCCGAATGCACTGTATATACACAGCATATCGACACAACCTGAAAGGCTCCTCTGCAAGGAAGAAGTCACTGCTCCAAAACAACTATAAAAAAGTCAGACTAAAGTTTGCAAGTGCACATGAGGACAAAGGTCTTACATTTTTAAATGTACTCTGGTCTGATGAAACAAAAGTTTAATTGTTTGGCCATAATGACCATCATTATGTTTGGAGGGAAATGGTGAGGTTTGCAAGCCGAAGAACACCATCCTCACCTTGAAGCATGGGGGTGACAGTATCATGATGTGGGGGTGATTTGCTGCAGGAGGGACTGGTGCCCTTTACAAATAAATAACATCATGATGAAGGAAAATTATGTGGAAATATTGAAGCAACATCTCAAGACATCAGCCAGGATGTTAAAGCTCAGTCGCAAATGGATCTTCCAAATGGACAATGACCCCAAGCATACCTCCAAAGTTGTGGCAAAATGGCTTAAGGACAACAAAGTCAAGGTATTGGAATGGCCATCGCAAAGCACTGACCTTAATCCGATAGAACATTTGTGGGCAGAACTGAAAAAGCATGTGCAAGCAAGGAGGCCTACAAACCTGACTCAGTTACATCAGTTCTGTCTGGAGGAATGAGACAAAATTCCAGCAACTTATTGTGAGAAGCTTGTGGAGGGATTTCCAAAACATTTGACCCAAGTTAAACAATTTAAAGGCAATGCTACCAAATACTAACAAAGTGTATGTAACCTTCTGATCCACTGGGAATGTGATGAAAGAAATAAAACTGAAATAAATAATTCTCTCTACTATTATTCTGATATTTCACATTCTTAAAATAAATTAGTGATCCTGACACCTAAGACAGGGAATGTTTTCTACGATTAAATGTCAGGAATTGTGTGTTTCAATGAATTTGGCTAAGGTGTATGTAAACTTCTGACTTCAAATGTACATGGTGAGATTTAGGTACATATATTTCATACTTTGATGCTCTGTGATGATTAACTCACTCATTTGACCAAAACAAAATGGGTGTCGTTTTAAAGCTTACTATGCATATAGATAATATAACTAACTCTTAACAGGTGCTTTTTCATTGGCTTACAAATCAGAAGTATTATGCTTTCATAACTTGTGAAATATGATTGTTTACTGTACACCATACTGTCAAACATAAGATCAAAACATACAGATCGTAAAGGTCTCAAGTAGAATACAACAAATATTTTTATTTATGCTGAAATCAAATATATATACATTCGGTAAAAGCCCAGAGAAAAACACAGAAGTTGTAATAGGGACTTTTGTCACGTTTTCGCTTCTAACATCATGAAATAAACGGAATTTAAAAACCACAGAGGTTTCCGAAAAACTTTTTTTCCGAAAAGTCCAAACAAAATGTGACATGAGCACTGATCAGTGGATACGATGCATAGATTCTAAAATAGTCTTGGAAAAACTGCAATGCCACATCAGATATCTTTTTATTATCCGGGGGGGGGCAGTCTCTGGTTACAAAACAGACCAATCAGTTGTGGTCTGTGTCGATGCAACATGTGGTTACATTTTTGAAGAGGTGAATGTTAGGTTACACCTTAACCACTGTATCTATGCATAGTTAATTAGTTAACGTGCATTAGTTTGTGGGTATTTTTTGCAAACTATTCCTTTAAAATAATGTATATATAATTAATATATAATTAATACACTAAGGGGCTGTTATCACAAAGTCTTTATCTATGCTGTTTGTATATTGTTTTTCAATGTAAACATGGGCTAAACATACATCTTAGACATCACATCTTTAAGCCCTGTTTTAAAGATTAAGTTAACCCCTCTGTGGCCCCTGAGTCAATTTGATGCATTGTAGACTTTAATAAAGATTTCCATCAACTTGACTTCAACGTTTTGGCTAGAAATTTGTATTTAAAAATTGTACTGCAGTGTCAAAACATTACCAAAATATAACCAGGGCCAAGAACTTTTAGAAAACAATAGAAATAAAATCAGTAGCATAAAATAAATACAATGATAGTCAATGGAATGCCCCCACCATGATAGGAGCAAATGTGTTTGTGAAATTGTTGATGATAAAACAACTGCAAATTGTAAATTTTTAAATGTGAATTAAAGGGATAGTTTACCCAAAACTGAAAATTCTCTCATCGTTTATTCACCCTCATGCCATCCAAGATGTGTATGACTTTCTTCTGCAGAACACAAATAAAGATTTTTAGAAGATATCTAAATATCTAAAATAGAAGAATATCTCAGTTCCGTAGGTCCTCACAATGCAAATGAATGGCGGCCAGATCTATGAAGGTCCAAAAAGCACATAAAGGTAGCATAAAAGTAATCCACTCAAATCAAGTGGTTAAATCCATATCTTCAGAAGAGAAATGATTGGTGTGGGTGAGAAACAGATCAATATTTTTTTTTTTACGTAAATCTCCAATTTTATGCAGCCTTTATGTGCTTTTTGGACCTTCAAAGTTCTGGCCACCATTCATTTGCATTGTGAGGACCTACAGAGCTGAGATAGTCTCCTAAAATCTTAATTTTTTGTTCAGAAGGAGAAAGTATATCATATCTGGGATGGCATGAGGGTGAGTAAATTATGAGAGAATTTCAATTTTTGGGTGAACCATCCCTTTAACGGGCTGGGTCAATTCGATCTGTTAAGTGCTCCAGTGGAACTTGATATTGTCAAGACCACAGGAAGCTATAAAACACAAAAATGTGTCTCGTGAAACCATTTGCTTGAGCAATTTTTGAATGCAAAAATGAATGGCCCTTATATTTCTGTCATCTTTATTTTTTAACTGTCTGTCAGGTGGAGAGTCTTGCTGATGGCTGCCATTATGCTGTCAAGCGTTCAGTGCAGCGTTTCCGTGGTGAAGGTGAGCGAGCCAGGAGCATAAAAGAAGCTCGTAATCATGAAGGATTGCATTCTCACCCTCATGTGCTGGGCTTCATTGCTGCCTGGGAGGAGGCCGGTCACCTGTACATTCAGACTGAACTCTGCTGCACCAGTCTACTGCTATACGCTGAAGAACAGCCTTCACACACTGGTACACGCGAAGAGAACCCTCTCATCAATCAGCAACACAAACACAGATTTATATCATTTTCATTCGAAAATTTCTCTTTTTGATAATGCAATACTTGAAAGAGTAGCTGTGTTTTTGAATTAGAAATTATTATTATCTCTATACAGTGGCAAGAAAAGGTATGTGAACCAATTGGAATTAGCTAGTAATTTGTCATAAAATGTGATCTCATCTTCATCAAAGGCACTAGACAAACACAATGTGCTTAAGCTAACAACACACAAACAACTATAATCTTTAATGTCTTTATTGAGCACATCCCATCACATCAACACATCACCCCGGGTGTGGAGACATGGCCCCGGGAATAAACGCTGATTCCGCCCGAACAGAACCGAACTCTGGGTCGGGGCTGGTCTCTTTCGAAAGGGCTGCCTGAGACCTTTCTGACGACACCGGCCCCGCCTCTCTAGTCCACCCGGGCGTGGAGACACTGCCCCGGGAAGAATCGTCCCTTCCGCCCGACCTCTCTCCTAGACCGAACTCGGGGTCATGGCCAGTCTCTTTCAACGGGGCTCGCCGGGACCTTTCCAACGACACCTGCTCCGCCTCTCTAGCCCACTGGGATCCGGAAATATGGCATGAAAACCACCCGCCCGCTCTGGTATGCTGTGGAACAGTGCTGTGGAAAAAGAAAGTGAACCCTTGTATTTAATGGTCGATCCTCTGGCAGCAATAACCTCAACCAAGCATTTCCAGTAGGCGTGGATTAGACCTGCACAACGTTCAGAAGGAATTTTGGTCCATTCTTCCTCCAGAACTGCTTCAGCTCAGACATATTCTTACGATATCTGGTGTGAACGGCTCTCTTGAGGTCATTCCACATAATCTCTATTAGGTTAAATTCTGGACTCTGACTGGGACACTCCAAAAGGTGGATTTTCTTTTTTTTAGAAGCCATTCTGTAGTGGATTTACTTCAATGTTCCTGCTGCATCACCCAACTTCTACTGAGCTTCAGCTGGCACACAGCCACCCTGCCATTATCCTGTAGGATATCTTGATAAACTTCTGGATTAATTTTTCCCTTGATGATGGCAAGTGGTCCAGGCCCGAAGCAGAAAAGCAGCTCCAAATATCATGATACTCCCTCCACCGTACTTCACCGTTGGGATGATATTTTCATGTTTGTATGCTGTGCCCTTTTTTTGCCATATGTTGTTCTCCGTGTTCTTCCCAAACAATTCAACTTTAGTTTCATCAGTCCACAAAACATTTTCCCTGTAGCATTGTGGAGTGTCAAGGTGGTCTTTGGCAAACTTCAGGCACACAGCAATGGACACCATGCCAGTTTTAAGTTTTCTGTATAGTAGACTCATGAACAGATGTTAACCAGTTCCAATGATTCCTTCAATTCTTTAGTTGTCACTCAAGAGTTTGATTGACAGATTGAGCATTCTCAGTGTGCCCTTTGAGTTATCTTGGCTGGACGGCCACTTCTAGGGAGAGTAACCACAGTACCAAATCATGTCTATTTATAGACAGTTTGGCTAACTGTGGACAGATGAATCTCTGAGCTCTTGGAGATAACTTTGTAATAGGATTGCAGTGGTATACGGTTTCACGGTATACCACAGTTTGAAAATTGCTGGTTATCATACCATGTACATTTGCTTATCTACGGTATTGAGAAAAAAATGCAACCGGACGGAGAATCTCACATACACGTGCGCATCGCCTTTCCACCTTGTCTGCCTGTCAGACTCGTCAACTTGCGACACACACACACATGCAGCCGAGAAAATGTCAGAGAGAAGCGAGGCGATATCATTAGTGTATACTCCCAACACTTGCGCACATCGAATAAGCTGGTAATAATGTTGGCGATGGTGTTAACATGAGTGAAATTGGGGTAATGGCCAACAATCAACAATGGGCTTTTTTAAATTTGCTCAAGACATGCCATCCCAGCTTGCAGGTGTTCATTACTAAAGGTGAGTGTATATTTTGTTTTGTATGAGGTGAGGCGTGTGCCTGGACATACCTGTGCGACATGCTCTCAGCACTCGAGCACCTGCACACTCAAGGGTTTGCTCACCTGGACATCAAACCAGCAAACGTTTTCCTCACCAAGTCTGGACGCCTCAAACTTGGAGACTTTGGCTTGTTGCTCAAGCTTTCCACAGATGCCCAAACACGAGGGATAGAGATAGAGAAAGAAACGGGGAGAGAGCAGGAGGATTTACAGGAAGGAGACCCCAGATACATGGCCCCAGAGCTACTCAGAGGAGAGTATGGGTCAGCCGCAGACATCTTCAGGTTAGTCAAAGCTAGACTTGATTGTCATGCCAAATGTATGTTACGCCACTGAATCAGATGAATGATGTCTTTTTGTTGTCTGTTAGTTTGGGAGTGTCTATTCTGGAGTTGGCTTGTAACATTGAGGTTCCTAAAGGAGGAGATGGATGGCAACAGCTCAGACAGGGACACTTACCAGCTGAATTCACCAATGGTACTGTACAATCACAACTTAAGTATTTTTAACCTTACAATATTCAGTATATATCTCAATATGTATGTATTTGCTCTAAAACTGCTAAATGTTTGAAGAAGGAAAAGAAAGTAAATTACTATCAAAACTTATTTATTTGCTTATTTTTATTTCAAATGAATTGCCATATAACACAGCAGAGTAATATTTAAGGGATAATATAAAGTAATTATTATATAAGTTATTATTATTATTACATCATTATGGCAAACTAAACCCAGACAAGGTGACCCAGACATTATACTTATTACACAGTGGCTTAGCAAATAAATAAATTGTAGGGATGAGACGATATGGTTATCTCACGATTCAGTTCGATACATGATATGGGGTTCATGATTCGATATATTGACACTTAAATGACAAAATATTACATTATTTGTATTTTTTTTACAATGATTGAGCAAAATGCTCATTAAAATTTATCATCAAAATAAAGTCCTTTAATACACAATATAATGCTCAAAGTTTTTTTTGCCTGCTTTGCGGACAATGTGGGCTGAAGTTCCGGTTAAGTGTGAACAGTTGTTATGTTATGTACTAACACAGCATTAAAAATCACAAAAATGACAAATGATCACAGAATTCTAGCATGGCGATATTGTTCTTCCCCACCTATCTGGTAATGATTATGGGTTTCAGGATGAGGGCCAAATATCACAAATGGAAACATTTTAGTTATTTTGTTGAGTCTTTATCCATCAGTGGAAGAACCTGAGCAGACTAACCTGAAAAGCTATGTAGCCTTTTAACGCCTTCACAGCTGTAAAAATGGACATGTTTTGAGAACTGTAGATAATTGTTTATTTTGAGTCTAGTCAGAACCTCAAGAGGTTGTTGTACTGAGATTATATACTTACTGCAGACATAGGGGAGGTCGAGACCGCAGGATGCTTGTGTTTGGGAGGTGAATGTGTAGTAAGCTCAATCTAGCGTTATAATTGTTAGTTTACATTCATAATCTCCATAACTAAATGCTATAACTTACATTAAATGTTTAATGTTGACCGAGCAACTGATCCTGTTGATAGATTGAATTTATTGTTCTTGTGTAGGAAAAAACAACGTCTTCACAGCCACACAATAAACTGAAAAGAACTACATGCAATACAAATAAACACATTTATTTGGACATACATTATAATAATTGTACACAAAAGTTTAATGTTCTCTGTAAAGCAACTATATAACAGTATGAAATATTAAAAACATACATTTGCTGTACATATACATTTAATTGATACTGAAATAATGCCCACGCTGTTTTCCAAATCACTTTTTCCCCTTAAAGGAAGACATGCACATTCTGCAAAACAATCGCAGGAAAGAGGGAAATTATAATACAGTTAATTTCAAATGTTATAAAACATCTCACTACTGTACATGTCTCATCTAATAATTATGGTCTTCCACTGTAGAATTGATTCATTTAGCATCACAGCATGAAATTATTTGAAAACAATGTCACTACTCACAGACAGTTCAGGATAAACACTGTTCCTTTTTATACTCTGTAATAATGCCATTTCAAAACACATGCAGCATTCATAAAGACCACCGCTGAATAGAAATGAACAAACTCTCAAAATGTCTACTGAACTTTCAGCACATGTACACACCTGTTAGCACAATAATGCTAATTGTGTTATTCATTGCGCTTCATTTCTGGACGTCTGTTGCAGCCTGACCGTAACAGTGGATAATATAAGTAATCCCCGCTGTTAACTTCATGTCAATAAAGTGAAACTAGTACACAAATAAATTATTCCAAAGCGTTTTCAAACAGATTTTCCTAAGTCAATCGTTCTGTAGGCAGCTGCTGGAAGAAGCAGGATCTGGGACTGGTGCTCTGTGCTTTGTGAGTGGTTTCAGATCATAACATGCTTTTTTAGACAAAACTTTAGTGTCGTTTGATTATTAGGATAACCATTAATTGCACACATTGTACAGGAAATTTTAAAGAGCAGGAATCTAACCGCATGATACTCAAACAAGCAGAGACTGGTTATTGCACTTCTGCTAGCCAACTGGAAATTCCACCCACCCTGAGAAATATAGTGGACTCGCCCGGAATATTTTGGATATGAAAGATCACAAACAAATAAGGTTTCAGAAATACTGGGGTACATTCAGGCTGATCAGGTTAACAACAAGCAATAGAACTGAACAAAACCTATCCTGAAATAAGCATGTGAACGTGTCCATTTATATTTAAATTTGTTTTCAACATTCTTATCAAAATGTAACTTTATAAAAATATATATTTTTTACATTCTATTAATTAAAGTTGCATTTGTTATTAATGACACCTGTGGCCGTTAAGTGACCTGCAGCCAGCTACCTGTTGCTTGTGCACACACACTCCATAGGGATGTGAGCGAGCATCGGCCAAAGCAATGATGTAACGTACAAAGAGACTGAACGTGATTCACCGGCATCATGCTGACAGATGAGGTAGCATAATTAAAATGACAGAGTTCTGATTGTTTTACTACAAACTTTGAGAATGTATATTATATTTGACTCTCGAGTGCTGAAACAGGGCTAAAACAAAGTGTGGATATAAGTCTGACTATGCAATCACTTTGCATGATACATTGACTGCATTTATACGATAGCCTATGTCGGCGTAAGCTAGTTAGCCAGATTTATCAATAGCTGTTTAGCTAAATTTGATGTATGAAGACAGTAGTTGTTTAAATAATAGACGTTACATTATAAATACAGTGCATCCGGAAAGTATTCACAGCGCTTCACTTTTTCCACATTTTGTTATGTTACAGCCTTATTCCAAAATGGATTAAATTTTTGGGATTTTCCCGGCAAAACCGACGCGCTCCCTTCGCATTTATATCAGTCTACAGGCTTTAATAGGCAAACTAGGAAGTCCAGGAAGGGCTCATTTTTTAAGTTGCAAAATGGTTATATAATAATGATATGTGCTATCACTGTTCGAAATAATGTGTGACTGTCACTTTAAGAGTTCAGCGAGTGGCTTACAGTGTTTAATTTCAGCGAACATCAAGGAGAATCTCAGTTTCTTTAGCACATACATGCTGTGTGAGATTAAAAAATGTATTTTATCTGACAGTAAAGAACTGATAGGATATTAAGAGTGGAGTCACCCCATCTTTGATGGACACACATTACACAGAGGAAACAATCTGCTTTAATCTCAAGCACTTTTTATTAAAACAAGGCGATTTTACAGGTATTCCAGTGCTTACATTACTAAAAGCTAAATTTAAGTGCTTCAAGGACCTTGAGAACCCTATAAACAGTGTAGAAAAAAGTGCAGTAGTATATCGAAATTCAATATATCATCTCATGCTTAATAAATAGACCTAAAATATTGATCAGAGTGTTAATAATTGTATTATTTGAGAAGAGTATGCGGAGTGATGACAGTCAATCCGCGCATCTTATCACGTGGCTCATTGTGCATATCTTGTGTAGGAGGGAACAAAAATGTATTCACACTCATGATGTATATTCCTGGACAACAAAATACCCGACCGGTAGAGAATGCACAGATGAAGGAGGTTCTTTGCCAGAGAGATGTTGCCCTTCACAACTGTTGTAAAGACATCTTTCAAAAAAAATTGAACAACACACATTTTAACTGCCAATTTTGTTCTTTTTCTCTTTTTTTTTTTGTTAAAATTAATTAAAAATAAAGTTCAATTTTGAAACCAAAGTGTCTTGCTTTATTGTTTTGGATTAACCCTAACCCTGCTTAAGGAAAATTACCCCATAGTACCACCTAGCATCCAACCAGCGGCAATTTTATCTTTTCTTTTCTTTTTTTATTGTAACACAATTTATAAGAGAAAATTGGAGGCATAACTCTAAAAATTGGATGAGATGAAGGTGGTGGGATGAGATCCTGGGGTCACTAAACAACTAAGTTATGCATTTAAGAGTTAAAACATATTTTATAAAGATTTCTGCTTTTTATAATTCGGACATCCTAATTTATTGTTGACCCTTTGTTCACCTTTAAAGCTGTCAGAGTAAAGGTGTGTGTGTGTGTGTGTGTGTGTGTGTGTGTGTGTGTGTGTGTGTGTTTCAGCACTGTCAGCAGACTTGCAGTATGTACTACGGCTCATGCTGACCCCAGAGCCCTGCGACAGAGTCACGGCACAGCAGCTGCTTTCACTGCCCTCAGTGTGCAAACACAAGTGGAGACGACAGCTGTCTCTCTGCACCATCGAGAGCTTCCTGTCCCTATTCCACTTCTGCCAAGTAAGCATGGCATCACACAGGGCCCTATGATTTCAGTGGAAAACAAGGACAGAATCGCAAAATTAACAAAAAAAAATGCGTAATGTCACAGAATTTGACACAGTAAATGAATGTATGAATGCACAATTAATCAAATTAATGATGTGAAATGTCCTATTGTGATTAATTCTAATGAATTGCAATTAAATAAATATAATATTGTTAGGGTGTAGAAATATTCTGTTGCTAATATGAATTACTGAATAGTCTAAATCTGCATGTGCTGCGTGATTTTTTGTTGGAATTTGTGAAGCCGGCCTCTAATACACTACAACACTCAGGAGAATCACATGCTCTGTGTGTAGATGACAGAGAGCAGAGGGTGCATTAACCTTGAAGCATGCAGCACAAGCAGACTACAGTATATATTTATATAAATAAATCACAGCCTTTTGCAGTGTAATAATCACATTAAGCCATAAAACGAACTGCATATCTGGAGGTAAGAAGCTGTTGTCAAATACATACATAAAGAGCTTCATTCTGCTCTCTGCAAAAATACAAACTCAATTTAACTAGATGTGGGATATTACAACAGAAATATATTAAATATTTCTAAAAATCTATTTGATTAAATTAAACTGTAAAACACAAAATTGAGAAAAAAGAAAATATAAAACAAAAAATGGAATTTGTAAAAAAAAAATGAAACCCTAATCACATCTGTGTGTCTAAGAGAGAAGAGAAATGCTGTTAATGGAGATGTTCAGGTTGTAGTCTAAAAACACGGAAGAGAATTGGGTTCCCTCAGGATTTTCCCATGGGATTTAAGATACTTGTACTTATGTTTGTTCTACAACATAAATTACACACAGTCATACCTCTAAAAACATGAACCTGCCATGTTTAAAAAGAAAAAGTATGTTGCTTACAATATCAAGAAAAGGACTCCAGTGGTTTTGTGTTTTGTCAGGGATGTACACGCACATGCTTGTGGTATTTGTTATCCTTGTGTAACAACTCATTAGCAAAATAAATTTTGTTTTTAACAAAGGTAGTTCAAAATTCACATTAGAGGTATGACCGTTTGTAATTTATGTTGTGTAACAAAACGTCAAAGTATCTTCAAGTAGTGTTTACTAAAGACCTCATTTTACACATAAATTTTAAAAACACCATATATAAAAATTCATAGGAAAATCCCGAGGGAACCAAAAATCAGGGTTTGGCTTTAACTGCCATCATGACTGAACAGCTCTATTTCCACAGAATATAATTTAGACATATCCTTCTTTGGCCAGCTGAATTTACTTTTAATCATGTGCAGGATATGAAATATTGACATCAACCGTTCAATTCTCACTTGGTAAAGGTGCTGTAAGCGTTTGATCTTAAGAGATATTACTGAAATAAGTGTTGTATCTCACCGGTCTCTGTGACCGCTTTAGACTATTGTTACCACCCATCTGGATTTTGGCCATCTGTCCTGGAAAAGTCCGGTCTGGGACACAAATGTCCCGGAATCTCAATATTTTCACGATGCTTGTAAAATTTGTCTGATGAGCCCTTTTGCGCATGGCCATGAACGCGAGATAATGTTCCTTCTGTGCTGCATGTTCATGCAGCTACACTTAAGAGCCACAAACCTAAATGTTATGCTCTGAATGCAAAAACAAGAGCAGCAGTCAATCAAATAAAACACGAGAATCTGTGAGTTCTGTATCTTGATGCTTGATTTAAAGGGAATGAAGGGTGATTGATGAGCTTTAACACACTGAATTCAACATGTTTTAGAGAACTATGTGTTTCTTATTGGACAACAGATAAAAGGGTTCAGTAATGTTGTCTCTACCACGTTTCAGTAGTCGTACCGATACCAGTGAAATTTCATGATTCTCGATACCAATTTTGATACCACAGCAAAAATATGCTAATATGGTAACATGCTTTTGAACACATTCTTTTAGCCTATTTAAAGTTACATTTCTATGTAATTTAAAAGAAATTAATATTTTCTTCAAGTTTCTCAATTAAGTATGCACTGTTTTTAAGTTGGACCCTAATATTAGTTTTAATTTTTTTTCCCCAAATTATCTTTTTCCCTTTTTTAAATTCATTTTCTAGAACTACAAACTTCTAGAAAGTTTAATAATCCAAATAGTGTCTAATCAAATTCTTAAAACATTTACAATTTTAAAAAGTAATAAAAAAATTTAACACACAAATGCATTTTAACAAAATTGTATTCTTCACATTTTCAGGCGTCCAGCTTTTATTTTGAATTTTGCATTTATTTTGACGTGTGGTTTGACGGAAGCTTTATTTTCTACTTCCGACAGATAAACAGTTCTGTACATGGCCCAATGTGATCCTTAAAGCTCAAATGCTGTGATTTAATTCTAAACTCAGCAAAACAAGAAACGTCCCTTTTTCAGGACACTGTATTTTAAAGATAATTTTGTTAAAATCTAAATAACTTTACAGATCTTTATTGTAAAGGGTTTAAATAATGTTTTGCATGCTAGTTCATTGAACCATAAGCAATTAATGAACATGCACCTGTGGAAGGGTTGTTAAGACACTAACAGCTTACAGATGGTAGGCAATTAATGTCAGTTATAAAAACTGAGGACACTAAAGAGACCTGTCTACTGACTCTGAAAAACACCAAAAGAAAGATTTCCAGTGTCCCTGCTTATCTGCATGAACGTGCCTTAGGCATGCTACATGGAGGCATGAGGACTGCAGATGTGGCCAGGGCAATAAATTGCAATGTCCGTGCTGTGAGACGCCTAAAACAGTGCTACAGGGAGACAGGAAGGACAGCTGATCGTCTTTGCAGTGGCAGACCACATGTAGCAACACCTGCACAGGATCGGTACATCTGAATATCACACCTGGTGGACTGGTACAGGATGGCAACAACAAATGCCTGAGTTACACCAGGAACGCACAATCCCTCCATCAGTGCTCAGACTGTCTGCAATAGTCTGAGAGAGGCTGGACTGAGGGCTTGTAGACCTGTTGTAAGGCAGGTTCTTACCAGACATCACCAGCAATAATGTTGCCTATGAGCACAATCCCTCCATCAGTGCTCAGACTGTCTGCAATAGACTGAGAGAGGCTGGACTGAGGGCTTGTAGGCCTGTTGTAAGGCAGGTTCTTACCAGACATCACCAGCAATAATGTTGCCTATGAGCACAATCCCTCCATCAGTGCTCAGACTGTCTGCAATAGTCTGAGAGAGGCTGGACTGAGGGCTTGTAGACCTGTTGTAAGGCAGGTCCTTACCAGACATCACTGGCAATAACGTTGCCTATGAGCACAAACCCACATTTCGCTGGACCAGACAGGACTGTAAAAAAGTGCTCTTCACTGACGAGTCATGGTTTTGTCTCACCAGGGGTGATGGTCGGACTCGCGTTTATTGTCGAATTAATGAGTGTTACACAGAGGCCTGTAATCTGGAGTGGGATCGATTTAGAGGTGGAGGTCCGTCATGGTCTGGGGTGGTATGTCACAGCATCATTGGATTGAGTCATTGCAGGCAATCTCAACGCTGTGCGTTACAGGGAAGACATACTCCTCCCTCATGTGGTACCGTTCCTGCAGGCTCATCCTGAAATGACCCTCCAGCATGACAATGCCACCAGCCATACTGCTCTTTCTGTGCGTGATTTCCTGCAAGACAGGTATGACAGCGAAGAGCCCGGATCTCAATCCCATTGAGCACGTCTGGGACCTGTTGGATTAGAGGGCTAGGGCCATTCCCTCCAGAAATGTCAGAGAACTTGTGACATGGTGGAAGAGTGGCGTAACATCTCACAGCAAGAACTGGCAAATTTGATGCAGTCCACGAGGCTTAGATGCACCGCAGTACTTAATGCAGCTGGTGGCCACACCAGATACTGACTGTTACACATTATTCCATTTCTGTTAGTCACAAGTCTGTGAAGCATGTTCAGTTTGTCTTAGTTGTTGAATCTTTTTATGTTCATACAAATATATACATGTGAAGTTTACTGAAATTTAAAAGCAGTTGAAAGTGAGAGTTTATAAATATATAGTCTGCATGTGCTTCACATTGGATTAGTGCTCTGTTTTTGTTTTGTTCTTTATCTTGTACAACGTGAATGATTCTCGAGTGGTACTTCACACATGCATTTAAAGCTCATGCAGCTCAAATGCAGACTAAGATTGCAGCATTTTGCAGTTTAATAATCACTTGATTTAAATTTTAATAATTGTGCATTTCAGTGTAAAAGGAGTAACGGAGCACACGCTCAAATAAGTGTGTTAGGAATTAAAAGCAGCCGTGTGTCAGTCTGACAGCCCGCTGAGACCGAATTAAGTCAGTGCTCGGTACAACACAAACACTGGTATTGTGTCATCTTTTGCTAAAGGTTAGTCTCAGTTGCATTTTTTTTTTCATTTACATATTTCAATTTCATAAAATAATTCCATCAAATTCAATTAAGTAATCATTAACAAAATACAACACACTTTATATATAGATATATTATGAATATTTTAATTTATATTAATTTGGTTAAAAATTACACAGTTCATTTAGCTGGAATTTTGTTATGTAATTCAGATCTGTATCTTAAAAATAGGCAAAAATATTTTTTTTGAGTGTATTGATGTTAATGTTTGACTGAAATATATGCTATAGGCTACATGTGATAATTTCCATATTAAACATGGAGTAAACAATCATGTTTCATTTTTTGTTTAGTGGCCAGCAATACGTTTTTCGGTCATTGATCAAGTGTCCAGGAATTTCAGAGGGCTGATGTGGCAGCCCTACTCTAGACTCTGTAAACAGCAAACAAAAATGTGTCTGCGGTCAGTGACGCTTTTGACCTGTCAATCATTTTGAGTGTTCTCATAGTATTGAATTTGCAGCAGATTATTG
The DNA here is from genome assembly GCA_032164185.1 of Moxostoma hubbsi. Classification (NCBI taxonomy): domain Eukaryota; kingdom Metazoa; phylum Chordata; class Actinopteri; order Cypriniformes; family Catostomidae; genus Moxostoma; species Moxostoma hubbsi. The sequence continues at coordinate 1,968,590 of JAVLUX010000221.1, read as the reverse complement.
AGGTATAATGCATTTTTATGCCACGTTGTTCATAACAGTTGTCAGGTGAGGGCGCTATTTTAATACTGTTGTTTTTAACATCCATTTCTGCTTTCAAAAAAGCTTGTATTTTGGTATCTTTGGAGTGCTGGTTTTTGGAAAGAGGGGCGTGGCTAATCCAATGGCCCAGTCTCATGGAAGTAGAATCGCTGAAATCACTTACAACACCTTTAAAATGCTAATTTTAATTAGAATTACTATTAGTGAAAGTGCACATTTTTTATATATATATATATACACTCACCTAAAGGATTATTAGGAACACCTGTTCAATTTCTCATTAATGCAATTATCTAATCAACCAATCACATGGCAGTTGCTTCAATGCATTTAGGGGTGTGGTCCTGGTCAAGACAATCTCCTGAACTCCAAACTGAATGTCAGAATGGGAAAGAAAGGTGATTTAAGCAATTTTGAGCGTGGCATGGTTGTTGGTGCCAGACGAGCCGGTCTGAGTATTTCACAATCTGCTCAGTTACTGGGATTTTCACGCACAACCATTTCTAGGGTTTACAAAGAATGGTGTGAAAAGGGAAAAACATCCAGTATGCGGCAGTCCTGTGGGCGAAAATGCCTTGTTGATGCTAGAGGTCAGAGGAGAATGGGCCGACTGATTCAAGCTGATAGAAGAGCAACTTTGACTGAAATAACCACTCGTTACAACCGAGGTATGCAGCAAAGCATTTGTGAAGCCACAACACGCACAACCTTGAGGCGGATGGGCTACAACAGCAGAAGACCCCACCGGGTACCACTCATCTCCACTACAAATAGGAAAAAGAGGCTACAATTTGCAAGAGCTCACCAAAATTGGACAGTTGAAGACTGGAAAAATGTTGCCTGTTCTGATGAGTCTCGATTTCTGTTGAGACATTCAGATGGTAGAGTCAGAATTTGGCGTAAACAGAATGAGAACATGGATCCATCATGCCTTGTTACCACTGTGCAGGATGGTGGTGGTGGTGTAATGGTGTGGGGGATGTTTTCTTGGCACACTTTAGGCCCCTTAGTGCCAATTGGGCATCGTTTAAATGCCACGGCCTACCTGAGCATTGTTTCTGACCATGTCCATCCCTTTATGGCCACCATGTACCCATCCTCTGATGGCTACTTCCAGCAGGATAATGCACCATGTCACAAAGCTTGAATCATTTCAAATTGGTTTCTTGAACATGACAATGAGTTCACTGTACTAAAATGGCCCCCACAGTCACCAGATCTCAACCCAATAGAGCATCTTTGGGATGTGGTGGAACGGGAGCTTCGTGCCCTGGATGTGCATCCCACAAATCTCCATCAACTGCAAGATGCTATCCTATCAATATGGGCCTACATTTCTAAAGAATGCTTTCAGCACCTTGTTGAATCAATGCCACATAGAATTAAGGCAGTTCTGAAGGCGAAAGGGGGTCAAACACAGTATTAGTATGGTGTTCCTAATAACCCTTTAGGTGTGTGTATATATATATATATACATGTATATGTATATATCCATAATTACATTTGCACAAGTAAAAACAATAGATATCTATAATTAATTTACTAGTTAAAATTCCAAAACCACAGTTATGTACTTCTTACTTGTAAATATTATCATTTTGGATATCAAAAATTACATTGTATGTATTAAAAATATCCATTCCTGATATCAACAATTTGATTTCAACTAATGTAAATGCCAATTTTTTATATACTAGTGAAAATGCAATTACAGATATGAGTATTTTTAGTATTTGAAATTAAAAAAATATTCATATCAAGAATGAATGTTTTTACTAGTGCAAATGTAATAACAAATGTCTAGTAGTAATTGCATTCCTGAATTAGCATTTTAACAAGTGAAAATTAAATAGTTGAAATCAACAAGTCATATCCTGCACATTATTAAATGTCAATTCGGCTTGCAAAGTCCCTGAGTTTGGATAGCAAAAAATGTTTGACCATAATGCACTTGGAAGTCAGAAATTGAATGTTTTTATTTTTGTTGAAGTGCTTGGTTTAATTCTGTACAAAAATGTACAGAATCATCCTTTTGAAGTAGGACTACATTTCTAGGCAGATGAACTTCTGGTTGTGTTACTGATGCAATTTGTGTGGGTGGTGGAGTTTCCTGCATGTAAACAGTGCTTTAAGGATATTACTGTTATGTTCTTTTCTGCTATCTTTGTACAGTCTGATATTGTTTTCTGTTTCTCCACACACAGTCTCTCCTGACGGCCGGTTGGAGATTTCTATCCTCCCTCAATGTGCCGTTTATTCCTCTCTTCGCCTCCTCTCCCCCCTGCACTCCTCCCAGAGAGAGATGGGACAGAGACATTGATGTGAGCAACATTCACTCTGACTCCGACAGTCCCACTCATCACAGTGTGTTCATAACAGAAGACCACCAACACTCGCCAACCTTCTCACACAGGTACAACACACACAACACTACATTTTCTTCAGATGTTGTACAAACCTAGTTGTGTTTGATGTTTTTGATTCATGTTGTGATCTGTCCTGTTGTTTTTCCAGAGTCCAAGCGAGGTTATCTGTGAGCAGCACATCTACTCCACTGGCACACACACCCACACACATCAGTGCCACACACACTCCCTCCAGCATCCACTCAAGCAGTAGCCTGAGTCCCATACACCACAATTCTCATCACAGTCTCATCACAGACTTGCCACACAGCCGCAGCTCTAGCTGGATCCGCCCTGAAGCAGCCAATAAAAGCATCTTTGAGCCGAAGAACTTGCTTAGTCTCTTTGATGAGACAACACTAGACGACGAGTGCTAGTATACATCATTAGCTGTATAGAGATTAAATATTTAATATCAGTTTAGTTTGCTGTGTCTTGGTGCCATTTTTTTTCCGATATGTGCTATTTTTGTGGGGAAATGTTTAAAGGCATGTTTAGACCTGATTTTGTTTTTTTTACGTATCGCTAGTTAGTCGTCCTTTGCTAAATGTCTGAAGACTTGAGATTGATGTATATCATTAAGAGAAAAATATATACTGATATATACTCTTTAAATTGTGCTTGTAAGTATTTAGTGAAATGTTGGTACTTTTCATCTGCAGTGAACCTGTGGTTCAATCATTTCTTACTCAATTAAAAGGATTTGTGGAAGATGAGCTTTTCCAGACATTTGAAAATGTTGTTTTATGTTCACATTTTAAGCTTCCATGAGCTATACATATTTTTTTTAACAATGCAGTACATTAAGGGAAAATACTTTGAAAGGATTAAAAAACAGAATTGTGCAAACTTTCAAAAATAACCATCTAAATGTATAAAAAATATATATTTATTAAATGTTTTTTTATTATTATTATTAAAGATTTTTAGAATAATATTTCAACGCTGTATTTCCATACAATGCAAGTGAATGGTTACCAAAACTTTGAAGCTCCAAAAATCACAAAGACAAGTAATCCACAAAACACCAGTGGTTTAATCCATGTCTTCAGAAGTGATATGATAGTTGTAGGTGAGAAACATAAATATTTAAGTCCTTTTTACTATAAATATCCACTTTCACATTCTGCAGGTGCTGAGATATTTAAAAAAAAAAAAAAAAATGTTCAGAAGAAAAAAGTAAGTCAAACATATCTAGGATAGCATGGGTGAATAAATGATGAGAGAATTTTCATTTTTGGGTGAACTATCCCTTTTAAAGGGGGGGGGGGGGGGGGTAAAGTTTGGGTGGGCTTAAATAATTAGGGGGGGGGGGGAATTATGTGTAAAAGACACATTTAATACATTACAATGAGACAACTTTACAAAAAGCCTTATAAAATGAGATTAGATGTTTTTGTAACATTTTTATTATAATAAGGCATTTACTGCATAACATGTATAAATCACCTAACTGGTGAAAATCTTCACTGAAAAAGAGCCTAAAATGATTGCCTTTCTAAAGAACTACATTTTAAGATATTGCATTATATCTATCTAACAAATGATCTAATAGCTACTTAAATCTAATGCATATGTGTCTGTATGTTGGAGGACGAATGTCTGCATCATTTATTTTGTGTACACATGTACAATCCCGCTGGGAGGATTAAGTTCTTATTTGTCTCCCTTTATAAACTGAGTTGATTTAAATATACATTTCTCAATTATTCAAGAAGTAACGATGCTGTTAAAAACATTAATTTCTTTTTAGAAATACATTATTCACAAGAACAAATTTCTCGAAGTATTTCAAGTTGAAATATCCCATATAAGATTTCTGAAGTATTATGAGCATGTTTTTTTAAGAATCTATTTTATCACTTAAAACCGCATTTATGGAAAACGCATTTACTTTTAATATGTTATCAATTATATTATATCTATACTAGTTTTTTCCTCCTTGCGACCTTGCGCGTCGTCACTTCCGCTACGAGCAGGAAGTGCCGGATTATAACGATATCGAAAGCAGCGGAAGTGAATCGATCAAATTTATATGCTTTAATTTCATTCTGAAATGCAACTTTAATCAAAGATTTAGAGGCCAGATTTGGAGCAGGTAAGTTTTTACTCGGACGCATGATTATATGAATTTATAGATTTGATCCCTCATATATGATACAGCGAGCGAACATAAAGATTAAACGTAAAACACCTCACATTGTCATATTTATTTCGAAAAGTGGATAATAACTTGATCTGTTTTTTTATTATTATTTGAATATTGTGTTATTGTGATATTGTATATATAGATATATTGTATGTCTATGCTGGTGTGGAAATGAGAAGAAAAAACACAAAGAAACATTCAATTACATTTTCATAAAGAAAGGATCATCAAGATTTTGTTTTGCATTGTGACATTTTCATATTGCATATTTTCATGACAATAATGCACATTTCCCTCCAAATTCTGTAATGCACATTCTCATTAAAGTCTCATAACTGTAATACAGTAGTTTTTATTTAATGTAGCATAATGAAAGTGCTAAAATTACTATCATGGTATATAAATAATTTTTAACTCAAATAATACATCATTATTCTACTGTATTACAGTAATAAGTCTGAGAGTTTTTCATGAGAATTGGCGGTAAAATGTGCTTAATTGTAATGAAAGTAATGTCACAATAAAAAAAGTTATTTCAATTTTTTATTATTATGTTTTTATGATGCATGGCAGATCCTTTTTGCACAGTTAAGTATGTTTAATTATTGCACCGTATATCATATTTGATTTCTCACAATTTTGTACTGAATGGTGCTGTTTTAGTCATGTCGAAGGTTGATCGCTTGAACGCTCGTGTGTCGAAGCTCCTGACGGTAGCTGTTCATGAAGTGCTGGAGATCGTGAGAGAAACAGTGTGTGAATATCAGGAAAAAAACGCTCGAACACTGAGAGAAAATGAGAGACTGCGGAGGAAATTGCATGAGATACAGGACAAATCACACACAGGTGAAACATAAAGAACATACCGAGGATCTTTTCTAGATTTGCATCTGTTGAGGTTATATTGAGGTGATTGTGTCATTGATCACATAAATCTCTCATCCATTGATTCACAGATGGTACCAGTCCTAAAATGCAGATGAGGGTCCAACCTGAGTCTTCCCAACATCAAGAGCCGAGTGATACTCGGAACACTGTGCAGTCCGAAGAGAACGATCTATTCACTGAAAGCAAAACTGCAGTAAATGAACCACAATACAGCCACTGTCGCACCAATCTGTCACATAATATCATGACTCCCTCCCTCAGACATCCTCACCAAACACAGTTTCATGTCAAAGAAGAAGTGAAGCTGCTCAATCACAGTCTGTCATCCAACTCCAACTCCATCACTGCTATCCAAATGCTTCCAAATGAAACAAATACGTCCTCACTAACACACCACAACAAAGACACTAACCATGATGAGTTGGGCAGTGAATTGACTGTCAGCCCAGCTTTGAAAAAAATCAAAGTGGAAACACAAATTGACAATGTGGCTTATGTTTCCAAGGAGTCAATTTATGACAATAGTATTGATCAGATTGAACTATCGATAGATCCTCAGCAACTTCTGAATTCCCAATTTCTCGGACAGGATATAAACGGCATATCGTACAACAGAAATACCAGCAATGCGCCGGCCCTGAGGTTCCTGCCACAACACCATCGAGCTGAAAAGCGCTTCTGCTGTGGACTCTGCGGCAGGAGCTTTAGCCATGCTGGAGATTTCAAGAAGCACAAGAGAGTGCACACAGGAGAAAAACCCTATCTGTGCACCATATGCGGCAAACACTTCAGTCAGTCCGGCTACTTGAAGATTCATCAGAGGCATCATACAGGAGAGAGACCATACAGCTGCGGCCTGTGCGGGAAATGCTTCAGCCACTCCAGCAACTTCAAAAAACACCAACAGACTCACATTGGACATATTTGTTAAGGGTAAATCATTTGTGCTCCACTTCTGGCACCAAAAGCAATGGCGCAGTAACCACATTTCTATGGTTCTGTCAGTGTCAGGTCATTGTAGTAGTCTTGCCATCTATTTCGTTGATGCATTTTTCAAGAATCATTTGATCTGTCAAAAAGCTTTTGATAAATTAGTCATGAGTATTCCTGGATGATACACAACAATTTTCATGTGAATCAGATGTACATTCTTGGAAGAGTTAGAAAAGGTAGAGTTTCAACTAAATTCAAAATTGCTGACAGGAAGTATGTCTAACCATGTCGAATTTGGCATCATCGCAGTCGAATGATCTAAGGAAGCTAAAAACTAAGGAAGCTTAAAAGTCATTAAAAAGTTATAAGCATTTTATAATATCATTTGACCACTAGGTTGCGCAGTCCTCAAACGTTTTGAGTACCTTTAGGACACAGCCCCAATGACACATACCAAAATTCGTAATGATATGACAATGTGTTTCTAAAATAATGCAATTTAAGTCCAAATTCAAAATGGCCTACATAGGAAAATTGGGTATCATTCGATTTGTTGGGCCCCAAGGAATCTTAAAGAGACGCATCTTATGATTTTAGGCCAAACTATTCTGAATAAGGAAAAACATTTCATATCTTTTCATATCTCTTGACCACTGTAAACGAAACTGTGCAGTTACCCTAAAGTCACGCTTGTGTTGACCAGGTTTTTTGTCAAGCTGCTAAAGCGTTGTGAATATACAGCCTGACGTCTGGCGATTTTGGCATGATCGCCGACGATTTCTATGCCTTATACGAGAATAGTTTGGTCTGTCACCGTGAATTCTATAACTTTTTGTTATGAGTGTCTCTAGTGTCTCTTTGCATGTGCTAAATTTAAAGCAAGTTGGAAATACGATCTAGGAGAAGTTTAAATAAGTGGGTTTTTCGGAAAATTACAAATACCGTAAAATCTAGGGGGCGGAGCTTCGAAACAATATGAGCCATTGGGACTCGGCATGACCCAAAGAATCAGAGGCAAAATAATTTTGTTTCTAGGCCTTATGGTTCAAAACGTATAGGCTGAAACATGTGCAACTTTGAACAGTTGGTGGCACTAGAGGGTTTGAGTTAGATACCCCAAATTTGGAGACTTGTTTCTCTGCAGAAGAAAAATGTCCGTTTCCCAATAAGTGAGCATTTTTCAACTGCTTTACACAATTTTCCTACTTCATTGATAGTTGAGAAACATGCATCCCAGTTCGAAAATGGCTACAGATTCAGAAACATCCATTATTGTTCTCCAGAAACCTATACTTACAAATTTAGGTCAATTACATTTGAAGGTATCCTCAATCAGTGTGCCAAATTTCATAACTTTTCTATTTAGGGTTAATTTGCTGCCGTAGACTATAGAACCATTGAAGAATAATAATAAGAAGAACACTTATGGATACAATAGGTGCCTGCCTACGCACATTCAGTGCCTGGACACTAAAAATAATGACACAGGATTTCTGAAAAGCCCCCCTACCCATTGGTTGGAAAACAGATAGTCTCTACACAAACTCATGTCATTGGTTACTCCAGAAGCTAACATGTCAGGCTGCTGAAACGGACACATTTTTTTAAAGCACCACAAAGTCACAATGTTTACATTCTTCAGGAAGTCAGACTTCTAAAGGTTTACTCACAGTAACTTACCTTTTTCCTGAACACGGAACCTTTGTTTTCTGGTCTCCAGTGTTTTCACTCCCATTGGCGTATGTTTTTAGCAGGTAATGTGATGTTTAGCGTATTCATTTAGTAAAAATGGCAAACTAAAAAAACATGTGGCTTAATAGTGCCTATATTTTACAGACTCGTTATGACCGTCTTTTTGACAGTGCCACACCCGATTGGGTGATGACGTGAAGCGATGGACTGTGGTTAGTTATGTTGATATCATAAACTACTTTGAGTTGTTATTACAGCCAACAACTGCACAAGTTGAGCCTGAACTCAACGTTTCAGTAGTTTTTTTACATTGCTTCTTATGGAGACCTGAACAAAAAAACAGTCTAGCGGCAATTACAATCATCATGTGGTTGGTCAGGAAAACTTTTGATAGTTTAAATGGTTTAGAATTAAGTATATTAATGTGCAATCCAAGTATTTTTCTACAGTACACATTTTACTGCATATTCAGATCTAGTATCAGTTATGCTAATATACATTTATAAATTACCTCACAATTCTTACATGGATGAAAAGGTAAACATTTAACTCATAAATCAGTAATAAATGTAAAGGGATTTATTTGTGATTATTACCTGTATTATGAGAAATATGAAAGTACTGATGCACCAGGCAGTATCTAGATCATAGCTACATTCTAAAAAATCCTATATATGTTTCTATGGTTGGTGTAACTGTGTCTAAATTTAATAATAAAATAAACAGCAACATGTTTTTAAAGTGATTGGTCTTGTGTAATAACCACTGCAATGTGATCTGAGCTATAGATTTTGTGTAATTATTTGAGTTTTGAGTTATAATTTGCTCTGTGGCATTGAAAAACAACCAGTTGAACAGACAGTTGAGTTTTTAGGTTGGCTTGAAAAACAGTCATATATCAGAAGCAGAATATGGGTTCTTTTGACTCCGTATGGCAGCCTTTTTGTAACACACTGCCAATTACCTAGTCACGTCCTAGCAACTAGATGAAACACCCTAGCAACCATATAGCATCACTCATAAATCAGCAGCAGAATATCGGAAAGATGTGGATGTTGGTTCTTGTGACATGGGCCAGCAGCCTATCTGTAACTACCAATCTTCACCCTAGCAACCAGATAGCTACACTAATATCTCAGAGGCAGAATATCGTAGAGACATGGAAGTGGGTTCTTTTGACTTGGACCAACAGCGAGTCATTCCATAACACCCTAGCAACCAGATCAATCCCTCTAGCAACCAAAAACCGATGCTTATGGTGGTGGGTTAATTTGACTCAGGCTGGCAGGCATCCATAATGTTACACACTAACAAATGGACCGGCCCCAGTAATCAAATATCGACAAACATATCTCAGTAGAAGAATATCATAGAGGTTATTTTGACTTGGGCCAACAGCGAGCCATTCCTTAACACCCTAGAAACTGCCTAGCAACAAGAGGTAACACCTTTAGCAACCAAAAATCAACTCTTATTTCTCTGTAGCAGAATATGGTAGAGACATGGTGGTGGGTTAATTTGACTTGGGCTGGCAGCCTTTCCGTAACACCCTAACAACTACCTAGCCATGCCTTAGCAACCAGATAGAGGACCCTAGCAACTGAATAGTAACAGTTATATCTCAGCAGCAGAATATATTAGAGATGTGGAAGTGGGTTATTTTGACTCAGACCAGCTACCTTTCCGTAACAACCAACCAACTACCTAGCCACACCCTAGAAACCAGATGGAAGACCCTAGCAACCATAGAGCAACAGTCATACACCGATCAGCCACAACATTAAAACCACCTGCCTAATACTGTAGGTCCCCCTCGTGCTGCCAAAACACCGGCAACCCACATCTCCGATAGAATTCTGTGATGCCATACTTCTCACCACAATTGTACAGAGTGGTTATCTGAGTTACCATAGACTTTGTCAGTTCGAACCAGTCTGGCCATACTACGTCTCTCTCATCAACAAGGCATTTCTGTCCACAGAACTGACCATGGCATGATTGTTGGTGCCAGATGGGCAGGTTTGAGTATTTCTGTATCTGATGATCTCTTGGGATTTTCAAACACAACAGTCTCTAGAATTTACTCTAAATGGGGACAAAAGCAAAAATTATCCAGTGAGTGGCAGTTTTGTTGCAGAAATGCCTTGTTAATGAGATAGATCAATAGAGAATGGCCAGACTGGTTTGAACTGACAAAGTCTACGGTATGGTAACACCATCCATCAATCTTACCTACTATTCCCAAGCTTTTAAACTTTTAAAAAAGGCTTTTTCAAGCCAATCACAAAGTTTGCTAACAAACTTTACTTTTCTAGTTATTTATTATTATTTAATAGATCTGGACTGTTTTGCTAAGGGAGATACAGTACATCAAAAGTAAATTATGATATTTACAAATAGTTTATATTGATGTACTTATAATGACAAATTATCCCAAACACACACATTTATTTTATTTATATATAGTGTATGTGTGTGTGTGTATATATATATATATATATATATATATATATATATATAATTTGGTACTAGAAAATCACCTGCCATTATATTAAACACAGCTGAAAGCTATTTGGTTCGTTAAATGAAGCTTAACATTGTCTATGTGTTTGTTTTTGAGTTGCATTATGCAATAAGTGAAAGATTACGTAAAAATGGCAAAAAAGAAACATCTTTCTCTAGAAACTCATCAGTCAATCAAAAAACTGAAGATTTCATACAAATGTGTACACTACAGTCTTCACAGACAAAGGACAACTGTCTCTAACAAGGACAGAAAGAGATGTGGAAGACCAGATGTACAACTAAACAAGAGGATAAGTACATCAGAGTCTCTAGTTTGAGAAATAGATGCATCACATGTCCTCAGCTGACAGCTTCATTGAATTCTACCCGCTCAACACCAGTTTCATGTACAACAGTAAAGAGAAGACTGAGGGGTGCAGGCCTTATGGGAAGAATTGCAAAGAAAAATACACTTTTGAAACAGAAAAACAAAAAGAAATGGTTAGAGTGGGCAAAGAAACAAAGACATTGATGGCAAGATGGAACCGAGTATGGCTGCTGCACTGCGAGCGCCGGCCCAATATTGCAGTTTTTGGTTTGTTACAATTCTTTTGTTTTTCATCTTGGATGTCGTCTGCCTTATTGTCTATAATAGACAAACACTTTTAGACATTGGTTCTTCAATAGCACATTGAAAAGCAGACTTTAAATTCCTCAATGTCGACCCGGTGTTTTCAAACACGACAGTGGAGCCTTTTGTCTGGGCTGCTTGGCCGTGGAAATGCAGCCGGATAAGGGGAAGAAGAGCCGACGTTCTCATCAGACTAAGACATCTCGCAAATCGACCCCTGCAACCCAGCATTCTACTGTTAAAGGGTTACTTCAGGATTTAGCATTAAGCTTTGTATCAGTAGAAAACCAGTAGTATTTTCGAATTTTCGCAAAAATCGTCATTTTGCGTCATCTGAGGATTTTTGGGCCAGAGGCTTAAAACTACAGCCAGTATTAGTAGCTAGTTCTGCATGTTTTCACCACGCCCATATGGGGCGGGATCTCACTCACAGAATGTGAAGATAGTGTCAGCCATCTTTCTGTAGAAGCTAAGCTAACAGGCTCTTGCTCTGTGTAGAAAGTTTGTATACAAGTAGGCTAATCACGATGGCAGAAGGTAGTTTTGAAGTTGAAATGGCAGAAGGGGATTTCGAAGATCTGTTGCGAGAATCTGATGCTCGTGGCTACCTGTACGAGCCGCAATACAGCGATGAACAGTTGCGGGAGATGGAGGAACAAGAGGCGGCCGGAGCAGCTGCTGTAGCAGGGGAGCAAGACCTGCTTGGCGGTCAGGAAGAAGAGCCCGGCCAGACTTGAGTTGGGGCGGACTGGTAGTGTCAGTGCTCTCGCTGTGCGCCTATGGAAACAGATAGAGAGTCCTATTGCTGTCGCGAATTTCAGCGATGCCATTTTCTTATGGACGAGATCGCTGAATCCGCTGATGAAACAGCACCGCTAACTTTAGCATGTATAACTAAGCACCCAAGTTTTGTACCACACATGGACAGGGGACTCCTGGAAACTTATTTTAGGATCCCGAAGATAAATTGGAAACGCCAGCCAAAGCCCGCAGGGACAAACGGACGGCTTAGTGTAAAGTGAGTATTTTGTTTGTTTTTCTTTTTGTTACTAAGACGTCATGTACAGAGTTTGGACACCCGGAATTATCATAATGTTCTTCCTGCATAGTCAGTCAATTTATCAACTAACTCACGATTTATAGAGTCACGATGTATCAAAGCAAGCCTAGTTGTATCAGATTTTCAGATACTGCCGCCTGTAACCGGTAGGCGTGGTTTGGGAGTGGCCTCGTAAGGGCAGCAAAGCAAGTGCATTCTGGGAGTTGTTGTCTTTCAGCCACATGAGTAAAAAATACATTTTCTGCCTTTTCTCAGTCTAGAATGCTTCAAATTCAAAAATAATTTCACATTTATACTATATAAATGACCAATTTTAAATACACATTCATCTTCCCAGAGGTGAAGTATCCCTTTAAATGTTCAGTTTCTGGACTACAAGTTCTGAAAGCACCGATCTCTTTCCAATGAGAGACAAGGGACTGCTACATTATCTGCCTTACAGAAACTTGGATGTCTGCAGAGATTCCAGACTCAACCATTGAACTCGTGGGGTTCTCAGTGCACCGAGCGGACAGAGTGAAAGACCTCTCAGGTAAAAGCATAGGTGGTAATGTATGTTTTATGACCAACAATTCCTGGTGTGATCAGAAGAACATACATTCTATCAAGTCTTTCTGCTATCCTGATCTGGAATTTCTCATGCTTTTGTGTCAACCATTCTGGTCACTTAACCTCATCACTTAATGCGAGGACCTCCACTTTTAATTCCAGGAACACGGAGGAGCATAAACAAGCCCTCCGTGCCCTCCACAAAACTATCAGAGCAGGGACAAGATTGAAAGACGGTTAACATCACTGACTTCAGAGAGGATAAAAACTCTGCTGTGTACAGAGCTGTCTCTCTCCTGGATGAGCTTAATAGTTTTTATGATCGTTTCGAGGGAAACAACACCGCCCTCGCGGAGAGAGCTCTCGTGGTCAGAGCTACAGAGGTTAATTCACTCTTCGTCTCTGTAGCAGATGTAACACGATCCTTCTGACAGGTGAATATCCGTAAAGCCGCCAGTCCAGACAGCATTCCTGGCTGTGTCATCAGAGTGTGTGGGAACCAACTGGCTGGTGTTTTTATGGAAATTTTCAACCTTTCCCTCTCCTTGTCTGTGATCCCCACAAGCTTTAAAACATCCACCATTGTGCCTGTACCAAAGCATTCCAAAATCACTTGCTTAAATAACTGGCATCCTGTTGCTCTGACACCAATTATCAGCAAATGCTTTGAGAGGCTAATCAGAGATTACATCTGCTCTGTGCTGCCTGCCTCACTGGACTCACTGCAGTTTGCCTACCGCAACATCCGCTCGACTGATAGTGCCATTGCATCTAAAATACACACTGCTCTCTCCCACCTGGAAAAAAGGAACATATGCGAGAATACTGTTTGTAGACTACAGCTCAGCATTTAACACCATAGTGCCCTCCAAGCTTGATGTGAAACTCCGGGCTCTGGGCTTAAACAGCTCGCTGTGCAGCTGGATCCTGGACTTCCTGTCAAGCAGACGCCAGGGGGTTAGAATGGGCAGCAACATCTCCTCATCACTGACCCTCAACACTGGAGCCCCGCAGGGCTGTGTTCTCAGCCCACTCCTGTATTCCCTTTACACACATGACTGTGTGGCAACACATAGCTCCAATGCCATCATTAAGTTTGCTGAGGATACGACGGTGGTAGGTCTGATCACTGACAATGATGAAAAAGAGAGGAGGTGCACACTCTGACACGCTGGTGTCAGGATCACAACCTCTCCCTCAACATCAGTAAGACTAAGGATGCTGTGGTGGACTTCAGGAGAAAAGACAGAGAGCACTGCCCCATCACCATTAATGGAGCACCGGTGGAGAGAGTCAGCAGTTTCAAGTTCCTCGGTGTCCACATTACTGAGGAGCTCACATGGTCCGTCCACACTGAGGCCGTTGTGAAGAAGGCTCACCAGCGCCTCTTCTTCCTGAGACGGCTGAGGAAGTTTGAAATGAACCACCACATCCTCACACGGTTCTACAGCAGCACTGTAGAGAGCATCCTGACTGGCTGCATCACCGCCTGGTACGGCAATAGCACCGCCCACAACCGCAAAGCTTCCAAAGGGTGTTGCAATCTGCCAGACACATCATCGGAGGTGAGCTTCTCTCCCTTGAGGACATCTATGACAGGCGGTGTATGAAAAAAGCTCAGAGGATCATCAGAGACTCCAGTCAACCGAGCCATGGGCTGTTCTCTCTGCTACCATCAGGCAGGTGGTATCGCAGCATCAGCACCCGCATCAGCCGACTTCATGACACCTTCTTCCCCCAAGCAATCAGAATTTTGAACTCTTGATCGCTTAAGATACATATATCAGCACTGCACTTTATTAGCCTCAGACTGGACTCTTTATGGACATTTTATACTTCTCTTAACACTCTGGCAACTGACAAGCAACCAACAGCTGAATGTTAACATAACACTTCAAATTTATTTCCACTGATTACATGGGGGGGGTTACAGTGTATTTTTTATTGTATATGGTCTTCTTATTTTGTGTATATTGTATATCGCGCCTTCCTAAAATAATTTCCTAAGTAATTTTTAGACAAAAATATTTTTTTTTGCCTAAATCATCATCTCATGATATTTGGTTCAGTTTTTTGTGTTTTCTGAAAACCTGTAAAAATGACTTAGGACATTATTTTAGGAAGGTGATGATATTATTTTTATTCTATACAGTCTTCTTATTTTGTATATATTGTATATTATTAGGTGTATATTGAGTATTGTGTTGTTTAACAAGATGTGTAAATTGTGTTATGTGTAAATCAGATGTTTATTGTAATGTCATACTGCTATGTTGCTCAGAACTGCACCCAAGACTTTCACCCACTGTTGCCCTGTTGTGTATATGGTTGAGTGACAATAAAGGGATTTGATTTGACATTGGACAACAGATAATTGGAAAAGAGTGTTATTGATCTTAACCCCATTGAGCATTTGTGGGATCAGATAGACTGTAAGATGCAAGGAGAAGTGCCCGACAAGACAGCCACATCTATGGCAAGTGCAACAGGAAGTGTGGGGTGAAAGGTCACCTGAGTATCTGGACAAACTGACAGCTAGAATGCCAAGGATCTGCAAAGCTGTCATTGCTGCACATGGAGGATTTCAAATTGTCGGCCTAATAGTAATTTTTCACGTTATTAATGTCCTGACTATACATTGTAATCAGTTGAATGCCACTTTGGTGAATAAAAGTACCAATTTATTTCCATAAGAGCAAAATCTGTACATTATTCCAAACATTTGGCAGACAGTGTATGTATGTGTGCGTGTATATATATATATATATATATGCTCTTTTTTTAATTTTTTTTTTTTTTTTTTTGAAAAATCCAAATTAATAACATTACAATAATGTATTTGGCATTTAAAATAAATGTGATGAAATGTTGAGGGTGAGTTGAGAGAATTTCAGGTGAATTTGTGGTTGTTAGAATAAGAAAAATACAAGAATATATTAACAAGAATAAAATTCAATCAACATATTATTATCATTATGTGTGCAACTCCTTGTGTGTGTGTGTGTGTGTGTGCGTGTATGTGTGTGTGTGTGTACAGGTTTAGCTATAATTGTGAGGGCCATATGCATCATGTATGGGTGGGGCATGTCCCTACCACTTATTCCTTGGGTAATTTTGTCCCCACCACTTTTTAAAATTGCTAAATATAGTTAAAAGACCATTTGTCATGCAAATAAAATTAAAGTGAATCTATAAAAATCCTCACTTTTCATGGGACTTTGGCATGAACCTCTGTAGACGTTACATCGATCAGGAATCTGGCCTAACAGCTGGCTCCATTTTCTGGGGAGCTAAAGCAGCAGGGGCACTGAGCTTAGCAAGGCACTTCCCTACGGAAGAGCTCATGCGAGCCGCTTATGTCAGAGAGGTAGCTTGCCTTGGAAAGTGGTGCTGTTTTGAATCGCTCTGTGAAGGCACTCTTAGTGTCAACAAAGAGGCCCTGCTGCGACACTGGAGTGTTGAGCAAAACAGCTTCATTCTTATTGCGAATCTCTGTCAAGTTGTGCCAGAGATGAAGCTCTATGGACACTCATAAACCTGCTGATGTCTTGGGCTGTTTTCTTAGTTACCCAGAGTGCCATATCAGTGGCGCAACACATCTCCTTAAAAAACTCGAGATCTTGCCTGTTCTCGTCCATGTTATCGAGCAGGTCAGCCTAATAGGCCTGCAAGACCGCAGCAGTGTAGACTTTGTCTATGAGCGAGGACGTGAGCTGGCATGGCTTGAATGGTTGCACCAGCTGAGCTTTCCAGCCCAGTTGGGGGAATCTCCGTATAGCCCCAGAATAGTGTTGTGAAGACCAATTCACCGGAAACATGCATTCGTGCAGAGTAGTGCAAACACCATGTTTTGACCTACTTGTCCTGCAGTTCAGGGAAAAGGGCACCGGGACTCTGTAAGAACCATTCATTGAGTCCCCTGGAGTGGGTCCCTCAAGCTGGATCTTTTCAACTGCCTGAGAGAGAACCAATGTCAGGTATTTTTGTGCAGTTTTCCTCCCTGCAGGTAAAAAATACCAACAAGATCATCGCCTGAGTGGGACCAGGCCTCACCTTCAGAGTCTGTGAATGAAATAGCAAACTCTTCTTCATCTGAATCATACATTCATAATTTGTCGCTTCCATGTGTGCTTCGCCTGGGCATATAATGCAGCGCTCGTGCCCGCCAGACAGAGGGCTATAACGCTCAGAATGTGGAAAGCATTTGCGACACGTCATCTTGAAAAAGACGTTGTAAAGCAAATGTCTCTTTTATGTGCTTTATACTCAGTAAAACACACAACAATCACAATGCACTAACTTTTCAAACGCATTAATTATAGGAGTTTTTGCTGATGACATGCAGAAATATCCATCACACATTGAGACATGGAGCTGTTGCTTCAAACATTAAAAAGAAGAAGGTTTTTTACAATGTGTAATTCAAGTTATATCAACCACAATGAGGGTGTTTAGTCACAAGCCAGCACTGGTTTAGTAAGGTCCCTGTTTCCAACTGTATTTAATTATACATATAATTATTTTTATTCATCTTGCTATTTCATTCGATGAGCTTGTTTGTGTTTTATACAATACCACTGTGATTTTATAAGTTAGTATAATATGACAATTGACCATGTGTAGCAGGTTGATTGATCACAATGGTTTCAATCTCTCTCTCTCTCTCTCTCTCTCTCTCTCTCTCTCTCTCTCTGTGGACCAATCAGGATGTAACTGCATGCTATATAGGCAGGGGGGTGTGCCCTCTTGACACGTTGTACTCCTCGCTGCCGGAGGCACATTTCCGCTTTGGATTCTTTTGCGTCCGCGGTGCAGTTACGGTAATTTGACAGGTAATACAATATGGCTAATTTGTTTGTTACCTATAGGCTTCGTGTGTTAGGATGGGTATTACAGCGTGCAGTGTCTCCCTGTTACAAACCCAATCCTTCCTGTAACTGAATCGGGTTGAGTTTTGCTGTTGGCTCCGTGTAGCTGTACAATCGGCACTGTTGGTGTGAAGCTCCCTGACGGGTATGTATATTAGTTGGCATCGCGGGTATATCTTGTTTAATCATAAACAGTTATTGAATTTGGCTTGTTTTTTCACGTCAGGGTTGTAAACTGCTTCGCTTGCGCTGGTATCTGCACTAGCCCTTTCCTTCTATGCCATGCTGCTGTTTTGTCTCAACTGATTTCTGTTTTAACCATGGACTGTTCGACGGGTGGTAGCTACATGAGCTCACCTTAGGCAAATAACGCCTCTAAGCGCCCTTTTAGCGCTAGGATTCGTTGTCCAACTGGGTGTTTGTGGGGCTGTGTTTGAGTGATGGTAACACGGCCGATCGTTTTGTGTGTGTGTGTGTGTGTGTGTGTGTGTGTGTGTGTGTGTGTGTGTGTGTGTGTGTGTGTGTGTGTGTGTGTGTGTGTGTGTGTGTGTGTGTGTGTGTGTGTGTGTATAGAGTGGGGTTTATGTTTATTTGTTAGATTGTGATTTTTATTTTTGTTTGGTTCCTTTATATTTCCTTTGTTTAAGTTTTGACAAAAATACTTTTTATTTCTGTTGAAACTTTATGATCTGTCAATTTTTGGTTATTTTTGGTTAGGCACTAGGCAGCTATTAAGTCATCTTTGCTGCCTATATTTGCCTCGTAACGAACTTGTTCATTTATCTTTGGTTTACTGATTGAGTTTCCCCCAATAATTGAATGTTCTTCTCCCATAGTTGCTGAGTGCCGAAGGTGGTGGTGTCGGTGTCGTCGGGTGGTGGTGTCTTCCTGTGTGTTGTGTTTTCCCTCTTGTTTCTCTTTTGAGTTTTGATTTTTTTTCTTGTCACTGTGCGCGTGTGTGTGGTCACGTGTGATTAGGGGGGATCCTGTTTGAGATCCTGCACCCCTTGACCCTGTCCCTTCACTGGTAAGGCCTCAACACTCATTTTTCCTATTTTTATGAGTCTGGTACTTTATGTTTGTTTTTTTGTAATTGTATAAATAAAAAGATTGTCTTTTAACATAACCACGTCTCTGGCTTCGTGCATAAGTCGAATCTGTGTGCTTTCTGCATTTGGTGGTTTAACTATCGAATTAGTTAAGTTTTATTCTCGGGGTGAAATTCCCCGGGTGGCGTAGCCGGTGTCTTCCTTGAGCTCGGGCGTTATATTATAAAAAAAGTTATATTATAATTTTCACTTTCAATATGAATATCCCTGTGGGCTTTATGACATCACAACACAGAACGTGCATGTGTTATACCCGTAGAATAAACTGGTGAAGATTTCTTAAGTAGTGTCTTCATACAATGGTGTTATGCTAGTGAAATTATGTTTCCTTTTAAACGCAAAGGCACTGACTATAGCTATGGCAACATAAGTGCAAAATTAAATCAGGTAGTTGGGAATTGCTACACAATACATGTTAATAAATATTGCTCTTACCCCTTGATCTAGATAAGAGATGTTTAAGATTTATTTACATTTACAATTAACTTATAAAGGGGAGACTGGGGCTTGTCACAAATGCTAAGATGTGACCCAATTTAGCTCACCCAAATCTAAGATTGTCCTGTTTTCCTTATAATTATCTAAATTGCCTTCCAAAAAAATAGAAAATTACATTGAAGATTACTATCTCATGTTTGGTTATTATCTGACAAAATTAAGTTATTTTTTAAGTTACTTTTATAAATAACAGATGTCTTTTGGATGAAACTTCACTGAAAATCCCAAGGTACATCTCGTTAAAGTATAGGGTTGGAACCCAGGTGTTCTGGTCAAATTTGCCCATTGGCCTCTATCCATCATGGCTTCCTAATAATCCCCTATATATGAATTGGCCACATCACTGTACATTCCTCTCCACCAACAGCTGGTGTGTGGTGGGAATTCTGGCGCTTCATCCAGGTGGATGCTGCACACTATACTATGTTGAGGGCTTTGAATGTCTAGAAAAGCGCTATATAAATGTAATGAATTATTATTATCCTGAAAAAGTCCTGAAAATGCAATTTTTTTTTTTTTTTTTTATTAAACAAAATAGAAATGTACATTTATAATAGTGCAATTCACTATTATAAATCAATATAATAAACTGCAAATCAATAGACAGAAAATCAAGGCCCATTAGCCCCTTCAGACCTTCTGTCCATTGGAATGGACATCACATGTTTTTGTGTGTAAACCAAATAAAACAATGCTTTTATAATATGAATATTGCTGATCACCCAATCACAATGAAAACAAAACCCCCTATCTTAATCTGAGTGAGTTTCTGGCATCACATCAGACTAGACAGGAGGAGGAGTGGAATTTCTGTTCATGGTAGTGTCTTCAACTGTTAAAATCTTAATATCAAGAGATATTATTCAAAGTTCATTTGAAGATCTTTCAGAGTTGTAGAACACTGGATTTTTGTTATGTCCCAATGGAAATCAGGTGTTGAAAGAATCTCATTGCTTAGTATCAGTATGCCAGGTGGTGAAATTTGTGCAAGCATTTCAGAGATAAAAACTATGCAACAATTTGATAAATAATTGTTTTTATAATGTCTAAAATATATCCAATACGTAACTTGTGATAACATCAAGAAATTATTTTTGTTACAACATTGGCTTATAGAGATCAGCCAGAGCAAGGAGCACCGAAGCATCTTTTAGACACAGCTGTCATTTCAGGTTATTCTTATTTTTATTACAGCAGATTTTACCAGAGACCCCCAATTCACGACATATTTTGATGTTCTGACACTCTTTCAATTTACTAAAATTAATGTTTTTATTTAACATAAAATGTGCTTATTTTATATTTAAAAATGTATGGTGTAATTTAGTAATATAGAGCCAATTCAAATCTAAACACCATACAATTCTCAAACAAACTTGTTTATGCTAGTATGCTATAGTGTGATTCTAAAACAAAGAGTGCACATTGCCATGCAAAGCAGTACACTGGGTCTCGAAACAGCTAGTACAGGAGAAATCAGAATCCAAGTTGGTCTCCGTCTGGCTACGGAGTAATTCAATTGCAAAGAGTGTCCATGTAATGGATATTGGAATTTTTAGAAACACCATGTCCCATGGCAGATTCTTTCAGCTCCGTTCACACTTGCATTTCGTCAAAAGTTTGGAGAAGCTGCTACAATGCACACAACCGAATATTTATCAAATCAACCAGCAATTACACATGAAAACACCCTCAAACGCACACAGACATACAGTATACACACATACACAGACTCACACCGCATGCAAGGAACAAAAAGAACCAAACACATTTTTTGAGACTTGATCTTGCCATACCAGAACCTTTTTTCTACATTCTTATTGAATTATTTATTGCTACAGTATGTATGTTCTTTTCAAAAACTTTAATAGTTGACATTGTTCACATGTATGATTAACACACTAAAAATATGAGGAATCCTGTTAAAAGTGTCTTGAAATTTTGTGGTGCTTCAGTCGTGCTGTACATCAACTGGGTAAGAAAATCTTTTGCTCAGTGGAAAAAAAAATCATGTCTGAAGGGATTAGGTACATTAATACTAATAGTACAAAAGAAATACAACTGTTGTGATCAAAATTCAATCACAACTATAAAAATTAACTTGAAGGATAAACATGAATACATTTTTAAATGAACTTAGAAGCCACTAGAAAGTGAATACTTTTGCAATCTTTGCACAGTTGGCTTTTTATAAAAGTGCAACATATCATTCCAGTACAGAAGAGCTGTATACAGTACAGAATAACAGTACATATTGCCATAAAGTCATCAGACTAGCATGAAATTGAAGGGATGGGAGATCACATGAGCCCTGAAAAGAGTTGAAAAAAGACTCAAGAGTTTGTACTAAAATAAGGAAACTTTTTGGAATTTAAAGAACTGACACTGCTACCTTATCTGGCCCATTTAACCTGGCATTACCATATCAGATTATATTATGTTATTACTGCTAAAATAGTCAGTAAAATCGTTAAGCTATTTATTTTATAAGAGTATGAATGTAGATTTTGAGAAAGAAGGTGAAACAGAGAGACCCATGTGACAAAGACGCACAGCGTGATTACGTCAGGCCGTAGCCCATAATGCACTTTTAGAGGAACTTTTTTTTCACCGGAATGTACCATTTCCATTGTAATAGGGTTGTGCTATTCCTTCGCACGTCCAACTTAATGAAAATTGTAACATACACAAGAAGGTGTTTTTTAGAAGTAAAATATATATAACACATATTGTAAAAATATTTTCTTATTTATTTGCAAAATAATGTATGGTTAATTAAGTTTGAGCGCAGATGATTTGGGGAATGTACCCATCCTTTATAATGGTATACTCCAGCGTTCTGCGCACTCGCTCCTTTCTCTCAGCGATCCGCCGCAATGAGGTAAGAGCTCGAGACCTGCTCCAACAAAAATCACCAAAGTCGCAGAAAATACTATAATATTCCCACATAATTTGCCAGAATGTTGACCGTGAAGGTGTTGATTTAGGAACCCATCTTTAGTTGATGTTATGGGGTTTGTATGTGAGTTTTAAACCCCAGTGTTTCGTGAAATGTGTAGGCCTCAATCGGTTTCGTGCTCCACGTTGTCTCGTGCTCGGCCCAAATAAATGCATTATTCTGACATTTATTAAAGCTGTCTTATAAAGATGCGGACATCACATGCTAACTGTTAAGTAAATTAAAACCACTCGCTTTTACTCCGTTAGCTTTATTATTTATAAAGATTGTGCCATGTGCGAGCATAGTATGTGGCTTGTTTTGAACAGTGTGTCATGATATTGTCATCGTTTAATGGTCCGTGCATTATAATATAATTCTACTGAAGTAGCTTAGAGTACCATGTAAGTACCGTGGTATATGAATACTATAGTTGTAAAGACGTTTTGGTTAATTATCTGTGTTGTATGTGCGTAAATGTTTAACTGACCAAATAGTCACATAAGATCTCAAATGTGTCTATCTTAATGTGTATTGAATGTTTTCAGCATGCTCAGGCTGCAGAAGCGCTTGGCGTCCAGCGTCTTGCGCTGTGGCAAGAAGAAGGTCTGGCTGGACCCCAATGAAACCAACGAGATCGCCAACGCCAATTCCCGTAAGACATTTACTACATCCAACAAGTGCTGAGTTTTTAATTGGGGTTTTTTCACGTTGTCTCAAAGGAAGCATCTTACAATGATGACCGTTTTACTCTGCCTCAGTTTGTTCCAAACCCATATGGATAATTCCTGTGGAACATGCACCAAAAAAAATGTTTAGTAGAATGTTCATGCTGCTCTTTTCCACATTATGAAAGCATTTGGTGACCAGTGGCTGTCAAGCTGCTAGAAGAAATGCTGTAAAACTATTGTATAAGTAGGTAGTTCGAAAATGGATAAGCACAAGTTAGATATAGCAGTAGCAACTAACTCATCATAAAGCTATCATAACTCATTAATATACAACTATGATAATTTTATTATATGTTATCCTTTTGAAGCTTGGCAGGCCTTGCCCCAATTAAGGGTGTACTTGTACTAGGGCCTGTTGCCTTGTACCGTGCCCAAGCAGAAGAAAAGTGTTCTCGCATAGCACAATGGAGTCCATCATTGTAACGTTACTTTGTGACTTAATTGGAGTCGTTTGGGGCACTGTGACACACGGCCCTCTCACATGCCTAATTGTCGACAGCATCATACCACTGGAATTTATCCTGCCAGATATACGGTGTTCATCCCATACCTTCAGATACTGAACCATTGCTCAATGGTGGTTTGGGGTCCATGAGCACGAAGATAGTTGTGAGTTTTACCAAATATATCAGAGTTCTTGTCTGTATCCAGTTGTTCCTGTATACTGGTCTGCCCAAATTTCCAGTAAACGATGCACCTATGCCGTAGACCAAAGTGATCCCTTTGTCCAGTCGCGTCATTGACGTCATGTTTCCAGTTCCGTGCTCGGTTCACAGTTTGCGATCATGCTAGATGTGTACCGTGCTTGAGCCCAACTGAACCATGCATGAACAGTTCAGCGTATCGGGCACGGTTCGGAGCATTCACACTAGTCAAACGAACTGAACTTTGGTGGTCAGATGTGCTCTTGCATGGTACTGATCATCTAGTGTGAGTACACCCTTCCTTTGTATGGATTAGAGCAGCTTACCTAAGACTTTTAAATTGTGTCAAGCTGCTGTTTTCTATTCAATGCTTGCTTACAGTAATGAGAAGGATCTCTCCGTACACGGGTCTGTGCTAATGTACTAATCATCTGTTCTTGGTTCTCTTGTTAGGCCAGCAGATTCGTAAACTGGTGAAAGATGGTCTGATCATCAAGAAGCCTGTCACTGTTCATTCTCGTGCCCGCTGCCGTAAGAATACATTGGCACGTCGTAAGGGGCGCCACATGGGCATTGGTATGTTGAGCCTCGTGGCATTTTCTTTTTTTAATTTATATATACTAGTTCCAAGAAATGTTATAAAATGTTTAGGTGTCAGATTTGCCGACACCGGTCAGTTGAGTCCTTGTTTTGATTTCTTTTGGATAATTGCTGTCAGGTAAGAGGAAGGGTACAGCTAACGCCCGCATGCCAGAGAAGCTTTGCTGGATGCGTCGCATGAGAATCCTGCGCCGTCTTCTGCGTCGCTACAGGGAGTCCAAGAAGATTGACAGGCACATGTAAGTCACCTGTTTGCCATGCTTTGTGAGTAAATCTCATTGAGAAAATGTTCAGGTCAAATTTCTCCCCAAAATCCCAAACACATTATAGTTGGGATAAATTATTACCATTTTCATGGTAATATGAGAATGTGGTAGAATTTGTTGTATTGCCTTTTATTCTCAGTGAAGAATCTCATTGAGTCACTACAGTATTCAAATCAGAATCGAATGTTCTAGATGCATTACAGAAATCAATGTTGGAAGATGCTCTTTATTTTGGGGAATTTAACTAAACCAATTATTGTCCTAAAAAAATGGGCTGAATTTTCTTCATGCAATTTCATGCATTTTGTTTCTGAGCTGTTCACATACTCACGGGCTACATCAGCATTTTAATAGTTGTGGTGCATTTGTTTATGATTTCAGGTACCACAGCCTGTACCTCAGAGCTAAGGGTAATGTGTTCAAGAACAAGCGCATCCTCATGGAGCACATCCATAAACTGAAGGCTGACAAAGCTCGCAAGAAGCTCCTGTCGTAAGTTGAACTGCACTAGCAGCTAATGGGCAATTTTCAAATAAGATTTCTCAAACTTATGTTCTACTTGAGTGCAAATTTAATGTTTCATTTGGCTGCTTTAGTAGTATTACATGGATTTATAAAATGGTATTACTGGAGTTTTAAATATATTGAAATGAATTTAGTTGGTACAAAAACTTTCAAAAGTGTTTATGTAATGGCTGATCATATTTTAACTTCTCACACAGTGACCAGGCCGAGGCTCGCCGCTCTAAGACCAGGGAGGCCCGGAAGCGCCGTGAGGAGCGTCTGCAGGCCAAGAAAGAGGAGATCATCAAGACTCTGTCAAAGGAGGAGGAGACCAAAAAATGAGCATTCATGTCAAACTTGTTTAAGTTGTAATAAACATCCACAAAACTTTGACTCTGTGCTGTTTATGTTCCTGGCAGATTTTTTTTCCAAAGTGACTTGTACAAAAGGTATGTTAGATAAAAAGCAGTACATGTAGCTGAGGAACACTTGTTGCATGGAGTCTAAGAACACTCTTGCTTTTGATTTATTTTCTATAAATCAGGCTGTTGGGATGTGATGTACTATAAAATTATAACTAACTTTTAGCCCCAGCATTAATGGTGAAAAACAGAGTTGCCACGACAGCAATGATGTTTCTAAACCAGCTGCTGCGGAAGTGACTAAATTTGGCATCTTTTTCTCCCATGACTGCTGTAACCTACTTCGTTTTTTTTTTTTTTTAAATTGAATTTTTTTTTTAATATTTATTGCTTTTGAAACAAATATTTGCTTTGGGCTACCATTCACAGATACTTAAGTGTACCCCTAATAGCAGTTTACTCATACATTCTGTACCCAGAAATGTGAAAGGGATCTATTGCTATTACGATTTAGTTGATTTCATGAAAAATGATTTGCTACTTGCTAGTCGGCAGCAGGCGGTGTAAGACGTGGGAAATTCTGTTTTCTTTTAGAGAGCATATGATTGGGCGAAAATGTGAGGTGGCCCATGGTATTAATGTCTAGTAGTATAGCGCTCTGAATATGGAAATGCAGTGTACCGCTGTTTCTGTACCATAATATTTTATACAGTGTAAGATTTGTTGTTACCAAGGCGTACAATTTATCACACATAAAAATAACAGAATAACAAAGAAAACATCATTTCTAAGCAAGCATAAGTGGTCTTTGCAGTGCAAAGCTTTATTTGTACACGTGACATTTACATTGTTATAGTTTTTGATTTGGCTTATCTGGAGATCAAATGTGATTTTTGTCTTTTCTGTGTTTATTTGGTAGAACAAAACTAAAGTAAAAAAAATAAAAAGGTATGCAGTACTAATTCACTTGGGAAAATATATATTAACAGTGCATCCGGAAAGTGTTCACAGCGCTTCACTTTTTTCACGTTATGTTATATTCTTTTTGCCATTTAGTAAATTCATTATTTTCCTCAAAATTCTACAAACAATACCCCATAATTACAACGTGAAATCAGTTTGATTGAAATCATTGCAAATTTATTAAAAATAAAGAACGAAACAAATCACATAAGTATTCACATCCTTTGCTCAATACTTTGTTGAAGCACCTTTGGCACCAATAACTGTCACAAGTCTTTTGTGTATGATGCTACAAGCTTGGCACACCTATTTTTGGCAGTTTCTCCCATTCTTCTTTGCAGGACCTCTCAAGCTCCATCAGGTTGGATGGGGAGCATCAGTGCACAGCCATTTTCAGATCTCTCCAGAGATGTTCAATCGGGTTCAAATCTGGGCACTGGCTGGGCCACTCAAGGACATTCACAGAGTTGTCCTGTAGCCACTCCTCTGTTATCTTGGCTGTGTGCTTAGGGTCGTTGTCCTGTTGGAAGATGAACCTTCGCCCCAGTCTGAGGTTCAGAGCGCTCTGGAGCAGGTTTTCATCAAGGATGTCTCTGTACATTGCTGCATTCATCTTTCCCTCGATCCTGACTAGTCTCTCAGTTCCTGCAGCTGAAAAACATCCCCACAGCATGATGCTGCCACCACATTTCACTGTAGGGATGGTATTGTCCAGGTGATGAGCGGTGCCTGGTTTCCTCCAGACATGATGCTTGCCATTCAGGCCAAAGAGATCAATCTTTGTTTCATCAGACCAGAGAATTTTGTTTCTCATGGTCTGAGAGTCCTTCAGTTGCCTTTTTGGCAAACTCCAGGTTTGTGCCTTTTACTGAGGAGTGGCTTCTGTCTGGCCACTCTACCATACAGGCCTGCTTGGTGGTGTGCTGCAGTGATGGTTGTTCTTCTGGAAGGTTCTCTCTCCACAGAGAAACGCTGTAGCCCTGTAGCAGCTGTGTGCAGAGGCAAACAGAGATGTGGAGGTGAGCATGAATATGGCAAATGTGAGCAAGATACAAACCCTAAGTGCTGTAATTGCGGAGGTGATCATAGCGCGGGACATGGAGGTTGTTTAGTGAGGAAAAATGCAGTGAAAGTTGAAAATGTCAGAGTGGAAGAAGGAATATCATACGCTGAAGCTCTCAAGAAGGTAAAACAGACAACCAAATTTATAGAAGCTAAGGCAACAATTCCACAACAAAAAGTTATGTTGCAAGAGCAAAGTAAAGAGAAAGAAGTGATTGTAAAGGTTCATTCATGGCAGAAGTGGTGAATTGTTCTGCCCAAACCGAAAGTAGGACAGAAAGAATTAAAATGATTATCAGAGCTGCTGAAAAGTACTTGGAATTAGAGGACGTTAATGTAGATATGATAAATGAAAGGCTTAAGATGCAAACAGTCAGACAGTAAATAGTCAGACAGCATGTGGTGGTTCATAATTTTGAGGCTGTGAATACTTATGGTCTCCATGGTACAGCAATGGTCATATCTGTCTGGGCCTCATGCAGTACTTTGTTGTGTTCACTGCATATTTGTTTCATAATGGAAATTAGTGTTGTCAGTGAAGGTTTCTGTCTATCTACAGGATTGTATGTTAATTTAATGAAATTTGATTCAAAAGCAGACTGGTTCTGATCTGTGGATTTAACAGTATTACAACTGATGAGCACTGAATATTTAACATTTTCATTCTCATGAGAGTTTTTAAGTGTGTCACATTTACTTTCAGACAATTTGAGGAAAGACAGCAAACACAATATCAGAGTTCACAATGGAATACTAGTTTTCTACTCTCGGCCAAATGTTTGGAATAATGTACAGATTTTGCTCTTATGGAAATAAATTGGTACTTTTATTCACCAAAGTGGCATTCAACTGATCACAATGTATAGTCAGGACATTAATAATGTGAAAAATTACTGTTACAATTTAAAACAATTTTTTTCCCAGAACTTCTTAAACTACTTCAAAGAGTTCTCATCCAAAAATCCTCAATGTGCAGCAATGACAGCTTTCAGATCCTTGTCAATCTAGCCGTCATTTGTCCAGATTTTCAGGTGACTTTTCACTCCGCACTTCCTGTAGCACTTCTCACGCACCTTACAGTCTAGTTGATCCTGTTAACTAAAGTAGCCTTACTATGAGTTGAAGGATAAATTAGGTGTATGCCTGGCTAAATAGATGAGTCTTTAGTCTAGACTTAAACTGAGGGAGTGTGTCTGCATCCCAAACAGTGCTAGGGAGACTATTCCATAGTTTAGGTGCCAAATAGGAAAAGGATCTACGTCCTTTTGTGGATTTTTATAGTCTTGGAACTATTACCAGGCCAGAATTTTATGATCGTAATGAACACAACATCATATTTATTTATTTCAAGCCATCCCCCACTACCAGTTGAAGAGTGTGGGCGAAACACTGAAGACGCTGTATTCTTGCCATAGCAGCATCCAGGGATTGCTGCTCTTCTTGGCTTAGATCATTCCAGAGCTGAGGATCATCAAGTTGGTCCTCATCATGTGTGTCTTGTTCAGTGGGGAAGCACACAGTCAAGGCTATCTTTAGAGATAAATTAGACTATGATAATGCCGCTAACATAATGTTAAAATCATCACCGATGGCTCACTGATTCTTTCACCAGTGTGTGGGCCTTTGAAATGTTTGCAGACCAGTAAATTAGAATTAAGTTTAATACTCTCATCAGTTGCCTCAATTAAGTGTACAGTTACTCCAAGATACCACCTCATTTTTCTGTCGGACCAAATATCCACTGTGACATACATTTTTTGTGTTGCTTAATGCAGTTTTTAGCTTGTTGCATCACTCCACAGCAAGATTTTCTACTTTTGAGGCCACTGTTCTGCGACACATTGGGGTGTACTTCTGGTCAACCACTGAGAGAAAGTGACGAAAACTGTTGTTTCTATGAATGACAATATTCAGAATAAATACATATAAAATTAATTTGGACTAGTTTAAAATAAGTATTTTACAAGTAGAATAATAAACATTATTACATGGCTCTACTACATATCATATTTATTTGGCAAGTAGATGTGTAATAAGTGGGATAATGTATATTTAGGATAGATATTCCTTTAACCAATGAAGCCATGACTACTCGCATTTCCAGTCATTCTAAAATCATTACTATATACACACACCTAAAGGGTTATTAGGAACACCATACTAATACTGTGTTTGACCCCCTTTCGCCTTCAGAACTGCCTTAATTCTACGTGGCATTGATTCAACAAGGTGCTGAAAGCATTCTTTAGAAATGTTGGCCCATATTGATAGGATAGCATCTTGCAGTTGATGGAGATTTGTGGGATGCACATCCAGGGCACGAAGCTCCCGTTCCACCACATCCCAAAGATGCTCTATTGGATTGAGATCTGGTGACTGTGGGGGCCATTTTAGTACAGTGAACTCATTGTCATGTTCAAGAAACCAATTTGAAATGATTCGAGCTTTGTGACATGGTGCATTATCCTGCTGGAATTAGCCATCAGAGGATGGGTACATGGTGGTCATAAAGGGATGGACATGGTCAGAAACAATGCTCAGGTAGGCCGTGGCATTTAAACGATGCCCAATTGGCACTAAGGGGCCTAAAGTGTGCCAAGAAAACATCCCCCACACCATTACACCACCACCACCAGCCAAATTGAACAGGTGGTCCTAATAATCCTTTAGGTGAGTGTAAGATTCACATGGTTTACATTTTTTTAATTAATTTTGGTATATTTCAGTGTTATAGATGGGCAAGGAGGAGGTGGGAACCGGCGACAGTCAACATAAAGTTTATTGTAAAACTCGCATGCATTGCGGCCGTGTGCACCTCTCTCTCTCAAACTGGCATCTCTGGCCCCCCTTTATCTTGCTCTCCCGCTGATCATCTGATTCAGCGCCGGCCATGCACCCCCACGACCCGGCCAGCCCTCCTCTTTGTCGCATTCAGTTATGTCCATTTTGCTTACATATGAAAGAAATTCTCTCTCAGCTTGTCTTTTTCAAATAATTTTTCCATTACTTTGGTCAGATTTTAGCTTTCAAAAATCTACAAATTCCATGTATTCTGTCAGTAAACAAGATGTCATAACCGAGATAATAAATATAGCCAAATGCGTGAAAGAGGACCAGTGTGTCTGCAAAAGCATGAGTGCGTTTACATGCACATTCTAACCTATTATGCTCAAAAAGGCACCAACATGTGCGGTCACAATAAATGGCATTCCTCTATCGAGGTCATACAACGGCATAATAATAAACCGGGTAGATTTTGCCCATTACACTAATTGCTATAACATGTTAAATGTTAAATGATACTGACCACAGTAAAATAGTTTGTGGTTCTATATGCAGACTTTGTTAGCCTGTAAATCTGAACCATAGCTGATGTATATGTTTTAACAACTTACCTCTGTCTGTGGGTTTTCAGATGCCTCACAAATTTGGATGTTGTCGATGAGGTGTCTATAATATTTGAACCACAGGTTCTACATGTTGCAATCATTTGTTGCCTTTTACACTGTATTCTTTATATCCAAATTATATCAACTTTGGTATCATTTTTGCTGTGTCCTAGTTCTTAAATATCCTTTCGTGGAAGCTGATTGGTTGGTTGTCTGATTGGTTGAATATGGAGCGTTGAAATGCAGATTTGAAAATCAAACAAATCGTTTATTTGGGAAATTAACTGTTGATTTACTGCACATTTCTTTAAATGTACAACTCTTTTTTTTTTTAGAAAGTTCAAGTCTTTCCAAGTCAGAGGGCTCAAGTCCAAGTCATTGCTGTCAAAGTCTAAGTCGAGTCGCAAGTCTTTTTTGATTCTGTCGAGTTGAGTCGCGAGTCATCAATTTTGTGACTCAAGACCGAGTCAAGTCCAAGTCACGCGGCTCGAGTCCACACCTCTGCCAAGCAGGACCGCAGCTGGATCTGGCAGGCTCTGGTAACCTTGGGATATTAATCATATGTATATTTAACACATAGAATAATATTAGTGTAGATGCCATTCAATTTATAGCAGAGTTATAAAATATAAGAAGTGTGTACAGTTCCAGAAGACCTGGCCAGTGCAGCGTAACTACGGGTTTAGGGATAAATTAAGAGTATGGCTGGCTGAATAGATGAGTGTTTAGTCTATATTTAAGTGAGAGAGTGTGTCTGAGACCCGAACAATGCTAGGAATAATATTCTATAGTCTAGGAACCAAAAAGAAAATGGATCGACCTATTTTGATATTATAGGTACAATCACTAGAACATAATTTTGCAACGGTAGTGAATGTGGTTGATTATAGCGTGATAGAAGGTCACTTAAGTACTGAGGAGCTAGACCATACAAAGCTTTGTTGGTAATAAACAGAATTTTAAATGATAAAACAAACCTTATTAAAAACACTGTGGCAATGATAAAATGGGGCGGATAATCCAGTCCTGAGATCAAAAACGCACAATTTAGTTTTTTGGCTACATAAATAGAAAGCATGGCGTAACTTTGCAATGTTTCTGAGGTGGAAGAATGCTGTTCTTTCGGGGGTTTGAGATTGATGCAATATTCAGTGTAAAAGCAGAGGGAAAAAACAGATGCATGTAGTAGAAAAGTGATAAAAGTAGAAAAATGCAGAAAAGTGTCACGGCATCGACACAATGTGATGTTACTGTTGTAACCTCCGTTCCCTGATGGAGGGAACGAGACTTTGTGTCCCTCTTGCCACAACACTCTACTAGCTGCTGAAATGGCTGGACCTTGTCTCGGCTCCTCAGCACAAAACCTGAATGGAGTGGGCATTCCAGCTCCTTTTATACCCGTATGTCCAGGGGAGTGGCATGCAAATTACACTCGCTAATTCTCATTGGCCTTTTTTCCAAGAATGGGAGGTGTTCGGGGCTCTCAAAAGTGACCCCTAGTGTCACTACATCGAATGGGAATGGAGGTTATGACAGTAACCATGACGATTTTGAGCCCCCTTTATTCAGGGACACATTATTCCATTTCTGTTAGTCACATGTCTGTGAAACTTGGTCAGCTTATAGTTGTTGAATCTTTTTATGTTCATACAAATATTGAAACATTTTTAGTTTGTTGAATATAAAAGCAGTTCAAAGTGAGAGGACGTTTCTTTTTTTATACGTTGTTAATATATATTCTCCATTTTTTTAAATTACTTTTGAAGCAGTTATACCTGTGCTAATAATCTACAGTTTATATTTTTGCTTTATACCTGTGAATAAATTAACATGTTTATTTGTGGTTTAAGCAAATAATAATAATAATAATAATAATAATAATTGATGCTATCTTGCTTAATGTTGCTTAAAACACAGCAAATGGCTCTTTTAGTTTGTTTAATACACTCCCAATGTAATCAAACTTGCAAACATGGATGTGTTTTTAAGGATACGCTTCTTTGCTGAAGCATGCAGGGAGAGGGAGTCCACTCACTGACTTGTGCCAATTAGAACAGCAAATCATTGGTTTAGGGATCCAGAGCAGGAGAGATGAATACGCGATCCTGAAAGTGTAAAATTCAGATGTTGTTGAGATGCCTAGATATCACACGTAAATCTCTGAGATGTCTGTTTTAGATCTTTTCATCTGGAAAGCATCACAATCTAATCTGCTAAACATCTGCTAAAGATCTTAAAAAGATCAGATTTACAAACATTCTAAATTATAAATGTGTCAAAGAGATCTGCTGAATGTCTTATTGACATCAAAGATATATTGACATATGTCTTGTAGACGTATTGCAGACGAGCAAACCGTGTTAAAAATGTGTCTTCTGCATCAAATAGATGTTTGGGTGATGTATGTGTGCTATCAGGGTGGGCTTTAGTTTATATGCCCGCAATGACGCAAGGATAGGGCATAAAGCCAAGCATCACCTGCCGATCAAATTGTCAAATAGGGTTTCACGGTCACCACCCCTAAGAGGAGCTCCCACAGAGTCAGTTACTGACACAGCATCGTCAACGACAGTTATCAACATGAAACGAAACTGTGGTTATTTACGTACAACTGAGAATTCTGCTCTATGTGTTAACAGCTCCAAATGTTCTTCTTGCCATTGGACAGGGATGAACCCAGTGCAACGCTGAGTACTCGGTGGCAAACAGGGCGGAATAACTGAACATACTGATTGACAACAAAGTCGACAGCATTGGGAGTAAAGTTGCAACTTTAAAATGTTTTTTTATTTATTTTTTTATTAAAGTGTGATCAGTAGATTTGATAATTTTCATGCATACAGAAAAAAGTGTGTCCAGCATTACAGAGTAAACCTATTGTCACTGCTTCTTTCAAACATCAACCCAAACTACAGTACATGCCGAGTTTTAGTGCTTCATCAAAGATGTACAATATTTTACATCAGAAATTTCAGTCAGCAATATATTGAAATATTTAACATAAAATTCTCAATTTTATCAGAAGACACAATAATTAGTGACACATCAGTGACATATCAAATGCCAATACATATTTAATCGTATGTGGTAAATGATGTACCAACCCAATAAACCAGAGTGCTGTAGCACATCAAACATGAACTATACATGTCAAACGTTCCCAGTGTATACATGATATGGTGCTCTGGCAGAGCTTATTTTTTGATTGAACAATAAATAATAGAATAAAACAGACAAATAAATAAATACCTCCAAAAACACAGTGATTTTGGTTCATATCTCAATGATCTTATCATTTTAACAAGTCAAACTGATACGATCATCTTAAGAAAAACATCAAATCATTATTGCCTGTTCAAAGCAGATTAAACTGCTATATAAAGAGCAATACTATTGACAATGTACACAAAATAATGGACATAAACAGTTAAATAAGACATGCACACATGAAACACGGAATATCTATTAATTAAAAACTATTATTCAATTGCTTGCTACATATTTGCTGTGTGTGTTTGAGGTTTCTCATTGTAGTGCATGTTAAGTTCATCTATATCTCATACTCTTGACATAAGGCATGTGCTTTGTGCTGAGTGCTGAGAGGAGATGTCAACAACACTCAAAACAGACTCCTCAATAGTCATCTCACTCTGCTCCCAACATTACAATGAACACAACTGGACAAGAGCCTTACTGTGCTTCTATTAGACAGAGCGAGAGAGAGAGAAGTGTGTGTGTGTGTGCGAGAAACAGAGAATAAACAAGTGAAGAAATCAAAAGGAAGACAATTATTTTTGAATATACTATGAATAATGTATTCATAATCAATATGTTTTTCATAATGAAAAAATGAAAGAGAAGTTTTGCATTGCTTCATTATAGTATAAAGTCCACACAAGCTTTTCATTCATCAAACTATTGCATGCTTTTCTGTTTTTATTGTTTTTTAATTATGTAGAACACAATGCAACCAAACAATCCATCCGGTGACTCTAAGGTCAGAAACATACTCGACACCTGTACATCAATGCAAATGCTTCTAGGTTTCACTGCATTCAAAATGTGTAACTTAAAAGTAAAGTCATTTGTAATGTGTTTACTTTTGCTACCAAGTAATTAGTTAAGTAATGTAATTACAATTTTAGGGAAGTTATTTTATGGGAATAATTAGTAATATGTAATAGATTACCTTTTAAGTAATTTACCCAACACTGGTCAGAACACAATTCATAATACAGCACAAGTATGCGTTGCATTCTCAGTATTGCCACAGGGGGTGCTATCAATCTATCTATCTATCTATCTATCTATCTATCTATCTATCTATCTATCTATCTATCTATCTGACTATCTGTCTGTCTGTCCATTTTGGGGTCACGCTGTCCTCTTGTTTATATCTGTAAGAGTTCAGAGGTCGGAATGCAGGCCATGCAAAGTCGCATGAACTTCTGTTTCCCTGCTGATCTCCTGCATGTCTCACCGCAGGTTTCTGGTATCTGGTGCTCTACAGGTAAAGCGTGTGTGTGTGGGGATGCATGCTCGATCAGTTGCTGCAGTGTGTTACACATGGAGAGGTGAAGCAGTTTCATTCCATATGTTCTCTCACGTTTCCCGTTCAGGACGCACAAAAACAGGCCTCATATCTCCTCCAAACACCTTTGGGGAACCAGACCACGCTTCTTACTACTGCTCAACTTCAGGAAACCATCATTCTCTTCTCCTTTACCAACACAGATCTGTTTGGGAGAAAAAAAACAGTTTTTCTTCAACTTCTGGCACGTTTATGTCTCAGGGGTTGAATTCTTTTGTAGGTCACATTAAAACTGTCTTGGGAATTTTTTACAATGTCTGCTTAATTTATTTCGGCTACTTTTCAAATGCCTTTTAGGTATTAGGGTAGATTTACCCTTGTCCAAGATTTTGAATCTTAAAATATACAATTATTTTTAAAAAATATGATAATTTAAAAATAAACAAAAAGCTAATGTTTTTCAATATTTATTGTGTGAAAATTATTTTACACTGCAAAAAAAAAACATAATTTTTTTTTTTCTCCATCAAGAAATGTTCAGAAACATCCACTAGATGGCAGCAGTAATCTAGTACAGTGCAGACAACAGGATTTTTGATGATGCACAGACTTTAGAAAACAGAGTACAAAATTTGCTGGTAAAGTATGCAACCATGGTTCTATGACTGGCAGAAGACCGCCAGTGAGATACTGAGTGGAATACCTTTATGTCTCCCTTTTTGCCTGAAACCTACACCAAAAGCTGTTACCTTATAAAGTGTTAAACATGTGGCCACCTATAAATGCCCATCACTCTCATCATCACTTCCTCCAAAGTCTTCTCGCTGACCCGTGTGGTCTGAGGCTCTGAGTAAGATGAATAACAAATCAGTCACGAGGGCCCGTTCCTATATTGAATAGCAGGATTGCAAAGTCTTGCCCATTATGATGAGAATTTGTCCCGGTTCAATCAAGTTTTATGTCAACAATCAGTTTTTTGGATAAAAAACAAAATAGAAACCATTCATAAGGTTCCTAAAACTTGAATAAAAACCCATAGCAGTATACAATAAGAATAGCTCAGTGATGGCAGTAATTGATGAATTTCTATCATGAGTGTGTCTGGTTTCCCAGCACTATTGCGAAACAAATGTTTGGTGTAGAGACCAGATTCAGCCAATTGAATCGTGAAACCATACACTGAAAATTCCAAGTCACTGCCAAACCTTGCTGGTGAAGCTTGTTGGCCTGCATGGTCTTTCTGATGAAGCTGGTTAAGCTAGTTTAAAAGCCTGGTGGGGACACCAGCACACAAGCATTCCATAATGGGGGACTTGCACCCAAAAGACAACATAATGCTGGTCTTTTCAGCAGGGCATATTTGAATGAGCAATAAAGTGGCTGCATTTGGCCAGAACGATAATCTTGAATCCTCCACACCCCACTGTAGGCCTTGCGGCGCCATGGAAAGAGCATGCAGCTTGCTAACATGTCTCACTAAAGCGATGGCAAAAACACAGTTATTAGAGAAAGCCAAGTCAAGAATGACGTTAAGGCTTTGGGGCCTGGGTAGCTCAGCGAGTATTGACACTGGAGTGAATCCAGTCAGGCTTCCTAAGCAACCAATTGGCCCGGTTGCTAGGGTAGGTAGAGTCACGTTGGGTTAACCTCCTCGTGACTGCTAGAATGTGGATCTTGGTGAGGAGCATGGTGAGTTTTGCGTGGATGATAACGAGCTCAACGAGCCACACGATAAGCTGTCTCAGATGCAGAGGCAACTGAGATTCATCCTCCATCACCCGGATTTAGGCGAGTCACTATGCTACCATGAGGACTTAGAGCACATTGGGATTTGGGCATGCCAAATTGTGAGAAAAAAAAGAAAAAAAGAATGACGTTAAGCTCCCATTGCAGGATTGTGACTCTTTAAACATCATTCAAATGACTAACTCCTTTTAAGAATGCTAATCAGTTTATTCTTGCCTAAAAATGCAGCCACATATACTTTGATTGTGGAGTGGGATCAGCTCAAAGTCAGTATACTCTGCAGGAACAGCTTCCATCTGTTCTGATACAAAGTGCTTGTCGACCGGTCAGTAGCGTTTAAAATAGTGTTCATAACCCCCTGTGAACAGGCCAAAAAGCTGCTGTTGCTCCCAAGTATCAGGCACACAGCTTCAGGGTCTATCGTTCATTTGGGTTAGGATATCCCAACTGATTGGTATTTGAAATGATGGACCCATTAAGAGCTGCTGGAGAAGTCAAACCACAGTCTACTCGGCCAACATGAGGCGATTAATAACAATGGATTGGTTCGCTATCTGAATGCGGCTCAGAACCATCCGTATATACGGAAATGGAGGAAACATATATGCGCTGCTCTTTAAGAGAGTAGGTGAGCATCTGCCTAATGCCATAGTTCGTGTGTAGCCTGAAAAATCCTTACTGATCTCATGCCTCCCTGGTGACTGAGGTGGAAAACCACAGATATATTACCGGACTGTACCAACACATTTTTATTTTCCAAAAGATATGAGAAATGTTTCAGTGGTAACGAAACCGCCTTCAACTCATGATAATTGATACGATGGGACCAAAAGGTTGCCTGCACATAATCACAGTTAGTTCCATATCTGTAAGTTATTGCTCCTCTGTGAACAGCGTGTCTGTAGCTGCCATTGAGATGAAGTTCATGTCATTTGCACCTGTAAATGATATCAGATTGGGCTTTGAGAGAGACTGAGCATCCATCTCTTCACTGCCCGATTCTGAGATTGCAGAACAGGCTGGTGGAGGGTGCAGTCTCACCAAAAGCTTGTGAATTTTCCTAATTCTTGCAGTCAATCATCAACTTTATAAGCAAAGCTGTATTTGGATTATTTACATTTGACGAGAGGAGCAGAAGCCGAAGCTGTTCTCTTCATGCCACCATCTGTGATCACAGTATCTTGCTCTCAAAACCTAACCCAGTGAGTGGGTTGCATTCCTTGGGGCACTGTACTGCAGTGAATGCACAAGTTTTCCAAAGCCTCATTAAGATGTTCGATGCCTAGGCAGCTTGGACAACGGTTGAGACATCAACTGGTACAGCAAATGCCAAGCTGACATCCATAAAATGAGGCTCACTAAAAGGTGGGGAGTGGGGTACAAGATTGGAAACACCAGTACACCATAGCTAAGGCATTGAAATTAATATGTATTTTTTGTGTGTCTTCACTGGGGACTGGTTGTGTTGGGCAGTTAGGAAGAACATGCTCACCCAGGACAGAAAAAACAGCCTTTTACAAGGAAAGGCCGTTATCCACAAAATTGCAGGGATACAGCCAGGTTTGGGAAGTAATAGAGTACATGTAACAGGATTACATATTTAAAATTCTAAGTCTTAGTAACTGTATTCCACTACAGTTACAATTTAAATTGTGGGTAAACAATACAGTTACATTCAAAAAGTATTGTGATTATTGAAGAGATTACTTTGCATTTTATTGTAATTTCTTTAATTTAATATTTAGTCTATTCAGTTGGGGAAAAAAAATCCATATAAATAATGCTATCCATGGAATGTTTGAACAGCGGTAAAACACTTTTTTAAAATATGTTTCATTCATATGAGCAGACAGAGGGCGCGTTCACACAGTTAAGAGTGAAAAGGAGGATGACCTCATTGAGAAACTTTCCTTTGGATTAGAGCCTAATCGAGAATCCACATATGATCAGAAGAAATCTGTGGGTAGTTTTATAGTTTGGAGCAGCAGAATTAATTAACCTTGTAGTTAATGTTGTAATGTGAACATTTAGCTTTATGCAAAGCTAAAATGCTATTTCTAGCTCTTTTAAATGCGCATTACCCACAACAATGTTTTTTCTTTTTTTTAGTTGCGATAATATGTAAACTCAGCAAAAAAAAAATAAATAAAAAAAAAATCCCTTTTTCAGGACACTGTATTTTAAAGATAATTTTGTTAAAATTTAAATAACTTTACAGATCTTTATTGTAAAGGGTTTAAATAATGTTTTGCATGCTAGTTCATTGAACCATAAGCAATTAATGAACATGCACCTGTGGAAGGGTTGTTAAGACACTAACAGCTTACAGATGGTAGGCAATTAATGTCAGTTATAAAAACTGAGGACACTAAAGAGACCTGTCTACTGACTCTGAAAAACACCAAAAGAAAGATTTCCAGTGTCCCTGCTTATCTGCATGAACGTGCCTTAGGCATGCTACATGGAGGCATGAGGACTGCAGATGTGGCCAGGGCAATAAATTGCAATGTCCGTGCTGTGAGACGCCTAAAACAGTGCTACAGGGAGACAGGAAGGACAGCTGATCGTCTTTGCAGTGGCAGACCACATGTAACAACACCTGCACAGGATCGGTACATCTGAATATCACACCTGCTGGACTGGTACAGGATGGCAACAACAAATGCCTGAGTTACACCAGGAACGCACAATCCCTCCATCAGTGCTCAGACTCTCCGCAATAGACTGAGAGAGGCTGGACTGAGGGCTTGTAGGCCTGTTGTAAGGCAGGTTCTTACCAGACATCACCAGCAATAATGTTGCCTATGAGCACAATCCCTCCATCAGTGCTCAGACTGTCTGCAATAGTCTGAGAGAGGCTGGACTGAGGGCTTGTAGGCCTGTTGTAAGGCAGGTTCTTACCAGACATCACCAGCAATAATGTTGCCTATGAGCACAATCCCTCCATCAGTGCTCAGACTGTCTGCAATAGTCTGAGAGAGGCTGGACTGAGGGCTTGTAGACCTGTTGTAAGGCAGGTCCTTACCAGACATCACCAGCAATAATGTTGCCTATGAGCACAAACCCACATTTCGCTGGACCAGACAGGACTGTAAAAAAGTGCTCTTCACTGACGAGTCATGGTTTTGTCTCACCAGGGGTGATGGTCGGACTCGCGTTTATTGTCGAAGGAATGAGCGTTACACCAAGGCCTGTACTCTGGAGCGGGATCGATTTGGAGGTGATTTTAGTGGTTCGTCATGGTCTGGGGCGGTGCATCACAGCATCACCGGACTGAGCTTGTTGTCATTGCAGGCAATCTCAACGCTGTGCGTTACAGGGCAGTCATCCTCCTCCCTCATGCGGTACCATTCCTGCAGGCTCATCCTGAAATGACCCTCCAGCATGACAATGCCACCAGCCATACTGCTCTTTCTGTGCGTGATTTCCTGCAAGACAGGAATGTCAGTGTTCTGCCATGGCCAGCGAAGAGCCCAGATCTCTTTGGATCAGAGGGGGAGGGCTAGGGCCATTCCCCCCAGAAATGTCTAGGAACTTGCAAGTGCAATTTTTTATAAAAAAAATACATTTTTTAGGCTTTTTATATATTTATTATTAAAATACATTTAGAACTTATTCCATCGCTTATTCTCCATGTGTCGGATCATGGACATGATAAGATTGAAATCACTCATCAGTATGGACCACAGTCCAGAACCTCACCGAAGCGAGCATGTTTGTTGCGCCAAAAGCATCTTCTTGCTGTGCGTCTGATCATAAACTGGATAACTCAATGGCTTGTTAAAAAAAGACAATGATTAAAACCGAAAACTCAACGTCATGTCAACTCTATTTTTGGTCTATTTTATATCAAGTTCCCATGATTGATGCCAACATGGTTTTCTGGCATTACGTCATCATGACAATATAGTTGAAATACTGAATAACTTGATACAGACAAG
Source organism: Moxostoma hubbsi (assembly GCA_032164185.1). Classification (NCBI taxonomy): domain Eukaryota; kingdom Metazoa; phylum Chordata; class Actinopteri; order Cypriniformes; family Catostomidae; genus Moxostoma; species Moxostoma hubbsi. Next base: position 1,927,587 of record JAVLUX010000221.1, on the reverse strand, counting down.
GTAAGTAAGCAATTTGATCACACTAGAGTCATGTTAACACGCATTATGCTCGAGTATTGTGGCTTTACTTTTAAAAATAGTTTATATGTTTTGTGTATCAGACCCGATAACTTTCATTGTATTTCATTGTGCCTTACTGCACAAATATAATTTTCTTTAGAAATAAAGGGACGAGTGGAGACTATTTTCTGTGGTAATAAATATTATGCCACAAATATTGTCAATAGAGCTGAACTTTTACTAAACATGAAACGCTCCTTGTAAGAAATATCAACAAATGAACGTAAAGTCTCAAAGCAGTGCTGGTTTTGATGGTAATGTCTGCTCTGAGTGCTGTTCACACTTCATTCTCAAAAGTTTGAACAAAGCATCCAAATATTTTTGGCAGATCTGCAAACTGTTCTATCGTCTTTACGTTTAACACTTTTGTCCCATGATTAATATACAGCCCCAAACTCTTTTGTTTTCATCGCCACTCAAAATGTGAGGTTCAGCCATCTTTGTTTGTGTGTTTTTGGAAGTAGCACTTGTCCCCCTCCCGTTTTCCCTCTTCCCGCCCACAATACCCACCAGGGACTTTTCGTAGCATATGGCGAGCCCTATGCAAAATCCTAAAAAACTACTTTGCTTTGCGGGGCCCCCTGGTGGCTCAGGGGACCCAAGCGGCCATTTATACCACTTAGATCTAGAAACAGCCCTGATACCTGCCCACATATTTACATATTTTCCCGCCCATTTCGACAGTCTTTTTTCAGTCTGAGGTGCAAAACATTGGGACTGAACTAGGGGAGTTTCATGACCCTTTAATAGCAGCATTCAGATCCCTGCAGGTTCTAAGCATTAGGTGAGAAGACGAAATAGGAAGTGATGATGAGTGCAATGGGTATTTATAGACGGCCACGTCATCAACATACCACAAGGTGACAGCTTTTGCAGTAGGTTCTCTGCAAAAAGGGAGACATGAAGGTGTTCCACCCAGAAGTGCTCTTTGCCATTCAAGAGCCAAGGAAATAGAACTATTTGCCAAAATAGTAAGAAAATAGAAAACACAAAAATCTTACCCCATGGCATATAGGTTTTTCTTGTTACAAGCATAAACGTTACAAAATTTTGTTAGATTTTTTTCTTAAATCAAGGCAACACATCTTATGTTATTTTGCTTCTCGAATAAATATATATCTTTATATATTTCCTAAAAAACAAGACAATAAACACGCAGTAAAAGTGTACACTTTTTTAACACAGTTATTTAAACGTTAATGTAGGCCCAACTTATTGACCAAAGAGTCAACTGTGTCAGTGCAGACCATGCTTGATATGAGACATTATGTGTGAAGCAAAAATAGAAAAATCATGTTAAATATCACTTGTGAAAAGAATATTTTTTATTGTGTAGCATTTCGAATCAAGCTATATTTTTTTAGTCATGATCTTGGTGTTGCTAGTGCAATGTTCTACCTGTTGAGCTACCATTCCTGTAGTATAGGATAAAATAGCTATGAATTTAGCCTTGTCAAAACAAAGGTGCATGCAATTTTCCCTCCATAATGTTAAACTACCTCTAAATGGCAATTTAAGATGTTGTAGAAATGACATTTGTTGTGTCACGACCCTAATTTAACTCTCTTTTTTTCCTATCTTTTGGTTTTAGTGTGGGACAGTCTACATATGCAGCTATAGTACCTTCTAAATGCTAAGAGACACAACCCACAATAGATTTCAATAGTTTGATGTTAGCATGTTGCTAAGTTTATGACGAGATACTCTAATGAGCATACACATACATAGCACACACATATATTGGGTAAAACAGTACATTTAGCAGTAATGAGAATTTTCTGCATACTTTGAGTATTGAGTATGATTTCTGATGTATTTAAAATGGATTGTCTTCTCTGAGAAGAACATATGCAATGCTGCTTTATAATTTGGCCAAATCAAGGTATTGCTATCTATCTTTTGGAAGAGACTTTGCATCAGGAGTGTCTTGATGCCTTAAAATGCTGCCTAAGTATCACCAACAGAGCTATTTTGTGTGCATGTGTGTGTGTGTTTATTTGTCAATTCACCTGAAACTCTTTGATGGTCATCTGTCCTTTGTCTTTGTTACCATGGTAACTCTGAGTCACCCTCCATACCCTCTCTCCAGGACGGACTCTTTGCACAAAGTTAGCTGGGAAAAAGCCGACTTTATCACGACATTTACCCTACAACACACACACACACACACAAGCATGTACGCAAGTCAGTCACCATAGCAACATCCATCTAAAAACCTCACCCATGTTTCTCCAGGGCTTCAAAATTAAAGTGTCTGAGCAACATCACTTCTCATTAAAGAATAAAAGGATGACAGCAGCACAACTGATCTTGAGATCATGCAGACTGGCACTATTTCAGTGCTGAAAGGTAAAATGTGCAATGCTTGGATGTTAAAATACTGTGTAAATACTGTGACTCCGTGGTGCTTTAAAATTGCTCCATTGGTTGGAGTAGCCTGAACTAACAGTCACTACAGTATAGTGTTACTGACGCAGAAATCATAACTCAGCTTAAAGTAAATCCTATTTATTATCGCACATTTTCTGTTTACTGTACTGGCAGATGGATTTGGCTCAACTATGTGCAGATTAAAGGGTTACTTCACCCAAAAATGAAAATTCTCTCATTATTTACCCACCTGTAACCCATCCCAGATGTGTATGACTTTTCTTCTTCAGCAGAATCGAAATGAAGATTTTTACAAGCAGATTTCAGCTCAGATTGTTCATACAATACAAAGTGAATGGGTGCCATCAGGCTCCCATGTGTGATAGTCCAAAATTCATATTTAGGCAGCATTAAAGTAATCCAGGTTCACACATCCTCCATGTGGCGTGGCGTGAGCGAGGCACGAGAAGCGCATAAGCGAGGTGGTCGTGTTTGACATTCACATTGGCCGCATCTCTTCCGCGAGAAAAAGCAGCGCCTCTGCACAGAACACAAAGTTATCTATGGGGTCCTTCACACAACTTACCACATGCCCTATTGAGAGCGAGAACCCCTCGTAGCAACCACGAGGAGGTTACCCCATGTGACTCTACCCTTCCTAGCAACCGGGCCAATTTGGTTGCTGAGGAGACCTGACTGGAGTCACTCAGCACACCCTGGATTTGAACTCGCGACTCCAGGGGTGATAGTCAGCGTCACTACTCGCTGAGCTACCCAGGCCCCCATCAATTTGTTTCTTACACAAACCTATTGATTTTTTTCAGAATACATTGGAAGATACACTGATGAAGGAAAGTCATACACATCTGGGATGGCTTAAGAGTTTTACACAAGCTCTTTCTTCTTCCAAAATTCTTAATTTGTGTTTTACTGAAGAAAGACATTCATGCACATCTGGGATTGCATCAGAGTAAGTGAATAATGAGAGAATTTTCATTTTTGGGTGAACTATTCCTTTAAGGATGAAGTGACATTGTCATTTCTCATGCATCACTTTATGCATCATGATTTTAAGGAAAAAGGCTTTCACCAGAAGTGTGACAGACAACTTGTTTAAAGAGCTTATCCTTTTGTGCACATCTTAATACAGTATACTGGTTCTCTTCTTGAAACTAAAGGATAAGGATAAGCATGGCTGGAACTAACATGACTTCAAACACTGTCAGTGTTTAAACTTAAGTTCTGGGACATGCTGTCAATTACTTCTCTTAATATGTCACTTTATAAAAACAGACAAAATATGTCTTTATAGTCATTCACTTACAAATGAAGTTGATGGGGCAAGTGTACCAGAGGGTTTAAAGCATACAGTAAATGTAAAGCTAGCATGTTTGTTAAATCACTTCAATTCATTATTTAATACAAATGTTTATTATTTGAGCTGTAAAGTTTTATAAATCATAATTTTGAGCTTAAAACTTCTTTTGTTGTTATATGATGTTATTCCTGTTAATAAACAGTACATTACGGATCCTTGCGTATTCTATGCAAAAGTTACTGGCTTTTTATGGTCATGATAAGGGGCGTGTGGTTCTATCACACTAGTCTCATGTTAACATAGTATAAGTCTACACTTTCAAAACAAATCTATTTTCTGTGGTAATCAATAGCATGTCAGATGCTGTACATGAATATTCCTACAGTGCCACACTCTGTGTAAATGTGCAAATTGTCTGTATTTATGTAACATAATGTGTGTGTGTCCAAGCGGCTCTTTCTCTCATGTGACTCCAGGTCTTATGTATTCATTCAATCGTGTGATAGCATGCACTCAAGGCCTGGCTGAAACTACAGAAGGAGAAATCTCATGAATGTTTAATGAAATGACTGTGCTCTTATCAAATACTGCAACAAAGCTCGCTGAATAACTATGGCACCTGGCCACAGTCCAATCACTCTACAAGAACCAATGAATGTCATTCTGTGAGAGAAGAATCGGTTAGTGTTGGAGAATCTTGACTCACCTTCCACCAATCCTCATTCGAGTCATCCGTCACCTGAACACGATCACCAGGCCTGAGACAGTGAGAGATACAGATATAAAACAATTAGACCAAGTAACATCTGTCTTGAGTGATCCAATCCCAGTCAGCAGAGACACATTGCCATTTGCGCCTACTATTAAGGGTGCTTGCACACTAGTGAAAGCTCAGACTGAGTTTGATTGATAGGAATGCATCAGTTCCATTTTTAGGATGTGAAAAGTGCTGTGTCAATTAAAAAAAAGAAAGTGGGAATACAGCACATTGTGTTAATGAACGCACAACTGGATCAGTCTCTCTAAAATTTGTAGTTGTCTACATACGTTGCAGCGAAGATTTCCTCAACTTTTGGTTTCGTCACAAAGCTTCACTTTTCAATCTTTGCATTCTTTTTCTATGTCTTGTGCATGTCATATTTATGTGCACTTGCTAATTTGCGATGACAGCGAAGTGTATGAGACCGTAAGGTGTCCCATTGTAGATTTCAGAAGGGTCCTCTTGAGTGCCTCCTTTGTGGCCGCTATGTGCCTTCAAAATGCCCTTCGGTCGAGGCCACAGTGAAACAAGCTTCACAATTGACTTTTACCTGGCATTGCTTCAACGGATTCGGAGGAGGGCCGCAAGGGCTAAGGGGTTCATTTGGGACAGGGCCTAAGGCGAGTAGGAGGTGTTTCACTCGTGTCCTGTACACATTGGTTTTACACTCCAAATGCGATGTAGGCTTTAGATTCATGCCACAATCAGGGTTGGGAAGGTTACTTTTAAAAAGTATTCCACTACAGATTACAAATTACATACTGTAAAATTTAATTTTTAACATATTCTTTTAGATTATTTAAGGTCAGTAATGTAATTTAAATATGTTGGATAACATTTTTGTAGTACATCTTTGCCCTAATATCAAAGGTCTTACTAGAGAAAATGTGAAACTTCTTCATAGAATGAATTACTTAATATAATCATTCCAGCTAACAGATGCATGTAAAGACTAGAAATAGCATTTTAGCTTAGCATAAAGCTAAATCACATGACAATTTACTATTTTTGCTGGTTCAAACTTCAAACCCCCACAAAGTGTACACAACAACATCCTTTTCCAGTCGTATGTGGATTCTGTTCATAGAATGAGGCAGAAAATATATAATTTGTAGCTTTTTATTCACCTTATTCAGCCCCACCCCTTTTCAGTGCTCCGATCTTCCAAATTTTGTCATCTAACTTCCTGTTTGTATTGAAGCTACTGAGAAGAGTTGATCAAAGAGTTGATAGTGTGAGTCTACAGCACTCCTTTACTACTTGAAAATGCTCGTGAGGTGTTTTTTGTCACTCTACAAGTTTGTTTTCCAACACACACGGAGGTAAATTGGACATGAAAGATCACACTTGGACAGCTATGACACACTGCAGTTTTTCATGATACAAGCATTTCATTGGTATATGTGTAATCCTGTTTAATTTTGTAGGGTTTCAACTTGTTAATAATTTGTTAAAATGTCTAGTTGACATGAAATGTCAAACAGGACAGCTCTTATTATAACACATGCAAGTTCATGACATTAAATGAAAGTATTTGTACTTTTTCAAATAAAATTTTCACCCCACATTTTTAAGAGACTTAAATGTGATTAAAATAGCTGAAAGCGCCATATAAAATAAAACATACACATTTATATATATATGCGTGTGTGGCAGGGTGCCACTGACTATCTCCTCATGTCATTCACCCATCGTGTTATAGTTAAGGTGAGCAGATTTATTTTGTGTTATTCCCGGATGGGGAAAGGGGTGCTGCTATATTTACACACACACACACGCACGCACGCACACACACACACATTCATTGTGGCAGGGCAGAGGGCAGGGCCTGGGTATCTCAGCAAGTATTGACGCCGACAATCACCCCTGGAGTCGTAAGATTGAATCCAGGGTGTGCTGAGTGAACCCGGTTGCTAAGGATGGTAGAGTCACACGGGGTAACCTCCTCGTGGTCACAATTAGCTGTTCTCGCTCTCAATGGGGCGCTTGGTAATTTGTGCGTGGATCACGGAGAATAGCACGAGTCTCCACACGCTGTGAGTCTCTACAGTGTCACGCACAACGAGCCACGTGATAAGATGCGTGAATGTCTCAGAAGTGAAGGCAGCTGACACTTGACCTCCGCCACCAGGATTGAGGCACCACCATGAGGACTTACTTAGTAGTGGAAATTGGGCATTCCAAATTGGGGAGAAAAGGGGATAAATAAATAATACCCTAACCGCATAAAAAACATTGACATGGCCCTTTGACATGTAATTGTGCATTTGTTGCATTTATTTTTCATCTGTCAAAGCGTTTCTGACTATTTTTTGTAAAGCTGTAGAAACACGATGTAACTATTCTATTAAGCTCCCACAGGAAAGTTCCATAATGGCGACATATTCACCTTCTCTCTCACAACAGTGTGAAAGCGTTAGTATTTCTGCTGGACCAGACAACATTCTCAGAGGATGTTCTTACCGACATCTTCAGCCTCATTGTCATTCCGTCAAAAATCAAAGATTGCGCTACTGTGAATAAGGCTTAAACTTTGTGAAACGATGCAGAGTCAGAATGTTTCAGAAAGTTGTTTAGCAACACACAATCAATCATATAATGCCTCAGTGCTTACTTCATTTAATATTCATGTGCTTTGTACAGTCGGTGAAACTTTCCCTTTACAAAATATCTAGCGTTCAGGCAAACTAGCCGCAAACTTGCCAAAGATTTGCCACAAAATATATTTTGTGATTCACTGCAAATGTTTGCCAGATTTTGCAGCTCTCATTGGTAGTGTTGAACCTGCATAAAACCTTTGGCAACAATGGACAAGTTTGTCACAAAGCTCATTTGCATGTGAAAGTAATCAGTGTCGAATTTCCTGGAAGTTTGCGGCAAATTTGCCATGAACTCTCGATTTTTGAAAGCTGTTTACATTCTCCGTCTCAGGGAAACTTGTAAGTGTTGAACAGTGACGGCAGATGCAATAACTGAAGAGATGAAGAGACAGTATTCTGTGTTTTCATGGCATATTTCAGAAGATGAAAGACGAAACAATGCTGATTTGTTTTGTGACATTTCCCCAGAAAAGCAGCTCCATTGACAGGTTGCGTGTCCGTTGCAAGCTGTTATTCGAACAATCATGGTTCCCCTTCTGTCACTCACTCAACGTTGTGTCGATGTAGTGACACTAGAGTGACCCCTAGTTTGAATACATCGACACAACGTCTCGTTCCCTCCATCAGGGAACAGAGGTTATGACAGTAACCATGAAGTTATTGAAACCGCATGTATGAAACAGGACATCCCAAGATTCCGTTTACCCGGGGTTTAGAATGACACAGGGTTAACGATTTTAAGTGTGAAAAGCCCTAAATATTCCTTAACGCCAGAAGAACTAATAATAAGAGTAAAATGCTGTAAAGTCTGTCATCGTTTGTGCTGTTCCTTTCTGTCGCGCCAGCCTCTTTGCACATCCATCAGACCAATTCCAAAGTTAGAAACAAGCGGTTGATTTTTTTTTTTTTTTTTATCAGTCTGAACTTAACATTTTGAGCAGCCCATTTCTGCAGAGATTGTTTTTTTGAGTCTGTCACAATGTAATGCAGCTTTGCAAAGAGATACTCAAAAGCATACCTGCAGCTTGTAGCAAATATCACATGCAAAAAGGGCATTTACATAGAAGTCTTGAAGGTACAGCAGCAAAGAAATTACTCATTTAATTGTAAGGGTCAGAGAGAGGGCAGAAAATGATCATTAAAAACTAAATTTGGTCCAACAACAATAACATCATAACAGTAAATAAAATAAAATGTATAATACAGTATGACTGCTTTAAATAGGACAGGAGCTACTGTTGCCTCAAAAGCTTTGGGTTGGGTTGGTCTGTTCAGCAGGGGTTTAATTATATAACTTCCGGCAGGATAATCTGACTACTGCTGACATGAATATACTCCAAAGGGCGACTGGTTCTGACTAAAACCTGCTGGATTAAATCCACTGGGAAAAACGTGAGTCTCACTTAATGCATCATCATCAGAATTCACTACTGCAGTGTAAACCGACACTGACAGATACAAGACACAGTCAGAAAACAATAACTGCACATACACACTACACACCATGCATCACTCTTATTGAATGTCTGAATGCATTAAATAAGAAAATATCAAACCACATGTCATCTGCAAACAAATACTGCTTACAGATACAGAGCTTTTCTCTGATCTCTGATTTTGTGACAATATTCCCTCAAAAGATGAAAAAACATGATTAACACATCTGTGAGTCATTTCGCTTCATTTTAATATCAATTTTGTTAGATTTTATTTTGTTATCTCTGTACAATATGGTTCTGTTCATCAGTAAATGCATTCTGACATTTACTGCACATTTTCACACTGAGAATAAACAAGGTCATCCAATAACTGAAAAAGGATTTATATGGAGTTAGGATGAAAATGAGGGGCATTTCGAACTGTAATGAGATCAGTGCAGACAGATAGAAAACTGCAGGTTAAGTCATTCACTAAATAGGGAGCAAGGGAGCATCCTACAGCTCTAATGTAGCTAAGCATTCAATTCAAACTTCCTATCAAAAGTTCAGTTTCAGGCTGCAGATGATGTTTGGATCACTCAACATGTTTGCCAGACATGTGACAATGATCATCAGTACATAGATTCACCATTTATAATGTATCGTTTTATTTTAACATGGTTGCCAGTGATTGGATGATGCTGGTCATTACTTTGAATAAGAATTAATTATGCTGATTTCTGATGTAATGTCTGTAACATCTCAAAAACATGAATAACCAACACTCCTGGAAACATAATAAACAATTTTATGAAAACAATCTGACTTTCTATAGCTTGATATAATTTATCTTTCTTTTTTTTTTATCTCCCAATTTGGAATGCCCATATCCCACTACTTAGTAGGTCCTCAAGGTGGCACGGTTACTCACCTCAATCCGGGTGGCGGAGGACAAATCTCATTTGCTTCCGGTTCTGAGACCGTCAATCTGCGCATCGGATCACGTGACTCATTGTGCATGACACTGCGGAGACTCACAGCATATGGAGGCACATGCTATTCTCCGTGCTACACACACACCTTACCACACGCCCCATTGAGAGCGAGAACCACTAATCACCACCACAAGAAGGTTATCCCATGTGACTCTACCCTCCCTAACAACCGGGCCCATTTGGTTGCTTAGGAGACCTGGCTGGAGTCACTCAGCACACCCTGGATTCAAACTCGTGACTCCAAGTGTGATAGTCAGCATCAATACTCACTGAGATACCCAGGCCCCAACTTTGTACTATTTAACATTTCACAACTTTGTACCACTATCCACATATGTGGACATCAATTTTTAGGAAAACTACTGTATTTGCTCTAGACATTTTTTTTTTATAGCTAGGTGATATTAGTTACAAATCAAAAAAGAAGGAAAAATAAAAAATGCACACAGCAGTCATGCTCGGGTCTCAGGAGGTTAAAATAAATGCAACTTGGTTTAATAAGTTTAATATAATGCATTCATACATTTTGAATTGTGGCTTATATGTCCAAATACTGTATAAACACAGTGGATCACTCACTGTAGCTCCAGGTCGTGTTTCTCTTGAGGAAGGAACTTGTACAACACCACGTACGTGTGTATGGAGTGCACTTCAATGCGTTTAGGGGCCTGTACATACACAAACAAACAAGGTGAAAAGAGTAAAGATACACACCATCCAATATCCTTCCCCAGAGTCCTATTTTCAAGCTTTTTAGGACATTTTCATGGCAGCTTGTTGGTTGAATGTTTGATGATAAATATGCATGAGGATCACAAGGTGACACTGTCTTTGTAGGGATGTGCAAAATTAAATTCACATGAATTATGAGGTTACACAACAAGTCAAAACCTTCATTCACAGAAACTAAAAAGACAAAAAATGGAAAGTTGTTTTAGAGTGTTTGATAAGAGAAATTAAAGCAGGATGGAGGAAAAGAGACAGATATAATAATTATGAGGATGAAACAGAAAATAGTGTGACAAGAACTGAACTGAGGGCCAATTTAGGGCCACAAGTGACACAAGAAAATTCCAAGAAGATTTTATATATATATATATATATATTATACACTGATGAGCCAAAACATTTTGACCACTCTCAGTTGAAGCGAATTACATTTATCATCTCCTAACAAGGCAAAATGTCATACTCAACGTGTTGAATGCAGGAGAAATGTGCAGGACTAAAGACCTGAGCGACTTTGACAAGGGCCAAATTGTTATGGCCAGACGACTGGTTCAGAGCATCTCTGAAATGGCAAGGCTTGTGGGGTGCCCTCGGTCAGCAGTGGTGAGTACCTACCGACAGTGGTCTGAGGACGGACAAACCACAAACCGACGACAGGGTGTTAGGCCCCAAATGCTCATGGATGCTTGAGGGCAACAAAGATTTATAGCTGTGTAGCCATAGACCGGTCAGAGTGCCCATGATGACCCCTGTCCACCGTCGAATGTGCCTACAATGGGTGCGAGTGGCGGAACTAGACCTTGGAGCGGTGGAAGTAGGTTGTCTGGTCTGATGAGTCATGTTTTCTATTACATCACGTGGACGGCCGTGTACGTGTGCACCGTTTACCTGGGGAGGTGATGGCACCAGCATGCACTGTGGGAAGACAAGCCAGTGGAGGGAGTGTAATGTTCTGGGCAATGTTCTGCTGAGTAAACCCTGGGTCTGGCCATTCATGTGGATGTCAGTTTGACACGTGCCTCCTTCCTAAACATAGTTGCAGGCCAGGTACACCCCTTCATGGCAATGGTATTCCCTGATGGCAGTGGCCTCTTTCAGCAGGATAATGCACCCTGCCACATTGTTCGGGAATGGTTTGAGAAACATGATGAAGAGTTCAAGGTGTTTTCCTGGCCTCCAAAATTGAGCATCTATGGAATGTGCTGGACCAACAAGTCTGATCCACAGCGGCTCCACTTTTGCATCTTACAGGATTTTAGGGATCTGCTGCTAATGTCATGGTGCCAAATACCACAGGAGACCTTCAGGGGTATTGTAGAGTCCATGCCTCGGCGGGTCTGCACTGTTTTCACAGCACGTTAGTCAAGTGGTCATAATGTTTTGGCTCATTGGTGTGTGTGTGTGTGTGTGTGTGTGCATGTGTACATATATATATATATACTGTATATACAGCTCTGGAAAAAATCAAGAGAACACTGCAAAATCATCAGTTTCTCTGGATTTACTATTTATAGGTATGGGTTTGAGTAAAAAAAATGTTTTTGTTATATTCTATAAAGTACTGTCAACATTTCTCCCAAATTCCAAATAAAACTATTGTCATAAAGAGCACTTATTTGCAGAAAATGTCAACTGGTCAAAATAATAAAAAAGCTGCAGTGTTTTCATACTTCGAATAATGCAAAGAAAACAAGTTCATATTCATTTTTAAACAACACAATACTAATGTTTTAACTGAAGAAGAGGTCAGAAATCAATATTTGGTGGAATAACCCTGATTTTCAATCACAGCTTTCATGCATCTTGGCATGCTCTTCACCAGTCTTTCACATTGCTGTTGGGTGACTTTATGCCACTCCTGGTGCAAAAAAAACTGTTTGATGGCTTGTGGCCATTTATTTTCCACTTGATCACATTCCAGAGGTTTTCAATGGGATTCAGGTTTGAAGATTCGGCTTGATCTGGTGGTCCTCCATCCACACCTTGATTGACCTGGCTGTGTGGCATGGAGCATTGTTTTGCTGGAAAAACCAATCCTCAGAGTTGGGGAACATTGTCAGAGCAGAAGGAAGCACATGTTGTACGTCATCACCGATCCTCCACCAAATTTCATAGTGGGTGTGAGACACTGTGGCTTGAAGGCCTGTCCAGGTCTCCCTCTAACCATTTGATAACCAGGTGGAGGATCAGTGATGTTCTGGGGGTGCTTAAGCAAGGCTGGATTTGGGCAGATTCATCTTTGTGAAGGACAAAGTAAATACAGAGAAACTGAACATTTTGCAGTAGTCTCATGCAAAATGTACTTTTGCATGTACATTGTGATCAGTTGAATGCCACTTTGGTGAATAAATGTACCAATTTCTTTCCATAACAGGAAAATCTGTACATTATTCCAAACTTTTGGTTGCCAATGTGTATGTGTATATATATATATATATATATATATATATATATATATATATATATACATACAGGTGCTGGTCATATTATTAGAATATCATCAAAAAGTTGATTTATTTCAGTAATTCCATTCAAAAAGTGAAACTTGGATATTATATTCATTCATTGCACACAGACTGATATATTTCAAATGTTTATTTCATTTAATTGTGATGATTAAAACTGACAACTAATGAAAATCCCAAATTCAGTATCTCCGAAAATTAGAATATTACTTAAGACCAATACAAAAAAAGGATTTTTAGAAATGTTGGCCAACTGAAAAGTATGAACATGAAAAGTATGAGCATGTACAGCACTCAATACTTAGTTGGGGCTCCTTTTGCCTGAATTACTGCAGCAATGCGGCGTGGCATGGAGTCGATCAGTCTGTGGCACTGCTCAGGTGTTATGAGAACCCAGGTTGCTCTGATAGTGGCCTTCAGCTCTTCTGCATTGTTGGGTCTGGTGTATCGCATCTTCCTCTTCACAATACCCCATAGATTTTCTACAGGATTAAGGTCAGGCGAGTTTGCTGGCCAATTAAGAACAGGGATACCATGGTCCTTAAACCAGGTACTGGTAGCTTTGGCACTGTGTGCAGGTGCCAAGTCCTGTTGGAAAATGAAATCTGCATCTCCATAAAATTGGTCAGCAGCAAGAAGCATGAAGTGCTCTAAAACTTCCTGGTAGACGGCTGCGTTGACCTTGGACCTCAGAAAACACAGTGGACCAACACCAGCAGATGACGCGGCACCCCAAACCATCACTGGCTGTGGAAACTTTACACTGGACTTCAAGCAACGTGGATTATGTGCCTCTCCTCTCTTCCTCCAGACTCTGGGACCTTGATTTCCAAAGGAAATGCAAAATTGACTTTCATCAGAGAACATAACTTTGGACCACTCAGCAGCAGTCCAGTCCTTTTTGTCTTTAGCTCAGGCGAGACGCTTCTGACACTGTGTCTTGTTCAAGAGTGGCTTGACATAAGGAATGCGACAGCTGAAACCCATGTCTTGCATATGTCTGTACTTAGTGGTTCTTGAAGCACTGACTCCAGCTGCAGTCCACTCTTTGTGAATCTCCCCCACATTTTTGAATGGGTTTTGTTTCACAATCCTCTCCAGGGTGCGGTTATCCCTATTGCTTGTACACTTTTTTCTACCACATCTTTTTCTTCCCTTCGCCTCTCTATTAATGTGCTTGGACACAGAGCTCTGTGAACAGCCAGCCTCTTTAGCAATGAACTTTTGTGTCTTGCCCTCCTTGTGCAAGATGTCAATGGTCGTCTTTTGGACAGCTGTCAAGTCAGCAGTCTTCCCCATGATTGTGTAGCCTACAGAACTAGACTGAGAGACCATTTAAAGGCCTTTGCAGGTGTTTTGAGTTAATTAGCTGATTAGAGTGTGGCACCAGGTGTCTTCAATATTGAACCTTTTCACAATATTCTAATTTTCTGAGATACTGATTTTGGGGTTTTCATTAGTTGTCAGTTATAATCATCAAAATTAAAAGGAATGAACACTTGAAATATATCAGTCTGTGTGGAATGAATGTATACATTATACAAGTTTCACTGTTTGAATGGAATTACAGAAATAAATCAACTTTTTGACGATATTCTAATTATATGACCAGCACCTGTATATACTGTATATATATATATATATATATATATATATATATGCAATAACTGGCAACGGACCATTGAATTATTGAAAAATAATAACCCCATTGTAATTAATAATAAAGAAGTACTGCAATCACTCACCTTTAAACTGACTCTGTCCTCTGATATTTCACTGTCAGCTAGAGACACAGCTAAAGAGAAAGAGTTATTTTTGTAATTTTGTTATTCAGAAAAATAATATTTATGTATATATATATATATATATATATATATATATATATATATATATATATATATATATACAACAGTTTCATAGTTCCAGTCCTCGAATCTGATTGGATTCTTCAGAAAGCTGACAGTATCTCTTGCTTGGGAGTGACAACAGGTGATCGCACACGCTCCATGGCCCTAAATCAGCACTGCTGTGATTACCTCTGGCACTCAGCTTGTGGCCGAATCACAGCAGTGCTGATGTAGGGCCATATAGCATGATTGCGTGTGTGATATTGCTTATATACAACAGTTCAATGAAAAAGTTAATGAAAAAATTTGGAAAAACTGAGTACGGTCATAAAAATGTATTTGTGCATGGAGCTAATTTATTACGCGACAGATCAGATTCTGCCATTGCTTGTTCAAACTAAATGATGTGTCCAAGCCCCCGTTAGTAATTAAAAAATGTCAGAGAGAGAGAGAGAGAGAGAGACGGAGCGTGTGATCATCTGTTGCCATTCCCAAGCAGAGATGCTGTCAGCTTTCTCAGTGGAAAAATAGCCATCCACATGGGGGTAATTCTATCTATTTCACGGTAGCCGGTGCGCAAGAGTCTATCACTATAAAAACAGCAATGCCTCCACCATTTTGAACAGCACATCCTCTCCAATGTTGAAAGCCCGGTAAGAGGTAAGCGCCTTGAGATGTGTAATTAATCAGTCTGTTGTGTCTCTCAGCTGTGATGAGCCGTAATGCTGAAGTTGTTAGTTTAAAGCCATTTAAAGCTATTTTCTAGCTTTAGTCATGTAGCGGTAATACGTGCGATCATGGAGTGCTTTGTATGTAAACAATGACTGACGGATTCACTTCAAATCACCAACTGCTCATATTACATACAAAATTGAGCTTTTGCCACCACCTGCTGGCTAAGATACGTAATGTCAAAAATAAAATAAATAATACATGTTAGAGACACTTATACAGGAACTCTTACACATATGAACTACTCTTACACTTTAGTTTAGAACAGCATGAACACAAGCAGAGTGATACACACAGTGAAGTGTTGAGTGCTGATGGTGTGAGACCATCAGTGCTCATGGAACGTCTCTCATCCAATCAGATTCGAGGACCGGAACTAACTGTTGTATATCATGTTATATGCATGCTCTCTTGCATGTATATACAGTACATCTAATTCACAAGTGCACAATTATTTTTCCTTAAGAAAACCATGTTCATAATTTATTTTCAAATTTTGTTATTATATTAAATTATAATTGTTTGGACTTTCAGTCTTAAATCTATGCTTAAGTATTAACATTTGAACTTCTATGGTCACTCTCTATTGCCTATAGCCGCCTTTATATTCAAAGCAAGCATCATAACATTTGAGTCTTAATGTAAATCAATATTCATTTTAAACAAATATATATATATTTTTACCTTTCTGTGTAATAATT
The DNA here is from genome assembly GCA_032164185.1 of Moxostoma hubbsi. Lineage (NCBI taxonomy): Eukaryota > Metazoa > Chordata > Actinopteri > Cypriniformes > Catostomidae > Moxostoma > Moxostoma hubbsi. The sequence goes on along the minus strand of JAVLUX010000221.1, from coordinate 1,911,592 downwards.
TATTAAGTGCATTTCAGAAATTCAAAGCAAAGATAATTCAAGTTTGAAAACACATTGACCTGTGCTGTCCAGTGTAGGTCGGACAAACTGAAGTTATACAGTATGTTAACTCATCTGTGTGAAACTCACCTTCAGCGTCAGCAACACACTCCTCTTCAGTGATAGTTTGACTTTCTAAACTCTCTCCTACTCCTTTACCCTGTTACAAGAGAGAGAGAGAATCTTAATACCCACAGCAGTAAAAAATACCTACAGCACCTAAATAGTATATGAGATTATAATTAGCGCATCCCATATCACAGTACATCGAAAAAGAGCTGGGTCAATAGGGTATGACCAAAATCTTATATCACATTTATGGTATACATAAAGATAAAGTTATTTTTAATGAAAATAGCTGATGAAATAATGGTTTATATTTTAATAAATATTTCAATAACTATTTTAATCATGTACATTTACAGTTTTTGTTATTATGAAATGATTATACTCCCATAACTTTCAGAAAAGCTGCTTTGAAACAATGTTTATTGTTAGAAGCATGTGTCTGGTAACATGTGCATGTAAAATGGCGAGAAATAACATTTTAGCTTAGTGTAAATTTACACAAGGTTTATTTCTTTTTCTATTTGCACTTTGGATCACATCATTTATATGTAGAAATGTTTTCCATCTGAAAGGACTAAATAATAAACGAAACAAATGACAATAAAATGCAAAAGTAATCTCTTTAGTAATCAAAATACTTTTTGAATGTAACTGTAATCTGATGAAGAATGATTTAAATTGTAACTGTAGTGAAATACAGTTCCCCGTCTGTCGCTCACTTCGACGTCGTGTCGAAGAAGCGACACTAGGGGTCTCTCTTGAGCGCCGAAAGATACCTCTGATCTATGAAAAAAGGCCAATGAGAGTTGGCGAACAGTATTTGCATACTCCGCCTCCGGATACGGATATAAAGGCGAGAGAAATACGCTCGTTCATTCAGTAATTTTCTTCGGAGCCGAAGGTCGTGTGTATGCAGTCAGCTGCGAGTAACACAACTGATCCTGCTTCTGATCCTCTGACGCTCTGCTTGCTGTTGGATTTATGGCGCACTACAGCGGCTTTTCTCTTCACTGCCGGCGTGCAGTTTGCCCCTGGGCGCTTCGACAGCGCAGAGTTAAAAGAGTTGAAAGAGTGATTATCTCCATAAAAGAGTTTATTTCTCTGAAAGAGCATTACACAGCGGCGTTGAACGTCCTTTTCAGGACGCGTCTTTATAAAGATGTAATTTCCGCCCCTGTGTAGTTTCTGGATGCGGTGTTTTCTCCCCACCTCTCTCGGTCATAAAACATTGTCTTGCATGCCTGGGCTGCGATCACATGCAAGCAGTGTTTTATGAATGGTTTATGTTCTCAGTGCGAGAACATAGCCATGGCAACATTGCGGTCGTGTGGCTTTCTTTTGTAGTGAGAGAAAGCCGTTTCAGCCGCCCCCCGCGCCTCGCCTCCTTCCTACGGGATTGACGCAGGCGCCGCGGGCGATGAACACGATTTGGGGACAATGACGGGCTGTGTTCGCCGGGTAAATCCCCTCGAACTTCCCGCCTCCCCGGCACGCTTGTTTGCTAGCATTGCGGTCGTGTGGCTTTCTTTTGTAATGAGAGAAAGCCGTTTCAGCCGCCCCCCGCGCCTCGCCTCCTTCCTACGGGATTGACGCAGGCGCCGCGGGCGATGAACACGATTTGGGGACAATGACGGGCTCTGTTCGCCGGGTAAATCCCCTCGAACCGCCCGCCTCCCCGGCACGCTTGCTTGCTTGCTTCCGTCTGAGCTCGGGATGAGTATTCTCTCCAATGGTTCATCTTCTCAGTGTGAGAACATGGCCGTTATAGCATTGCGGTCGCACAGCTTTCTTTTGTAATGAGAGAAAGCCACTTCAACCGCCCCCCGCGCTCCGCCTTCTTCCTACGGGATCGGCGCAGGCGCCGTGGGCGATGAAGGCGATTTGGGGAATATGACGGGCTCTGTTCGCCGGGTAAACCCCCTCGAACCGCCCGCCTCCCCGGCACGCTTGCTTGCCTCAGAATTGGATGACATCACCGCTGCATCGGAGAGCGTTACAGCGGCATCGGATGCTGATCGTTCGCCTGGGCCGCCACCTTCGGGTCTGCCGCCCAGCCTGAGCCTGACGCACGGAGATCCGCTATGCTTTCCCGGGCTACTTGATCGGTTCCGCGGGCAGGTGCGCCGCTCACAGCCACACCCCCCGTTCCCTTCTTCCCGGACTTGCACGACGAGTTGAGCTAAGCCAAGGCTTTTTCGCTCCTCCGCTCTCACTACCCTCGCGGTGGAACGGTCCCAGACCGCTTCCACTCTGCACGCCACGGCCCTTCCTGCAACCAATGCCAGGCCAAGGCACTTCAAAACTTGCACCTTGGGTAGTCCTGTTCTTGATGTGCTGCAGGAACTGCGCTGGATGACCAACCGCGCCCCCGGGCCACGGAGGTCAGAAGCGCTGGCACTCGAACAGGCGATGGCCACCCCTTGTGGTCCAGAAACACACCTGTGGACTGGACCTGGTCGAAATGCGGGAGGCAGACAAGGCACACCTTCTCTCACACCCCCGTCTCACAGCTCCGTCCATTCGGCGCCACCGTTGACGACGCGGTGAGGCAGACGGAGGCCACTGCACATCCTGCCCCGCCGCAAGCTTGCCGCCATGGGCCATGCCCCGTCTGCTCGCCGACGGGCGTCCTCCTGCGGCTATGAAACACCCTGCTCCGCCTCAACCCGGGCCCAGCTCTCAGCCCCAGTGTCGAGCACGCTGCAGGAAACGGACGCCCCCGTCTCACGGACCCCCTCGAGGACCCGGAAGGCTCCCAGGCTGTCCGTAGACGTTCAACCCAGGGACCAAGATGTTAGCTCCGGAGGCTGGTAAGACCGCTCCGTCCCCGGTGGAGGGCCGGGAGGAGAATCTTTTCTTGTTGAATTAATTTTCACATTCTCATTCTCTGTAATGAGCTATTTCCTTTTGTCTCTGGGTCACCTGGCCCGCAAATGCCGTTCTCACGGCACTTTGCCCCCAGATATCAACAGTCCTGGCTTCCTGGACACGGACCACCCGTCTTCAGCCCCACGACTGTCCCCCGGCCGGCCGGTTCCGACGAGTCTAGAGGACGCCTACCCAGGACCTCCTCCTCAGTCGCTAACCCGCCCCCTGCCGGGTGTGCGGAGCAAGGTAAGTGCTTTGAGTCTTTTCTCAGCACCTCAGCTGCGGGTCGCCCTACCTGCTCCGCCCCGCTGCGAAGCCCCGCCGGGTACGTCAAATTAATCGTCCCTTTGGTGCCCCTAGCGCAGAGGTTGGACGTGTGGCTTTCACTTCCCAACCCGTCTTGCTGGCTGGTCCGGACCATCCGACTCGGTTACGCAATTCAGTTTGCCAGGCCCCCCGCCCCCCTTCATGGGCATCCGCTTTTCCGCAGTACACGGCGAACACGCCCACTCCCTGCGCGCGGAAATCGCGACTCTTCTGGCCAAAGACGCGATAGAGCCTGTCCCTCCAACCGAGATGAAGATGGGTTTCTACAGCCCTTACTTCATCGTACCCAAGAAAAGCGGCGGCTTACGACCAATCTTGGACCTGCGAGTTCTCAACCGAGCGTTGCACAAACTCCCGTTCAAAATGCTCACGCTTAACCTGCGTCCGGCATCTAGATTGGTTCGCAGCGGTAGACCTGAAGGACACGTACTTCATGTCTCCACCCTGCCCCGACACCGCCCTGCGGTTTGCGTTCGGGGGCCAGGTGTATCAGTACAAGTCCTCCCCCTCGGCCTGTCTCTGTCCTCTCACGAGAGTTACTATGCAAAACCCACAGAGATCAGGTGCTCAGGCACCTCAGCCGTCTGGGGCTTCAGGTCAACTGGGAAAAGAGCCAGCTCACTCCAGTTCAGAGCATCTCTTTTCTCAGGATGGAGTTAGACTCGGTCTCAATGTCGGCACGTCTCACCAACGAGCGTGCCCAGTCAGTGTTGAACTGCCTCGCCGCCTTCAGGCCAGGCACAGCGGTCCCCTTAAAACTTTTCCAGAGGCTCCTGGGGCATATGGCGTCCTCCGCGGCGGTCGCGCCGCTGGGGTTGATGCATATGAGACCGCTCCAACACTGGCTCCAGACCCGAGTCCCGAGACGAGCATGGCGCCACGGCGCCGTATGCAACGGGCACGCAGCCTCAGGCCGTTGGAAAGGGGCCCAGCTGCGTTGGCACATCAACTGCCTCGAGTTGTTGACCGTCCTTTGGGCCCTGCGGAAGTTTCTCCCGTTAATTCGGGACGAACATATCCTAGTCAGGTCGGACAGCACCACTGCGGTCGCGTACATAAATCGCCAAGGCGGCGTACGCTCCCGTCACATGTCACAACTCGCCCGTCGTCTCCTCCTTTGGAGCCAGCACCGACTCAAGTCGCTGCATGCCACTCACATCCCCGGCAACCTCAATGTGATAGCGGACGTGCTATCATGACAATGCTTGTCTGGCGGAGAGTGGAGGCTTCACCCCCACTCGGTGCAGCTGATTTGGGAACAGTTCGGCAAGGCCCAGGTAGACCCCTCTGCCTCCCGAGAGACCTCCCACTGCCCGCTCTGGTACGCCCGTTAAGAGGCTCCCCTCGGGGCAGATGCACTGGCACACAGCTGGCCGGTGGGGCTGCGCAAGTACGCATTCCCCCCAGTGAGCCTTCTTGCACAGGTGCTGTGCAAGGTCAGGGAGGACGAGGAGCAAGTCACTCTCGTGGCTCCTTACTGGCCCACCCGGGCCTGGTTCTCGGACCTCATACTCCTCGCGACAGCCCCTCCCTGGCGAATTCCCCTGAGGAAGGACCTTCTTTCTCAGGGACGGGGCACGCTCTGGCATCCGCACCCAGACCTCTGGAACCTCCACGTCTGGTCCCTGATGCGGAAGATCTAGCTGGTCTACCACCCACGGTCGTAGCCACGTTCAACCAAGCCAGAGCCCCTTCTACCAGGCAACTCTACGCCCTGAAATGGCGTCTGTTCGTGAATTGGTGTTCTTCCCGGGCAGAAGACCCACAGAGGTGCGCAGTTAGGTCTGTGCTCCTGTTCCTACAGGAGAGGTTGGGGGGGAGGCTGTCCCCATCCACCTCGAAGGTGTATGTTGCCACTATTGCAGCTCACCACAACCCAGTAGACAGCAACTCTCTGGGTAAGCACGACTTAATCATCAGGTTCCCAAGAGGTGCCCGGAGGTTAAAAACCCCTCCTGGCCAAACCTGTTCCCCTCCTGGGGATCTCTCGGTGGTCCTCGCCGGTCTTCAGAGATCCCCCCCCGAGTCGCTAGAATCAGTTGGCTCAGGGCCCTCTCCTGAAAAGACGGCCCTGCTGATCGCGCTCACTTCCATCAAGAGGGTCGGGGACCTGCAAGCGTCCCCTACTAACGACACATGCCTGGAGCTCGGTCCGGCAGATACTCATGTGATCCTAAGACCTCGACTGGGCTATGTGCCCATGGTTCCTACCATGCCCTCTGGAGATCAGGTAGTGAACCTACAAGCGCTGCCCCGGGAGGAGGCAGACCCAGCCCCTCTCACTGTCGTGTCCGGTACGTGCCTTGTGTGCCTACCTGGACCGCCCCCAGAGCTTCAGGCGCTCTCAGCAGCTCTTTGTCTGCTTTGGAGGACCAGCAGAAAGGGAACGCTGTCTCCAAACAGAGGTGTCTCACTGGGTGATGGATGCCATTCAGTTGGCCTATCACACCCAGGCCATGCCCCCCACTTACGGGTTCGAGCCCACTCCACTAGGAGCGTGACATCCTCATGGGCACTGGCGAGGGGCACCTCCCTAGCAGACATTCGCAGAGCTGCGGGCTGGGCAGCACCTAACACCCTTATGATCTCAGGGTTGAGTCAGTCTCGTCCCGTGTTCTCTCAGGTACGAGCCCGTAGAACTCGGTACACGTCGACGATCTGACCGGGTGAACCGCTTGTTCCAGCGCCGTTTCCCTCTGCCGAGGCAAAACAGTGCGCTTTTGCCCCAGAGGACCCAGGTCCCTGGTTGATTCCTCCCTAGCACTTCGGACCCGCAGCAGTTCATCGGAGGAACGTGCTGGTCCAGTCCACTACGGGTACCTCCGGCTACCCCTACTGGAATAAGTGCTCCACAGATCAGGCCTCCTACGGGACTCCTCCTGTGTGTATTTCCGCGGCACGGTCACCTTACGAGCTGACCCGCGTCTCCCTTAGGCAGTCCTTTGCTGCCCTCCGGTCGCCGTGTTATAGCAACTCCCCCCTCCTTGAGGTTGGATCTACCACCGTGCCATTTCCTTTCACATGCCTAAGTGGCCATGTGATGTATTTTGCCACCTTTACCTCCCCTGTTGGGCGGGTGTGGCCTCCGCAGGGTCTTTTCCCCCTAAGAATAGGAATTCGGAATAAGACCCCCTTCCCTCGATGCGGTAAGGGCCCCGGCTGCTCTTGCTCTATGCCGAGAAAACATAGAGAGAAAAGAGGCCCAGCCAGGCTTGGCCCGTTCCCTAGTTGGGAGCGTCACCTTGTTCCCCCCTAGGGTAACCAAAAGGATGCTGACGCTTTTTCGGGGCATTGGGGAAGAGTACGTGCAGCCTGAACACAGTTGGTCGCTTGTGCACGTGCAAAATACCTGCCCGCTTCTGTGTCAGCAGTACACGTACACGGCTCAGCGCATGGCGAGTTTTGAAGTGGACCCCTAGTGTCGCTTCTTCGACACGACGTCGAAGTGAGCGACAGACAGGGAACGTCTCGGTTACGTACGTAACCTCCGTTCCCTGATGGAGGGAACGAGACGTCGTGTCTTCCCGGCCACGTCGCTGAGCCGAGCCGCTGAGATGCCTGGAACACTCCCGGCTCCTCAGAAAAATCCTGAATGAACGAGCGTATTTCTCTCGCCTTTATATCCGTATCCGGAGGCGGAGTATGCAAATACTGTTCGCCAACTCTCATTGGCCTTTTTTCATAGATCAGAGGTATCTTTCGGCGCTCAAGAGAGACCCCTAGTGTCGCTTCTTCGACACGACGTCTTGTTCCCTCCATCAGGGAACGGAGGTTACATACGTAACCGAGACGTTACTTATATTTTGTATTTTAAATACGTATTCACACGTGTATTCCATTACTCCCCAACCCTGTCAATACATCACTTAACAGGAAGTGGAGAAGGAAATGTATTCACCATCGCAAACCATAAGAGTGCTACATGAAAATAAAATAATCAAAAGGAGTCTGAGAGTCTTGCTTTTTTTCAGCTTAATTTACCTAAGGTGTGTTTCTATACAGTTGTTGAATGTAAAGCGCACAAGACGTGACCATGACTGCCATTATCATATTAAACAATAACAGTCATTTAACTTACAAGTTGCAAGTCTGGAGACATATTAAATAAATATAAATATATATATTTTTTATAAGAATACACATGGATGTATGTTATATAATGTATATATGGAATTATTTTCTGTGTTTGATGATGTTGAAGGATATTTCACATGAACAAAATGTTATCAATATTCAACAGATATTCCATGCTCAGTGAGTAGGAAGCAGTGAAAATTCTATAAAATGACAAAACAATGTCATTACCTGGTGACATGGCGATTCTGAGATGCTTCCAAAGTTGGATCGACTCATGTGTGCAAGAGATGTTCCGTATCGTAACGCTTCATACACCGGGTCCACAGCACTCTTACCCTGATCTACACACACACACACACACGCACGCACGCACGCACGCACACACTCACACACACACACACACACACACACACACACACACACACACACACACACACACACACACAAGCATGTCATATTAAAAACATTTCTGGCCAGTTGAAGCACTTAGAACACACTCTATAGTGGCATTTATAAGTTGTCAGATTCAAGTATACACCAATTTCGATAATAAATAGAATTTATCTTAAACAAAATGGTTCAAAAATCCGCTTTTTGCAACTTCAGCAAAATATATTTCATTTATAAAAAAAATAGTGCTGTCTGTTGATTATCACTATTAATCGCAGAGTTTAAAAGTGCTGACATTGTACTGTGGCTATCCGCTTTTCTACAGCAATCATGCAGCCGCATTCATGATTCAGTGCATCAACACCAGCGTCAAGCGCCGCTTTGAACTGCTCATGAAAAGCGTTTGCAAACAACTTCTCATTCTAAGTTTTATTGATAGTTACGACTTGACGTGCTTCTGTGCTAATTCAATTGTGCATTACAGAGGCTGCAAAGTACTTGATTTCTGTCACAAGTCCCATCTGGGCTTTCTTTTGAAAAATAGCATTAAGAGATCATTTGATGTGTATGTGTTTGAGCATCAGTGTAATGACTTCAGGTGGACACATCACAAAGGTTCTGCCCTACTCCAACCAGTGTATATGCTGGTTTATTCTTTATTAACGGAAAATACGTTGATCACGATTAAAACAATTTGAATTAATCGCATACGTTAACGCGTTAACTTTGACAGCTCTAAGAAAATACAATGAACGATTTAATGAGCTCTATTCCTTAATAGTAATGCTTTCAAATACACATTTCTTGATTGAAAATAAAAGGATTCATCCATAATTTACTTCCCCAGTGAAGGAACAAGGAAACAAACAGGTCATTTTATCCATAAAATGGCATAAAAATCTCATTTATGGCCCATCATCTTTTCCCAGTACATTTGTACAGCTAAAGCTATTTACTGTTTATACAAAGAAAAACTGAAATATTTGCTTTGAACCCCTTTAATGTGACTGTATAGTGGCATTAGTTACAGAATCCTCACCTTGAGTGGGCGACGCATCTTTAGCCATGAGAAGAGGAGAACTGAAGTTCCTTTTGAAAACACCTGACTGGTAACCAGGAGAGATTGAAGAAACAGACATACGGAGTGTTAGCAAAGGTAAAAATGGACACATTTGCTGCTTTCCCTAAAAAAAGTATCAGAGCAATTGCCTTTTTCTATATTTGTTTTTGGACATGTACTTGGTAATTTAAAGTACAAAGTTTCAACTGAGAAACTGTTTGTGTGTGTGTGTGTGTGTGTGTGTGTGTGTGTGTGTGTGTGTGTGTTACTATACCATAACTATGTGATTCTCTGAGGACTAGAAGTTTTTCCTAGGCTAACTTGATGGCTTTATACAAATTAATGAATCTTTAGAAAGGTTGTATCATTATTTATCATTTTAAATTATGTAATGGGACTACTCATGAGACATGCAAGAACTAATGACATTTGATGTCACTGTCATCACATAAAGCAGAAATATTTAAGACCAGAATCGTCAGGCACAGGTGCAGTATTATTTCCCACAGGCTATCCATCTCATGAACATTTAAAACTGCCCCATACACAGATTAGTCTATTTATATTTATCTAACATATCCTACCTCTTCTGCCATTATGATCCCTTGCACTGTATATACCAGATTTGTATTTGTATCTGTACATACTTATTACTTACTATATATATATATTCTATTTTCTTCTTATCTCTGTCTTGTTGTTGTATTGTTTGTGCACTGGAAGCTTCTGTCATCAAGACAAATTCCTTGTATGTGTAAGCATACTTGGCAATAAAATCACATCTAAATCATCATGAGGCTGAGCAGGAATATGCACGTGCACAAATGAGATATGAGAGTTATGGCATGCAGAACATTTTTAATGATTAACAATGGCAATTTGGGTCTGTTCCCCCTACAAAGCTACATGACTACAGAAGTCTTGGAATATAGCCAATTGTTTGGACTACTTCAATGATACCTTTATATTGCCTTTTTTAAAAGCTTGACAGCCCCATCCCCATTCACATTCATTGTATGGATAAGAGCAGTATGAATGATCCTTCTTAACATTTCCCTTTGTGTTCCACAGAACATAGAATGTCATACAGTTTTGTTTTATGAAATGAGATAATGTTGCTCCTTATTGAATAATACAAAATAAAAACAAAAAACATATTAAACTAAAGTGAATGTCAACATGATTCTAAATGGTTGAAAAATAAAAAAACATGTCCATAACATCAAGACTTCCATTTCAAGGTGCACTCAGTAATATTTTCCTCATTAAAAATGTTTTACTTCTAAAGAAATTCATTGTTATTTTGAACTGTGTGTAGGAAATCATGAGCACTCACATTAAAATGAAGACTCCAGTCATATCAGTAACTTTATAAAAGCGGTTTTATTCTGCATGGAGAGTCCACTCATGGGGGCTGCCATGTTAGAATCACATGACCAGCTGAACACCACTCACTTAATCTCAGTAACAGTCCTGTTATTGGACATTTTCACTCATTGATTAAAGTAATCATGACTGACTGTGAATAATACATTTCCACAATGACATCTGAAACTGAAAACTATTGATTTTAAATGATGCTGCATCCAAACCACTAGGTGTCAGTGTAAGTCCAAGATCACACCAAGACAAAAGTTACCAAGTGCACCTTTTAAAATATATTTTATTGTATAAGGGAAAGTGTTTATTTCAGGTCTTGTAACTTGTCAATATTTCTGTCCAGCTACCCAAGTACAATGTAGATTTTGTTCATGTGAGTATACTCTAAAGAGAGATTATTATGTCACTAGTCAAATCAGACGCTCATTCTCTCTGAGTCTAATCGTTGTCTGAAAGAAGTACATTATAAATGTATCACATTTGTAGTGTAAAAGTAGTGGACAGTAGAGTTGGGGTACTCGGGTTCTTACTCGGACTCGAGTCCAAGTCACAAGTCCAATTTTAATGGGCTTGGACTTGTCACAGACTCGGATGTATTTTTACTCGGACATGACTCGGACTTGAGCCTTTGGGACCATGGCAATTGATTTGTGATGCAATGAACAAAATAAATAAGTAAAAATAACGAAACAGAACTAAATGTACACTCTGTCTGCAAGCAGTTGTAGACCCACACACACACTTGAATGTAACTACAGAGACTGCTGTATAACATCGTTTACTGAGGTGGCTGGCACGACGAACACATAAAGACAGGTATGTTACCAATGTACTAGAACTACAAGGCAGTTTCACATGGCACGGGACCTGACAACTGGTAAAATCGCATGTGGCGTTTGTGCAGCCAAGACGGTGCTCACATCACAGTTTCATCATGGTTAAAAATTCATTAAGTCAAGTCACCCATATCATGTCTCTCACAGTTTACTAAAACAACATATCAAAATACAAATTCAGAAAAATATTATTAATATTGGGCTATTAAATCTTTTTAGGCATAACGTATCCACACATGTAGTCATCTGTAGTCCCTTGTGCTCCACACAGTGTTGTCAACTTGAACTGGTGCTTGATGAATAAACTTAATAAACTTTTTAAATAGTCGGGGAAAATGTTTTATTGCTAAAGCAGACTACAACTCTGAAAAACAGATAAACAGCACATCTTTATTTTAAAAGCATTGACCAGCTGCTTAAAATATGTTCTTTTACAGTTTTTTCCACAATAAAATGCACAATGAAATATGAAGTTATTTTGTGCAGTGAAATGTTTTGTTTCTAATTTAATTATAGATTGGGTGGCCAGACATCCTGGTTTATTTTACAGGTCAGTCCCAGTTTTTGGTAGGGTCACTGATTTTGTTTTGTTCTTAAATTAAATCTCCTCATTGTCATTGTATGCCAATGTTAATGCATCTATTAAGCTTAAACATGGCACCTCCCCAAGATTCAAACTAGAGCGATGAATATGCCAAGGTTCTTTATTTCACCTTATTTGTTCATCTTAACCACTCAATTGTTATTAAAAATAGTGATTTAAGAGGTGCTAGAGTTGCAGGAAAGGAAATGATCATCAGCCAACCGGTTAGCGATAAAACAAACCTTTGAAACCTTTTCCTGAAAAACTCTGCCCAGATCCCTCTAGCTCTTGATATTGTTAAATTCTTTTCTTGAGCTTCTGAGCCCCACTTAATGTACATAAATGTGAATTAATATCAGTTAAGCAATGTGTTAATTCTACTATATGTAATATTCCAGTAATGGATTCTGTTACCTACCTCGGAATAGTTATAACCAAAAAAATGTAAAAGCTAAAAAACTCAATCAATCGCTTCAAAGGGATTTGACTTTAAAGGGAAGGATTCTCAAGACTTGCATATTCTGCCATCTCTTTAGACCTTGATAAAACAATCTGTAAGGAAATCTACAAATTACTTTATAATTGTTTTGGAAAAATTAAATACAAAAAACTGTATTAGCAAATAGTTACTGTAATGGACGTCTTAACTTAGAACTACAACTTGGTAAGAACATACTTAAGAAATTCATCTTCTATTTGGAACATCATACCAGAACATATCTTTTCCAAGTTATGTCATTTTAACATAGATCAAATTCTGTCTAATTTTCACAAGCAGGCACTTTTAGCATTATCTATTGTTTTCAAGCACAATTATTCACCAAATAGTTATTTTATCTGGAATAATAAGTCCTTAAAGTTAAGGTTTAGAAATGGTATTAATTTTGTGAGCCAAATATTCAATAAGGATGGTCATCTGTTCACATATCAAGAATTTCTATTTCATTACAAAATCCCGATCACCCCCAAAGAGTATTCTATTGTGTTTGATGCTGTTCCGACTGGGGTCATTATGTTACTTAAAGCTCATACGCCCTTTTATTCATCTTGTTCATATATAACTCCACCAGAGCCATCTGACACACCAGCAGAAATTCAAATTAGTTTTAAACCTCCTAATATAAAAAATAATAGACATATTTGAGATTTTTTCCCAAATGATTGTGTTTCCAGAGATATTTTCCAACAAATATGTGTTTAGTAAATAAAGGGAAAGAGGTTTCTTTTAAACTTCTCCATCGATACTATCCAGTTAAAACTTTTATTGTGTCAAGATTTTCAATAAACATTAATGTGAAGTGCACTTTTTGTGATACACAACCTGCGACTCTTTTCCATCTCTTTTGTTACTGTGATGACACAAAGACATTTTGGCAGGATGTATCTCAATTCATTATAGATTCGAGCCATAAAGACTTTCAACTTTTTTTGAGAATGTATTATTTGGGTTTATTATTTATGATAAACAGTATGAAGAGGTCTATTTTTTATGTAACTTATTTTTCTTGCAAAGTACTTCATTCATAGTGTAAAGTATTGAAAATTAAACCTATTGTTTCTAATTTCCAAAAAGATGTAGGATTTTACATTAAAACCCTGTCCACTTCTTCCAACAAAAAAGCCATCAAAACATGGAATGAATGCTTGAATTTAGGTGAAAAAACAAATCAGCTGAAATGTGTCTGGTTACCATGGCAATGATGTCACGCGCTTAGTGCTCGCACTCTGTATTGTCCTGTCAGTCAGCACAAATGCCCAAAATAATGCAAAAATGCGTTTTCAACAACAAGCTGAAAGAAGCCATTCCATGTCTGACACGTGAAAATATAAGTGGGGAGTTTTCTGAAGATTTATTTTCCCCCACGCGCACGGAAGTAAATCAGACAAGTGTCACATTCAGACAGCTACACTGCCCTTTTCACACTGCACATGTTTGTTCAGCAGGAAACTAATCATAAAATATAGAGGTGTTTTTGTAACATTTATATTGACAATTGTGTTTTTTTAGTTGTGAAAGTTAAAATAAGCTCAAAATATTGATGTTGCGTTTACGTTTACAATTTAAAATTCAGATTCCAGAACAGATTCATTCAGAATCAGACTCAGACTCGACTCGGACTCTGCCTGCCGTGGACTCGGTCTTGAGACCGACTTGGCCATTTTTGGACTTGATTGTTTAAGACTCGACAAGGTGGACTCGAACCAAACACAAGTGGACAGTCAATAAATAAAAGCTTTTATTCCACATCCTCTTCTGTGAGTGTGTGAGAGAGTGAGTTATTGTAATAATTTCACTGTCCATTACTTCAGCAAAGCTCAGCGGTCACATTTATCATAAGCAAATTAAGAACAAACCCGCTGCAAACCCGACTCCTCAAAGACGGAGAGTTGAAGTAAAACTGAAATGAAAAGCAAATCTGTGTAATCCCCCTTATCTCAATGACAGTGTGGATGAAGCGAAAACTAAAACTGTCAACATAGTCCCATAGAATAAATGTTGCTATAACTACATTTTTCCAAACTGACTTTTACATGCTGTATTCTGTGTTTCACCGCAGTTTCCTGGTGAAACGAGCAGTAGAGGCACTACAACAACTGTGTGTTTATTCACTTTCACACAAATCACAACTACAACGGTTGATTATGACTTTATAAACACTTACTTATCCCACTAATACTCACACTGCTATGCTATGACATGATATCGAAAACACTTTTACTCTAAAGTATCATTTGAAAAATTATACATTTTAATGCTTGTATTACAGACCCACCTATATTTACTCACTTGAAACTGAACTTCAAAGATCAAGGGTTGAGCCCAGCCAAGCACGCAAACTGACACGTGAGTCGAAAGTGTCACAGAAGCGACACAAAATGACATGCTTGCTTCAGAAAATGTGTTTTTAATGTCGCATTTGCTTTTAGAACACTATCGGTTAGGTTTAGGTGTTGGTTTAAGGAAAGGATATCTGTTTTGTTTACCTCTTATTTTCTTTTAAAACATTATCGATTAGGTTTAGGCTAATGTTTTAGGTTAGGGAGGTATGTTTTACTAATTAAAACCTCCATATAATATTCACTATAAAAACCTTGTCTGATTATGACACCATTTCACTCACTTTTGGCGCCCCCCTGCTGGACATTTGACTGGGAAACTGCAGCAAAGCATTACATTACAATGAAGCATCTATTATATAGTAATAGATATAAATTAATAATAAAATATGATTTAGGAAGCGCCAAAAAAAAAAAAAAAAAAAAATTGCGACATTATTACAGATCTTAGGTCACTTACGACCCTATACACTTAGTAATTAAGCAATAAGAAAAAACAATTATATAGAATTTATTCTTTTTTTTTTAAATCTTGCTCTTCTCATAAGATAAATGTTGATGAATACTAAAGAGGTGGGGGCATTACTCCAACAAATGGATGAGGATGAGACTAAATCTAAAAGATCTGAGGTTTGCATTTAAGCCGGAATAATGTTGAAAATGAACGGCAGCATTTCACTAAATATTTCACTAGAAAAACATAGACATAGAATGCTGTGCTGGGCCATCTGTGCAAGGACAGGTTTTTTTAATCACTTGATTTACATGAATTGTTAAAATGAACGGATTCACTAACCTCAGCTTCCCACTTCACAACACTGCATTTTAGGAGGATATGATAGTGGAGTGCATTTGTTTATTCTTTTGCCTGTATGGTGCATGAGATGTACAATATGACATTTTTCACATTACACCACTATTTGTTGAAAAAGTAGCTACACTCTTTTGAAAAAAGTTGAGCTAACTGTCATCCTACATAAAAAATGTAAAGTTGGTAGTCTTTACTACTTGACTCCCCAACGCTGCTCTGTAATCGGTCAGAAGCTGAATTTATAATCTAGCATTCTAATACATTTCAGTTTGGCCATATGGGACTGATGACAAAACTAGAGGTCACATTGTAACTGAACACTGAAAACAACAGAGGTCTTAAAACTGCTGATATTCATGAAAAAATAAAAACACGCTGCATAAGCTGCAGTGCCATATGCTGTATTACAGAGAGAGAGAGAGAGAGAGAGAAGGGAAAAGGCAAGACGATTTTGCGTGAAAGTTGAGAAAGTTACTGTATATGCTCAGAGGTGTTCAATGTAGCTGCATAACAGACAAGAAATAAATAAAGCTAAGCCATCAGAGGCTTTTTGATCACAGTGGTTTTTATTTTTGAAGGGAAGATGTTAGTCACACAAAGAATGGCTTAAAATTGCTTATTGCTTTAATACAACGATGCCATAAAAATTATAATAAAAGACACCAATGCCCTGCTGAAAAAATAAGTTTTGTGTTTTGGATACTGTCCCAATGCTGGCATTGTGGCATATTGTCTAGGTTTCTTAACTTCTTTGAGAGATATGGAACTTGTGACTTTTCCTGATTTTACCACATAAACACACACACACACACACACACACACACAAGGCCATGTACATGTGGACCTGCGCCATTTACCTGTGGAAGTGATGGCACCAGGATTCACTGTGGGAAGATGACATGCCGGTGGAGGGAGTGTGATGCTCTGGGCAATGTTCTGCTAGGAAATTCTGGGCCCGGCCATTCATGTGGACTTTGACACATGCCACCTACCTAAACATCGTTGCAGGCCATGTACACCCCTTCATGGCAATGGTATTCCCTGATGTCAGTGGCCTGTTTCAGCAGGATAATGCACCCTGCCACGCTGTACACATTGTTCCAGAATATTTGAGGAACATGACTAAAGCTGCGTACACACTGCCAGAGACCGCGACACCATCCCATTAATTTTCAATGAGAGCACAGCGACTTCCGGCGACACGAGCTGTCGCGACCGTTGGCAAATAGATGTGGGCGTGTCCAGCGACACGACAAAGTTGAGACAAGTTCAACTTTATTCAAATGAAGAGCGACTTACAGAAGCAACAGCCAATAGGAGAGAAGACGGGAGATCTCACGTGATCCTTCTCTCTCTCTCAGCTCCTGCACTAACGGAAAGATGGGTGAAAGGCTAATTCTTGCTGTTGGCAATTTTCCAGTGCTCTATGATATGTCTCTTCCCACGTACATGGACATTTTTAAGAAAAATACTGCATGGAAAGGTGTCTGACAATGGAATGACATCCGTGAATGTCATTTATAAACGGTACTAGGCAACCAGTAGTGGGAAGGCCCATTAGCGACTTCTCCGCCAGCCACTGGCGACCTGCAGCGACAAAGTCGCTGGCAGTGAGTACGCAGCTTAAGAGTTCAAGGTGTTGACTTGGCCTCTAAACTCCCCAGATCTTAATCCGATTGAGCATCTATGGGATGTGCTGGGCCAACAAAATCTATAGCTGACGAATCAGCTGTTATCACAAACAATCTGTTTAACAAGTTTCTTTATTGGCCTTGAGAAGTGTCCATCAAAACCATGGTCTATGTCCTGCCCTTATGTTTTGAAGAGCATCAAATATAGCATCTGCTCATCTATAACATCACCGTCAAGGTAAAGTATCTCCTCTTGTTCTTTGAAAACAGTGTTAAAATATGTACAACTATGAAAGGAGTCCAAAAGCATACATTTGTGTAAATAACTATTGTTTTTTAGATTAAAGCGTAGTGAAGAGATTGCCTACATCGTGCTGGCTCTGTGATTTCCCTGACAACCAATGCACGCATAATGACAGGTGGCTTTAAAAAGTAGACTATACCAGCCATATAAAGTTGCCAGATTTTCATCTTTGTGAAAATGGGAGTACAAGCTATTTCTGCCAGGCAATTTATGCATTGGACCCAAAAACCATCTCAAAACCAAACTGTCCATTGAACAACCAGACTAAAAACCCAAGTTATAAAACAGATTTTGTTTTAAATTGTAAATGAAAGCTCAGATTATATCCAAAAATTCATTCACTAGCAATCGTTAACCTACCAACAGAGTGTTGGGAACATGAACAGTTAGACTCGAGTAAATGAACATGCCCCATTGGAACCCATGATAAGAAAACCATGTCAATGTTCGCTAACAAGAAATCAAGAAATAAGGTTCAATTAAATTATTAAACAGTTCACTAAAATCAAATAAAATCAAAATAGCATAAAATCCCAAAATAAATGCATAATTATATTATTTTTATTTTTTGGGAAGAAGAAATGGTATCATTATCATCATCAAAAAAATGAAAAGCTTACACATCTGACCCTTCTGGTCAAAAATGACTGTGAATACCAAAGGGAGCTGCCCCAATAGGTGGGTTAAAGCAGCAGTAAAATCTGACAACAATGGTATACATAGTGCTTCTTTAGCTCAGATCACACAAAAAAATAAATATTTTCCTGGCCAGTCGAGCTAATGCATTTTAACCTGTAAGCCAGGACTTCCTTTTCTACATCCACCATATTGGGTGTTCCAATTTCTCCCAATTTATTTTAATACAAGTTCTTCATCTCAGGCTAAATAGGAGGCTAAATAGGATGCTTCTCATTTCTTAAATTGTGCTTCCTCGTTTCCTCGCTCTTCCGTCCTCAGGCCTGTGACCCGGAAACTGATCAAAGTCTGGCATCATGAAGGACATACAATAGGACATATGAGTGGTCGTGGCGTAGTGGCTACAGCACAGGGCTGCTTAATCAGAAGGTCGCTGGTTCGACCCCCACGGCCACCACCGTTGTGCCCTTGAGTAAGACACTTAACTCCAGGTTGCTCCGGGGGGATTGTCCCTGTAATAAGGGCTCTGTAAGTCCCTTTGGATAAAAGCGTCTGCCAAATGCATAAATGTAAATGTAATGTAAATGTAAATATAAACTCTCTAAATGCAGCATGAGGAGGCGAGGATCAAGGACAGAGGAAGCTTCCTGAGTACACTTGATCGAGACACCACAGGAGCATCCAGTGCGGCAGACTTTTTTTGTGGAAGCACATGGCACATGCATAAATTCTCGTCCCCCTTCATATCTGACACAACAGTTTTAATTCAAGTTTGAGGTTATATATTAATACATATTTATGTGTGTATTAATAAATCAAGAACATAACAGCAAATGCACAGAGGTAATAAAAACATCGGCCTGGGAAGTCAGTTCAAAATGTGAAAACAGAAGTTTACTTTGGAACTTCCAGCTAGAAGAAATTAGCTGTAGCTAATCAGGTACATAGGTAGCTGTCGGAACCTGCTCTGAATTATTGCCGGCCACACCTCCGCCAGTGCCTTCTGTCATCCAGCAACGGGGTCATCAGCAGGAAGGTACCCATTAAAGATGGTTTGCCCCAATAATCACGGCCAGTGTGGCCCGTGCATATTAATTCACAATTAATATGACACCTTATGCCTATGAACATAATACATTATGTTGTGTTCTGTGCTATCATTCCTAGGTTGCAATTAGAGATGCACCAATCGACCGGCCAGGGACTGGAATCAGCCGGTTTTCCGCATGCTCGGCCCGGACCGGTGACCGGCCGGTCAATCTCACGTCTTTCCGATTCCGAGCCGGCCAGTTTTGTTGCCAGCAGCGCAGCCAATAACGTCACAGCCGCATGGAAACATGACATTGCCGTGGAAGATCTTAACTGTGAGTGAAAAATACATAAAGTTTGCAATTTGTAATATTTGTAAGGCTAAAGTAAACCGTGGGGGAACCACCACGATAACGTTCAGATCAACAAACCTAATTAGACGCTTAAAACACCCTCACCCAGCTGGAAATACCGCTTTTAAAAAAGAAGCTAAAAAAGGGAAAGCGGCTATAGCTAGCCAGAGCTCAGAGCCAGCCAGAAGTCAGCAGCCTCTCCTATCTTTCCTTGGTATGAGAAGCGAAAAGACCAAAGGAATTACGAGGAAAATTATGGAATTCATGGACTTGGATGACCAGCCGTTCTCCATAGTTGAGGACAGAGGGTTCAGAAATCTGATAAATTTCCTCGATACAGAGTAGGCGGTACTTTTCGACGTCGCGTTGCCCGAGTGGTTGAATCTTGTGTCGTGTCACACACGCAGCCTGTTACAAGCATACCTGTCAACATTTGGGTACACAAATCCGGGAGTTGAAGGGGGGTGCTGGATGGCAGAGGCTAAATACATATAAATTGAGCCGTTGTGATTTAATGTGCTGTGTAACGTCATTTTTCCCACCGTGTCCGATATTAAAATCAGTGCGACACACTTTACAAAAGGCGTGGGTATTGTTGACATGACTTCGGGATATGAAATTAAATGCTTTCGTCCAGATGTTGTTAAATTTTATATTTTATATATATATATGGGAATAGTGCAGCTATTAGAGAAACACCTACAAAATACAGCAGCATGAATGAAAACTAAACCAGGGAACATATAACCATATATTTTATATATATATTTTTTTTTTCCCGCCGGAGCACCAGCTGAGTCTCCTCCCATCTACCAGTGTTGCTTGATTCAACATCACGTGTCTACTGCCTGCGCAGATTTCAACAGAGCAGCTGGGTTTTGGGTGGCAGGTTGAGGTCACAAATTATTAGAAATGTGTATGATGCATCGATTGTGTGAGTTGGATGCGTTTCATACAAGATCTGGCAACTGGACAACCTTGGAATAATATGTTGATGTGTTTATTCATATAACAAATTACGGGAGTTTCCCGGGAGAAATAACAAAACGGGAGGGGGGTGGGAGATGGGTGTGAAATACGGGAGACTCCCGGGAAAAACAGGGGTGAGTGACGACAGGTACAAGCCAATCCCGAAGCAGCAATCAGTTTTACCTCTGATATTTGGTATCTAACGTAAGCTTAATGTCAATGTTGCGCGTATTGGACACTTCAGTTTTGTTCATAGGCTTGTAATATTTGGAATTATTTTGTTAGACGAGTAAAAAATAGAAAAAGGTCCATTTATAAAAATAGTGGAAAATGATCTGTTTTGTTATATAAAGCAACTCATTTGCAGTTAATTGTTGTTTCTGCCTCTTTCCAGTCACAGAGCACTTTATATATCAGAAGTCAGAGAAGATCCTGGAACTTTGTTTGGGGGAAATTATAATGTTTAATAATTTATTTTATTATGAAAATTAAATTTTGCATTGAAGAAAGATAGATTTTGTTTGTATATGCGGTCAATTCTTAGAAAGAAAATCGGAATCAGAAAAAAATCGGTATCGGCAGGTCACGGAATCGGAAATCAGAATCGGCCAAGAAAATTGGAATCGGTGCATCTTTAGTTGCAATACTATTCCAAGTCAATAGGGGACACTGTGTCATGTTAATGTGAATTCTACCTGCAACTACAGATAGTGTTGAACTACTGAGTGTTGGCTGTGTGCAGTATGATGCTGTTAACAAAACATGCATAGTGTTTAACAAGCAGTCCAGTACTTTAATTTATTTTAATACGTTAAACATAACACATTAAGTCGAGCCAACTTACAATACCAATTTATATTTTATAAACATGTCCATGCATGAAAGCCAAAACCAAGGAGGCCTAATACTAGGAAAAAGCTATCTAATAATATTTGCAATTTAAATGTTGCTTACAATAATTTTAGTTTTGTAAGGATACCCAGTTACTTTTCAAAACTTGAACTGACACTGAATGCTCAGGCCAGCCTAATTTACTCTTAGAAAATTCCTGATGTTGTTATAACAATACAAAAAGCACTTACCAGTTTGCTAGAAGTGAAAATCAGCCCTCCATTCCTGTTTATATCTCAGGTTTTTAAATCCATAAGGATCTCTTTCTCAATGGCGATAGCAGCAGTGATAACAGCTATAGATCTTGTGCTCATCACTTTCAAATTACGTACATCACTTAAAGCATGATTGCTTCACTCAAAGCCAGCTAGAAGACCTCGACTGGGACATATCCTAAAGACCACACCCACCAAGAACAAATAAATCAATCTGATTGGCTGATGAATCTGACAATCTGACTTTAGATGCCCATTCACTTGAACTGTTGAGGGATTCTATCGAAATTCTGAAGGCATAACAGGGTGGAGCTCAAACTCAAGCGCTGCTTTGTTTAACAAGCTCGGCTTCGGGCATGTGATTTGTGAAACAGGTCATGTTTTGCTTGTTAGCATCAAGGAAAAAATTCTGATTGGATAAACTTTTCATTTATTGCTATTCGTTTGTAGATGAATTAGAAGTGGAAAATGATAGAAAATAAATAGGCAAAAAGGTGAATGAGAATGAAAGGACAGATCCTTTCCACTGATTTTAATTCATGTCTCCCCTTCAAGACATTCCTCCTTCACAGGTCATAACATGAAGCCAGGGATCAATACACCTTCCAATGAGTAGACAACCTCTATGTCCAAGGCCTCTTTTTTGTTAGAAATGACAACCTACAAGTTTACACCTACCACCCCTCCATTGCCTATCCATAAACCAATCCTCCAATAGTATAAGTTGGAGAGTGACGTATGACTGCATTAACCATCCATCTTGGCATAGTTTCGTCCACCACTCAATTCCTTTCTAGAAACCCTTGGATAATGACCAAGTGGGTCAGAGCTACACCCCCCCCCCCCCACTCCTTTCCATCTGCCACATACTACCTTACCTCATACACAAATGTTCCCTATTCCAACATTCTCACCCCTCTTTATGTCCTTCCTTCTTAACCATAGCCAGAAGCTCCCATTCTCAGATTCCTCAAACATTTTCTTCAGAGACTTCAACGCTGCTCCAACAATGCCAATGTCTTTCAATAGGTGCTTCATTGATTTCCCCATAAATCCTTGACACCCAACCTCCACCAGGTAAGTGTCAGTCCTCCAACCATTTTTCCTGCACTCAGCAGCCAGATCAGCATATTTAAGCTTCTTCCTCTCATTGGCTGCCTCCAGTCCCTCTTCCCATGGGACAGTAAGCTCAATCATTATGACTTTTCAGGAAATGTTAGCCTCTGGCCAAGGTCGACCTCCATTGCCCAATTGCTTCTAGGCACCAGGATTGATCTGGCTTCCCTCAATGGAGTGCCTTGTTCGTCGCCTCCCCTTTCAACAAAATAAATGAACTGCCTTTGAGGAGCATGATGACCTTTGTTTGCCTTTACTCTACACACCTCTTGCCAGCTTGCACAGGACCTGATCATGCCGCCACCGGTCTGGGAAATACATACAGCATGCATGTTCAAGCAGACATCTTGGGTGTGTTCAAAAGATCATACCTAAGCCCTGAAGTGCTGTGTGAAGTCATCATTTATGCTGTTTGGAACACGGACATACAGTACCAGGTCATTCTAGAAACAATTTTATCCAACTAAATTTCTCCAGTGCATTGTTTCGTCCCTCACACTGTGATGATTTTCCATGAGGGAGAGAGAGGATGCTGAATAAAAGATGTTCAGAGATATGTTTTAAAATTTAAAAAGCAAAAAAGAGTAGTACAATTTTACAGTTGTGGGTTTTTTGTTTTAAAAATAACGTCTCGGTTACGTATGTAACCTCCGTTCCCTGATGGAGGGAACGAGACGTCGTGTCGAAGAAGCGACACTAGGGGTCTCTCTTGAGCGCCGAAAGATACCTCTGATCTATGAAAAAATGCCAATGAGAGTTGGCGAACAGTATTTGCATACTCCGCCTCCGGATACGGATATAAAGGCGAGAGAAATACGCTCGTTCATTCAGGATTTTTCTGAGGAGCCGGGAGTGTTCCGGGCATCTCAGCGGCTCGGCTCAGCGACGTGGCCGGGAAGACACGACGTCTCGTTCCCTCCATCAGGGAACGGAGGTTACATACGTAACCGAGACGTTCCCCGTCTGTCGCTCACTTCGACGTCGTGTCGAAGAAGCGGCACTAGGGGTCCACTTCAAAACTTGCCATGCGCTGAGCCGTGTACGTGTACTGCTGACACAGAAGCGGGCAGGTATTTTGCACGTGCACAAGCGACCAACTGTGTTCAGGCTGCACGTACTCTTCCCCAATGCCCCGAAAAAGCGTCAGCACCCTTTTGGTTACCCTAGGGGGGAACAAGGTGACGCTCCCAACTAGGGAACGGGCCAAGCCTGGCTGGGCCTCTTTTCTCTCTATGTTTTCTCGGCATAGAGCAAGAGCAGCCGGGGCCCTTACCGCATCGAGGGAAGGGGGTCTTATTCCGAAGTCCTATTCTTTTAGGGGGAAAAGACCCTGCGGAGGCCACACCCGCCCAGCAGGGGAGGTAAAGGTGGCAAAATACATCACATGGCCACTTTGGGCATGTGGGAGGAAATGGCGCGGTGGTAGATCCAGCCTCGAGGAGGGGGGAGTTGCTACAACACGGCGACCGGAGGGCAGCGAAGGACTGCCTAAGGGAGACGCGGGTCAGCTCGCAAGGTGACCGTACCGCGGAAATACACACAGAAGGAGTCCCGTAGGAGGCCTGATCTGTGGAGCACCTATTCCAGTAGGGGTAGCCGGAGGTACCCGTAGTGGACTGGACCAGCACGTTCCTCCGCTGAACTGCTGCGGGCCCGAAGGGCTAGGGAGGAATCAACCAGGGACCTAGGTCCTCTGGGACAAAGCGCACTGTTTTGCCTTGGCAGAGGGAAACGGCGCTGGAACAAGCGGTTCACCCGGTCAGATCGTCGACGTGTACCGAGTTCTACGGGCTCGGACCTGAGAGAACACGGGACGAGACTGACTCAACCCTGAGATCATAAGGGTGTTAGGTGCTGCCCAGCCCGCAGCTCTGCAAATGTCTGCTAGGGAGGTGCCCCTAGCCAGTGCCCATAAGGATGCCACGCTCCTAGTGGAGTGGGCTTGAACCCGTAAGGGGGGCATGGCCTGGGTGTGATAGGCCAACTGAATGGCATCCACCACCCAGTGAGACACCTCTGTATGGAGACAGCGTTCCCTTTCTGCTGTCCTCCAAAGCAGACAAAGAGCTGCTCAGAGCGCCTGAAGCTCTGGGTGCGTTCCAGGTAGGCACGCAAGGCACGTACCGGACACGACAGTGAGAGGGGCTGGGTCTGCCTCCTCCCGGGGCAGCGCTTGTAGGTTCACTACCTGATCTCCAGAGGGCGTGGTAGGAACCATGGGCACATAGCCCAGTCAAGGTCTTAGGATCACATGAGTATCTGCCGGACCGAGCTCCAGGCAAGTGTTGTTAGTAGGGAACGCTTGCAGGTCCCCGACCCTCTTGATGGAAGTGAGCGCGATCAGCAGGGCCGTCTTTTCAGGAGAGGGCCCTGAGCCAACTGATTCTAGCGACTCAGAGGGGGGGATCTCTGAAGACCGGCGAGGACCACCGAGAGATCCCAGGAGGGGAACAGGTTTGGCCGGGAGGGGTTTAACCTCCGGGCACCTCTTGGGAACCTGACGATTAAGTCGTGCTTACCCAGAGACTTGCTGTCTACTGGGTCGTGGTGAGCTGCGATAGTGGCAACATACACCTTCAAGGTGGATGGGGACAGCCTCCCCTCCAACCTCTCCTGTAGGAACAGGAGCACAGACCTAACTGCGCACCTCTGTGGGTCTTCTGCCCGGGAAGAACACCGATTCACGAACAGACGCCCTTCAGGGCGTAGAGTTGCCTGGTAGAAGGGGCTCTGGCTTGGTTGATCGTGGCTACGACCGTGGTTGGGTAGACCAGCTAGATCTTCCGCATCCCGTTCAGGGTCCAGACATGGAGGTTCCAAAGGTCTGGGTGCGGATGCCAGAGCGTGCCCCATCCCTGAGAAAGAAGGTCCTTCCTCAGGGGAATTCGCCAGGGAGGGGCTGTCGCGAGGAGTACAAGGTCCAAGAACCAGGCCTGAGTGGGCCAGTAAGGAGCCACGAGAGTGACTTGCTCCTCGTCCTCCCTGACCTTGCACAGCACCTGTGCAAGAAGGCTTACTGGGGGAATGCGTACTTGCGCAGCCCAGCCGGCCAGCTGTGTGCCAGTGCATCTGCCCCGAGGGGAGCCTCTGAACGGGCGTACCAGAGCGGGCAGTGGGAGGTGTCTCGGGAGGCAGAGGGGTCTACCTGGGCCTTGCCGAACCGTTCCCAAATCAGCTGAACCGAGTGGGGGTGAAGCCTCCACTCTCCGCCAGGCAAGCGTTGTCATGACAGCGCGTCCGCTATCACATTGAGGTTGCCGGGGATGTGAGTGGCACGCAGCGACTTGAGTCGGTGCTGGCTCCAAAGGAGGAGACGACGGGCGAGTTGTGACATATGACGGGAGCGTACGCCGCCTTGGCGATTTATGTACGCGACCGCAGTGGTGCTGTCCGACCTGACTAGGATATGTTCGTCCCGAATTAACGGGAGAAACTTCCGCAGGGCCAAAAGGACGGTCAACAACTCGAGGCAGTTGATGTGCCAACGCAGCTGGGCCCCTTTCCAACGGCCTGAGGCTGCGTGCCCGTTGCAAACGGCGCTCCAACCCAATCTGGAGGCGTCGGTCGTGACCAGGACGCATCTGGACACCTTCTGTAGGGGCACTCCAGCCCGTAAGAAACAGGGGTCTGTCCAGGGGTTGAATGTCTGATGGCAGGCGGGGGTGATTGTTACCCGGTGCGTGCCGTGGCGCCATGCTCGTCTCGGGACTCGGGTCTGGAGCCAGTGTTGGAGCGGTCTCATATGCATCAACCCCAGCGGCGCGACCGCCGCGGAGGACGCCATATGCCCCAGGAGCCTCTGGAAAAGTTTTAAGGGGACCGCTGTGCCTGGCCTGAAGGCGGCGAGGCAGTTCAACACTGACTGGGCACGCTCATTGGTGAGACGTGCCGACATTGAGACCGAGTCTAACTCCATCCTGAGAAAAGAGATGCTCTGAACTGGAGTGAGCTGGCTCTTTTCCCAGTTGACCTGAAGCCCCAGACGGCTGAGGTGCCTGAGCACCTGGTCTCTGTGAGTTTTGCATAGTAACTCTCGTGAGAGGACAGAGACAGGCCGAAGGGGAGGACTTGTACTGATACACCTGGCCCCCGAACGCAAACCGCAGGTAGGGGCGGTGTCGGGGCAGGATGGAGACGTGGAAGTACGCGTCCTTCAGGTCTACCGCTGCGAACCAATCTAGATGCCGGACGCAGGTTAAGCGTGAGCATTTTGAACGGGAGTTTGTGCAACGCTCGGTTGAGAACTCGCAGGTCCAAGATTGGTCGTAAGCCGCCGCCTTTCTTGGGTACGATGAAGTAAGGGCTGTAGAAACCCTTCTTCATCTCGGTTGGAGGGACAGGCTCTATCGCGTCTTTGGCCAGAAGAGTCGCGATTTCCGCGCGCAGAGAGTGGGCGTGTTCGCCGTGTACTGCGGAAAAGCGGACGCCCATGAAGGGGGGCGGGGGCCTGGCAAACTGAATTGCGTAACCGAGTCGGATGGTCCGGGCCAGCCAGCGAGACGGGTTGGGAAGTGAAAGCCACGCGTCCAACCTCTGCGCTAGGGGCACCAAATGGACGATTAATTTTGACGTACCCGGCGGGGCTTCGCAGCGGGGCAGAGCAGGTAGGGCAGCGTTGGGCGGCGACGGGGCGACCCGCGGCTGAGGTGCTGAGACAAGACTCAAAGCACTTACCTTGCTCCGCACACCCGGCAGGGGGCGGGTTAGCGACTGAGGAGGAGGTCCTGGGTAGGCGTCCTCTAGACTCGTCGGAACCGGCCGGCCGGGGGACAGTCGTGGGGCTGAAGACGGGTGGTCCGTGTCCAGGAAGCCAGGACTGTGATATCTGGGGGCAAAGTGCCGTGAGAACGGCATTTGCGGGCCAGGTGACCCAGAGACAAAAGGAAATAGCTCATTACAGAGAATATGAGAATGTGAAAATTAATTCAACAAGAAAAGATTCTCCTCCCGGCCCTCCACCGGGGACGGAGCGGTCTTACCAGCCTCCGGAGCTAACATCTTGGTCCCTGGGTTGAACGTCTACGGACAGCCTGGGAGCCTTCCGGGTCCTCGAGGGGGTCCGTGAGACGGGGGCGTCCATTTCCTGCAGCGTGCTCGACGCTGGGGCTGAGAGCTGGGCCCGGGTTGAGGCGGAGCAGGGTGTTTCACAGCCGCAGGAGGACGCCCGTCGGCGAGCAGACGGGGCATGGCCCATGGCGGCAGGCTTGCGGCGGGGCAGGATGTGTAGTGGCCTCCGTCTGCCTCACCGCTGAGGACTGCTGGGCAGAGTTGTCAACGGTGGCGCCGAATGGACGGAGCTGGGAGACGGGGGTGTGGGAGAAGGTGTGCCTTGTCCGCCTCCCGCATTTCGACCAGGTCCAGTCCACAGGTGCGTTTCTGGACCACAAGGGGTGGCCATCGCCTGTTAGAGTGCCAGCGCTTCTGACCTCCGTGGCCCGGGGGCGCGGTTGGTCATCCAGCGCAGTTCCTGCAGCACATCAAGAACAGGACTACCCAAGGTGCAAGTTTTGAAGTGCCTTGGCCTGGCATTGGTTGCAGGAAGGGCCGTGGCGTGCAGAGTGGAAGCGGTCTGGGACCGTTCCACCGCGAGGGTAGTGAGAGCGGAGGAGCGAAGAAGCCTTGGCTTAGCTCAACTCGTCGTGCACGTCCGGGAAGAAAGGAACGGGGGGGGCGTGGCTGTGAGCGGCGCACCTGCCCGCGGAACCGATCCCGTAGGAAGAAGGCGGAGCGCGGGGGGCGGCTGAAGTGGCTTTCTCTCATTACAAAAGAAAGTCGTGCGACCGCAATGCTATAACGGCCATGTTCTCACACTGAGAAGATGAACCATTGGAGAGAATACTCATCCCGAGCTCAGACGGAAGCAAACAAGCGTGCCGGGGAGGCGGGAAGTTCGAGGGGATTTACCCGGCGAACAGAGCCCGTCATTGTCCCCAAATCGTGTTCATCGCCCGCGGCGCCTGCGTCAATCCCGTAGGAAGGAGGCGAGGCGCGGGGGGCGGCTGAAACGGCTTTCTCTCATTACAAAAGAAAGCCACACGACCGCAATGTTGCCATGGCTATGTTCTCGCACTGAGAACATAAACCATTCATAAAACATTGCTTGCGTGCGATCGCAGCCCAGGCATGCAAGACAGTGTTTTATGACCGAGAGAGGTGGGGAGAAATCACCGCATCCAGAAACTACACAGGGGCGGAAATTACATCTTTATAAAGACGCGTCCTGAAAAGGACGTTCAACGCCGCTGTGTAATGCTCTTTCAGAGAAATAAACTCTTTTATGGAGAGAATCACTCTTTCAACTCTTTTAACTCTGCGCTGTCGAAGCGCCCAGGGGCAAACTGCACGCCGGCAGAGAAGAGAAAAGCCGCTGTAATGCGCCGTAAATCCAACAGCAAAGCAGAGCGTCAGAGGATCAGAAGCAGGATCAGTTGTGTTACTCGCAGCTGACTGCATACACACGACCATCGGCTCCGAAGAAAATTACTGAATGAACGAGCGTATTTCTCTCGCCTTTATATCCGTATCCGGAGGCGGAGTATGCAAATACTGTTCGCCAACTCTCATTGGCCTTTTTTCATAGATCAGAGGTATCTTTCGGCGCTCAAGAGAGACCCCTAGTGTCGCTTCTTCGACACGACGTCGAAGTGAGCGACAGACGGTGAATGTTGCTTAAATATATATATATATATACACATGTATGTTTGGGTCAATGTAAAACTATTTGCCGATTCATTCTCCTATATGAACCAACCCTTATGCATTATATTGTGGTCCAGTCCATTTTAGGTGAGGTATGCCTGACATTTTCTGGGTTCATCCACACAAATCTCATCACAGTCTTTGTGTATTTTGTTAAAAAGCTTCTAAGGTTGGTGTAACTGCAAATATCTCTCTCAACAGACTAGAAGATGGAGATTTGCATAAGCTCTTTAGCGCTAATCCCAGCCACCAATAAATTCTGTTTTGCTAGCTTTTCTGTCTCTTTCTGGCTAACAATGAGATTCCAGCGGTGTACGCATTTTTCTGTATCCTATAATAATAAAGCAAGGTTAGTTATCCATTAATTTCATGAACAAAACAGATCTGAATTCAATACTTAAAACATGATATGCATGTATGAACAGTTCTTCATTAGCTAACTAAAGACAATAATAATAATAATAATAATAATAATAAAATAACAAAACTAAAACCATAAAAATTTGTAAATTCACAGCATAATGTTGTTTGTTGACACTTATCTTGATGCTTTGGTCTAGACATGCAGGCACAGTAAAATATTATAAAGCTTTGAAAGATTCCAAGATAATTGTCATTTCGAGGCTCAAAGAGTCAAAAGTCTGGCAATATATGCTGAATTAAGCTTGACTTGGGGTAGCTCATAAAGGACTTTTCCAAAAATAACATGACATTCAACTGAGACATAATAAGGCAGCATTCAGATTGACTGCAGATACTGAACCTGTTCATGTCTTAATGAACTCTACAGGGCTTAGACCTCTGACTATTTCATCTTATTTATATACTGCATCTGTGTTTGTGTTTATATATATATACACTTAATGAGCACTTTATAGGAACACTATGGTCCTAATAATGTGTCCGACATTGTCTTCTGTTGTTTTAGAGTGGCTATCAGAGTTACTGTAGCTTTTCTGTCAGCTCGAACCAGTCTGGCCATTCTCCATTGGCCTCTCATCAACAAGGCATTTCCGTCCACAGAACTGCCGCTCACTGGATGCTTTTTTCTCTAGAGACTATTGTGTGTGAAAATCCCAGGAGATCAGCAGTTACAGAAACACTCAAACCTAGTCAAACGCAGATGAATGAGTCAAAAATGTCTATGATTTGAATCATAATACACTGAACAGAAAAAAATTGAAATATAGCTTCTAGTGCTGTACCGGGTAATAAGTAGGGATGACCATATCTACTACAGTAAAATGACATGTAGTTCATGTATTGAACATCTCCAAACAGGTGAATAAATCCTCTGAAATACCTCCCACAAAATTAATAAACTCCAGCAACTTCCATCGCAACCAGCTCACGGTCTGGGAAATACATACAGCATGCATGTTCAAGCAGACATCTTGGGTGTGTTCCATTCAAAAGTGATCATATCTAAGCCCTGAAGTGCTGTGTGAAGTCATCATTAATGCTGTTTGGAACACGGACATACAGTACCAGGTCATTCTAGAAACAATTTTATCCAACTAAATTTCTCCAGTGCATTGTTTCGTCCCTCACACTGTTATGCCCATCTGGCACCAACAATCATGCCGCATTCGAAATCACTGAGATCAAAATTCCTCCAATTCTGATGGTTGATGTGAACAATAAATGAAGCTCCTGACCCATTTCCGCATTATTTTATACATTACACTGCTGCCACACGATACGCTGATTAGATAATCACATGAATAAGTAGGTGTACAGGTGTTCCTAATAAAGTGCTCAGGAAGTTTATACAGTATATATATCGATCAGCATAATATTGTGTAGATCCCCCTCGTGCCGCCAAAACAGCACCAACATGCATCTCAGAATAACATTCTGATTGAATAGAAGAACATGGAGCCCTGCAACAGATGGTATTGCTCCCACAGAGCCCTCCACTGAACATCGAGTCAGTCTGAAATTACATAAAGAGACAGAAGCAATTGAGACAGTCTAAATAGATAGAAGAACTGAGACAAATTTCCCAAGAGGCTTGGAACTTCCTACCTACCAACAACCAAGAACAACTCCAGGTGTAAGTAGGAGAATTGGGGCTGTTGTAAAGGCAAAGGTGGTCACACACTGAATACTGATTTAACCTTTTTAAGTTTACTGGACTTAGTATGACATTATTTGATACATGAAAACTATTTATGGCATTATTTTTGAAGACATCCTCACTATGCAACATTTTTCACAAGTGCCTAAAACTTTTGCACAGTACTGTGTATATATATATATTAGGGCTGTCAACGATTTAAATATTTAATTGCATTTAATTGCATAATTTCTTGTAGTTAATCAGTATTAATCACAATATCTTTATAAACATGAGTGGACAAAATATGCACAAAACCAACCCCACCAACAGAGTTGAACAACAGACCATGAACACAACTCAAATTCAAATTATGAACAAATTATAGTAAGTGTATTATGACAGGATTTATTCACTTCATTTTATGAAGTTTTGACATACATAATCTTTCCAAGAGCACAGTAGAATTAAATAACTCTGGTCATGTGACTATTTGCACCACTCATCTCATTTACAATTGACAACTCTGTGTAAAATACTTCAACAACTCCTTTTAGACCCCGGTCACAATTGTAACTGGTGGGATTAAATGTGTTATTGACAGTGTAGATTACCTGCAGGCTTCCGTTAGCTTCCGCTACACTCCTTATATACATATTACACAGTATGTCTGCATGTGTAGGGCACCAGCTCCCAAGGGGGTCACCAGAAATTCCACCATCTGCCTTTACTGGCACGTTATACGTTATTCAAGGACCCGTAGCGATAGCGGAACACAGAAGATTGCCTCGTGTTTACATTTTCATTTCGCACTCGCACTGTGCCTCACAAATTTTGTGCTGCACCACGCAGTGCAATGCAGATGTTAAAATGACAGCTCTCTTGCAGCTGCAATCATGTTACAAAGTTCCGAGCTCTATCTGTGGTTTGCGGACATGTTCTACTGCTGTGCTACATTGATAAAATGCTTGGCGCAGGTCTCAGCATAATGTCTCCCACTATCTGTTTAACCGACGGTCAATGCATGTGAAATTAGCGTTTGCGTGAATTGACTCACTTCTCATGAACTACGGTTTATTCAAAAGGTCATATTACACGTTAACGGCATTTTAAAACAATTGTGGCGTTAAACGAATTTTCCATTAACGCGTTATTAATTGCATGCATAATACTCTAAGGTATAACTATGAATAGTTAATTATTATAATGTATTATAAATGTGTTTATAATTATTTATGAGAAGTTATAACATGTTATAATGTGTATTATGAGACATTACTAATGCATAATAATGTGTTTACATTGCATTATAAATATGGGCTTCATAGAAAGTGTTACCAAAATATTTTTTGGAAATACAAAATATTCTTAACTGTTGTCTTAAGTTAGAAATTAAGAAGAAAATGGTAGTTCTTAAGAATTTTCTTAAGAACGTTTCATGCATCGGCCCCTGGAATGTATTGTGCACTTTCCTTTCTCATTATTTACTGCATATTTGTGTACTAAGTATAATTTGCTGGGTGTGTGATCCTTGTTGTCTGTCACCTATTTTTATAGAATTACCAATGAACAATGAAGTAAAAAATAAAAAAGGGAAAATACATTTTCTATTCTCATGTAATTCATAAAAAATATTAAATGATATGAAATGATGCATGTAGCATCATTTCAAAAATTGATTTTTGATTTTCTTTTCTGCACTGTTGACTGTGTGTGTGTGTGTGTGTGTGTGTGTACAGATTTCACTGTTTGTGAGGGCCACATTTTTTAAAATGTCCTCACTAATTTATTAAAACTTATTGAAAACTGACTAGTGAGGACATTTTAGGTGGTCCTTACTAGTTAATATGGCTCATTAATCAGGCATGTCATGTTTTTCTTTAAATCTACTGATGTGCACAGGTTGTGTGAGGGTTAGGTTTAACAGATAGAAAATATCATTAGCCTTGTGTAAGAACAAACTATGAAATGTGGACGGAAATGCCTTATTGATGAGAGGCCAATGGAGAATGGCCAGACTGGTTCGAGCTGACAGAAAAGCTACAGTAACTCTGATAGCCACTCTAAAACAACAGAAGACAATGTCGGACACATTATTAGGACCATAGTGTTCCTATAAAGTGCACATTTAGTGTATACTGTATATAAACACAAGTCTATGAAATGTCGTCTAATATAGTGAACAAATCTTTTGTGTTTGTAGTATGTTGCTACATACTACACTACAAACCAAATCAAAAACCAAATGTGGGTCACATGGTATGAAGCTTTTTTTTCTTGTCCAACAATATAAAGATAAGAAATAATAAAAATTAATATTTTTTATTTACATAAAAATACAATAGTGTCAAAATCTTGATTTTCAAAGATCAATGAATATACCATTATTAAGAATAAGCGACACATGTGGCTCTTCAGTAAGTGCAATAGCTATATCTAGTTTTTGGATTTCAGAAATGTACATCCACAGAGCTCTGGAATGCATCATTAAGGGTCCAAACACAAAAGTGCTGAAAATCTACAGTATCTGTTCTAATTTTCTTATTATTCTTTTTATGCCCTAAAACTGCAGAATTAGGTGGGATCGTTTTTTATTTTTCTTCAGAAAAAGTTCTAAAGTTTCTAAAATTTGGTTTATTTGACATGGAAGAACCCATTATGCTATTTATCACAAACAGTAGCTCTGTTCCAAAACCTACCTATCTTTTTAAGCATCAAAAACCGACTCCAAGGCGAAGGCTGTTCCCAACACAAGGCAGCAAAACTATGATGCCTTCTAACATACCTCGTTTTGGCCTAAATCTAAGGCAGAATCTCATGTTTCATTCAAAGATAAGACAATCCCAGAGTGCATTGCGACAATGCAAGTGATTAAATTCCTCCCAAATTACAAGTAAGTACAAATTAACTTTATGTATATTGGATTTAATACTGAAAAGTAACAAAAAAATTGTTAAATCCAATTAAAATTTGACTAATTTACCCAATAATTCTGAATGCTAAGAATATTTAAGTGTTGTATCTCCTCAAACGCTTAGCAACATAACATCAGACACTATTAAAATCAATTGAGAGTCAAGTGTCCTGTGCAGTTATCATGAATAGAGCTGTTTTGTGTAGGGTGCATACTGGGTGGGTTGGCTTCCAATGTAGAGCTTGTCATGCTGCATTAAATGTTGCTGCTTGCTGAAAAAATCAGCTTAAACCAACTTGAATTTCCATGCTTGTCCACACTGGTTAATGCTGGATAGTGCTAGTTTGGTACTGGTCTAGCTGGTGGACCAATACACCTATTCTTTTAAAGCTGGTTGATCAAGCAAGTCTAAGCTAGTTAGGAAGCACACCATCAGCATCCAAAACATCAAAATGATCAAATCAAAGTGGATCATGTCAATTCTTTCCTCTCTAAAAATTCAGGCTTGTCCAGGACAATGTAATATTTCTTTCTTCTCCAATCCTTCCTATTGCTCTCTCGTTAATCGCAGAATGTGTTATCTGTGTGAAAACCATTTCACAAACACACACACACACAAGCATCTGAAGGAAACAACTTTTCTGAGAGATATGCACTGGAGTCTGTTGACCTAGTTTGAGTAAACGTGAGGAAAAACTGTAATTATAAAAGTGCCTGTTCAGCCTGTGAGGAGCAGATTGTGTTTTCATTATGTAGACATTATGTGTGTAATGAAGAGAAGAGAGAGTTTGTGTTCTGGAACAAATAATCACATTTAACACGGATCTTTAGCACTATGGGAAAAATAGCTGAAATGTAGATTTGTTCCAAAACCTGCTACCTAGACAGCATTTTAAGGCATCATAGACACAGCAACATGATGTGCGACATGTGAAGTTTCTTCTAAAAAGCATATCAAACCAGTCATATTGCGCATGTGTAGAACGCATTCATATTTGGTTGCGGTCAAAAGAGTATACACCACAAAACGTTATGACCACCCAATATGCTAATATGCTCTTGGTCCTCCGCATGCCTCCAAAACAGTGGTGACATGCCAAGACATGGACTCTACAAGACCCATGAAAGTGTCCTGTGGTATCTGGCAACAAGACATTAGCAGCAGATCCTTCATGACCTGTAAGTCCGATGTGGATAGGACTTGTTAGTCTAGCACATCCCACAGATGCTCAATCGGATTGAGATCTGGGGAATTTGGAGGCCAGGGCAACACCATGAACTCTTCATTATGACAATCAAACATTACAGAAAAATGTGTGCAACGTGGCAGGGCACATTATCCTGCTGAAAGAGGCCACTGCCATCAAGGAATACCACAAACGGGTTAATTAACTTACTCAAACATATCCTATATATGTGATGTTAATGAAGCCACAACCACACTTTGCTCTACCCTAACTTCCTGCCGTGGCAGTGTCTGCCCACTTACCTCCAGGGCAGCACGTGCCAAACCCTCCAGGCCCTGGCTTGTCAATATACTCTGTGACCCCCAGACTAAATTCAGGGCTGCTAAGAGGAAGTGGCGCAAGTCGATAGCACAATCTGACCTGAGCAATAATCAATCTCTACTTTCGTCTTTCTCTTCTAGTGTTTCTGCTGCCAAGGTTATCTATTAACAGAATTAGATCAGTAACACTGTAAGTTCCCGCCAACTGTTTACAACTTTCTCTTCTCTCCTCAATCCTCCCCCACCCCCTCTCACTACTTTTCTGACTGATGATGACTTTTACATTTTTTTCACTGACAAGGTGATGACCATTAGCAGTTCTCTAAACAAGTGCTTCTCAAACTTTTAAGGCCAAGTACCACCTTCGATCAAATCAGAACATTCACCACCAATGTTCATTGAAATATTTTTTCAGCATTCGACACATATACATTTTTAACGTAGTCTTAAGTATTGTGAGCAACATACACAATGCCATATTTGATTATTAGCAATATTCTTGTAGTTTACACAATCAATATAAGCAAGATTAGTGTTTCTAAAATCAAACATACAGACTATTAACATTTAGGAGTTTTGCAATCCAGTTCAAACAAACTACTATATACATTTGAAATTTTGGGCTTAGGCATTGCTAGACACTGTTTTTCATCTCAGCCCCCCTAAAATTAGGCAGCTAGCATCACCCTTAAAAATATGTGATCATGTGCATGTGATCTATGAAAACAGCAGGTGCAGTAAGCTATCTGAGGTTAATTTTTACTCTGAATCATGCACTTACAGTTGTTAACTTTAAAACTTGTCAAACTAAGTATTTTCTCAGCTGTCAGATGTGCAATCCTTTTCTCTGTCCATCTTTCGAGCAATCTTCCAGTGAAATAAAAATCATAATACTGCTAAATACAACCCAGTGTCTTTGAGTCAAAAGCACTATTTAAGATCATAGACTTTAAGGAAGTCTGAGAATGTGTAAAAAAAAAAAAAACGGAATTATATCTTGCCTCATTAGTATTTGATATTTTGTTTTCTGCATGGGAATAATATTGTGGTGTGCGCACAGAGACGTCAGTGCAGCCGCATGCAACGAGAACGTTACCTATTCACATCCTGCACTGCCGATGTAAAAAAGAAAAAGGTGGGCTATCTTAAAGGTATATTTAAATTGTAATCATACATTAGAAATAAAACATGGAAAACTATTTTTTTGTTTTTTTAAATATAAATATCATGGGTCGTGCTGCGTACCACAGTTTGAGAACCACTGCTCTACACCACACGCTCACAACTGATCTCTTCCAACATATATCTCTCTTTTTTCCTCTTTCTCTCTTCTTTCGAGACAGATGTCTCCAAAGATCTTCTTTCCACTACTTTTCCTCTTACCTTGTTCCTTCTCATCTTATGCAAGCTGCCTCTCCACCAATCCTGCCCGCACTCACACACATCAGCAGCACATCCCTTACAACTGGAACCTTCCCCACAACATTTAAGCATGCTTGGGCGACCTCACTGCTCAAAAAAGCAACACATTATCCCACAGTACTTGATAACTACAAACTGGTCTTTCTCCTAACTTTCCTGTCAAAAAACTCTTAAGAGGGATGTGTTTAACCAGCTGTCTGCTTTTCACAGAACAACTTACTTGATAGTCATCAGTCTGGTTTAGCAAAAGGTTATTCCATGGAAACTGATATCCTGTGTGTAACTAAAACTCTGAAAATAACAAAAGCTAATTCCAAATTATCTGTCCTCATCATCCTTGACCTATCCGCTGCCTTTAACACAGTGAACCACCTGATCCTCCTGTCCACCCTCTCCGAACTGGGCATCACAGGAACCATGCTTGGATGGTTCGAGTCGTACCTCACAGGCAGATCCTTCAAGGTCTCCTGGAGAGGAGAAGTGTCCAAGTCACACCAGCTGACCACTGGTGTTCCTCGGGGATCAGTACTTGGGCCCCTCCTCTTCTCGATCCACAAAGCATCACTACGACCTATCATAAAGGCACGTGGCTTCTTCTATCACACCTACTCATATGCAGCTCT
This sequence comes from Moxostoma hubbsi, assembly GCA_032164185.1. Taxonomy (NCBI): domain Eukaryota; kingdom Metazoa; phylum Chordata; class Actinopteri; order Cypriniformes; family Catostomidae; genus Moxostoma; species Moxostoma hubbsi. The sequence goes on along the minus strand of JAVLUX010000221.1, from coordinate 1,873,946 downwards.
ACCTGGCGCTCCAGCCTGACAACCTCACTCTCTCGGCTCCTATCTCTGCCTGCCTTTCAGATATCTCCTGGGTGAAGGAACAACTCCTTTGTTCAACCTTGCCAAGACAGAACTTCTGGTAATCCCTGCCAACCCATCTGTTGACCACAACCTCACAATTCATCTTGGTTCAGCAATACTTACACCATCCAGGGCAGCCTGGAACCTGGGAGTGGTGTTTGATGACTAGATCTAGTCAGCCGCCTGGTCTTGGAGGTATACACTTTACAACATTATGAAAATCAGAGCTTTCCTGTCTGAATACGCTGCGTAGCTCCTAGTCTAAGCTCTTGTCATATCAAGACTCTGCTACTGCAATGCTCTTTTGGCCAGCCTCCCAGCTAGCACAAATAAGCCACTGCGTTTGATCCAGAATGTGGCAATGCGTCTTGCCTTTAATCAACCAAAGAGGACCCACATTACCCCCTCTTGATCTCACTCCACTGTCACTGCCCGCATCAAAATCAAGGCTTTGACTGAGGCCTTCAGGACAAATGATGAAACAGCACCCTCTTACTTCAACTCACTCCTCCAGGTCTATGTCCCCTCTCACTCCCTGCATTCAAAGAATGAGCACCTCCTGGTGGTTCCACCGCAACGTGGCACAAATCCGCTATCCAGTTCATTCACATTCCTCAGTGGTGAAATGTGCTTCTAACCCCCACCCAATCTGTTGAGACCTTCTCAACATACAAAAAACAGCTGTAGATGCATCTCTTTCATGAGCACTTAATCGGTCCACAAACTTGCATTCTATATTTATAAAAAAATTGTATCTTTCTTTGCCCTAACTTCTGTACTATGCCAGCTACAAATAGAACTTAGCAGTGCGATCCTGCAGATATTGATTTATATGACAAATTGCTTATGTTCCTAATTTTTTTAAATCGCTTTGGATAACAGAATCTGCTAAATGACTAAATATAAATGTAAACTGTGAAATAGTTGTTACTTGTAGTAAAACCAATCAATATCACCAATTTAAAGTGGGCCAAAACTCTGAATTTATGAAGATATATTATAGGATGGGGGGGCAAGTCCACCCCATCCAAGCAAGGATGCATGAAAACATTACATAATTTACAAACATTGTATAATGCATGTTTCAGGGGCTGCTAAATAAAAAGACAAGCATGCAAAGAAAGGTTGATTGGCAGGTGAGGTGCTTCACTGGTGTCTAGAAGACAAAAATTATGACTAAATAAAGAACTGTGTGAAAATTAACACTGTTTAGTATTCAGGCTGGACAAACAATTTCCTTGTTGCTAGAATCCCATTACATCGCATTAAGTCAAGAGCATTTGTGGTTTTAGGTAATGTGAACTGAACTGCCTCACCTTGCCATGGCAGGCTTGTTGGGAGAGCTCAGATGAACACCAGAGATGAGCTCCTATTTTACATGATTTACATCGCAAACCCTGCTTAGAGTTCCCTAGAAAGACAAAAAAAAATAGCACATGTTGGTCCAAATATCTTTTTATGACTTACTGGTACTTGTAATACCTCATGTTTATAATTTAAGGAATAGTTTATTCAAAAAAAATTGTGTTCCACAAAAGAAAAAAGGTCATAAGGGTTTGGACCGGCATGAGGGTGAGTACATTTTGACAATTTAAATTTTTGGGTGAACTACACCTATACATTTTTATTGCAGCCACAGGGTCTGTGTGTATATAAAGTTGGTATCTTTACATACCTATTATCATTTGTTTGCACAGCTGACAAACAGTTGGTCGGCGAAACACATACTCCTGAAACAAGTGTTTCTTCTCTTGGAAGGACTGTAATTGGAGTGAGGATTTAGAACTGAGAGAGATGGAGGGACTGACGGCGGGCGACTGTGATGACAGCGATGGGTTGGGGCTGATTGATGGTGACAGTGAAGGTGAACGATCAAATGGCAGGGGACACTCCTGAAACGGTGGAGATGGAGGTTCCAGAGCAGGTGAAGGATGTTCAGAGATGAAGTCTGGATAACGCCGAGCTTCGTTGTTGGTGCGCTGGAAGAAGTTCTCAACGCTTTTACTTCTCATGACTGACTTGAAAGAAAGAGAGCGCTTCAATCGCTGGAGCTGCAATGAAAGACAACATCACATTACAGCTACATTCTAGAAGAGACCAGGGAAAATTTTGTGTCTATCTGTGCTGATGTAAGCACTTGATGCAATCAGTACTTATTCCATTGTATCGACAATAACATAAGGATTAGCTCTGAGCCTTAGGGCTGGGTGAAAATATCGAGTTCCCTGATGCATCACAATCTCCATTTGAATGATCCTTAAATCCCAAGATCGATCTTTTACTCTATGCAAGTCACAACATAGAGGGCTATGCATCTGTGATAAGCCATTGGCTGATACATTTTCAGATTGAACTCATCAGTGACTAAGTGATATAATGGCAATGATCAGCAGTGAAATCCTTTCACTGTGTGTTGAGAGTACATGTTTGGTTTGACTCATTCTGTGTAACGTGTGTCCAAAGATATAGTATCCTCTCTGTTCTTTACAGTAAGATGTTAATAAAAAATAAATATAGCCGCAAGTGGCTGTTATCAACATCCAAGCATATATGGACAGAAGATGACCAAAATTATCAAATTTGATAGAATAGATCATGTGGATCCTATAGACTGCTGTTTTGGAGTCAAATTTCCACTGCTTTGATGACAGTTACACAATTAGGATTTTCTTAAATTATAGCACCCCTACCATCGGAAATGTATACAATTTTGCATGTGACCTCATAACATTCTGTTTTCCATAAGTACTAAGTTAAAGAAACAGGCAAATTAGTCATAATGGGCCACACCCAAAAATAAATTAGCTTTTATCTTCCGAATGACTTAACAAATCCAAATTATTTTTGATAACATTTTGTCAGGAGGGTCTGTAGATGATGTAAACCAAATTTATATTTGTGAATCAGACAAACGCCCTAGGCCGAGAGAGTGCCATTTTAGCATCTGTTCTAGAAATCCATGTACATATTTTATTACAGTACCAATTATGCTTGTAAACAATAAATGCAGATGATGAAGCTCTACCTGTCATTTCACCTTCATCTCAAACTTGTGAAGACAAAATTCCTTGTTATCCCTACTAACTCATCAAACGGCCACAACATCACTGTACATCTGGGCTCAACAATGCTAACAACAGCCAGCCAGCAAGGAAATAGTTTGATGACCACATAAACTTCACTACGCACATCTCAACAACTACCAGTAATGCAGATTATGCTGATTTCAGAAGTATCGTGTCCTAACTGTCTGAGGAGCACAGCTCCTACAAGGCTTTTGTCATCTCAACACTGGAGTACAGCAATGCTGTGTTGGCTGGCCTTCCAGTTAGCACAATAAAGCCTTTAAAGATGATCCAGAACATGGCAGCACATCTGGTCTTCAAAAAACCAAAGAGGGCCCATGTCAAATCCCTCGTGGTCTCACTTAACTGGCTACGTATAGCTGCCCATGTCAAATACAAGGCTTTGAAGGCTTGTATAGAAAGTGAGGCAGCTAACTAGGTTTTGAAACAAGTTAGCAACTCTCAGTAGAAGTGGAAATAAAGACCTCTTCAAAAAGGCCAAATACAATTTGGTGAAGGGAAATCAAAAAAAGGTACTCTGAAAAGCTGAAAAAACAGTTATCAGTCAAAGATCCATCAAGCGGCTGGGGCCTTAATGCTATGAAATGTGTTGGGGAAGGCGGTCTTTCTCGATCCTATCCTTTCAGGGGGAAAAGACCCTGCAGAGGCCACATCCTGCCCAGACTAGGGGGAGGTGATATGTGGCTAATACACCACGTGGGTTGTCAAGCCACACTCATCCCGAGCTCGGATGGAAGAAAGCGAGCGTGTCGGGGGGCAGGTGGTTCATGGGGATTTACCCGGCAAAACTGAGCCCGTTTTCATCCCCTAAGTCGCCTTCAACGGCAGCCGGGTCGTCATCAATCCTGTGGGAAGAAGGAGTGACGCGGGGGGGCGGCTGAAGTGGCGTTCACCTTAAGAAAGGAGAGCCGCGACCGCAATGCTGCCATGGTCATGTTCTCACAATGAGTACATGAGCCATCCACAAACGCTGCCTCAGTGTGATCGCTGCCCAGGCACACGAGGAAGTGTCTGTTACCGTGGATAGATATTGACCGCATCCAGAAACTGCACAGAGGCGGAAAGGCATATTTTAAAAAGACGCGTCCTGAAAAGGACATTCTGTGCCTGCTCGTGTATTGCTCTTTTATGAGTGAAAATAAACTCTTTAAGAGAAATCAAACTCTTTTAGGAGGGGAAAACACTCTTTTAGAAAGAGAAAGCGCTGTCAAAGTGCCCAGGGGCGTGGACTGCACAGCGTGCAGTCGCTGCTGGGAATGCGCCGTAGGATCCAACAGCAGTGCTTCTTGCCAGTAGAGGTGAGTGGAACAGTGGTGAAACTTCAGCTTGCTGCTGTACAACCACTCGGCTCCGAAGAAAAAAATCTGACTGACAGACACACGCCCGCTTCCCTCTGTACCCGTATGTCCGGGATGGGACATACAAATTCTGTCTGCCAATTTCACATTGGATTTTCCTCAAGTTCAGAGGTATGCGAGGCTCCCAAGGAAGACCCCCTTGTGTCACAAAATTTGACACAACGTCGAGTGAGTGACTAAAGGGGGAACAAAAAAGTATAGAAAATAAAGTAGACTGATGCAATTGACATACAGGATGAATATAAACACTCAACATATAATATATTTATAAAGTTATCATGTTTATATTGTATCTCATGTCATGTTTTTGTTGAGAAAAACAAGCATATCCACATGCTCAGTAAACTATACTCATTTATGCAATTTCAACAGATTTGTCAGCTGCACATTTATTCTGTGAATCTCCCGTTATACCACATCCCAGAGGTGTTCTATTGGAATCAGATCCGGTGACTGGGAAGGCCACTGAAGAACAGTGAACTCATTGGCATTTTCATGAAACCAGTCTGAGATGACTTTAGCCTTGTGCATTATCATGCTGAAAGTACAGCCATTAGAAGATGGGTAAATTGTGCCCATGAAGGGATCAACATGGTCAGCAAAAATACTCCAACAGGCTATGGAATTTAAGTGATGATTGATTGGTTTTAACAAAGTGTGCCAAGAAAACATTCCCTACACCTTTACACAGGCTGTTGACACAAGGCAAGTTGTGTCCATGGATTCATGCTGTTGGTGCCAAATTCTGACCATCTGTGTGCCTCAGCAGAAATTGAGATTCATCAGACCAGGCTATGTTTTTCCAGTCTTCAATTTTGGTGAGGCTGTGCCCACTGCAGCCTCAGCTTTCTGTTCTTGGCTGACAGAAGTGGAACCCGATGTGATCTTCTGCAGTTGTAGCTCATCTGCCCCAAGGTTTGACATGTTGTGCATGAGATTTCTGCTCACTACAATTGTACAGAGTTGTTATCTGAGTTATCGTAGCCTTTATTTCAGCACAAACCAGTCTGGCCATTCTCCGTTGACCTCACTGGATGTTTTTTGTTTTTGCCACCATTTGGAGTAAACTCTAGAGACTGTTTTGCATGAAAATCCCAGGAGATCAGCAGTTACAGAAATACTCAAACCAGCCTGTCAGGCACCAACAATCACACCATGGCAAAAATCACACAAAAAAAATGCTTAGTGAGTGTACATTCATACTGATGCAATTGTTTCTACACCATACACTGTTGCACATTTCTATGTTCCTTTCACTCATTATTTGCACATATTTGTAGTTAATGTATTGTATTTTTGTATTTAAACATAAGGACAACTGTCTTTTTGTTTTTGTTATATTTATCAATGTATGTCAAAGTCAAATTACTCATAAGAGAAATAGTAAAATCGGCCAAAAAAATATTGTATTGTATTGTATTCTTAGCATGACAGTAGATCATTTTCATAGTAGTGTAGCTCAGGGGCGACTGGACATCGGGAGCACCAGGTGTTCTCCTGGTGGGTCGCGTATAATTTGGGCCAGCCCGCTGCTGCACAAGTAACAGCCCGTCCTAAAGGCGATATTGGAGGCCACCCTGGGCTATAACATGGCCACGCAGAACCCGTTACCGAGCGAGAATTCAATACACTTAGTAAGGTCAAAACAACACAATGGCTTTCATTTTGAAATCGTGTAAACACTTTTGTTTTGAGATCGCTTACACTGTGGCACTGTTTCCGTAAGTGCATGTTTACTCCGTAACTCACATGGACTTCATTATTTGACATACAAATCACAATAATGGTGATAACCAAAGAGGACAAATTAAGTATAGGATGAGCTCTGAATAATCACAAAAAGAGAAATAACTTCAAGTTAAAACAAATACAATAACAGCAGTGTAAAATAATCAGCAAACGTCAAAGCTAAGAGCAGTACATAGACATTTGCATAATTTATTCATAGCGCAAAGCATTAGTAGGAGCTGAAGTGCGGCTTGCTGTATAATGCTCATACCTGATAAAAATGAAGAAAATAAGTCATGAAAAATATTACTTTGTGGCTATTTGAGACTTTGAGGCTTGCTTTGTTTAAAGGACAGCAGAAACAGTGCTTGTCAATGTATAGGGCTTTTTACTTTTTCTTAAGAATAATCTGGGGAAGAAATTAAAACACTGCCGATGTAAAGATGCAACAAACTCACAAAGACTAAAAATACACTGTAAAACCTAACACTGAAAGTCACTAAACGAAATGAGTTCATTTAACTTATTTAAAAAAAAAAGTTAATTTCACTCAATTAAAAATGTGATATTAACTCAAAAACTCACATCTTAACTCAGAACTTAAACTGAATAAATTATGAATAACCTATTTATTATTTTAGCTGTAAAGATTTAAGTTGAATTTAATTCATTTAATCTAGTTTATGTTAATGGTTGAAAATAAAAATAATGTGAAAAGCAAATTAGAAACCACCGGGTGGGTTTACTTCTTCCTATTTTTAAATAATATTTTTCAAGAAACTACTTTTGTATAAGGCCTATACTTTTATACTTTTCATAGCTAATGAAAAACATGTAAATAAATACATTTAAAGTTTTCAGCTTCATTCAAAGCCTACATTTAGGTCCCTGTGATGTCATTGATTTTACTCATCACCGCGTTCTCCCTTCTCCTCGGAAAAACCCGCGCATTTATTTCAACAGGCTTAATCTGCCCATCCCCCACAGCTCCACGGAAGTCTCAGTCACAAAATCAAAATCAGGATGGCGGGCATGAAGAGAATTAACTGGTAAGTTAAGCACGAAAAACTGCTTCATCCTTTTTATAGCACTCTTAAACGTTTTAACGTTGTATTGTAGTTACTCTTCATCTTAAGAAGAACGAATAGCTAAGTTAGGGTCATTTTTGTGTCATGTCATATTTACGATAAGGTAACGCGACATTGCAGAGATATTATTTATTTTTTTGGATCAGCGGCAGTAGTTAATGTGCTGTGAGTACACGACAGTTTTGTCAGTGGAAAAGTAATTTATATTTTTGTGTGTTTTCTCACATTTTGGCATAGACAAGCGTGTCCCGCGCAATTTTGGACATTTTTCAGTGAGGAGACTGATTGACTAACACTGCAAAAACTAAATAAATAGGCAATACAAGCTGACCGATTATTTTATTTATTATGCTGTGAGTAAACCACAGATTTGCCAGTGGAAAAATTATATTTTTGTATTTTCTCACATTTTGCATAGACAAACGTGTTCCTCGGGCATGGATATCTGTGAGGAGACCACCACAGGCCGTCTTTCACGCGGCTAAAACTAAAGAAAAAGGTACTACAAGCTGACCTATTGTATTGTTTATCATGCTATGAGTAAACTACTGTTTTATCAGGGGAAAATTAATCAATAATTTTGTGTTTTTTTTTTCTTCACAGTTCGGCATAGACAAAAGTATCCCAATTGCATATTTGAGACAAATGAGACTGACATTCATTTACGTGGTACGAACTAACGTTAAAGAGAAAGCTATAAATATTATTTTCTAAGCTTGAATTCACAACAGGTGATTTATATATATATATATATATATATATATATTAATTTTAAAATATTTAAAGATAACTATGTATAATTTCATCATTATATATTGAATTATTGTTATATGAGGGGCTTTCTCAGCAAATATTTGTATATGTAATTAAATGTGATTAATCGCAATTAATTAATTGGGACACCATGTAATTCATTCGATTAAAAACTTTAATCGATTGACAGCCCTAATTTATATACATACATATTCTGGCCAATTTTGTTTTCATTTATTTTTTTACAACAAATATTTAAGTATATAACAGTTATGCAAGTATTATGTGTAATTGGCATGAAATTGTAAGTATTGTCATCAGTGTCCTGCTGTGTGACTCTTTCTTCATCTAAATATTTTAAACAACATTTTATAGTTATATATACATATATTATACAGTATTATACCAGTTGTTTTCACAACCTCAAATTAACTTAGACAATAGTCTATTTGCACTTCTAGAAAAAAGATGAAAGGTGATTAAGATCTTTAAAAACTATGAAGAAATGCTGACTTGTCACAGCACCTAAAATTCACACTTTCCCTTGTACTTTCATGTACATTTTAACCTAACATCTGTATGTTGCAGAAAAAAAAGTTTTTGGACATGTTATTTGTCTGAACTATAAAATGCTTGTTTTTTGTGCTTTCTCTAAAAAATCCACCCATCACATTTACAGTGGTTATATGTTTTAAAGTTATGAAGATTTTTGAACTGGTGGGGCCCATGTCAGGACCAGCAGTCAATAGAAATGGGTTTTGTGGGCAGCTCTGGTCCTCTGTTGTAGCTTTTCGAGTAACAAGTTTATTTACCAAAATGTAGAGATAAATAACTGTCAGGTGATATACTGTAATTGAATTCTGCAATCAGAACTGATTGAAATATCTGATATATTGATGTATTTTGTATAGCTGAAAATCTTTTCTTTTTTAAATAGTTTCAAGGTAGACAGCTACATAGTTAGCTACATTACACAAAGTAGCTTGACTGTAGTTTAACTACTTTAAGTAATGACTTGTAGTTTGGGAAGCTACAGTTTTTAAATGAGCTTCCCCAACACTGAGACAGAGATGAGGGGAAACTGTGCATGAAACCAAAACAGAACAAACACTTTATACATCTGATTTGTATGGAAATAAGAAAGCCTTACTAACATTTCACCATGAACGTACATGTGAGTAGCTAAACAATTTGGCAGATTATTGGTAAGACGAGATCAATGCTGAACTTTGGAGCCTCTATATTTGTAACATTATCCTTAAAGAGAAACATGATGGTGGACAATTCATACTTGAAAACTTAGAAGCAATTGAAGACAAATTTAAATGAGCAAGTAAAACCAATTATCCTTGAGGAAAAACAGCAATTGCCAAAAGCAAAGGGACTTTAAAAATTCATCTTCCAACAGAAGCAGAAACATACAGATAAAGCCACACTACCCAGAAAAAGCCCAGACTCTAATGATGTGTGTGTGTGTGTGTGTGTGTGTGTGTTTGTTTGTGTGAGTGTGCGAAAGAGAGAGAGAGAGAGAGAGAGAGAGAGAGAGAGGGGTGAGTTTCACTGTTTTATTCTGGGATGAAAGAAGAGAGAAATATCACCCGTGGGGCTATAGATCCTAACTGAATGTGAGATAGACGGTGTGTGTGTGTGTGTGTGTGTGTGTGTGTGTGTGTGTGTGTGTGTAAGGTGCACCGCCAGCTATTATTAAACTAGAACTCTGAAGTCAGAGCCGTTTTCGACAACTGAAGACTTTCGACATACCACAGAGTGACAGGCAGGAAGAACAAGAGAGAGAGAAAGAGAAAGACGAAATGTGAGAACAGTGAAAGATGAGCTAAAAATATATTTTCTTTATTTTGAAATCAAAACAATTCTGAAACTTTCTTGCTCTGACTTTCAAAAAGACGCACATCCACATACAGGCACATCTGAATTCAATGTTTGCATAACTAAGATGCCTCTATTGGATGGAATTGTGAAGGAAGTATTAAGCTGTATCCTTCACTGCCTATGGTATTCTTTACATAATGATTACAATGCATTAGAAAATATGAAATTTGGTCACGATTCAATTCAATTATTCATTTTCAATGAGAGCAGCAGCAGAATGGAGGTGGTCCAGCTTCAAGCACGTTCACGAGAATGTTTTATCTTATTGCAGCTGCCACGTGACATTGAAAAATCAAAGGTAACTTTAATCAACATCCATTTAGCTTTTAACTGGTTAGTTCCCTTCAGAACAGTCTAAAATTGCTATTCCATATATAGTGCACTATTTGGCATTCACTATTTAGGTAATGAGTGAATGAGTGAGTGAATAACATTTATTCAATAACATTTATTTAGGCTGTGTTCTATTTGTGGTTTAACTATTTTATGGAGATATAAAGCAAGAGCCAGACACAGCTGGTGTGATGACAGGCCTCGGGGAGGCGTTTATTTTAAATAATAAGCAACAAAAAAGACGAAAAGGGAAAAATTCATGGGGGTAAGTGTCTAAAATAAACAGCGCGACATGGCTACATGAAGGTTGGGGATTGACGAGAAGGTTCATCCGGCGGCCATATGCGCTCCCCTACTGGTCTGGGATTTGAGGGTCCATGTGGCTTATCCCTGGGCCATGTGGTGTAGGAGAATGCCAGCATGCATGCATGCACAGGGGGCTTGAGACCAGCCTCTCGAGGAGAGGCGCGGACTGCGTTTTAAAGGTAGTGATGATGAGGCCCTGTTCACATCAGGTGCTCCTCATCATCCGCTCCCAAACAAGGCTTAATAAATTGCACCTCTTCTCTCTGCTGCTACTCCCATTGTGAGGCTGGATGAAGGACGGTCCTCAGGAGAGGTGGGGTAATGATAATCCAAGGGAGGTGCATGTCGTTCTGACACAATATAAAATCAGTAAGTAAATATAGTTGTAATATTGTATCAGGAGTGTGGAAATTCCCAGCCCTAATAGTTCTATATTTAATTAGGGTGACATTTCCTACTGAATATTATCCATGGTTACTGCATATTACTATAGTAAAACCGTGGTTATTTTTCATAAGGGTTAAAAAAGGTGACAACATTGAATTTAACATGACATTTTACTTACATAATATATTGTGTGCTAATAAACTATAAATTCCCTATTTCATATAACTGAATTGAAATATAGTGAGAAACAGCAGCAATACACTAAATATTTTGCTTACAAAAGAAGGCAAAGTCGCTTAAAGGCTGCATGGGGCTCAAGTGAATCAGTGAATCATTTATGTGAACTAGTTCATTTACATGAACCGTTTGAAAGAACTGACTTTGAACCGCTTCTTTTAAATTAACTGTCCGAAAGAACAGATTTGAAGTTAAAAGATTTTGTTTTCCAGACACTACATTAGTGTGAGCTGACTCTACAGCGCTACTCTTTGGAAAGTCGCTTGTTACTGAAAAAGCTACACTTTTGAGTAAAATGAGTTAAATTAGTAGCATCGCAACTTTATTACATTACAAATCAACACTGTTTGACAGAGTCTATGGAAATGTTGATTTCAATGAATAGTATTGATAAACTATTGTTCTATCTAATAAAAATAAACCATTCACCCAATATTCATGAGCTATGTATTTTTTCTTAGCTAAGCAAGCTGTTAGTGTTGTAATCTCAAGCCGGCATAACACCAGCCGTCCTGTTATTTGACTTCTTCACTCAGTGATTAAAGCAATCATGGCTGACTGTGAATACAAAATTTCTACAATGGCATCTGAAAATGAAAATGATTGATTAAAGAACAAAGACAAAATTACTGAGTGTACCTTTAAACAAAGCAATGCATCAGCACTCGTTTGAACCCTCATGAGTCTACCTGCGCAATTCCCGTACTGAGCAGAGATTGACAAGGCACTTAAATATCGCTCTTATTACTTCAATTCCACCGGTTTGTATTTCTTCCTCTTTCTCTTCTCTCCTGCTCTCAAAGTTCCTATAAAAAACCTGTTTAACAAATGTTTGCAGGGACAGATGTGTAAAACACAATAAATTTGTTTTTATGTTGGTAATAGTACACATGCAGAAACAGCTGCAGTTTGGTTGCTAGGTGACTTTGTTGACAATCGAACACCTGCAAATCTAAGGGTATTGCTGTTATTTTAGATGTCATTTTTCAGCATTCGGGCAATGAATCTGCTTTATGTTGAGAAGTAGGAGAATAGTTTCTATTTGACATTGACTGGAACGTAGCTATCTATGTAGGTAGCTCACTAGTGTTTTGAACAGAGCCACTAAGAGCTAATTGCTGGCTTGCTCGCAGGTGTTATGAGCTGCTGTATGAACAGTAGGTGATTTGTCTTTGCCTTGGGGTTATTTTCACCACTTACTCTGAGTTATATCAGCCAAAATTGACATTAACATGATCGGTAGCATAAACTGTGTCACCAATTGAATTAATGCTTTTCAGTAAAGTTGCTTAGCTTCATGTATGCTGTTTACTCTATCATCGCTGGTTCATAAAAATCAAGTTACTTGCACAGTAAGTTGTCAGAGAGAGTAATATATTGAAGCAATATCACACGAGCAAGTGCCGTAGGTAATTACAGCATTGCTGATTTAGGGTCATACCGCACGATTGTGAGTGTGATCTTGCTTATATACAACAGTTCAATGAACAAGTACATTTAAAAAATTGAGTAGTCATAAAAATAGTATCATGGCTTGTGCTGTTTCTAACAAGTTATTGGATACACAAGGATAGACGGCTGGATGTGTGTGTGTGTGTGTGAGTGTGTGTGTGTGTGTGTGTGAGTGAGAGAGAGAGAGAGAGAGAGAGAGAGAGAGAGATGGAGCGTGTGCAATCACCTGTTGCCACACCCAATCAGAGATGCTTACAGATTTTCAGTAGAAAATAGACACCCAAGCAGGGTATTCCTCTCTATTTCGCGATAGCCGGTGCGCAAGAGTCATTCACTATAGAAACATCGATGACCTCCGGCATTTTAAATGTCGGTATCCTATGTGGAAACTCTGATAAAAGGTAAGCACTTCTGTAATAAATCAGTCTGTTGTGTCTCTCAGCATGAGCCTTATTCCTGAAGTTGTCCGTTTAAAGCCATTTATAGCTATTTCCTAGCTTTGGTAATGTATTAGTAATACAGCAATCACGGAGCGCAGTTCCAATGACTAATGGATTCACTTTACATCACCAACTGGCTCATATTACACACAAATAATATCTTTTGCCACCACATGCTGGCTAACATATGTAATTCCAAAAATGAAGCCAGTAATTCCTAACAGATACACTTTACTTTAGAACAGCATGAACGCGGGGTGATACACAGACAGTGAAGCATCTCACCATCAGTGCTCATGGAACGTCTCTCGTCCAATCAGATTCGAGGACTGGAACTAACTGTGGTATATATATATATAGAGAGAGAGAGATGTTACTCCACTTCCTTTGTTATCAGAAGCAAATACATCGACTAAAATATCCTGTGATAGGAGACAAGACCAAATAACTCTGAATTAGTTAACTGTTGATGCACAGTACAGCATAACATAGATCCAACACACATACAAATGCATTAATGTCCTTATTGCTGAGGTTTGCACATACATGTGGATGATAATTAGTCACATAATGGAGTTTTATAAAAAAGGCTTGGGGGGAGCAAGGTAATTTAATCTGACCAATCACATTGCTAGAATAAGCGTATATAAACAGCCGCTTACCTCTACATGGCGTTGAGTCTTCCGGCATTCGGTCCTGCCCATTGCACATGAACAGACCCATGCAGTGACTCGGATCATAATTATTCTGCAAACTTGTCTCACCTCTCAGCAATCAAGCTTGCCTCGCTGCACAGCCCCAATAACATGACGCAAGTGCTGCTACAAACTTCCACTCATCTCTACACTATAACTTGACTTTCCCTCCACTCGGGTGGGTCAGACTCCTCTAGCACAATACATAGAGGGCTCTCCTGTTCAAACCATAGCAAGGGTTCTCCCGTTCCTTACGCTGAGTGCTATTCACATTTATTTGTATCGTGGTCTCTCCTGTTCGAAACTTGGAGGACTCTCCCAGTGGAATGTAACAAGAGCCCCCGTTCGATTGCAGGTTGGGCTCGCCTGCTCGAGCGCCCGCAGTACCCCTTTCCTCAGGGTTCGCCCGTTTGCTGCACGGGCCAATCCATCAAACTCACCAAGCCTGGAGGGAGACTTAAGGTCGGTCCGGTCGACTAGGATTTACACCTCCATCCAAAAGGTTCCGGTTACTTGGATGATAAAAATAACTTGTATATTCAATGTAAATATGAAAAGCAAATACATAACCATGTTTACAATTAATAAATTGCAATTATGCAATACAACTGGGTATGTACAGCATGTGAGCTCACACACACATGCACAAACAAAGACTTGCTAAGGAGAGCCTAGAATAGTTGCTACGCAATTCACACACTCTCCAAATTTAACAGCCCTCGAGGGTATTACAAATGAGAATAAAAATAGATGAAAAAAAAAGAAACAAATGCAGCAAGATACAAAAACAGTGACAGTTCCTTAATTCATCTGTTGTTCTGAAGCCTGAGACACTGAAACACTGTGACAACCAAAGATCAAAGATAACCATCTTTTTTTACTCAGTATTTTATAGCAGCGGACTTTTAAATATATTGTCAACATGATCTACATAGGGCCAACAATGTGCACTAAAATAACATATTTTATAAATAATTCAAAAAAACAAATAAATACATCAGATTTTTGCATTTTTGCAGTTTAAATCTTTGGGTGATAAAGCTTGTATTTTGAGTTTCATACATTTTTTATCTATATTTGTCAAATGTATTTTCTAAAAGACAACTTCAAAAGGTAGCCAGACATCCACATTCAATTAATTTATTCACAATATGCCCAAATAATTTTTGTGCTTTGCCTGATATGCTGAAAACTGCCCTATTTACCGCGAGACTACCATAACTTCTCCGCGATCCACGCATAATTTGTCACACGCTGGAATAATCCACAAGGTTCCCATTTAGCATAAATGAAAACAGAGTCTCGCATTTCTTTGATGTTGGTTTGATCTCAAATGACGTTGACAAGCGCTGTTAGAACACTGGGCAAAAATTTGATTTGACTTTTTTTTACAATTATTTAATCCATGCAATTATTTAATTATGACAATTACACAGCAGTGCAGTGTGGTGGTGCACAACCTAATGTCAATTAGACCCCTAAAATCTATTGTGGATACAGCCCTGGACTAGAGACACCATAAACAGACTATAAAGAGCCGAAAATCCAGTAAGATCGAGTTAAAAAATATCCACCTTATTATCCATGTAATAGGAAAAATCAATGTGTATGTCAATGGAAAAAACATCCAATAAAGGTCAAACAAACAGCTCCAACTCACAACGGAATAGAAATATCCATAACAATATCATTAAAGATGTCCATACGTATGCTATATTCTAAATCTTCATTCTAACACACATAACTCAAGCACACAAGACGTTCAGTAGACGCATACCAAGATGCTTCTTCCCAACAATATCAAAGACAGTTGCAAATGACTTCCTCCCCATCTAACATTTGTTGAATACAAAGATCATAGCTGCATCATTCATCATTATCAATGCTAATTTATAAAAGATTTTATGTGTTCTAACAGTCAAAGAATGTATTTAAGTGTTAATAATATATAGCATTGTGTCATCTCAAGCTAAATGAATGAAAATTAGTCTGTTGGGATATTCTAAACTGGGAAATTAGTATGTTGGGATATTCTGACAGGTGGAATGTACTGAGAACCATTTCAAGCCAAAATGATTTCCCGTTATCAAGGTTATGGCCAATAGTTAGCATTTAACTTTCAACCAAATATCTTTTAATAGTACAAAAAAATAATAAATAAACACTTTCTTTCTGTCTTTATGTTACAGGGTGGTACCACTTTATTAGGTACACTTGTACACCTACTTATTCATATGATTATCTAATCAGCCAATCGCGTGGCAGCAGTGCAATGGACTCAAATAGGTAGGGTCCATCTCTTCTTAAATCAAAATCCTCTGACATCGTGACTAAAATTGTTTTGGACTGTTTTGGCTTGTGAACGGCGCTTGGTCTGTGGTCTGTGTGAGTTTCTCTTGTAAAGAATGAAGGGCTTCCTGCCTCCTCCTCCACATGATGCGTGACCTTACCAATGAGCTTACCACTTAACACTGCCTTTACAGGCTTGTATACTGGGCACTATGCATAATGGGTGCAACGTTTTACGCATTTCCCTTCTTACCCTGATGCACTCATCACTTTGGAATAGGGTAAAAATGTATTTGATACTAGAATATCACTTGCCATTATATCAAACACAGCTGAAAACTATTTGGTTCATTAAATTATAAAAGTACCCATATATATATATATATATATATATATATATATATATATATATACACTGGCAGCCAAAAGTTTTGAAATTTTGAACCCATGTCAGAGTCGTTGGCCATAAGGGCTTGGCAAATGTTAATACATGGGCATGTAGAGGGGGCTCTGTAGCGCCACCTAGAAGATGGGCATGTTTGGGGGGCTCTCGAGTACATCCCTTTTGAACTACATACAGTCACCAAACTGTGTACATATATAGATCGCATCAAGCCGGACAACTTTCATGCAGACAGCCATAAGCTCTGCCCAATGGGAAGTCGTCCATTTTGAATTGTCTGAAGAATGCATGCTCTGGAATTTGAAATATTCCTCCTTGGAGATTCATGTTATAGGTACCAAATGTGGGTGACATCATGCCAAGCCATTGATGATGCTAAATTGCTAACTTATTTTTGATATATCTAACGGTGTTGACATGGTGATGCGATAAAGTAAAATGGGAAACAGGAAGTGTCTCATATCTTGCGTGCATTGTGTGATTTACATAAAAATTAGCTGTATGTTTGGCCTTGCAGGCTGATCACATTGATGTGGCTATTGTGGGACACGGTTGTAGCACCACCAATTGCTGAAAGGAAGTGTGGCACTTTTAATAGACTTTGAAATATCCCTCTTACGTTTACCTGAATTGCTTCAAATTTTTTAAAATAATGTCAAGATTATTTTAAAATTAAAAAAGGGATTCTTGATATCTTAAATAGTGTTGCCATGGCCACGCATTAAACGTCATCATTCCTTTTTGTGTATATTCACATGTTTTTGTGGTACTTGGCATGCTTGAATTTTCATTATATTTTTCTGGCTTGGACTACCCAGATGCCTAAGTAGCATAGGCCTGTACGGCAATGGACCCCTCTCTCTGCCAATCTCAAGCCTTGTGGAGGAGTACAAATGCTCTAAAGCAAGGCTCGAAATGACCCTCACAGAATCCTGGGATCCCTTCGTCAGAGGGGCGGCTCCCGCCTTAGCCACAGGGAGGAGGTGGAGGCCAGGTGTAGCAGTGGCACAGGCAAAGTCCGCTCTGAGACACCGGGACATAGTGGGCCAAGTACAACAAGGCAGAGGGGGCCTAGGGTTGGGAGCAACAACACCCACATGGCAGAAGGCTACTCCAGCTGAACGCCGGCGCCTGGTGGTTGAGGAGGTGCGCCACCAGGAGGAAGCGGACAGGTGTGCCAGAGCGGTGTCTCAAGCCAAGCAAGGCCGCTGGATGAGGTGGGAAGGTGTAGAGAGGAGGAAGATCACTTGGAGCGAGCTGTGGAACATGGAGTCCAATATGTTGAGCTTTACCATCAGAGCCACATATGATGTCCTGCCCTCTCCAACCAACTTACATCTCTGGTTTGGAGAGGATCCAGCCTGTCTCCAGTGTTCTGCCCCAGCAACACTGAAACACATCCTGGTGGGCTGCAAGACCAGCCTTACGCAGGGCAGATACACCTGGCGCCACAACCAAGTGCTGAAGTGCCTGGCCGCTACACTGGAGAGTAAGAGAGTAACCGTCAATGCCATGCCCCTGGAAGCCCAGACTACCTTCCGGCAACCAACATCCTTCGTCCGGGAAGGGGAGAAACGGTCGACCAATCGACTGCCTCCAGACTCATGCCCACTGAATGCAGCCCGGGACTGGGAAATGCGGGTAGACTTAAGTCAGAGGCTCACCTTCCCACCCGAAATTGCAGCGACCAACCTGCGCCCAGACCTGGTCCTTTGGTCCAAATCCTGTCGAAGTGTCTTCGTAGTGGAGCTGACAGTCCCGTGGGAGGAAGCCATCGATGAGGCATTTGAAAGGAAAAGGTTGCGATATGCAGAGTTGGCTGCCGAAGCAGAGGACCGGGGTTGGAAGGTAAACATGCGTCCAGTGGAAGTGGGCAGCAGGGGCTTTGTAGCTAGTTCCACCACAAGGCTACTAGCGGAGGTTGGAATTAGAGGACAGGCTCAGCGGAAGACCATCAAAGACCTTGCAACTGCTGCCGAAAGAAGCAGTCACTGGCTGTGGCTGAAGCGGAAGGAGGCGGTATGGGCTGTCAAGTGACCTCATGGAGCCTCCGGTGCGACACACACCCAGGTCTGATCAGCCTGTGGTGGGCCAGCCTAGGGTGAGGGTGTATTGTGATAAAAGGCCGAAACACCCAATGAGGCCGGGGTGCACAACTGAGGATGTGTCGTATTGGAGGCACCAAGCGGTCATCCCCCAATCCAACCCCACGCAAGAGGACATCTCCAACAACGGCACTTGCTGAATATCAAGGGATTGTAACATCTAGTCCTAGTAAGCATATCGAACTCTGGGTTGGAACCAGTGACTACTGTGAAAGGGCAGTTGACAACCTGGGAAAGACCTGGTGACAGCTTGAAGAGACTGCTGACAGGAGGGAACAGACCCCAACGGGGCTGGCATGGGCTAGCTACCCATGTTGGCAGGAGCCGGTCACAACACAATGACTCGGATCCACCCAACCATTGCTACAAAAAATTCAAGAGGAAGAATACCCCCTGAATCTGCGAGAGCGGGGGCGCAAGATGACTCATTCATCTTATATTATTCATCATAAGATCACATCGGAGAAGGGTCTCAAGATACACCAGGGCAGAAAAAAGTGCCTAAAAGAGTTTACCAAGGGACCCCGCATTGACCACTACTTCCTCAGAGGTAGACCAAATCAGTCGGATGAAGCCCAGTGGCAGGATATTCACCACAGTCCACAGGGTATCAGCATCCCAGATGAAGCTCTGTCAAGCACAGTTCAACCAACGGACATGAGCCTAGACCCTAGCCAGTCACAACCAGCGGTAGAGAGGAAAATGGATGGACGAAAGCCTCAAATTCTGTGGCCCAAATCCTGCCAGAAAAAGGAGTGGGGAACCATCGACACAGACCTTGTCCATCTTCTAGAAGGTCTGAAAGGGGGTGTCGAAAGAAAATTGGAGAAGATAGGAGATATAATCTACAGCTACGGCACAGAGAGACTCGGAGTAAAAAGCAAGGACCACAGTACTCAGAAGGAACCCTCAGCCCATCTTAAGTCCAGGAGGCAGCAAGAGATTGAGCGACTTGTGAAAGAGAGAAGATGCCTGAGAAGACGGTGGAAGAAGGCTACAGAAGTGGAAAGGGAAGGAATTGAGGTGTTACAGGGTGACAGCAAGCAGCGCCTTGCAACGCTGCGAAGAGCAGAATGCTTGAGAAAGCAACATAAGAAGAAAGAGCGAACAAGGACTGCCTTCTATAGAGATCCCTACAAGTTCGCCAAAGACCTCTTTGTCAAGGAGAAAACCGGGACTTTCAATGTACCTGTGAGGGAACTGGAGGAGCATCTTAGAAAGACCTACTCCGTCAAGCAGAGGCATGTGCCAGTCACCATCCCAGATGACATGCCACCAATCCAACCACCTGAGCACCAGTTGGACACAAGACCCCCAACATGGAGCGAAGTTGAGAACACAGTAAAGCGGGCAAGAGCAGCATCAGCCCCTGGGCCCAACGGTGTTCCATATAGGCTCTATAAGAATACACCGAGCGTCTTGAAGTTCCTCTGGAAGCTAATGAAGGTGACATGGGAAAAAGGCTTAATACCGAAGGCATGGCGAAGGGCAGGAGGGATCCTGATTCCCAAAGAGAAGAACTCCTCAACCATCCACCAATTCCGGCAGATCAGCTTACTGAATGTGGAAGGAAAAATTTTCTTTAGTGTTGTGGCACAAAGACTCTCTGCATTCCTGCAAAAGAACAAATACATTGACACCTCAGTGCAGAAGGCAGGAATAAGAGGGTTCTCAGGATGCCTGGAACATGCAAATGTCATCTGGCACCAAGTACAAACAGCCAAGAAGGAAAAGAAAGACTTGCATGTGGTTTTCTTAGATCTGGCCAATGCATTCAGCTCAGTGCCTCACGAGGTGCTGTGGGCAGCCTTCAACTACTTCCAAGTCCCAGAGGGCATCACAAGGCTGGTCAAAGCCTATTTCCAGGACCTCCAGTTCTGCGTTACAACTCAGGCTAGTATAACCGCCTGGCAGCACTTGGAGATAGGCATAATGGCGGGCTGCACCATCTCTCCTCTGGCCTTCACCATGGCAATGGAGTTAATAATTCGGGCATCTCGATGGGTGGTTGGAGGGGAACGTCTGAAGAGCGGGTTGCGTCTTCCTCCAATCAGGGCGTATATGGATGACATGACGACCATAACAACGACTAACGCATGCACCAAACGCCTGCTGTACAAACTCAAGAGCAATATCAGATGGGCACGAATGGAGATTAAACCCAGCAAATCCCGCAGTATCTCCATTGTCAAGGCCCAGATCATAAATGAGAGGTTCCACATCAATGACGAGCCGATACCAACTATTCTGGAGAAGCCCATTAAAAGCCTTGGTCGGTGGTACAACACAGAGCTCAAAGACGCTGAACAGGTGGAACAACTAAAGCTGGATACCATCAGTGGCCTGAAGCAGATCAACAGCACTGCTCTCCCAGGGAAGCTGAAGCTCTGGTGTCTTCAGTTTGGGCTGCTCCCCCGCCTCATGTGGCCAATTTCCATCTATGAGGTCACCCTATCCCACGCCAATCGGTTGGAGCGTTTGGTGAATGTGCAGGTGAGAAAGTGGCTTGGACTACCCAGATGCCTAAGTAGCATAGGCCTGTATGGCAATGGACCCCTCTCTCTGCCAATCTCAAGCCTTGTGGAGGAGTACAAATGCTCTAAAGCAAGGCTCGAAACGACCCTCACAGAATCCCAGGATCCCTTCGTCAGAGGGGCGGCTCCCGCCTTAGCCACAGGGAGGAGGTGGAGGCCAGGTGTAGCAGTGGCACAGGCAAAGTCCGCTCTGAGACACCGGGACATAGTGGGCCAAGTACAACAAGGCAGAGGGGGCCTAGGGTTGGGAGCAACAACACCCACATGGCAGAAGGCTACTCCAGCTGAACGCCGGCGCCTGGTGGTTGAGGAGGTGCGCCACCAGGAGGAAGCGGACAGGTGTGCCAGAGCGGTGTCTCAAGCCAAGCAAGGCCGCTGGATGAGGTGGGAAGGTGTAGAGAGGAGGAAGAACACTTGGAGCGAGCTGTGGAACATGGAGTCCAATATGTTGAGCTTTACCATCAGAGCCACATATGATGTCCTGCCCTCTCCAACCAACTTACATCTCTGGTTTGGAGAGGATCCAGCCTGTCTCCAGTGTTCTGCCCCAGCAACACTGAAACACATCCTGGTGGGCTGCAAGACCAGCCTTACGCAGGGCAGATACACCTGGCGCCACAACCAAGTGCTGAAGTTCCTGGCCGCTACACTGGAGAGTAAGAGAGTAACCGTCAATGCCATGCCCCTGGAAGCCCAGACTACCTTCCGGCAGCCAACATCCTTCGTCCGGGAAGGGGAGAAACGGTCGACCAATCGACTGCCTCCAGACTCATGCCCACTGAATGCAGCCCGGGACTGGGAAATGCGGGTAGACTTAAGTCAGAGGCTCACCTTCCCACCCGAAATTGCAGCGACCAACCTGCGCCCAGACCTGGTCCTTTGGTCCAAATCCTGTCGAAGTGTCTTCGTAGTGGAGCTGACAGTCCCGTGGGAGGAAGCCATCGATGAGGCATTTGAAAGGAAAAGGTTGCGATATGCAGAGTTGGCTGCCGAAGCAGAGGACCGGGGTTGGAAGGTAAACATGCGTCCAGTGGAAGTGGGCAGCAGGGGCTTTGTAGCTAGTTCCACCACAAGGCTACTAGCGGAGGTTGGAATTAGAGGACAGGCTCAGCGGAAGACCATCAAAGACCTTGCAACTGCTGCTGAAAGAAGCAGTCACTGGCTGTGGCTGAAGCGGAAGGAGACGGTATGGGCTGTCAAGTGACCTCATGGAGCCTCCGGTGCGACACACACCCAGGTCTGATCAGCCTGTGGTGGGCCAGCCTAGTGTGAGGGTGTATTGTGATAAAAGGCCGAAACACCCAATGAAGCCGGGGTGCACAACTGAGGATGTGTCGTATTGGAGGCACCAAGCGGTCATCCCCCAATCCAACCCCACGCAAGAGGACATCTCCAACAACGGCACTTGCTGAATATCAAGGGATTGTAACATCTAGTCCTAGTAAGCATGTCACACACATCAGATTTGTTGGCCATTAGGCCTGGGCAAAAGTTAAGGCATGGGCGTGGCTGGGGAGCGCTTTAGCGCCACCTTTTGACAAAAGTGGTGGGGTCAGTTTCTTCTACGGTCACCAATCTTGCTACATATATTGTTCTCATCAACCTGGACAACTTTCAAAATAACAGTCATTAGCTCTGCCCAACAGGAAGTCAGCCATTTTGGATTGAATGTGCATTTTTTTTAAACTGCAGGCCCTGAACTTCTGAATATTCCTCCTAAGGGATTCATGTGATTGTCACCAAATTTAGGCAATATTATGCCAAGATATTGAAGATGTCAGTGATTTTTGATATACTGAACGGTGTGGCCATGGCGAGGAAATAAATTAAGGGCAAAATGGGAAACAGGAAGTTTCTCATATCTTCTGTGTGCATTGTTTGACTTAGATAAAAATGTTTCGGTATGTTTGGACTTGGGAGCTGATCGCATGCATGTGGCTATTATGGGTCACGGTCATAGTGCCACCAACTGGCAGCAGGAAGTGTGGCACTTACAATAGACTTTGAAATAATACTTTTACATTTACTCAAATCGCTTCAAAATTGTTTAGACACTGCTGATGGAAAATTTTGAAGGGATGCTTGATACTAATGTCAGAACACATCTGATTAAATTTTTTTTAAGGGATTCCAGATCTGTTAAATAGTGTTGCATGGCAACACATGAAATATTAAGCACTTGTCTTGCTTAATCCTTGTATTCTCTTTGCTTACATTTTACTTTAAATGTATTGGTGATTTGTAATTTAATCAATTTTGTCCCCACACACAAACAGTGTGATTGTACCGAAATGAGGATTTCTTTTTAACAAATATTAAATCACTTTCTTCAATTATTCAAAAACTCTACATTTGTGCTGTTTTTTTGACTGATTTACCTCAAAATTATAAAATATACAATTAATTTCCATATAAAATAAGAAATGTATGTTAAAATCTATTTTATATATATGGAGATTATGTCATGTGTTAGGGTGTTGATTGCTGATCACATTGATTTCGCTATTATGGGTCATAGCTCCGGGGCGGCACGGTGGTGCAGCGGTTAGCACTGTCGCCTCACAGCAAGAAGGTCGTGGGTTCAAACCCCGGTTGCCCCGGCCATTCTGTGTGGAGTTTGCATGTTCTCCCCGTGTCTGCGTGGGTTCTCTCCGGGTTCTCTGGCTTCCTCCCACCATCCAAAGACATGCAGGTTAGGTTAATTGGTGTCTCTAAATTGCCCTAGGTGTGAATGTGAGTGTGAGTGTGTGGCCCTGCGATGGACTGGCGACCTGTCCAGGGTGTACCCCGCCTTTCGCCCAATGTTAGCTGGGATAGGCTCCAGCCCCCCGCGACCCTGTACGCAGGATAAGCGGTTGACGATGGATGGATGGATGGGTCATAGCTCTACCAGCTGGCAACAGGAAGTATGGCACTTTTAAC
This sequence comes from Moxostoma hubbsi, assembly GCA_032164185.1. Lineage (NCBI taxonomy): Eukaryota > Metazoa > Chordata > Actinopteri > Cypriniformes > Catostomidae > Moxostoma > Moxostoma hubbsi. The sequence goes on along the minus strand of JAVLUX010000221.1, from coordinate 1,849,880 downwards.
AGACTTTAAAATAGCCATCTTATGTTTACATTAAATGCTTCAAAATTCTTTAGAATAATGCCAAGACACTCTGATGTGATATTGTCAAGGGATATTTGATATCTTAAACAGTGTAGCCATGGCAATGCATTAAATGTTATTATTCCTTTATCCCTATATTTGGCATGCTTAAAATTTCATGAAATTTTGCACACATATCAGAGTCGTTGGCCATTAGGGCTAGGCAAAAGTTCATGCATGGGGCTCTGCAGCATCCCGTTTAAAACTGGCATGTAAGACGGTCTCTGTCGCACCCCATTTTTCACCTAGTCAACAAAATTGATACATATACAGTTCTCATCAAGCCAGACAACTGTCTTAATTATAGTTAATAGCTCTGCCCAACAGAAAGTCGGCCATTTTAGATTTTTTGAATATTGCAGTCTCTGAACTTTTAAATACTCCTCCTAGGGGATTCTTGAGACTGTCACCACATTTAGACAACATTATGCCAAGACATTGAAGATGCTAGATTGTGAACAGAATGTTTGCCAGAAGTTTGCCGATAGTGGTGAACCTCCTGCAAACCATCAGCAACAATGGACAATTTGCCATGAGTTTGCTGCAAAGCTCATTTGCATGCAAAAATTATCAGTGGCAAATTTGCGGCAAGACTGGACATCGTTTTCATTTAATTTGCAACAATTACTTGCTTCTGTCACACACAACATTTTCCCATCATGTTTACACACTCTTCTGATCAGTTAGGTTTATATAAGTGGTATGGGTAAGAGCATTAATAAGCATGTCCTTGGCACCTCACACGCTGAACTTGTGCTTACATCTGCATTACACATCCAGGCATTTGCACGTGATGAAAACATACAAATCATATGAAATATTCAACAATATGTGCCTCTTCATAAAATGTTTTAAATATTGACAAACATGTAAAGAAACTTCACACACAGTCTTGAGGGACTGAAGGGGTATTTTCAGTTTTATGTTTTTTGATACATGACAACAAAATGGCTACCTGCATTTTTAAAATATTAATCACATTTTAAAACATTATTGTTTCCCTTTTTTTTTTTTTTGTTAAGCAAGATTATTCTGCCCTCCTTCCAACTTTTCCTTTTTCGAGAATTTCTGCTTTTTCTAAGAGCATTTGAATTATTTCCACGTTTTTAGATGGCTATGCCACATGACATTTTGACTGAACTCAGTACTTGAAAACATGCTCATCATAGAATAAGTGTGTTGAAGAAGTTGTTTTGTGTAAATGTTATTTTAATGTGTCTTTTAATAATTTCATAGATCTGGAAAAAAAAAATCATGCTTTAGGTGTCGAACATGACATGGAAATGTTCTTAATGCCTATTGATATGAATGGTATTCCTCTCAACCAGTACACTGATTACAGTATCAACAGATCGTCCTAAATATAATAAGCATAGGCTAGATAATCAATTATTTATGATCGTCCGACGTCCGCCAGACTACGAACTTGTAATGGCCAGACTCGCAATCTACTCTCCGTTTGTTTTTACAACACAAAATGTATACAGCAGTGTTTCCAAACCATTATTTCAGCCAAGGCACATTTTTTACAACAAAAAAATACTATGGAACACCACTATCCCACATAATCAAAGTCGATAGTTTTCCTTTTCAATAACTTGGCCATGTTACACGTCAGCGTTCACCCGTATTGTTTGAATACGCGTGATCGCAATAAACGCGTGACGTATATACGCTGTATAATGACGTCACAGATGACGACAGGGCAATGAAAAAAACAACAAATCTGCTTCTTTTCTCATTTGTAGATTTGTTCTTGCAAATTAATTATTGCAATACCACAGCAAATTGTTTTTTTATTATTATTTATTTATTTTGTGGAATTTTATCATTTTCGAAGGCACCCGACAATCTTTCACGCGGCACAGTGGTTGGGAAATATTTTTAAACAGCATATTGTCCAACGTCAAACGATATATATAAGGAAAGGCGCATAGAAACGGATTTACAGTCATTGACTATTTTTATGCGCACTATGCGTTAAACGTGTAAAGTCATGTGATGTTTTAGTCAGCGAAATCAAATTTTCTTAAAAACAAACAAAAACAACCTTTCATTAGTCACTGCATGTGTCATTGGTTTGTGTTATAAGTTTAATAAATTGTGTAGCTATCGTTCAGATGGGTCAGGTCATGCCTCACCTTTGATTCGGGCTGGATCGGTCCTGAAGCCGGTGAGCGCTGAAACTCCTGGTTTTGGGGTTCGTTCTCTTTTTCGTTATTCTCCGTCATCATAAAACAGTCAAATTTCCTAAGAGTGATGCAGACCACAATATCTTCTTTACGAGATCGATTGAAAGCAGTATCTCGTCGTAGCCTTCCTGAATAAAAGGTATTCTTGCAATCCAATTACCTGCGAGACCAAAGATAGCTCCTGCTCACCTCCATCAACAGCACTCACCGTGACAAAACATGCACATCAAAGAAAGCGTAAGAATGTTTCGACCTTGCGTGTCGAAGGAAAAAAGACAAATATCCGAAACGTTTAGAAGCCTGGACCGATGCGTTCTGGCTCCCGCATCTAAACTTGGATTTGACGGCTTCGTTCTGCTTCGCATTCCAGCCAGATGATTGGGCGAAATTTCCCAAGGCATGCAAATATTGATGTAGTACTACAACGATACTGGATCAGGGGTGTGACGTCAGGGAGAAGGGCGTGGATATTGCGCAAATCCTCGCACTTTGTTTTGGGATGACGTATAGAGACTAATTATAACTGCTTTATTATTTGCCCATCTCCATCCTCAAGATGTCAACATCATCTGCGTCAGGTGTCTCATTATTTATATATTAAGCACAAATCCGTTTTATTCTATAATGAATGACTCGCTCATGTCTTCACTCAACCCATAACATAGAGATTATTTAATTATAGGCTTTGCGCGTGCATACTAGAAGCCCTTTGAAATAATCTGCACAGCATCCGCAGAATCTATGTTTAGAAGCTATCGAACAGCTAGGGGCGTATCATTATTATCTCACACCAAAACACAAAATCCTTGCCCTGGGAAACATAAAACATAAATGCAAAACAAGTGTTAGCGACAAAATATGTATGTATAGTAATTATGCAATGCAGTATAACCTATGTGATGGATAGTTTTTCTATTGTATGCCGTGCAATGACTGTTGCACATTATGATTTGGGTATCTTTTAAAGGCTAACATCAATTCATGTTTTAGCATTTCCCTTTTCCAGCTTTAATTGAGACTTAGATGGAAAACATCTTTCTTTCTTTCTTTTTTTTTGAAAAAAATAATTCAAATGAAAAGATTATCAAGGATTTGGTTGCATAAACGCATACCTTTTAATCAGGATACAGTACATCATGTTCTGGGATTTAGTCATGTACAAAGCTATTTGCTTTCACATCAGCTAAAGTGTTTCCATTCAGCCTTAAATAAAATCATCTTTTATATTAGACATTTTCAAAACAATCAAAATTCATTATAAGTTTCAACTTGCATCGATGGCAAAGGATGGCAAGATACTTGTTTTCATAAACAAGATATTTTGATACCATTACATGTAGGGCCTAAGCGCTATATAAACAGATGAGCCAAAACATTATGACCATCTGCCTAATATGATGTTGGTCCTCCATGTGCTGCCAAAACAGCACCGGTCTGCAGAGGCATGGACACTACAAAACCCCTGAATGTGTCCTGTGGTATCTGGAAGACATTTTCAGCAGATCCTTCATGTCCTGTTAATTGCATGGTGGACTCACTGTGGATCGGACTTGTTGGTCCAGCAAATCTCACAGATGCTCAATCGGATTGAGATCTGGGGAATTTGGAGGCCAGGGCAACAGATTGAACTCTTCATCATGTTCCTCAAACCATTCCTGAACAATGTGTGAAGTGTGCATTATCATGCTGAAAGAGGCCACTGCCATCAGGGAATACCATTACCATGAAGGGGTGTACCTGGTCTACAACAATGTTTAGGTAAGTGGCCTGTGTCAAATTAACGTCCACATGAATGGCCGGACCCAGGGTTTCCCAGCAGAACATTGCCCAGAGCATCACACTTCCTCCACCGGCTTGTCATCTTCCGACAGTGCGTCCTGGTGCCATCATTTCCCCAGGTAAACGGCGCACACATACACTGCCATCCACGTGATGTAAAAGGAAATGCGACTTGTCAGACCAGACGACCTTCTTCCACTGCTCCAAGGTCCAGTTCTGACATTCGTGCCCATTGTAGTCACTTTCGATAGTGCATGGGGTCATCATGGGCACTCTGACCGGTCTGCGTGTATGCAGCCCCATAAACAGCAGGGTGCGATGCACTGTGTGTTGTGACACATTCCTCCCGTAACTATCATTCAAATTTTATGACTTGTGCCACAGTCTGTTGGTTCAGACCAGACAGGACAACCATCATTGCCCTCGCTTATCGATGAGTCTTGGGCGCCCAACATCCTGTCACCGGTTTGTGGTTTGTCCCTCCTCGGACCACTGTCAGTATGTACTCACCACTGCTGACTGGGAGCACCCTACAAGCCTTGTCTTTTCAGAGATGCTCTGACCCAGTTGTGTGGTCATATCAATTTGGCCCTTGTCAAAATCAAAATCACTTCATTGTCACTTTAAAATCACAAAAATCACTTTATTGTCACTCAACCACATACACAAGTGCAACAGTAGGTGAAAGTCACTCAGGTCTTTAGTCCTGCCCATTTCTCCTGTATTCAACATATTGACTACGAGAACTGATTGTTCGCTTACCATCTAATCTATCCAGACCTTGAGATGGGGCCTTGTTAGGAGATGATCAATGTTATTCACTTCACCTGTGAGAGTTATAATGTTTTGGCTCATCATTGTATAGGTAAACGCTTTCTCACACCTGCAGTTACACCAGTTGCCTTTGAATCTTTGAGAACAACACAGGCGTGCATATCATAGACTCTTATGGTGCAAATCAAACAATGCCATTCTGAGAAATTGTAGATTATAGATTAGTCAGAAGTATACATGGATAAACTTGGACTTTGTGTGTGTGTGTGTGTGTGTGTGTGTTTGTGTGTACATGTTTATGCTACACTCTGGGGACCAAATGTCCACACAAGGATAGTAAAACCTGAGATCACCTACATTGTGGCGCCCAGCCAACGGTCCCCACAAGAAAAATGGCTCAGTACACCTAAGCCATATTAAACAATGTGTTTTTGAAATGTAAAAATGCAAAAAGGTTTCCGTGAGGGTTATGGTTAGGGAATAGTAATAAAAGTTAGATCTGTATAAATCCATAAAATGCATGGAAGTCTATAGATGATATAAAAACAAGTTAGTGTGTGTGTGTGTGTGTGTGTAAGCTTCTCGGATCAGAGCAATTCAGGTGAAAGTGTTCAGCTTGGGTAATGTTAACATTATTCTGTTATATAACCAACATCTTTTATTAACCTAATGCAGGTACATTTCATGAATGTCAGAAAATCTTGTACCGCTCAGATAAAGGAAACCATTTTTATTAAATCAGCCATGGAAGTTTTTCCATGTTTTTTTATTTTGTGTTCCACGAGGGAAAGTAAGTAATATGGGTTTAGTGCAAATTGAGGGTGAGTAAATTATGACAGAATTTTCATTTTTGGATGAACTATTTCTTAAAAGGTATACTCTGGTTTCAATTCAAGTTAACGCATTTATCTCATCCTCTGTTTTTAGACAGCTCTTTATTTAGCAGTGTATATGTGCAGCTGGTCTTAAGACCATGATATCATCACTCTGAGAAGAGTTAATAATCAGTTCAGTAAAATGCTTACAGGGCCTTGAATTATTTGTCGAGAGCTTACACTCCGTGTATATCTTTGTGTGTGTGTGTGTGCGCGCTTATGTACTTCCCTCTCTTCATCCACACACACACACACACTGAGACATCACATTGTGACTCTGTAGAAAACAAGGCGGATCAGACTGTCAGCTTGAAAGCTAAAGCCTTTGAAAATATCTCCTGCTCTACCCTATCAAAATAGCACACAACTCTGTCACTTTCTCTTTTCTGTTTTCTTTCATTTCCATTTTTGCCCATAAAATGAGCTTTTGCTTTTATACCCGTGTGCTTAATTATCTTGCTTTATATATTGTTTTTATCATTTATTTATTTGTCACCCTTTTCTTGTCACATTTTTTTCTCCTCTTTCCTGCTCTTTCACTCTTTCATCAAGCACTTTGATGTTTTTATGTAACTCCATCTCTCTCAATGTTATCTTTTTCATCAGAACACTCTCCACCTCTTCTTTCTCTAAATAAAATATAGGCTACAATGTTACCTCATCCAACCTTTGTTAAATCTTATCTTTCATATGCAAAGCCTAACAACCTCAATGCTCCTGAAGTTATTTAACCAGACTGAATATAGAAGTTTGTGAATATTTTCAATTATTTAGTAGAGCAATAAGCCATGAGAGGCTGTGTGTTACTGTGATTGTACCATGGAAGAAAGAAGGTCATATGGATTTGGATCACAGTTTCAATATGCCGTATGGAGAGTGAGATTTAAAATAATTGAATAGTCGCTTTTCGAGTCATTCGAGTGTTCGAGTCATATGGCTACATTTATAGCACTCTAGTGATGTTAGTTTATTTTTTTGTCCTTGACAGACAGCTTGACGATTGACAGACCTGGTCACTATATACTGTATGGAAAAGAGCTATGGTTAAGGTTTTCGACCCTCATATAGTCTTCATAAATGAGCCCTACCTTTTGTCCTCCCGGTCATTTTTGTTCAGAAAGAGAATAGGTGTTTACTTTTTTTTTTAATGATGATGATGATGATGATGATGGTATTTATACCATTTCGTATTCAAGTAATAAGAATAAAAGTATGCACTTCTTGCATATAAACACATTTATGAAACTTTCAGTAAAATCTTACACTTCTATAAGTTGAAACATGAAGAAAACATTTCAACAGAATTGAAATTTTTGGATGAACTATATTTGAAAAGGAATATTCCGGGTTCAATACAAGTTAAACTCTATCAACAGCAATTTTGGCAAAATGTTGATTACCAAAAAAAAGTTACAGTGAGGAACTTACAATAGAAGTGAATTGGGCCAATCTTTAAACATTAAAATACTCACAATGTTTAGCCACAAGACAAGAAATCTGATTACTAACCTTTTTTGTGTAAAGTTCTATCTAATTGTACAACTTTATTGCCATAAAGTCGTAACAGCGTGAACCCAAAACAGTTTTACAGCTCAAATAATACACAAGTTTTAATAGAAGAACAAATGTGTGCTTTTTTAATTATAAGCTTCACATTTTTGCCTTTAAACCCTCCAAAAATAAGTAAGTGCCTCACTATAACCTTGATTTTTGCTTTTTTTAAAGAAAAGGATGGACGAGTCAAATTTTATTTGTCATACTCCACATCATGCCACAAATTTTGTCGACATAGCTTACCTTGTATTGAACCCAGAAGATTCCTTTAAATTAAACAGCTACATGGGCATGTATAAATCTGTTGGAGCATTCTTAGGTCATCCTACAGTACTGTGAAAGTACAAGCTTTACTGTTTTTTTTTTTTTTTTTTTTTGCTTTTAAAGCAAATTCAAGAACTTCTTACCATTTCTCAGTCTGTGTTCTTGTGCATTCCTAGGTTGTCATAGACCCTTTCGACATCACTCACCACCGAGAAAAGATAAAATAGATAGTTTAAGGTTGATGAACCTCTCAAAAATGTTATAGATTTGTTCTACATGCTCCTATCCTTCGGAGTTTGTTCTTTCAAGGTATCTAAGCAAGAAATACTTCGAATTGAGAAACAGTTTTTGTGTCATTTTTGATGTTCAATCGCCCTCTTGAATCTTTAGCGAGGAGAGTACATTTTTTGGTAAGACCGTAAGAAATTGAGACTTATGTTGTACTTTCAAAACAGCAGCATTTTAGTGTAATGCATCCCTATTCACATACATATCTACTAAACACTAAATATATGTACTTCACTGGTGATGGGTAAATAAATATTGGGACAAAAAAATAATTAAATTAAATAATGCCTTGCTAATGCACACCCCCATATCGCATGCCGTTTACATTTGCATGTAAGTTTTAACAGTTAAATTTATTAAACTTCTGCAGAGCCTATTGAGTTGCGATCAAATTAGCTAAAAAAAGCATGCACAGATGCACAAAAAAATCCACCATAGAAAGTAAATAATCTGGGCACCTTTGACAGACTATTCTTAACAAAGGATGATTTGAGATGCACTAATTTTAATCTTGTAACGTGTAGGTGCTGGACAGAATGACCCAGGAGGTAACAGTTCCTATATACAGTATATATCCCAATTTGGAATGCCCAATTCCCACAACTTAGTAGGTCCTCATGGTGGTGCGGTTACTCACCAAAATCTGAGTGGTGGAGGACAAGTCTCAGTTGTCTCCGCTTCTGAGACAGTCAATTCAGCCAGTTATCACGTGGCTCATTGTACATGACACCACAGAGACTCACAGCATGTGGAGACTCATGCTACTCTCCATGATCCATGCACAACTTAACCACAGACCTGGCTGGAGTCAGGGTGGTAGTCAGCGTCAATATTCGCTGAGCTACCTAGGCCCCCCCAAAATATTTATTAACAAAGTCAGTAATACGCCACTGCACAAAGTAGAGAGTAGTGTGTTCGTCAGTGGAGTGTGTGCATTGTAGAAGCCAGGAGAATCTTGGCAGATTCCTCAGTAGAAGCTAGGCTATGAGAGAGATGTCCAGTGGACAATGCAAGCAACAGCAGAAGTGTAGATCCCAGGCATGTGGGCATAGACCGGAATAACTTTGTGGATTACCAGGCTGAACTCAGCAAAGACTGAAAGGCAAACCACAACCCGATCAACACGGGCAACCAACAGAGTGACAAGACAGGACCAGCTAAACAAGGAGAGCGAGGTTAGTACTCAACTTAGTATAACAATCTGACAAAGAAACAGAGAAACATGGGGGCATAAAAACTTCTTCGGACCGCCAGACGGGGCCTACGCCAAAGAGAGACATTACTTTTCTGTTTTATATTCATCAAATAAATGTCATCTTAAAACTTACTCATGTCTGCAAGTCTTTCTGATAGAAGTGGCATGATTGGTGCCGCCCTGAGAACAATGAACATTCCCATGGAAACACAGATCGAAAAATTTAAAAGAGAGGGAAAAGGCCAATGTGGAGCGCCAGTGGGAGAGAGAGATAGAAAAAAAACACTTACTTGCTGTTTCTCTGATATGCCATAGCTTGGTCCTCGGCCATTCCTCCACCCTCTAGTGGATGACAGCCGTGCCTCCCCAGGTGGATCAGAGGCAGTCCTCCAGCCCCTGGCAGACGGAACGCCCACTCTCAAGGAACAGAATGGGTCTCCCCCGCCCCTGGCAGCAGTTCTCCCACTCCAGGCGGTCGCCAGTGAGCCCCTCCCCGCTCGCGGTCGGCGGTCTCAGACCCGCCACGTTTCAGCGGCTGGTAGGGATCTCCTCCGCCCCTGGCAGCGGCCCTGACCATTCCAGGCGGTCGGCTAGGAGCCCCTTCTCCTCCGCGGTTGGTGGCCAATTCCTCTGCTTACAGGCGGCCGAACTCCGCCGTCCCCCGGAAGACGGCCGCGGCTGCTCCATTGGAGTGGATGGTAGCGGCGAGAACTCCACTACGGTGTATCCCTCCTCCTTCCCGGATTTCGGCACCAGTGTAACGCAGTTCAATGGAAAGGAGGAGGCAAGACAATATAAATAATATTTTAATATAAAACTAAACGAAAAGACAAAAACACTCATAGGATGGACAGCTGCCCGTAAACATTCTCTCACTGTCGCACCACTATCCACAGTCTGCCTTTAAAATCACGACCCGGCTCCGCCCTCCGGCCTGTCATACACGCACAGAGCGCATGATGTAAATTTCAACACTAGCAGGGTGCATGCAGACTGTGTTAGCACTGTGCAGCTCACGGTCAATAGAGTATGCTTTGAATAGTGTACTTTATGCATTATATTCAATGGTGTACTTTGAAAGGATGTACAAAAACAAAGCATACCACAGGCTTACAAAGCATAACCATATTTCCATACTTCACCTGCTATGAGGCTAAGGTTACACATGCTCTGTCAAGTCAAGCAGATTTTATTGTCGTTCAAACATATACAGTTAGTACAGTACACAGTGAAACGAGACAACATTCCTCCAAGACCATGGTGCTACATAAAACAACAAAGGAAAAACACAGAACAACACAGTACAATACATTCCTAAAAATTAACAGGACAATAGGCACAGTGAGAGACAGTGCAGCGTCGACCAGTACACAGTAGTACAAAAAGATGACAGTTTCTAAAAATGCCAAATGTAAACATAACATACTATGAGATGAGTGTTCTATGCACATAGAAGTTATTGAGGTAGCAGCCAGTTATAAAGTGACAATAATTAAAGTGCAACTCAGGACATGTGTGTGTGTGTGTGTGTGTGTGTGTGTGTGTGTGTGTGTGTGTGTGTGTGTGTCAAACCAGTCTCTGAGTATTGAGGAGTCTGATGGCTTGGGGTAAGAAACTGTTACACAGTCTGGCCGTGAGGGACCTAATGCTTCGGTACCTCTTGCCAGACGTCAGGAGGGTGAAGAGTTTGTGTGAGGGGTGTGTGGGGTCATTCACAATGCTGGTGGATTTGCGGATGCAGTGTTTTTTGTAAATGTCTTTGATGGAGGGAAGAGAGACCCCGATGATCTTCTCAGCTGTCCTCACTATCCTCTGCAGGGCTTTGCACTCTGAAACGGTGCAAGTCCCAAACCAGTCAGTGATGCAGCTGCTCAGGACGCTCTCAATAGTCCCTCTATAGAATGTAGTGAGGATTGGGGTGGGAGATGTGCTTTCCTAAGCCTTCAAAGAAAGTAGAGACGCTGCTGGGCTTTCTTGGTAATAGAGCTGGTGTTGAGGGACCAGGTGAGGTTCTCCGCCAGGTGAACACCAAGGAATTTGGTGCTCTTGACGATCTCCACAGAGGAGCTGTCGATGTTCAGCGGAGAGAAGTCACTCTGTGCTCTCCTAAAGTCAACAACCATCTCTTTTGTTTTGTCGACATTCAGAGACAGGTTGTTGGCTCTACACCAGTCTATTAGCAGCTGTACCTCCTCTCTGTATGCTGACTCGTCGTTCTTGCTGATGAGATCCACCATGGTCGTGTCATCGGCGAACTTAATGATGTGGTTTGGACGATTCGCGAACTGCAGTGGGTCTAGTGAGGGGGGCAGCTGGGTCTTAATGTGTCTCATGACGAGCCTCTCGAAGCACTTCATGATGATGGGTGTGATTGTGACGGGACGTTAGTTGTTGAGGTAGGACACTGAAGACTTCTTTGGCATGGGGACGATGGTGATGGCCTTGAAGCACGTTGGAACGACGACGCTGCTCAGAGAGATGTTGAAAATGTCGGTAAGAACATCCTCCAAGTACTCTGCCAGTAATGTTGTCTGGCCCAGCAGCCTTCCGTGGGTTGACTCTACGTAGTCAGCCGTGGTAAGACAGAGCACCTGGTCGTTGGGAGGAGGGGTGGTCTTCCTTGCCACCATGTCGCTTGCTCTGAAGGCGGAGTCTCGGGTCCTCAGCAGCGCACGCACCTCCACAGTCATCTGGTGAGCTGGTGAGTATAGTTTTTTTATCATTTTATATTATTTTAATATTTTCTGTCTCAACTATATGTCAACCCTATCATAGAAATTAAAGAGAAATTGTTAGGGATTAAAATTTTTTAGAATTTCCCTAATTTTAATATGCATGCTTTTTTCTTAAAGCCATTCATGTTTGAGACGGCATATGATGCGAAGTAAATAACAAAAGAATTATAATTTTGGGTGAACTATTCAATGTGTGACTGTAAATGATCCCTAGTGAATTTAGCAAAAGATAAATAAACAAATAATTACAAACAATTACAATTTAGAAATAAGTTCATCCATCGATGTATGTGAATGTAAGTTATCACCATAGCTATTCATCTACACATGTTTATGGCAAACATAGTATAAGATACTGAAGCATAAATAGATTTCATGATTTAAAAAAGTCTGACCCATCTGACATAAGTTTTAGTATGAAAACAAACTTTATTTTCAATAAATTAAAAAATAATAATAAAACGGTCAACTTGTAGGCTATATAAAGATCTACATTTTCTGCAGTGATTCAGATCTATGTATTCCAGGATACTGTAGATTGCCTTCTAATAAAAAGTCTAGTATAAAAAAAATTTTTTTCAAAGCATTGTGTCAATATAGCTGCTTTTGACTTAAGTCTCCAATTGCTTTTACTGCCTGTGACCAACAGATGTCTTCTGCATGCCATGTTTCGAGCATTTCAAAAAAGGGAATAATTTTGTGAAGCAAAATGGTATCAAAGATTCAAAGTTTTGGAAAGCTTTGTTTCTCCCATCACTACCAATAGTAGTAGCCTACTCTCAGCTCTGTTACACATTTTACCATTTTTATATCTGAAGTGTAGGAAGCAGTGCATATTTCCCCCAAAATCAGAGCAGAGAAATGCAAAGTGTTACACAAGCAAGTACAGAAATTAATAAACAAACAAACAAATGTTTCCATTGAAAGAAAGTTTGACAGTTTGTTTTGTCTGAAATGAGAATGCAATACACTTGAATCTTTATATACTTAGCTAGGAATCTAGTAGGGATTCTTGCTTATGTGAATTAAGTTCAGATTGCAAATGGAAGAAAAGTCACCAAGTCTTGTACTGCTCAGATAAAGGAAACCATATTTATTATATGAGAAAAATTTATTTCAGTCAAAAATGACCAAATACCATAGGATCACAGAATGTTGCAGGGCTAAAAATACCATTTACTTTCACTTCACCTTCTCGTGTCCTCAGAGATAACTACACACAATAAAGCTCAACTAACTGGAGATTTATTTTTTACAATATGCTTTCTTATCTCTGGTAAATGCCAGCAGAGTGTACTGCAAAACAATATTTTTAAATTGCTTTGGAAATGGCCAAGAATGGAAGCAGGACACGCCAGCCACTGCCTTTTATCTCTATGTTATCTGTCCACTGAGTACTATTTCGGTTGGGGCCTTTTAACGCTCATTATATCGGGGAAGGTGTTCTTTTCCTTTCCTATTCTTTAAGGGGGAAAGACCCCGCGGAGACCACATCCGGCCTGAACGGCACATGGAAGAGGTGCGGTGATAGGTCCTGCCTCGAAGGGGAGGAGCTCTACAAACACAGCGACTGGGGCAGATAGGGCTCTGCCCAAGGGAGACGTGGGTCTACCGATAGGGAGACCATACCATGGAAGATACATCACAGGGGGTTAACAGGGCAACCGGCACTTGTGGAGCACCTACCCCTGTACAGGACATGCTAGCACACATACTGGGACTGACTATGAATTCCACCAAATTCGCGAGCCAGAGGGCTAGGGAGGAAGGACGTACAGGGTTCACAGGTTCATGAACCTGCATGGGGGGAAAGAGCACACATCTTCACCTCATGCAGGGGAAAGGCGCTATATGCAAGCCAACTGCCCATATTCCCAAACGTACCTGTTCGTACCTGACAAAACACAGGACGAAACCGGCTCAACCCGGAGATTGTAAAATCTTGCAAAGGTATTGCAAATTGCCCAGCCAGCTGCCCTGCAGATGTCTGCTAGAGAGGTGCCGTTGGCCAGTACTTATGAGGATGCCACACTCCTTGTAGAGTGTGCTCAAATTCCCAAAGGGTTGGGCACGGCCTGGGCCTCTGTTTGGAGACAGCGTTCCCTTTCCGCTGTCTGCCAAAGCAGACAAAGAGCTTCTCAGAGCGCCTAAAGCTCTGCGTGCAGTCCAAGTAGATGTGCAAAGCACACACCGGACACAGCAATGACAAGGCTGGGTCTGCCTCCTCCCTGGGCAGCGTTTGCAGGCTCACCACCTGATCCCTGAATGGGGTTGTGGGAACCTTGGGCACATAGGGGTGGTCTTCAACGATTATGGCCTTCAACTCGACTAACTCTAGGAAGCGAGAGGTCCCATAAGGGAAAGAGGTGTGGCCTAGGAGGGTTCAACCTCCTGGCGCCTCTCAGGAACCTGATGATCAAGTCGTGCTTCCCTAAATACTTTCCGTCTACTGCATCGTGATGTGCTGATATAGCTGCTACATACACCTTCAAGGTGGAGGGGGACAGCCACCCCTCCAATTTCTCCTGCAGGAAGAAAAGCACTGACCAGACTGCACACCTCTGGGAGTCTTTGCCTCAGGAAGAACACCAACTCACAAACACGCACCACTTCAGAGCATAGAGCTGCCTCGTGGAGGGCGCTCTGCCTGAGTGATTGTGTTTACCACCATGGGCAGTAGACCAATTAGGTCTTCCGCATCCTGTCCAGGGACCAGACACAGAGGTTCCAGAGGTCTGGATGTGGGTCCCAGATGGTGCCCCAACCCTGAGAGAGGAGGTTCTCCCTTAGGGGAATTTGCTAGGGAGGTGCTGTCGTGAGGAGCTTGAGGTCCGAGAACCAAGTCTGTGTGTACTCCGGTACCAATTCGGTGCTCTAACAAAAATGTTTTTACAATACCAGAATTTCTGAAGGTACCGGAGTACCGAGTACCGGGTCTACCCAGTTCCCAATCAGAGTCGGGAACTTTCGAACGCTCACAACAAGCAAAAGATGACGACAAGCAAAGTAGCTGCTGCTGCGGATTCTCAGCTTAATATTGTTGAAAAGAAAAATGGAACAGGTTTGGAAATTTTTTGGATTTGAGGCTGATGAAAAGGGAAACATCATAGATCAGCAAAAACCCACAATGTTCTGATGAAAGGAGGAAACACATCAAACTTAATAAAGCACCTGAAAGACAGAGACACGGATTTATTCAAGCAACTAAAGCAGGTGAGTTTAAAAGCATATTATCATTTGCATTAGGGTTGAAACGTTTAGTTGACATTATCGACAATGTTGAAAATAAAATATTGTCGAGAAAAACTTGTCTAATAGTTGTTTGATCTCATTTAACGTAACATGAAATCACATTAAACTGTAATGATGAAGCGTGAGATCAGCACTGCAGGAAGAATTACATAGCTCACAGTTCAGATGCACTCTAAACTTTCACAGCTTCATCTTATGTAGATCCCAAAGTATTAGGGAATTATTAAAAAAATAAATAATAATAAATTCAGAAGCACTCTCGTTGTAATAAGTGGAGCCGGAGCTCTTTAAAGGAAACATCCATAACATCTTAAATGCAGTTATATTTAATGCGTTATAGCTTTATTAAAGTTCAAATAATACAGAAGCAGATCATGTTAATAACTATAAACTCAGAAACATGCATTTCTCCGTGTGATCAGTGCCTCTTCTATGAGTTGCGTGAATGTCCCGATCTAAGGGGGAGAGATTAAAACTGCACCTGGCTGACAGAGGCTCTGCCTTGGGGACGCTCATCCTTCGAGCGCGGACGCCTAATGCAGCTAGATTAGAACGCGATTGCTTGTGATTTATTTATGTCACTGTGCATTTCTTATCGTTAAGAAAATTGGCAATATGCAGCTTTATTAATATGAGAGCATTTTGCGCATTAGTTTGGAAATTGTTTTTTATTCATTCTATTGTATGCTTGTTTATTTAGTTTTTTTTTAGTACTTGGTAAAAACGTAAAGTAAAAGTTGCAAAAGTTGAAGCAAATCTTATATAAGTGTTCAAAAATACTTTAAGCATACATTGTACAGTTTTGTTATAATTCAAAAATAATATATTGAATTAAAGTGTTGCTAAATGGTATATTTTTGTTCTTAGTTCTGCTGTTAATGTTTTGATAACTTTGTAAATAAAAGAGTGTTGTTCACTAACCTGTTTTTGTGTTTTGCTTTGGTATCGAAAATGGTATTGAGTACCATGAAATTTCACTGGTATTGGTACCGACTACAGAAATTTTGCGAAGTCCTCGACGGTGTCGCAGAAAAGGCCGACCTGGGAGATGGGCGCGTTCAAGAAATGTGTAATAAACAATTTGATTAACAAAACAGAATATTTTATAAAAGCTCCAACAGACAAGCAGCCAGTCAGTGTCCAACTCGGCCTCCCTGAGGCCCTGTCTATGTGATGAAAAAGTCATGGGGGGAATGAACAAAAAGACAAATACTGAATAAAATGGTAACAAAAAGAATGCGATACAGCTGTATGAGGTCAGCACTCAAACACAATGGGCTAAGCTAGAGCTATATGAGCAAAATATGATGGCAAGTGTGCTATTACTTTTCTTAGTGATCAGATTTAAGTTGAAGGAGGGAACAGAGCCATACCTCAATATCAAACAAACCTGGGGGTGATTGGCTTTTTTGACTTGGGCCAGAAAGCAACCACGTAGCAACAACCTGGAACACTCTAGTAAATGGCCGTTCACACCAAGAACTATAACTATTATTATTTGCATTCATACCAATGGACGATAATCTTATTGATATGAGTATACTGCAGTAAAAAAACAACAACAATAACAACAAAAAAACAGATGTAGATGACCTGCTATTGCTCTACCTTTCACAAAGAAAACAAAAGAAAAATAGAGGAATATGGGTACATGAAATACTTCAGAGATGAGAGGAGTTGGGAGAATCCAACACTCTATCATGAGAATTATTGTCTTATTCGAAAGGATGAATAAAAATTGTCTTCATGAGTCAACATCAGTTTGATGGTTTCTTGGACATCGTGAAAAAGGATATCAGCAAGAGCCCAACAAATTTTAGCAAACCAATCAGTGCCAGAGACAGTTTGGCAGTATGTCTCAGGTAACATATTTATAGTTTAATGACAACTTAAATCATGTCTTATTTAAATGCAGGCTAATTTATAACATGAAGTGGTATGTTGTTTAATTTAAATCCCAATTGTTTTTGTATGTTTTTAGGTATTTAGCTACAGATTCACACAAAACCATATTAAACTTTCGAGTTGGAAAATCCACTGTAGCCTCAATAATACCAGAGGTGTGTGACACAATTTGGGAGAAGTTGCAGCCCAAGTACATGCCCATTCCAAAGGAAGATAATTGGTTGAAAATTGCAGCTGGATTTCAGGAAAGGTGGCATAATTGTATTATTTTTATTTACAACTGGATGCCTATAGAAATGTGAAGTATTTTCCATTGTCTCAATGTCTGCTCTATGTGTGTTCTGGCA
The DNA here is from genome assembly GCA_032164185.1 of Moxostoma hubbsi. Classification (NCBI taxonomy): domain Eukaryota; kingdom Metazoa; phylum Chordata; class Actinopteri; order Cypriniformes; family Catostomidae; genus Moxostoma; species Moxostoma hubbsi. The sequence goes on along the minus strand of JAVLUX010000221.1, from coordinate 1,832,660 downwards.
TCTTTTGCATGGAGGTAGCTATTGACTTAAAAATGCACCCAGCTCATCTTCCTTATGCTGTTTCCTGCTACCCAAATAATTAATTATTGCAACATCAATTGCAGAAGGAGCAGTACTCCTTTATTATGCAAAGGTAGATTTAGACCCTGGTTCTTCCCTTTTCTACCCTTCTATCCTTTTCTGGCTCTAGCTGTCCCTCATCTGTATCATCTACATTCTCTGCATCATCTTGTAGGTTACCTGATGTTGTATAAAGACAAGTGAGATCTGGCCTATATTTGATTTAATATGCATATGAGATTTAAAACATTATTCTGTAGCTAATAATGAATTTAAAATTATTATAAGTGAAAAGCATAAGTAGTAACTCTAGTATTATTAATATATATATATACTGAAATTGTGGGATCCTAGCATATTTGTAGAGTTTAATTTTTTTTTTGCTGGGTCTCCAGATTTACATGCTGCCTTTTTTCTTCCTAGCACTAGTACCCCATAGAAAATGCTTCTATAATCTTAATAAAACATGTAGGCAGGCCAGGCATGCTCTGTAGCCTATCACTAGCTACAAATTTGTTGGTACACAAAATAAGTGCTACAAACTAATAAAATACTACATATTATACAACTCATTTATCTTTAATGGTATTTACTGATTTTATAGACAGATTATGCTTGCAATTGTTTTATAAGCCATTGAACATATTTTGCTGTGGTCTTGTTGTATTCACACAGCTTTAACCAGCAGATGTCATCAGCTCTTCTCTCATCACTGCTAGTAGTTATGATCTCCACTGAATTTCATGCAAACTAGAACTGACATTTTCCCCGCAACTAAAAAGGAGGCAAGACAATGTTGTTGACATTAACACTGGATACATGAGGTAATTTTATTCTACCCGCTAGCATTAGCTGTACATTATATCATCTCATACTTCTCCGCATTCATTCCGATGCTAAACCCAATTGGTTTCCAAATGTCCTTTTTTCTCTCAACTTTTCTCCCCAATTTGGAATACCCAAATTCCCAATGCGCTCTAAATCCTCATAGTGGCGTAGCGACTCTCGGTTTTCTCCGCATCAGAGACCGTCAATCCACTTATCTTATCACATGGCTTGTTGATTGTGTTACCGTGGAGACATAGCACTTGTGGAGGCTTCACACTATTTTCCGTGGCATCCACGCACAACTCACCACATGCCCCACCGAGAGTCAGAACCACATTATAGCAACCACGAGGAGGTTACCCCCATATGACTCTACCCTCCTTAGCAACAGGGCCAATTTGGTTGCTTAGGAGACCTGGATGGAGTCACTAAGCATGCCCTTGATTCAGAACTTGTGACTCCAGGGGTGGTAGTCAGCGTCTTTACTCGCTGAGCTACCCATGTCCCAAATGTAATTTAAAAGGCATCTTTGTATAGGGAGTTTGACTTATCAAACAACGGTGAGGTTTTTTGGACCTCTGCGATTAGCTTCTGTTGTCATCTGCCATTTTCTGCACTCGAGCCCAATAAAGTTTCTATCGTTCATCAGCTGCAAAAATCACTCTGAAAGTGATCCCAACGATATCATTCTAGTTGTGGTGTGGACTCTGCTATTTACTTAAAGTAATAATGCTTTTTAAAACTTTATCATTACAGTTATCGTTATAGTTTTTCACAATAAAAAACACCCAAAAAACCTTAGCAACAACATAGCAATGCCTGTCAACCACCAACAATAACATTTTTATTATTTATTCATTATATTATTATAATAAATATAGATGCAAACAGCACTAACAGGGCCAAGCACTGAAACAGCAATAATTGCACCACACTAAGCACAACACAAAGAACACATAAACTAATATGACATACAAAGCAAACTAACACCACTTCACAAGTCACCTCAGGGATGAATCGATCCCATGCCTCTCCGCTTCACACAAAATGCACCATGCTGCCACAGGACTAACATCCACCAAAAAGACATTCCAAGATCTGAGTCAGCACAGCCAATAGTGCAGCAGTCACTGCAATCAACTTGGTATTGCTATATCTTTTCAACTAAGATTAATATCTTAATACTGTTCAGTAATTTCTGAGCGGCTTAAGCAGAAGATCATCTGAGACATTTTTCATAGGAGTTTTGGGGGGAAAAATACAACATGGCGGTCACCGTGATAGGTGAAGTTCTAATGTAAGTGGTGTATTAAAATAAACATGAGGAGAGTAATAAGTAAGAATTTATTTCTAGACCAAACAGTTCAGCAAAAGAAAAGTTCATTTTCGAGTTCTTGTTGTGGTGCTATAGAGGTTGGCCTAGAGACCCCAAACCTGGTCTGGAGGCTATTCTTAACAACCCCTATCAGTGTGCCAAATATCATCAACATCTGCAACGATGTTTAGGAAGGTGGCATGTGTCAAATTGACAGCCACATGAATGGCCAGAGCCAGAGTTTCCCAGCAGAACATTGCCCAGAACATTACACTCCCTCCACTGGCTTGTCGTCTTCCCACAGTGCATCCTGGTGCCATCACTTCCCCAGGTAAACGGCACATACATACACGGCTGTCCACATGATGTAAAAGAAAACGTGATTCATTGGACCAGGCCACCTTCCACTGATCCAAGTTCCAGTTCCCATACTTGTGTGTCTATTGTAGGCACTTTTGATTGTGGACAGGGGTCATCATGTGCACTCTGACCAGTCTGTTGCTACACAGCCTCAAACGCAGCAGGATGAGATGCACTCTGTTGTGACACATTCCTCCCGTAACACTCATTAAAATGTTCTGTGATTTGTGCCGATGATGTTGGGAGCATAACACCCGGTCACCAGTTTGTTGTTTGTCCCTCCTCGGCCCACTGTCGGTACATACACACCACTGCTGACCAGGAGAACCCCACAAGCCCTGCTGTTTCAGAGATGGTCTCCTCAGTCGTCAGGCCATAACAATTTGGCCCTTGTCAAAGTCGCTCAGGTCTTTACTTCTGCACATTGTTCCTGTATTCAACATATTGACTACGAGAACTGATTGTTCGCTTACCATCTAATCTATCCAGACCTTGACATGTGGCCTTGTTAGGAGATGATCAACGTTATTCACTTCACCTGTGAGGAAATCTTTAATGGGGAAGCCAGAGGCGAGCAGTAAAAATCCTAGGGTGACACACCAAAACATAGGTATAACTGGGTATAGCTGGTATAGCTGCACATTGGTTGATAGATTCAGCATGTGATTGTTTTATTGTAAAATTATTTCCTTGCAGTGCCAGAAAATAAAGATTAAACAAGTTCAAATAATGTATTCATGACATGTCCCACACTTTTTGTTTTGTAATTTTTAAATTTTTAATTTTAGAAATAGCTTTCATCAGGTATGTGTTTAATGCAGAAACATGTAACAAACAATGTCTTATTTGGGCCCTGGGAGATGAAATTTAAGATGCTTTTATCCAGTGCAATTTATGGTAAATTCCCCTTGAGCAACCTTATGGGTCAACCTTAAAATTTAGTGCTGCAAGAAAACTTAATTCAATTATCATATATATCACAGGCCCTGGTCATTTTGTATACAAAGCAAACAGTTAATATGATTTCTACATTTGCATTATAACAATCTGAGTTTAAGTAATATTGTAATAGATTGATGGCATTGATGATTTAAGACGCAAACATTGTAGCAACTTTATAGGCAGTGGCAGTAATCTGGATTTTGAAATCAGATTACAAAATTTGAGTACTTGTAATTGTATTACATGACATAATATAATGCTCATATTCAGATTATATTTACATTTGTATGGATTACATAATTACATTCCTGATTACATCAAACAGCCAAAGGCAATAACTAATGCATAGTTTAATAATTATGCCCCTACATTTTTAAAGAGTGGTCTGTTCTTTTTTTTAAACAATATTGTATGCAATATCTAGCCATGTGTGCATGTACTTTCAGAAATTGAAGCACTACATTTAAAGTGCTTACAACAATACAAAAATACACACAAGGCATTTGGTTTCTTCAGATTTAGTGTCTAAATGAATGCAAATAAATGGCAAACTGTTTGTTTTTGCACCCTACATAGAAATAATCCATTTCTAACAAGCCCTTGTCCTCCTGTCCATAATTAATTCCTCTGTAAAAAAAAAAAAAAACACATGGCAAACAAACATTTCAGAGGTGTTGATCATGTGCAACTTTGTGCTTTTACACAATGCAATCAGGATGACAGAAAAGCACTCCTTTTAGGTTAATGCCACATCTTCTCATGAATAATTATAAGGCACAAATTGTACATATTTACATAATTTCTAGAGAAATTCTCTCATTATTGATTTCAAAACTGGATAATAAAAAAGATCAATAACTACTCCTAATTTCCTAAATAACCTTTTCCTTTTAAAAATAAAATTATAAGCATGTTCTCTTTGTCTTATATCTTGAGTTACTTTTTATGCATTTTTTTTACTCCCAAACTGACAAAAAACAAGTTTCCATTAAGATTTTTGTTTACTAATGTTTAATTAAAGGAGTATTAATCAGTACTTAATACATTTAAAATTAATTATTAGATTTTCATCCAAATATAAAATAGGCCATCCAAAAATTATCAGATTAGATTACCTGAAAGTGTAATATAAATGTATATTATGTAACGGATTACAATTTCAAAGTTTTATTTGTAATCAGTACCCGATTACATTTCATAACTAATGTAACCATCACTTTTTAGAGGGTACCTTTTTATAAACTATAAGTTACCAGGGGCATCTTTTGGTTTTTCACTAGTGACATATGGTAAATTGAAGTTAAGGGCAAGGCATTCAAAAAGCAACAGAAAATTGGCACCATCATATTTATTTTAGTTATGTAAAGCTACATCTGTATTTACATCAAAATGATATCTTGTTATGCTCATCTCCAGTTGTTAACTAAATATTAAAAATGATGAATAAAAGGATATAAAATAAAGTTTAAATATTTTAAACAAATATTAAGGCATTTTATACGGTAAAAGTTTGTGAAACAATCTGAGAATAACATGACAATAGGGAAAAGGCTTTACATTTCTTTAAAAAGAGGATGTTATTTACTTTTCTTTGACAACTAGAGACTTAAATTAAAAGACAGTTTCAACATGAATATGGATTTAAATATGGATTTGTCAAGTTATTTTGAAAGTTAAATGACCCCTTTACAAATGACAATATTACCCTTTTAAAGTTGAATTTCACAGTGAATATTATAATATAGGTCTGAGACAGACACAAAACAAGGGCTTTCAATTAAAAAGAACATAACTATGAAGTATCTATTTCACATCTTGCACCCAATTTTCTGTCAAAAGTTCTTCCAAATCCTTAAAAGGATGGTTTCAAGGATGCAAATATATTTTTCCTTAACTGACTGCAATACATAATATTAAGAGTGGCATGTATACAAAATAATACAACATAATATTAATAAAATACATAAAATATTGTTTTGTCAATGTAAAAAAGCAGTCCCCAAATCACAGAGCATAGCATTGTCTATTTAAATGGTTCTAGATTGCCTGTTAAGGCAGAGTCCATGAGGTCGTCATCCTCTGTATGCATATACACAGGACTTGGTCGTGAGGTGCGCTCTGAGCTAAGCAATGACATTGAAGGTTCTGAGGAAATAGGGGACCTAGACCAGCTATCTGTCTTCAATGAGTGAGAGGAAGGCCCACAAGACATCGCTGACTTCTTCTTTTCTTTTTCTCTGTCTCTGTCCCTATCCCTTTCCCGCTCCTTCTGCTTTTTCTTCTCCTTTTTATGCTTCTTGTGTTTCTCACCTTGGCTGATGGCTATGGAACTCAGGTAGTCTTGTTGGGGTTGGTGTGGTCTCATACTTTGATCATCATCTGAGCTAGGGCTGTTCTGGTGTGATTTTTCTGCAACGGAACTGCTGCCAGACTCACTCTCACTGTCTGGGTTTAGGGGGGTGTACCCAGGTGACCGGCTGTGACTTGGAGAGCTACGGTCATGTTTTGGAGTAGAGCCACTGAAAAGGGGTGATGCTTTGAGGCCTGGATGCTGGGAGCGCATGGAGCCATCTCCAGAACCATCTCCGGGTTTCTGTAGAGTTACTTTAGACTTAATGCTTGGAGAGCCCCCGTCAGACTTGCTGATAATAATCTTTGCCACACCAGTTCCACTCACCGTGCCACTTTTGGGATCAATCAACTTCTTGTCACTAGAATTGCCCCCTGACAACTTGGATTTGCCTTCTTTGTCCATCTTCTCTCGTTTGCTCATAAACTCTCCTCCCTGGGAGGACATTCCATGCTTGGAGGATGTAGGACCAACATTTGGAGGCACTCCCCCACCTGCACTGCCACCACTTTCACCCTCTTCCCCACCAATACCTCCACCAACACTCTTCAGTTTGTCTATGACTGCAGTAAGAGATGGCTTTTTGTTTCGGCTTGGTGACTTACCCTTTGCATTAGGGTTGTTCCCACCCCCACCACCTCCTCCACCACTGCAACCTCCACTACTCCCATACTGTGCCTGGCCACCTGAAGAAAAGGGCATGGAGCCAGAGGAAGAGGAGGAGCTTGAAGAGGAAGATGATGATGCAGAAGAGCCTGTAGATGAACTACTGCCTAATTGTTTTTGAGTACCCATTCCACCACTAGAAGAGGACTTAGAGCCCCCTGATCCCCCACTGCCTGAGCCAATAGGGGACTTAGCTTTAGAAGAGGGTGGGGTCCCAGGGACCTGGCTCTGCTGAAGTTTCATTGGAGAGGAAAGTTTGTCAGAACTGCCAGAACGAGAGTGTGAAGGAGAGATGTTGGGCTTGATGTTAGGGTTCATGAGCGAACCAGGGGGCTTACCACCTTGGGTCTTAATTTTGTTTCCACTCCCTGTTCCACTGCTGCCACCACTGCCTGAGCCTGACATACCATGCTTGGTAATGGGGGAGGAGGATGGCTTGCCTACACCCATCCCCATGGAAGAGCCTTTGGATTGAGGATGCATACCACCTCCAACCCCTCCAATGCTTGATGGTTTGGAGATGCTGCCTTGCCCACTGGAGCCTTCTAATTTACTACTTTTGATCTTCCCTGAGGAAGAAGAGGAGTGGGAATGGTGACTTTTGCTACTGCTTGTGCCACTTGTACTACTAGTACCTCCGCTTGTTGAGCTACTTGACGTGTAACCTCCATGAGAAGATGTTTTCCCTCCAGATAAAGTCCTTGGAATCTGTATTGTGATTTTGGGGATTGGTGGAGTAGCACCTCCTGGTGGGGTCTGAGACCTACCCAAGCTCCCAGGTGACTTGGATCCACCACCACTCATGGATCCTCCAGAACCGGCACTCCCACATGGAGGTGTGTAAGGTCGACCCCCTGAGCTATGTGAAGGGGACTTGCCATCAGGATCTAGCTTCTTACGCTTTGGTGGTTTGTCTTTCGATTTGCTCTCACTTGAAGGAGTGCGACTGCGCTTCACCTGCTTTACTTCAGAAGAACCTGTCCCACCCATTCCTATTCCAGAATTTTCTCCTCCATTATCCTCCTTTGATCTCATCTGCTGCTGCTGTTTAATCTTTGTATCACTGGTTTTAAAATCACTACCAGTTGTCCCAATGCCCATCACGAGTGGACTTTGGCCCCCACCAACATGAGAAGGGTGTGAGTCTCCCATATCTGATGCTGTACCCAGCATTGGCTTTCCTCCACTACTGTTCCCAACAAAAAATGCCATATCATAAGGGTCTTTCAACGTGGCCTCTGGAGTATTTTGACCATGTGAGGTGGGATTCTGAGGTGTGCCTGTAGGGGTGTTCTGCTGACTTCCCCCACTGAAACCTTTGACCAGGTCAAGATCTCGGTCAGGGCTGGGTGAACTGTCTACAAAGTAATTCTGTGCAAAGCCTCCCTGTCCAGATCCCAGAAGCTCTGGGTTGAAGTCTGTATCTGGGAAGAAATTAGTAGAGGAAGAATCGCTATTTGGTGTTGCTGCAGTTGCGGCCTCTGCAATCAGGTCTGCTGCATCAGTAAAGGGATTTTCATTGCTGTTTGCATTAAACAGGTCAGCCTCAAACACTGCACTACCTTGGCCTGAGCTGGAAGAATCCTGGAGTGGAGTTCCTAAGGAAGCACCTTCTTCACCACCCATGAGATGCTGACCATGACTGCTATTGCTTCCTTTGTTGGCCTGATCAGGAATATCAGACAGAATGTCATTAATGTCTGGACCAATACTGTCAGAGCTGGAGAGTCGCACCATACGGGGTACAGATCTTTGTGTCTGAGACTGGATTTGTGACTGTGGCTGAACATGAGACTGTGAAAGGTATGGTATTCCAGGAACTGAAGGTGGAGTCCCACACTGACTTGGTGCTGGGGTGATACTGTGAGGAGTGTCAAGTCCATCGCCTGGTAGACTGACATCAAATATGGGGTTCTGGGAGGCATCAACATCCATGGAGAAAAGCTCTCGGTGGAAATCATCTTCAGAGTGATGAGTGTGATGATGCTGTTGCGTCATGCCCCCAACCTGCTGCTGAAAATGTTGCTTCATGCCAATTCCACCACCTGCTCCCATTACTCCTTTCTCAGATACTCTTGGACGCTTTTTCTTGCCCTTGCTGCCAGGGCAATACTGCCCTTGGCTATCTGTCCGGGGGGAACCAGATGAGTTCTGTCTTTCTAGAGGGCTACTGCCGTACAATGTAGCAAAATCTTGTGAGGGGTTATCCTTCAGTAGATTCATCAGCATGGGGTGGTTTTTGGTGTTGCTTGCAGGAGAGGTGGTTGGTGGGGGGGTCTGGTGAGGCTGAGGTGGCTGGGGAGTAGGACTAGACCCGACACTGCCTGGTATTTTCAAAAGGCTGGTTAGGATGGGATTCTGAGTGACTTTGCTTAAGTCGTCTGAACCATGGCTCTGCTGTTGTTGTTGTTGTTGCTGTTGACATGCTTGCTGTTGACCACTAACCTGTCCCATGCCTTCTATACTTGAGCCTCCCTGACCTGTATGACTCATAATAAACAGTGGGGTCATTGAGCCTTGGAAAGACCCACCTCCCCCAATACTGTTGTTTCCTGCAGAGGTAGCCCCACCACTTAGACTAGGGAGACCAATTTGGTTGCTCCTATCAGTCCCTGTACCCATTCCCATGTAACCTGGGCTGCCAGTTGGGGGCAGGTTCTTCTTCACCATAATTTCCACAGTTTCAGCTATAAGGGACAATGCTGGAGTGTCTGCCTGAATGGTCTCTGCCTTGCGTCGGATGGCACGCATTGTCACAGGAATGGACATACATCTAGGGAGAAAAAAAACATAACAGGGATTCAGATTTCTTAAAGGTAAAATTAAGATCATATTTTGCTCTTTGTTTCCAAATATGTCGTATTTTTTTTAGCACAGTGGCGTTCAATCCTGGTCCTAAAGTACCCCAGCAGTACAGCACATTTGGGAAGTCTCTTTTATTTGACACACCTAGGTCCAGGGTCCGAAATCAACCTTTTCCAATGTGGCTGGTAGATGGAAAAAAAAATTATTAAATTTTTTATGGAATTAAACATTAGTGAAAAATACTGTAATCTAATTTAAAACTTAACTGCTTTTTTTTTTAATGAAATATTGAATTGCCTTAATATTCATATAGAGTTATATATAGTTAATATTATTTTATAGATGTAATAACTTAATACTAAAAAAGCTCATTATGTGTATGTGTAAACACATGTGTCCTTGAATGTAGACCAACAGATCACCTTTGAGGACAAAACATCTGGGTTATGTATGTAACCTTCCATCAGGGAAAAGAGGTTACATATGTAACTTAGACATTTCTCATCTGTAGCTCACTTCGACGCTGTGTCGAAGAAGCAACACTAGGGGTCCAATTTAAATCATGCCATGTGCTGAGCGTGTGCGTGTTCTGCTGACACAGGAGTGGGCAGGTATTTTACATGCAAAGGTGACCAGCTGTGTCAGACTGCACATACCCTTCACCAATGCCCCAAAAAAGTCATCGGAATCCTTCTGATTACCCCAGACAGGGGAATAAGGCGATGCTTGCCAACCTGGGAACGGGCCGAGCCGGGCTGGGCCTCTCTTCTCTCTGTGTTTCTCCGCATAGAGCAAGAAATGGCCGGGGCCCTTTCACGTATCGAGGGAAGGGGATCTAACCAGGTTTCCTATTCTTTCAGGGAGAAAAGACCCTGCGGAGACCACACCTGCCCAGAAGGGGAGTGGCGAATACATCACATGGGTTTTTAGGCGGCATGTGGAAAGTGGCGCAGTGGTAGATCCAGCCTCGGTAGGAGGGGGGAGTTGCTACAACACGGCGATCCTGTCCACTACGGGTAATCTAATCTACCCTGTACTGGAATAGGTGCTCCACAGATTGGGACTCCTACACGGACTCACCCTGTGTGTATTTTCCGCGGTACGGTCCCCTTACGAAGTGGACCCGCGTCTCCCTTAGGCAGTTTTTGCTGCCCTCCGGTCGCTATGCTGTAGCAACTCCCCCCTCCTTGAGGTTGGATCTACCACTGCGCCATGTTCACATGTTGCCTAAAAAACCCATGTGATGTATTCGCCACCGTTACCTACCATTTTGGGCAGGTGTGGCCTCCGCAGGGTCTTTTCCCCCCTGAAAGAATAGGAAACTGGGTAAGACCCCCTTCCCTCGATGCGTGTAAGGGCCCCGCTGTTCTTGCTCTATGCCGAGAAACATAGAGAGAAAAGAGGCCCAGCCAGGCTTGGCCCGTTCCCAGGTTGGCAAGCATCGCCTTGTTCCCCTCTAGGGTAACCAGAAGGATTCCGACGACTTTTTTGGGGGCAATGGGGAAGGGTACGTGCAGTCTGAAACACAGTTGGTCGCTTGTGCATGTGAAATACCTGCGCGCTCTTGTGTCAGCAGTACACTCAGCACATGGCGTGATTTGTCACGGGTCAGCACATGGCGTGATTTGAAGTGGACCCCTAGTGTCGCTTCTTCGACACAACGTCGAAGTGAGCGAAAGACAGGGAACTTCTCGGTTACATATGTAACCTCCGTTTTCTGATGGAGGGAACAAGACGTCGTGTCCTCCCGGCCACGTCGCTGAGCCGAGCCACTACAGTGGCCGGACCATTTCCGGCTCCTCAGAAAAATCCTGAATGAACTCGACGTATTTCCCCGCTTTTATACCCGTATGTCCAGGGTGGGGTATGCAAATACTGTCTGCCAACTTCTCATTGGCCTTTTTTCATAGACCAGAGGCATATTCGGCACTCAAGAGAGACCCCTAATGTCGCTTCTTCGACACAACGTCTTGTTCCCTCCATCAGGAAACGGAGGTTACATACGTAACCGAGAAGTTTTTGGGATAGACCTGACCTGCTAAAGAGAGATGGACTCCATCCTCCCAGGGAAGGTGTTGCTCTCCTCTTTAGTAATTTGGCTCATAGTCTTAATAATTATAGTATTTGACTAAATGGGGCCCAGGTCAGGAAGCAGACAAACTGGTTAATCCGAATGTCTGCTTGCTGCCTTGAGACGTCACACAGGTCACATAAACAACAACAAATAAAGACTGTATCACATAGATATCATATAAAGACTGTGCTTGTTACCCGAACTACCAAACACAAAAACCTCACTAAATCATTAAGAAAATGTTTTATTAAGGTCAAACTTGAACAAAACAAACAAATTGAAGATAAACATCATATAAAGATGGGGCTACAAAAAATTCTATCTCTTTCTACCAAAGAACTAATTGTAAAAAAAATGATTGCCGATCAATGTTTAGATGTGCTCTGTTTGACTGAAACCTGGCTTAAACCAGATGAATATATTAGTTTAATTGAATCTACTCCCCCAGGTTATTGTTATAAACATGAGCCTCATCTGAAGGGTCAAGGAGGAGGTGTTGCTACAATTTACAGTGAAGTTTTTGGTGTTACTCAGAGCACAGAATATAAATTTAAGTCTTTTGAACTATTAATGCTTAATGTGACACCATCAGATATAGATATAAATAAAAAAAAAACTCTGTTGTCTTTTACCCTTGCTACAGCATATAGATCACCTGGACCTTATTCTGATTTTCTTGGTGAATCTGCAAATTTCAGATCTTGTTGTTACTGTAGATTGAGCTTTAATTGTAGGTGACTTCAACATTCACATAGATAATGAAAATGACACATCGGGTTTAGCATTTATTGATATTCACAACTCAAAATGTAAATGGACCAACTCTTCGCCATAATCATATGCTAGATTTAATTCTGTCACATGGATTTGATGTTGATAATATAGAAATTCTGCAGCAGAGCGATGACATCTCGGATCATTAACTTGTCTCTTGTATGCTTGCGATCAGCTAATGTTACTCAATATACACCACGCTCATTTAGAACTATTCTTTCGATTACTAAAGATAGCTTCACTAATAATCTTCCAGATCTGTCTCATACACTCAGTAAACCCCAAAGCCTAGAAGAACTTGATGAAATAACTGAAAATATAAATATAGTCATCTCTAGCACTCTTGATAGTGTTGCCCCCTTCGATTAAAGAAAATTAAAGAAAAAAGCCCTGCACCATGGTACAATGATCACACTTATGCTCTCAAGAGAGCAGCTCAGAAAATGGAGGGCAAGTGGAAGAATACAAAATTAGAGGTATTTTGCAGTGCATGGAAGGATAGTGTCTGTAGCTACAGACAGGACTAAAAGCTGCCAGGTCAACATATTTTAGCAAACTCATAGAAAATAACCACAACAATCCTAGGTGTTTATTCGGCACTGTGGCTAAATTGGTTTGGAATAAAGCCTCAATAGAACCAGATATTCTGTCGCAGCACAAGTAATGACTTCATGAATTTCTTTACTGATAAAATTTTAATAATCAGAAATAAAATTGGAATTATGCAATCATCTGTCACAGTAACTCATGTGCAACTTCAATTCTTTGCTGTCATAGGTCATGAAGAGCTAACAAAACTTAGCGAAACACCAAAAGCCACAACATGTTTGTTAGATCCAATACAAACCAAGCTCTTAAAAGAGGTATTCCCTGTAATCTCAGAAACTCTCCTTAATATTATTAACTCTTTGCTATCATAGGACATGTCCCAAGAAACTTTGGGAAACTTTGTTATCAAACCACTTATTAAGAAGCCACAACTTTATCCTGGAGAACTGGCTAATTATAGACTGATTTCAAATCTCCTGTTTATGTCGAAAATACTACAAAATGAAGTATTCTCCCAAATATGTTCATTTCTACAGAGAAATAGTATATATATATATATATATATATGAACAATTTCAGTCAGGATTTAGGCCTCATCACAGTACAAAGAATGCACTTATCAGAGTTACAAATGACTCTTATTATCTGATCACAGCTGTATTTCACTTCTAGTGCTTTTAGATGTTAGTGCTGCATTAGAAACGATAGATCACAACATTCTCTTGAATAGGCTAGAGAATTATGTTGGCATTTGTGGAGTTGCATTAGCATGGTTTATGTCCTATTTAGCAGATCGCTTCCACTTTGTCTATGTAAATGAGGAATTGTCAAACCAAACAAATGTATGGAGTGCTACAGGGATCAGTTTAGGGCCTCTGCTTTTCTCCTTGTATATGCTTCCTCTGGGAGATATTATCAGGAATTTGTTCCACTGTTATGCCAATGATACCCAACTATATATTTCTTCAACAATCATCTTCAACAGCGAAGAACTTAGGTGTTATATTTGATACCAATCTGTCCTTTGAAAATCAAATTACTTGGGATGCACCGAAATTACGACACACAAATTTCTTTTACTGATGCCAAAAAATAATTCAGGCATTCATGACCTCAAGACTAGATTATTGTAATGCATTACTGGGAGGATGTCCAGCAAGATCAATAAATAAACTTCAATTGGTTCAAAATGCAGCAGCCAGACTGCTGACGAGAACCAAGAAATATGATCATAATTGCCCCATTTTATCATCGTTACATTGTCTACTTGTTAACCTTGGGACACCTATCCTGGTCCTATCTAGGTCAACAGAACCGGCTGGATCCAGCTCCATTCCTGCTTTGTGTTGGACTCCACTACTACGTGTTGCTGTGTGATGATAACTAAATCCAGCCGGTGCCAGCCAAATATCACTTCAGTCTATTACAACGGACTTCAGAGGATGAACTGATGCCAACACCAACCATAAGACCATAAGTAATGCCATTACCTGAACTTTGGACTTAGAATAGACCTCACCGAAATTACTGGCCAGGTTAAACTGCGATGAACCTCACTGATCTCTGCTTGCACCGCCTCGGTCTAATGATGGACTACATTCTTGAAATGGAATGCATACACTATCAATTAATTTCCAACAAAACCCATCAGCCAACTAACAAGGACAATTGCAGCTATGTGAACTTCTGCAGTTAATCCAGGATGGACTTCAAAGACATTAGTCATTAATTTTACAGTTCATACAAAATCAATGTTTAAACACTGACCCTTAACACTTCATTAGTTTAATAATTTTAAACCATGACTTGCATTATAAATAAGTAATATTGGCATTATATTCATGATGTTAGCCAGAGGAGAACTGGCCCCCACAGTGAGTCTGGTTTCTCCCAAGGTAATTTTTCTCCATTAATCAACATCTTATGGAGTTTTGTGTTCCTTGCCACAGTTGCCTTCAGCTTGCTCACTGGGGTTATTAATACAATTATTATTTATTGACTTATTTTTAAACACAATTCACAATCATATTTTATCAAACTACACAATGATGACTAACAGACATTATAGATATTACAGTTTTATCTTCTGTTAATGCCTGATCTTCTGTAAAGCTGCTTTGAAATTATGTGTGTTATGAAAGGTGCTATACAGAAAAACATTTCTTGACTTTATTAAATTACTGAAGCATTAAAACGGGTTCATGAAAGTATGTAGTATTGAGGTACATATTATTTTTTATACATGTTGCCTGCCATGCAGAGGTGATAAATCAGGTCTAGACTTTATGCTTGCTTTTGAGTCATTAATTAATAATAAATAAATAATGTGGCATACTTTGACACTAATCAATAACTGCTTGCATGACCAACACACAGTGTGTCATTTTAAAGCTGAAACTCTTCACTATGCATTTAGGCAAAATAACCAACTCTTAACAGATGCTTTTATTAATCAACTGAAAAAATTTAATTGTTCAGTTTTTATAACTTATGAAATATCATTATTTACTGTACACCATAGTCAAATATACAGTCAAAACATCATACAGATCGGAAAGTTCTGGATTAGAATATGACAAGTACTGTTCCAATCACATACCTGATAGTTAAAGACCCGAGAAAAGTTTATTCGATGTAAACAGTGTCTTTTGTTGTGTTTTTGCTTATTCATATAAAAAAATAATAAAAAAAAAAACGCAAATGGTTGCAGAAAACAAAATGGGTCTGAACACAATGTGACACGATCACTGATCAGTGGATATAGATGCATAAACAAAATAATCAAATGCGAAGCTACCACAGATAATTTCTTGCCATGCTAGGGGCAGAAGTATAAATCGGCCTCAACACCTTAACCATGTTTTATAACTTGGAAGTTTCCTCCCTACCTTTCCTGGTTTTAGCTACGAAGAAGGATAAATATATATTATCATGTTTCACTACCCAAGATGGCCAGTGTCATAGCTTACAGTATGATGACACACTGGTTTTGACCATGTTGCACTATGTGGCAGAGAGTGTTATTATTCATTGATATTATTCATTGGTCCACAACCCTGTTAGTGCCACAGTATTGCATTCCCGTCTGTGGCAAATTTTGTCTCTTCTCTTCCCACCATGTGTGAAGCAGAGCTGTTCATGCAATGTTCCACTATCTGGAATAGTTAGTGTCATTGCTATGCTATTAAAATAAATGGTTGCATCTCGGTTACTGATGTATCCTTGGTTTCCTGAAAGGAGGGAACGAGTTGCTATGTAGCTTTGCCGCACTACCGATTTCTCTCTGTTAAGGGACTTAGAGATGCGCTCGCCTCTCTTTCAAAACATTTTAATGATGTGGTGTTATGGCCCAGCTTATATGCACATGATACGCACGCATACCACAGGGTTTCTCTTGTACAGAATAGTCTGAGTTGCTTTACTGTAACAGTTTCACTACCATCTATTCACAAGAGGCAATCTTTGTAGTGTAAAATCATGTGAACATGGCTGTCAGAGATGGCTCAGGCATGCCAAGAGATTCTTCCCCAGGTGTATCATCAGGACATACAATCTGATGAACTTGTAGACAATTGAAGAATGTTATATTGACTTGCATTGTTATGTTTCCGTTATCTGTACAAATCTGTATGTCTGCAGAAGAATATTGTATATTGTGTTGATATGTGTATTTTTGAATAATTTTGAAAACTAGTTGAAGTAAATGCACACCTTCAATTTTGTGGTGCAGGTCATGGCTCATTCAGTATATAAAATAAAAATCATCATATCGCCCGCACCGCTCATTTTCAAAATGCAGATTTGTTTATTTACCAACTTTTCTGTTTGTAAATAAACTTCTACATTTTGAAGATGAGCTGTACAGTTATTGTTTTTCTTGATTCATAGGTTCAATGCCATCTGTTAACATTGTGTATATTGTTACACCTACCTCTGGACTACTTTGGTAATGAAGTCATCAGTGCAGATCAGTGCATCAGACAAACCCTTATACAGCTTACAGGCAACCTGCCTTGAGTCAATCACCTCCATCACCACTGAGAGTAACAAGAGATTTTGAGATCAGATTCAAAACTATTGTAACAGACATTATATGATGTTTTTTTTCTTGAAAGATAGTGGGAGAGGGGTAAACTGTTTTCTTACCACAGACAAGTGATTCATTGACAGGATGCTGGAAGGACACACTAAAGCTGGAGTCTGTTAGCGGGCACACCTCAAACTGCAGCAGTCCAGGGGTATCTGCTACAAACAGAAAATTATTTCATAATGTCTCTCGGTACACCATTAATTTATACATCTGTAAATAACAAGATTTCCCCGTCTGTCGCTCACTTCGACGTCGTGTCGAAGAAGCGACACTAGGGGTCTCTCTTGAGCGCCGAAAGATGCCTCTGATCTATGAAAAAAGGCCAATGAGAGTTGGCGAACAGTATTTGCATACCCCGCCTCCGGATACGGATATAAAGGCGAGGGAAATACGCTCGTTCATTCAGTAATTTTCTTCGGAGCCGATGGTCGTGTTTATGCTGTCAGCTGCGTGTAACACTACTGATCCTGCTTCTGATCCTCTGGCGCTCTGCTGCTGTTGGATTTACGGCGCACTTCAGCGACTGTTTTCTCTTCACTGCCGGCGTGCAGTTTGCCCCTGGGCGCTTCGACAGCGCAGAGTTAAAAGAGTTCCTTTCAAAAGAGTAATATTTCTCCATAAAGAGTTTATTTCTCTAAAAGATGCGGTGTTGAACGCCTTTTTCAGGGCGCGTCTTTATAAAGATGCCACTCAACCCCTGTGTAGTTCCTGGATGCGGTAGAGTGCTCTCCGCTTCTGACGGCCACAGGCGCTGTCTCGTGTGTCTGGGTGCCGATCACACCGAGGCAGCGTTTGTGGATGGTTCATGTTCTCACTGCGAGAACATGACCATGGTAACGTTGCGGTCGCGGCTTGCTTTCAATAGAAAGCACGCCACTCCAGCCGCCCCCCGTATCGCTCCTTCTTCCCACGGGATTGAGGACGATGCGGTTGGCGCTGGAGGCGATTTGGGGAGGGCAGCGGGTGCGCTTCCGCCGGGCACGTCCCCTCGGACCACCCACCCCCCCAACACGCTCGTTTACCTCCGTCCAGCCTCGAGGCAACGGCGACTCGCCTCCGGGCCGGTCTGCCTATCCTCTGGAGCTTGAAGCCGATGAGCTCGCCGCTCCGTCAGAGAGCGCGGCATCTGACGCTGACTCCTCCCCTGGACTGCCGCCTTCGGGCCAGCACGCCCAGGCTGAGGCGGATGCGCAGATGTCTGACATGCTTAGCCGAGCCGCCGTCGGGGTGGGGTTGGACTGGAAACCTCCACCCTCCCCACACCCTTCACGGTTGGATGACTGGTTCCTGGGGTCTGGGCGCCGCTCACAGCCACGCCCCCCCGGTCCCGTTTTTCCCGGAGGTGCATGACAAGCTGACATCTTCATGGAGAGCGCCGCTCTCCATTCGTCAAAAGCCCTGCTCGTCTGCTCTCGCTACCCTAGACGGCGGAGAGGCCCACGGGTACACGGCGATTCCCCAGGTGGATAGGGCTGTTGCGCTCCATCTTTGTCCCGGTGACCCTACCACCTGGCATGGACGCCCTGTACCCCCTTCCAAGGCCTGTAGGACTTCATCCTCATTGAACAACAAAGCCTACAGCGCCGCGGGACAGGCCGCCTCCACCTTGCACGCCATGGCCATCCTGCAAGTCCACCAGGCCAAGGCGCTCAGAGATCTGCACGAGGGTAGCCCTGACCCCGATGTGCTGCAGGAACTGCGCTCAGCGACCGACCTCGCCCTCAGAGCCACGAAGGTCACCGCGCAGGCACTCGGGCAGGCGATGGCCACCCTTGTGGTCCAGGAACGTCATCTTTGGCTCAACCTGGTCGAGATGCGTGAGGCCGACAAAGTTCGCTTCCTCGACGCCCCTGTCTCCCAGCTTGGCCTCTTCGGCGACACCGTCGATGACTTCGCCCAGCAGTTCTACGCGGTGAGAAGACAGACGGAGGCTATTTCCTGCCTCGCCGCAAACCTGCCGCCAAGGCCACTGCCCCGTCTGCTCGCCGAGGGCGTCCCCCTGCAGCTAAGAAACCTGCTCCGCCTCAACCCGGGCCCAGCTCTCAGCCCCTGCGTCGAGCACACCGCAGGAAGCAGACGCCCCCCGTCTCCCGGACTCCCTCGAGGACCCGGAAGGCTCCCAGGCGGTCCTGAGACGGACGACCCAGCGACACAGACGTTAGCTCCGGAGGTGGTAAGACCACTCCGTCCCCCGGTGGAGGGCCGGGAGGAGAATCTTTTGTTTTCAAACAATTTAATTTGCCACCCCCCCTTAGATGGGGTTGCGGTACCCAGATTCTCAATAAAAGAGCTATTTCCTATGTCTCTGGGTCACCTGGCCCGCAAATGCCGTTCTCACGGCACTTTGCCCTCTGATCTCAACACTCCTGGCTTCCTGGACACGGACCACCCGTCTTCAGCCCCACGACTGTCCCCCGGCCGGCCGGCCGAGTCTAGAGGACGCCTACCCAGGACCTCCTCCTCAGACGCTAACCCGCCCCCTGCCGGGTGTGCGGAGCAAGGTAAGTGCTTTGAGTCTTTTCTCAGCACCTCAGCCACGGGTTGCCTCGTCGCTGCCCAACGCTGCCCTACCTGCTCCGCCCCGCCGGGTACGTCCAAATTGATCGTCCCTTTGGTGCCCCTAGTGCAGAGGTTGGACGCGTGGCTTTCACTTCCCAACCCGTCTCGCTGGCTGGCCCGGACCATCCGACTCGGTTACGCAATTCAGTTTGCCAGGCCCCCACCCCCCTTCATGGGCGTCCGCTTTTCTGCAGTACACGGCGAACACGCCCAGTCCCTGCGCGTGGAAATCACGACTCTTCTGGCCAAAGATAGATAGCCTCCATCAAGAGGGTCGCCTCCATCAAGAGGGTCGGGGACCTGCAAGCGTTCTCTACTAATGACACTTGCCTGGAGTTCGGTCCGGCAGACACTCATGTGATCCTAAGACCTCGACTGGGCTATGTGCCCAAGGTTCCTACCATGCCCTTTAGAGATCAGGTAGTGAACCTACAAGCGCTGCCCCAGGAGGAGGCAGACCCAGCCCTCTCACTATTGTGTCCGGTACGTGCCTTGCGTGCCTACCTGGAACGCACCCAGAGCTTCAGGCGCTCAGAGCAGCTCTTTGTCTGCTTTGGAGGACAGCAGAATGGGAATGCTGTCTCCAAACAGAGGTTGTCTCACTGGGTGGTGGAGGCCATTCAGTTGGCCTACCACACCCAGGCCGTGCCACCCCCCTTACGGGTTCGAGCCCACTCCACTAGGAGCGTGGCATCCTCATGGGCACTGGCGAGGGGCACCTCCCTAGCAGACATTTGCAGAGCTGCGGGCTGGGCAGCACCAAACACCTTTACGAGATTCTACAATCTCAGGGTTGAGTCAGTCTCGTCCCGTGTTTTCTCAGGTCCGAGCCCGTAGAACTCGGTGCACGTCGACGATCTGGCCGGGTGAATCGCTTGTTTCAGCGCCGTTTCCCTCTGCCAAGGCAAAACAGTGCGCTTCTGTCCCAGAGGACCTACAGTAGGTCCCTGGTTGATTCCTCCCTAGCCCTTCGGGCAAGCAGCAGTTCAGCAGAGGAACGTGCTGGTCCAGTCCAGTAGTGGTACCCTAGGCTACCCCTACTGGAATAGGTGCTCCACAGATCAGGCCTCCTACGGGACTCCTTCTGTGTGTACTTCCGCGGTATGGTCACCTTACGAGCTGACCCGCGTCTCCCTTAGGCAGTCCTTTGCTGCCCTCCGGTCGCCATGTTGTAGCAACTCCCCCCTCCTCGAGGTTGGATCTACCACCGCGCCATTCTTCCCACATGTGACCAAGAGGCCATGTGATGTATTTTGCCACCTCTACCTCCCCTTTCAGGTGGGTGTGGCCTCCACAGGGTCTTTTCCCCCTGAAAGAATAGGAATTCGGGTAAGACCCCCTTCCCTCGATGCGGTAAGGTCCCCGGCTGCTCTTGCTCAATGCCGAGAAATCATAGAGAGAAAAGAGGCCCAGCCAGGCTTGGCCCGTTCCCTAGTTGGGAGCGTCACCTTGTTCCCCCCGAGGGTAACCAAATGGATGCTGACGCTTTTTCGGGTCATTGGGGAAGAGTACGTGCAGCCTGAACACAGTTGGTCGCTTGTGCACGTACAAATACCTGCCCGCTTCTGTGTCAGCAGTACACGTACACGGCTCAGCGCATGGCGAGTTTTGAAGTGGACCCCTAGTGTCGCTTCTTCGACACAACGTCGAAGTGAGCGACAGATGGGGAACGTCTCGGTTACGTATGTAACCTCCGTTCCCTGATGGAGGGAACGAGACGTCGTGTCTTCCCGGCCAAGTCGCTGAGCCAAGCCGCTGAGGTGCCCGGAACACTCCCGGCTCCTCAGAAAAATGAACGAGCGTATTTCCCTCGCCTTTATTTTCAGGTTCAATACAAGTTCATCTCAATCAGCAGCATTTGTGGCATAATGTTGATTACCACAAAAAATTATTTAACTAGTTTCTCCTTTTTTACTTAAAATAAAGGAAAACTCCTGATTCCAGTGAGGCACTTACAAAGGAAGTGAATGGGGCCAATCTGTAAACATTACAATACACATTGTTTCATCGTATAGCAAAAAGACAAAGAATATGCATGTTAACTAGGGGTGGAAAAAATATTGATTTGCCAATGCATCGCAATCTTCATTTGAACAATTTCGATACTGATTCCTAAATCCCATGATCGATCTTTTACTCTATGTGCAACCCTTCATTACAATGAGAGAAAATCACTCACATTTGCAACCAAACCTTACGCTATGCAACTAAAAACGTATATATTTGGCAACTGGCTGGTAAAACATTTCACTCATTAGTAATTGAGTAGTATAGTGGTGGAGTGTTCAGCAGCAGAATCCTTTCACTTCGTGTTGAGAGTAAAAGTTGTTCCGTATAATGTGATTCCAAAGATGAGATCCACGCGACCCATTTGACATTGAATAATATATCTTTTAATACCCTTTCTGTTCTTTACATTCAGTTGTTGATCAAAAACAACAAAAAAATAAACATTTAATTCTAATCAGGCATAGCACAGATGGAATGAAGCCATTAAAGTGTCTTTCGTTAACATGCGCTAATATAATGATGCTGTTTACAGAAATGCCAGGTTTCCTTAAAGAGACAGTACCGGTTTTTAGCACATGTGCAACAAATCACTGTAAATACCTGTAAATAGTACAAATTATGCAATTAAACAATACAAATTTAACTAAATACTCTCAACGCTATTCTGTGAGGATCCCAATTGAAATCAGATTAATGTTGGTCACATTACCACTAATCACAGCAACTTACATTTTTACCATAACGGCACCGCGTCATACATTTGCTTAATAATTAGCTATTTGTGTTACAGCAAAACACCAAAGATGGTAAAACAAATCATAGTTATTTATGATTTCTCACTGGAGCAGGAGCTTTTAATGGATATTCATTCATTCATCTTCAACCGCTTATCCTGTACAGGGTCACGGGGGGCTGGAGCCTATCCCAGCTAACATTGGGCGAAAGGCGGGGTACACCCTGGACAGGTCGCCAGTCCATCGCAGGGCCACACATATACAGACACACACTCATACTCACATCCACACCTAGGGCAATTTTTGGAGACACCAATTAACCTAGCCTGCATGTCTTTGGATGGTGGGAGGAAGCCGGAGCACCCGGAGAGAACCCACGCAGACACGGGGAGAACATGCAAACTCCACACAGAAAGGCCGGGGCCTTTTAATGGATATACTTTTCTTATTTTTGAACATATCTCTGCTGTCTGCGGTGCTCTCATGGTTTTTACTGCTTACTAGTATGTGACAATAACCCTAACATTTCTGCCTTTACTCCCTCCAAAAATTTGCCCCATTTTTTAAGATATCCATCATAATTCAAAACACTGTTTGACTTAAAAAAAAAAATCTAAGCAAGAAACTACACTTAACCCATCTTTACATGGTAAATCTGACTATGTCTCTCTGTGCATGAGAGGAGAGAGAGAGAGAGCAGCCATGTGATAGTGAGAAATGGCGCTCCTAATACATGAAAAACTAACACGCCACATTTTGGAGTACTTTGCATATGAGGTTAGAAGCAATAGGAAGTTTTTATTCTGATGGTAGGCTACAGTATAAGTTCATAAGTTTGTGTGTTAGATCAGTTGTCACTTGCATCAGTGCGGCCAAATAATTTTCCACATTCGCACGTAGTTATTTCCACTCGCATTTTCTTGCAATGCAGAACTCTAGGAAGGACAAGTTGAAATAATTAATAGTTAATCAACATTATGCCACAAATGCTGTCGATTGACCTTAACTTGTTTTGAAGCCGGAATATTCTTATAATTAACACATTAAGTGATTAAAACTTTATGGCAGTGTTTGGGTTTGGAAGTTTCAGAATCTGGAAGTATCTCCTCAGTAATATAGTTTTCATTGAAGAAACAGATAAATAATTAACCATTTAAAACTTTATCTATGTAGCAAAATATATGCAAATCTGTGGAAGTTTTCACTGTTACATTACTGCTGAAGCACTTAGATTTTTCAGTCTGTATTTATAGTTGCTAGCAGGTTGCCATTTGTTTATTTGCAGTTACATGGAGATAAGAATATTTGTGTTGTTGCAAAATACATCTACCATTTAATATATCAAATAATTGCATAATAATAAATTGTTTCTTTAAGATAAATCCCTTATGTTGTATTATTCCTCTTTTCTATGTCACTTTGGGTAAATGCCAAATTAATAAACGTAAATGTAAATGCAATAAAATCCATATCCAATTCTGTACGCATAATGTATTTTCAGTTCTTTGAACACTGGTCTTATGTCTCTCAACCAACAGAATGTTTGGTACACTGTTCAATATGACAATGGTTTTGGATTTATTTTGAATTTTGTTGCACCGATCAGGAAACTTGAGGTCGATACCAATCTCCGATTATTTTAAAAGAGCCCTTTGCCACACTTTTGCAAGTTATATTGTGCAGATATATGTTTATGCCCCACACAGTAAAATTACAGTAACACTTTACAAAAAGGTTCCATTTGTTAACATTATTTAACAACATTACTGTAGTTAACATGAACTAATGAACTTAATGTTAGTTACAACATAGTGCATTAACTAATGTTAAAGAATGGAACATATACCAAAATTACATTCAAATTACATGAATTGTGAATTGCTATCATTTGTTTGTTTTAAAACAGTATATTAATAATTCTGTTGTCAATAGGGCTGCAACTAACAATAATTTTACTAACTAATCTAACGTTCCCCATCTGTCGCTCACTTCGACGTTGTGTCAAAGAAGCGACACTAGGGGTCTCTCTTGAGTGCCGAATATGCCTCTGATCTATGAAAAAAGGCCAATGAAAAGTTGGCTGACAATATTTGCATACCCCGCCCCGAACATACGGGTATAAAGGCGGGGAACTACGTCTAGTTCATTCCGAAAAAAAATTCCTAAAATTCCTGAGGGTTCCTACAACTCCCCTCAGTTAAAGGTATTTTTTGCACGTTTTTCAAAATAGAGCAATTTAATCTTTCTGGGTCACCTGGCCCGCAGATGCTGTTCTCACGGCACTCTGCCGCCACACCTCTATAGTTCCGGCATGCTGGACGCGGACATCTCGCCTTCAGCCCCACGACTGTTCCCCGGCCGGCCGGTTCTGACGAGTCCAGAGGACGCCTCCACCGGACCTCCTCCTCAGTCACTAACCCGCCCCCTGCCGGGTGTGCTGAGCAAGGTAAGTGCTTCGAGTCTTTTCTCAGCACCAGAGCCTCGGGACGCTCCTTTGCCTCCTGACGCCGCATTACCTGCTCTGCCCCGCCGGGTATGTCAAAAATAGTCGTCACCTTAGTGCCCCTAGCACGGAGCTTGGATGCGTGTCTTTCACTTCCCAGTCTGTCACGCTGGCTGGCCAGGACCATCCGACTCGGTTACAAATTCACCCCTTTTGCGGGTGTCCGCTTTATCGCAGTGCACGGCGAATACGCCATATTCCTGCGTGTGGAAATCATCTCTTACTCAAAGACGTGATAGAGCCTGTCCCTCCAACCGAGATGAAGAAGGGTCCCTACAGCCCTTCCTTCATCGTACCCAAGAAAGGCGGCGTCTTTCAACCGATCTTGGACTTGCAAGTTTTCAACCGGGCCTTGCACAAACTCCCGTTCGAAATGCTCACGCAAGACACATCCTAACTTGCGTCTGGCATCTAGACTGGTTCGCAGCGACAGACCTGAAGGACGCGTACTTCCAAGTCTCAATCTTGCCTCGATGTCGACCCTCTCTACGGCTCGCGTTCAACGGCCAGGCGTATCAGTACAAGGTCCCCCCCTTTGGCATGTCCCAGGTGTTCAGGCACCTCATCCGTTTAGGGCCTCAGGTCAGTCGGGAAAAGAGCTAGCTCGCCCCAGTTCAGAGCGTCTCTTTTCTCGGCGTGGAGTTAGACTCACTCTCCATGTCGGCACGCCTCACCAATGAGCGCGCGCAGTCAGTGCTAAAATGCCTCGCCACCTTCAGGCATGGCACGGCGGTACCTTTCCAGAAGCTCCGGGGGCATATGACATCCTCCGTGGCGGCCGCCAAACTTCAAAACCCTGAACAGACCTCTGCTTTCTGCAGACAGGAGTCCCCTTGCAGCATGTGTCCCGATGCGTCCTGATCACAACCGACGCCTCCAGATTGGGTTTGTGCACTGTGTGCAACGGGCACGCAGCCGAGGGCTGCTGCACTGGCACATCATTTGCCTAGAGTTGCTGACTGTTTTCTTTGCCCTGCGGAAGTTTCTCTCGTTAGTTCGGGATAAACATGTCCTAATCAGGTCAGACAGCACCACCGTGGTAGCGTACATAAATCGCCACGGCAGTGTACGCTCCCGCCATATGTCACGACTCGCTCATCGTCTCCTCCTTTGGAGCCAGCAGTGACTCAAGTCAGCTGATTTGGGAACAATTCGGCACGGCCCAGGTAGACCTCTTTGCCTCCCAAGAGACCTCCCACTGCCCGCTCTGGTATGCCCGAACAGAGGCTCCCCTCAGGGCAGACGCACTGGCACACAGCTGGCCTTCGGGGCTGCGCAAGTACGCATTTCCCCCAGTGAGCCTTCTTGCACAGGTGCTGTGCAAGGTCAGGGAGGACAAGGAACAAGTCACCCTAGTGGCTCCCTACTGGCCCACTCGGGCCTAGTTCTCGGACCTCATACTCCTCGCGACAGCCCCTCCCTAGCGAATTCCCCTGAGGAAAGATCTTCTTTCCCTGGGACGGGGCATGCTCTGGCATCCGCACCCAGACCTCTGGAACCTCCACGTCTGGCCCCTGGACGGGACATGGACGATCTAGCTGGTCTACCACCTGCCATTGTAGACACGATCAACCAAGCCAGAGCCCCCTCTAGTCTTTGGGTAGGCACGACTTAATCATCAGGTTCCTAGGAGGCGCCCGGAGGTTAAATCCTTCCCGACCAAGCCTGTTCCCCCCCTGGGGTCTCTCAGTGGTCCTCTCGGGCCTTCAGAGATCCCCCCCCCCCTTCGAGCCGTTAAAATCAGTCGAACAAGGCCCTCTCCCTGAAGACAGCCCTCCTGATCGCGCTCACTTCCATCAAGAGGGTCGGGGACCTGCAAGCGTCTTCTGTCAGCGACACCTGCCTGGAGTTCGGTCCGACAGACACTCATGTGATCCTAAGACCACGACCGGGCTACGTGCCCAAGGTTCCTACAACTCCCCTCAGGGTCCAGGTTGTGAACCTGCAAGCGAAGCTGCCCCGGGAGGAGGCAGGCCCAGCCCTTTTTTGCTGTGTCCGGTACGTGCTTTGCGTACCTACTTGGACCGCACGCAGAGCTCGAGATTTTCTGAGCAGCTCTTTGTCTGATCGTCCCTTTGGTGCCCCTAGTGCAGAGGTTGGACGCGTGGCTTTCACTTCCCAACCCGTCTCGCTGGCTGGCCCGGACCATCCGACTCGGTTACGCAATTCAGTTTGCCAGGCCCCCACCCCCCTTCATGGGCGTCCGCTTTTCTGCAGTACACGGCGAACACGCCCAGTCCCTGCGCGTGGAAATCGCGACTCTTCTGGCCAAAGATAGATAGCCTCCATCAAGAGGGTCGCCTCCATCAAGAGACAGTGGAAAGGAAGCGCCCATCACACCCAGGCCGTGCCCCTCCTCTTGCGGGTCCGAGCACACTCGACAAGGAGTGTTGCGTCCTCACGAGCACTGGCCAGAGGCAACTCCCTGGCAGACATATGCAGAGCAGCAGGTTGGGCAACACCTAACACCCTTGCAAGATTTTACAATCTCAGGGTAGAGTCAGTTTCGTGCCGTGTTTTCTCAGGTCCGAGCTGGTAGAACTCGGTAACACACTGACGGATTGACCGGGTGGACCGCTTGCGCCTAGCGCCCTTTCCCTAGGCCGAGGTAAAATCGTGCGCTTTTTTCTCCCAGGAGATCCCACTAACTCGGCTCCCTGGATGACTCCTCCCTAGCCCTGTGTGTCCGCAATTCAGCGGAGGTATTCGCCGACCCAATGCACTGAGGGTACTCAAATCTACCCTGCACTTGAATAGGTGCTCCACAGGTCAGGACTCCTGTGTGGACTTCCTCCTGTGTGTATTTTCTGTGGTACGGTCCCCTTACAAGTGGACCCGCGTCTCTCTTAGGCAGTTCCAGCTGCCCTCCGGTCGCCATGTTGTATCAACTCCCGCCTCCTTGAGGCTGGATCTACCACCACTCCATTTTCCCACATGTGACCTAAGAGGCCCATGTGATGTATTTCGCCACTTTTACCTCTCCCTTCCTGGGCAGGTGTGGTCTCCGCAGGGTCTTTTCCCCCCCAAAGAATAGGAAACTGGGTAAGACCCCCTTCCCATGATGTGTGTAAGGGCCCCAGCCATTTGGCTCTATGCGGAGGAACATAGAGAGAAAAGGGGCCAAGCTAGGCTCGGCCCGTTCCCAGGTTGGCAAGCGTCGCCTTGTTCCCCTGTTTAGGGTAACTAGAAGGATTCCGACGACTTTTATGGAGCATTGGGGAAGGGTCTGACACAGCTGGTCGCCTTTGCACATAAAATACCTGCCCGATCCTGTGTCAGCAGTACATGTACACGGCTCAGCGCATGGCGTGATTTAAATTGGACCCCTAGTGTCGCTTCTTCGACACAACGTTGAAGTGAGCGAAAGACGGGGAAAGTCTAGGTTACGTATGTAACCTCTGTACCCTGATGGAGGGAATGAGACGTTGTGTCCTCCCGGCCACGTCGCTGAGCCAAGCCACTGTTGTGGCCGGACCATTTCCGGCTCCTAAGAAAAATCCTGAATGAACTAGACGCATTTCCCTGCCTTTATACCCGTATGTCCGGGGGCAGGGTATGCAAATACTGTCTGCCAACTTCTCATTGGCCTTTTTTCATAGATCAGAGGCATATTCGGCGCTCAAGAGAACCCCTAGTGTCGCTTCTTCGTCATAACGTCTCGTTCCCTCCATCAGGGAACGGAGGTTACATACGTAACCTAGATGATTATTCGTCTATTCTGCGATTATTGCAACGATTATTCAATAGCTCTTAACCGACTATTCAGATTAAAAAGGTTGTATTAAATGTGCTTACTAAAAATAAAGAGGACAAAATCATCTTTGTCTAAATGACATTCTCTGAATTAAAGGGATTTTTTTTTATATAAGTTTAATTCAGTAAAGAATTTCACTGTAAAACAAATCCAATTGTTATCAAGTTTTTTTCCCATTTAAAATAGTCTAAAAATCCTTAAAACAAGATAAATTCACATGAGAAGCAACATATAAGATATTCAGACTTGTTTTAAGAGAATGTATCTTAAATATACAGTAAGTGTATTTTATATATAAGTGTATTTTTTAACTTGTTTTAAAGCTGCAGTAAAGACAAAAATACTTATATTCAAGATATATTCTCTAAAAGCAAGTATAAATATATGTTGCTTCTCAGGTAAATGTATCTTGTTTTAAGGATTTTTCGATATGTAAAAAAATATTTAAATATTAAAATTAATTAAATATTATATTCAAAATTCTCTGATAAAAATGTATTTTCTGCAGTATAGCTGCTAAAATAAATGTACATAAGGAGTTTTAGATATTTATATTGGAAAAAAAAAGACAAAGAAAAAAATATATATTTTTTGCATTTTATAATGGGCTGAGACTACACCCTCTCACCTTTTTGTTCACTTGATTTCAATCCATCTTTAACTCACAAAAAAACAAACTTCTTTATAGAGCTGAATATTGCCGATTTTCTTCATCATGACACTCATATTATAATTCACTATGTCGCGAGCAATCAGTATAAACAAAATCTAGCTGCAGCAAGTGTGCACCAGTGATGAGCGTCTCCGCGCTGGGAGAAGTTTGAAACACTCTTTCACTGTTTTCACTCATATAAGCGGCTCTGATCGCAGAGACAAATGCCAGTTTCGGAGTTTGTGCTTCTTTATACAGCTCACTTCCTTATTATTTGAACTTTAATAAAGGATGCATTAAATACAGAATATAGCGGCGCAGTGTTTCCTTTTTAGACGCTATGACAGGCAAGTTTTGCTCAAGCGGAACACCAGGTCCGGCTCCGCTGTATTTCACGACGACACTGCTTCGGTATTTACTTATAATGCATTTGTGTATTGTAATACTCTGCGATCTACATCACCTTAATCTGTTTGGAAAGTTTGGAGTGCATCTGGACTGTGAGCTTTTCTTTCTTCCTCTCCTCAATCAAGCGCAAGCTGAAGTGCTGCTCTCCCGCATCATCATTAGCGTTTCAAAGGATCTCATGTTCTGTTAAATGAAATCAGACGACTATTCCACAATGAAAAATGTTTTATTGTCGACGTTGTCGATAATGTCGACTAATCATTCCCCCCACTAGGCTACTTGATTGGTTCAGCGGGTATGTGCCCTGCTCACAGCCGGTTCCTTTCTTACCAGACGTGCATAACGAGTTGAGTAAGTCTTAAAGGGCACCTTTTACTGCCTGAAACCGGCTTCATAACTCCTCTGCTCTCACTACCCTCGACGGTGGAGCCTAGTTGTCAATATCTAAAGGTCATTGTCACATACTAGTAAGCAGTAAAAACCATGAGAGCACCGCACACAGCAGAGATACGTTCAAAAATAAGAAAAATATATCCATTACCAGCTCCTGCTCCAGTGAGAAATC
The DNA here is from genome assembly GCA_032164185.1 of Moxostoma hubbsi. Lineage (NCBI taxonomy): Eukaryota > Metazoa > Chordata > Actinopteri > Cypriniformes > Catostomidae > Moxostoma > Moxostoma hubbsi. The sequence goes on along the minus strand of JAVLUX010000221.1, from coordinate 1,802,662 downwards.
ATAAATACCTATGATTTGTTTTACTGTCTTTGGTGTTTTGCTGTTATGGTTAAAATGTAATTGCTGTGATTAGTGGTATTGTGACCAATGTTAATCTGATTTCAATTGGGATCCTCACAGAATAGCGACTAATAGAGTGACTGATGATGATATTGAGAGCTCCTGGAGAGCGCTCTTGTTTGATTAACACTGAGTGCACTGCATGTGGAAGCGAGAGAAACTGAAAGTGCTCATGATCACTCAAACGGACTCTTGCTCCACACAATGTCTGATTGTCATGACTCACGATGTTACATCATGTACTATACTCAGATTTGTATTTGGATGTTTATTAGTTGTTTATTTCGCTTGTATACCCATTTGCGGTCTTAACTGTGCAGCCAGTCAGAATAACTACTGTAATGACACTTGAATGGTCACCTTAATATTTATACACGTGTAAAATTCTTAATTTTTTTTTAAAGAAACTGGCATATTCATCTGAATTACAGCATGTCTTAAATTTTACATTTGTGATGGTCAAGGTCATGTTTCAAGGGCCGAGCAAGCGATCATTTATTAGAGTAGCAGTGTATGTGTGATTCTCTGCATGCTGTAAAAGAGAATGGCATTGAATCTTCAATCGGCCGATAAAAGATTTAAGGCGAAGTTCGGCTGATTTACATCTTTAGCTTTCATTACTAATGTCATTTTAGAAATAATCTATTCACAGGTTTTGTAAACCACGTAGAATTTATTCCACAACTGAAAGTGTCTGAGAAGTGAGTAGTATTCAGCTGGTCATGTGATCACATTACGGCATCCACATTTCATGTCTTCAGACTTCATTACATGTCAGTGTACAAATTTAACGTCACTTAAATTAACTTAAATAAAAATACAAAATAGAAACGTAACTATAACTGCCACAGTTATTATGATAAAAAGAAGATATACTCACCTTCCTTAATGTAGGTCTTTTTGACGCAGCTGCCTATCAGTGTGTTGTAAGCAGCCTGGTGTCGTATGATGTCGAGGAGAGCGGGCACCTGAGCAGGATGTCTGAATGCAATCTTGGAAACCAAAGCTCCTTGAAGAGACCTTCCCTCCTGGACTGGGGCATCACCATTCACGAAATAACAATGCTGCTGTCCTGGCAAAGACTTAAAAAGGACAACCCATTTGGAGAATCATTGGTTGCATGAAGTTGAAATTATAATAATCAATCAGATGGAAATGGTAAGAGACTGTTAAAATGATATAGTGTTTTTAATGATGGCAAGATGGGTTTTTTTTACATATGTATTTTTTTCACATCATATGGATTTATTATTCACCAGAATTAAAAGATACACAAATACACACACACACACACACACACACACACACACACACACACACACACACACAATTCTATATTAATGAAGCCGATCCATATGTGGTTTGAAATCCGATTTAAATTAGATTTTTTTTTTTTTGGAAGCGCTTGATGAAAATGTGTTGGGCGAGTTACGGGAAGTCAATGACTTTGTCTTACTAGACTAATTAAGGACTTTTTTTGCCAAACTTAAAGCTGCAAATTTGACTCGCTACCTGAAAAGAAGTCACTTTTTTTAAAAGCTCAACTACAGTGCCATTTTGTGCCATTTTTGGGTCATTTTGTGCCAGGTAAGAGGGTGGAATACTCAGCATTCTTCGAATATCTTCCTACCAACTCTATTCAGAACTGGCAGTGCCACTCAATGCCCTTAAGAGAAAGGGTAGTGAATTGATTTAGACAGAAGAATGCCAGAACAGAGGTGAGCAGTGCTCTGAGTCATAAGGATTACCCACTGAGTTTCTGCTCTGTAAATCCACACAATGCAAGTCAACAGGGTCCTAATATTTGAAGCTCCAAAAGGCACATAAAGGCAGCATAAAAGTAATCCATACAACTCCAGTGGTTAAGTCCATGTCTTCAGAAGCGATATTATACGTGTGGTTGAGAAACAGATCCATATGTAAGTTCTTTTTTACTATAAATTCTCCCCCTTGCCCAGTAGGTGTCGATATGCAAGAAGAATGCGAATCGCCCAAAAAAAAAACAGAAGAACAACTCAATGTGGAGATTTTTAGTAAAAAAAGACTTAAATATCGATCTGTTTCTCACCAACACCTATCATATCATTCTGAAAAAAAATGCATTTAACCACTAGTCTTATGGATTACTTTTATGCTGCCTTTATATGATTTGGTCACCATTCACTTGCATTGTATGGACCTACAGAGGTGAGATATTCTTCTAAAAATCTTTGATTTCAGCAGAAAAAAGAAAGTCACACACATCTGGTATAGCATTAGGGTGAGTAAATGATGAGAGAATTTTCATTATTGGCTGAACTATTCCTTTAAGTAAAATATAAAAATGGCTCATTCAGACTTTTACATTTTCAAATGTTTTTCTTCCAAGGGATGCTGTCTCTTTCCTCAGCAACAAAACCTCCTACGCCCCAAATATTGGGCATTTTCCAATTGTAATTTTTGCACCCTTGAGGGGATGCAACCTGAAGGGTCGTTTCAAACAATAGTAACGGGCCCTTTCACAAGGCTTTTAATGATGGGTACATTCAAACTGTATTGCCATGCTCACTTCCTTACTAGTGAGTAGGGCATAGGGATGATCAATTTCAATTGGAATTCCCCCATTATCTAAATGTAAAAATATAGTGTCTGAATAATATCTTTAAAAGCACTTAAACATAAATAATGGACTGCTCATTCAGCTCCAACACTGAATAATAAATGTATTTTGGTAGAAGATCTCTCATCTGCCACTACATTGCCTGCTGTGTCTCTGGGACCCCTTTGTCCTCATATAGTTAAGACCTTGGTATATACTGGACAAAGCAGCAGTTCTGTACTATTTGGAGAATTTAGGATTTCTTTATTTTAAAAATAACTTAAGCTGCCAACTTAGAAATGTACAGTATTCCAGAAAATGGCCATTTCTTTTATCACTTCATTGCCGTATAAGTCAACAGTGTCCATGATTGACTGGACCTTTGCTGGGGAGGAAATGTAGGGACTGGACCTCTTGGAACTTTAATTATATACCTCAGGACAACACTTTCTGAACAAATGGATCTGATTTCATCACTTGACACAAATTGCAGTGCAAACAGTCAGTCCTAAAAACTTGATTTGAAAAAAAACAAAACCAATTTATTTGCAGTCTGAACAGAGCCAAAGTGACTAAACCAAAAGGGTTTTTGTTATCCATTACTTACCGCATAGAAACGCATCGATTGGGCCAAAGCAGGAAGGGTGGCCCCTCCCTCTTCATGCAGTTGGCTCTTAATGATGAGGTCATACAGTGGGGACAAAGTGGGTGCAGTCTCGAACACAGGAATACCTGAAAAGATCAAATTGCATGGTAGAACTATGTGGAGAAATAATGTATTTGTTATAAGACAGTAGTTTTAGCAATGATCACTTTATTAACGTTTAATATTTGAAATGTGATAAGTTTAAGTAGTGGATTGTAAACTACTTTAGGCCATCAAATTGAAGTATAATCGCAGCTACTTTTATTTAGATTGAAATCTATTAAACTTATCTTGTTTTCAACAACCATAATCAATCTAAACATTAATTTTCAAACAGTAAATGGGTTCTGTAAAAAGCATATTTTCTCACCTGTGGTACTACCCATCCTTTGAATAAATGATAAAGAGAAAGGCATCGGCTGATTCATCTTCAAGAAAAAACATGCTGGTAAATCTACACAGTTTGAATTTGTTACTGAAGAAAACGACGGAGTCCTAGGAAAAATCAAATAAATAAATTAGCATGTTTCATTTATGTTCCCATAGTTGTCCCCTGATTCATTTTTGGGTGATTTTTCCCCTTTCATTTCAGTAAATCTCACCCTTTGTTATCGACTGGATGGGATCCTGTGATGAGTGGAGCAATGGGGAGCTTATAAACTGATGAGGTGCCTTCAACAGTCACTGATACACTCACACCGAGAGTACGAGGAACTGCAGAACACAAGAGGACATATAGATGTACAAATGTTGCATTTTATTCATCAAATTAATTTCCCTTGATCTGTTTGTAAAATATGATCTCACTACTGGCATCAGTGAAGTTGAGTTGGGTTCCTGTTCCCTCCTCAAAGATGTCATATGGAGACACGTAACACTGTAGAGACACTAGATGACTGCCGCTCCTCGCTGTCAGCAGACCCACGCTGCCGTGAAGTATCGTTTCCACAGTGTTGGCATTTGTGGCTATCCTGTAGCAGAAAGTGCTTCAGTAATCCGAACCTTACAAAAAAGTACTGTGGTCGTGCCATGGTGCAGTGATATCAGATGGTAATACCATAATCCTTTGAGATACACTTGCTACTGCACTTTTACACTGGACCGTTATGTCGTCACTGACTATGTTTACATGGACACCAGTAAGTGGCAGCTTATATGCACTGTTTAAGTGGTGTACTCTTTATTTCCGAATACAAGTGGATCCATCAGAAAGTAGCTCCACTCCACAGCAACGTAATTTCCCAGTGAGAAAAATATATTGCAAAGTTTTCTATTGATATTGATTGTTTTTGTCTGTTTTCCAGTTAAACAATTTCTACAAATCCTTAAGAAAAGATACATTTAACTGAGAAGCAACATTTAAAATATTTAGACTTGCTTTCAGAAAATAGATCTTAAAATACAAGTATATTATGTACAGTATTATACATTTTTTCACTTGTTTATACTTATGACATTGCATTAAGACAAAATGCACATATACATTTGAAGTCAGAAGTTTACATGCACTTAGGTTGAAGTCATTAAAACTTATTTTTAACCACTCCACAGATTTAGCAAACTATAGATTTGGCATGTCATTTAGGACATCTACTTTGTGCATGACATGAATAATTTTTCCAACAATTGTTAACAGACAGATTGTTTCACTTTTAATGGACTATCACAATTCCAGTGGGTACGAAGTTTACATACACTAAGTTAACTGTGCCTTTAAGCAGCTTGGAAAATTCCAGAAAATGATGTCAAGCCTTTAAACAATTAGCTTCTGATAGGAGGTGTACTGAATTGGTGTACCTGTGGATGTATTTTAAGGCCTATCTTCAAACTCAGTGCCTCTTTGCTTGACATCATGGGAAAATCAAAATAAATCAGCCAAGACCTCAGAAAAAAATGTGGACCCCCACAAGTCTGGTTCATCTTTGGGAGCAATTTCCAAATACCTGAAGGTACCACGTTCATCTGTACAAACAATAGTACACAAGTATAAACCTCATGGGACCACGCAGCCATCATACCACTCCTAGAGATGAATGTAGTTTGGTGCACAAAGTGCAAATCAATCACAGAACAACAGCAAAGGACCTTGTGAAGACGCTGTATCTATATCTGCTTCAACAAAGCGGAGCAATTCAGGTGCTCTGTACTGGGGTCGGGATCCACGGGCTTAGTTCCCGCTGCCCCGGTCGCCGTGCTGTAGAGTCTCCCCTCATTAGTCTGGACCTACCCCCGTGTCATTTCCCACATAAGGCTTCACAACCCTCGTGGTGTATTTGCCACATGTTACCTCCCCCTAGACTGGGCAGAATGTGGTCTCCACAGGGTCTTTTCCCCCTGAAAGAATAGGACCAGGAAAGACCGTTTTCCCCAACACATTTCATAGCGTTAAGATAGCCCCACCCGCTTCACGTCCTATGTGTGAGACATAGTGAGAGAAAAGGCGTGGCTGCCGGGCTTGCTCCCATGCTAGTCATGTAGCACCTGTCCCCCCCTCAGGGATGCGGGGAACCTAAGGTCTGTATGTGACACCTCTTTGGGGGCTCTGGGGAGGGCTACATGCAGCCGACACAGCTGCCTCTAGCACGCAGTAGCCTGCTTGCACCTGTCTCGACAGTTCACGCAACACGGTCAGTGCGTGGTGTTTTTAGATGGGACCCCTTGTGTCACTTAATTCGTCACAACGTCGAGTGAGTGACAGAAGGGGAACGTCATGGTTACTGTTATAACCTCCGTTCCCCGAGAGAAGGAACGAGACATTGTGTCCCTCCTGCCACAGCACTAGACCTACCACTGTAAACGGCCGTACCTTATTTTCGGCTCCTCAGTGCAAATTCCTGACTGGCACTCGCTGCCCGCTTCCCTTTATACCTGCATGTCCGGGGCGGGGAATGCAAATTCTGTCTGCCAACTTGACATTGGCCTTTTCTCAGGTTCAGAGGTACGTTTGGCGTCCCAGGAAGACCCCCTGTGTCACTTCATTCGACACAACGTCTCGTTTCTTCCCTCGGGGAACAGTAATCATGACGTTTGCTTTTTAGACTCTCTGACATGCAAGTTTTGCTCCAGCCGAAAGCTAGCTCCACTTTATTTCACAACAACATTGCTTCTGTATTTACTTATTTTTCATACTTTACTATCTACATCACCTCCAGCTGTTTGGAGTGCATCTGGACTGTGAGCTGTGTCTTAATTTCTGCCCGCCTCTATCAGCTGCAATGTCCCTCTGCAACGCTCTCGTGCGTCATCATTAGAGTATCAAATGATCTCAAGTAACGTTAAATGAGATCAAATGACTATTTTTATTGTTGCGTAACAACGTCGATTAATCATTACAACCCTAGTGTGGAGCAATCAACCACGCGGACAACTGAAGTATATTTTGGCCTTTAGGCATTCTTGGGTATGATTTCAGTATTCATGCACTATGGTGTTCACATTATTTCAAAGAATACCTTGGTACATGTCCAATGAACCATGGTACTTTTTGAGAAACATGTCAACTTCAGAATAAAGATTAGAGTACCTGAACATGTGCATCATCTTGGTGAGGTCTAATTCCAAAGACTGTAACGCCAGGTACATCTTTGTCTTTAATTTGCTAAGGAGGGAAATAAGATAACAGTCTTAATGATGACTACAAAGTGGACTGTAAAGTTTGGTGTAATAATAGATAACACAAAGAAAGGAAAATGAACCTGTCATCGGGGAGCTTGTACAGATTCACCAAACCCTTCAGGTGTTTGGAAAACTCATCAAAGTTCTTGTCTCTGTAAAAAAAATTGTTTGAGTTATGCCAAAGACATGTACTACTTAGTAGGCTATACAGTTTTTGCTACCATATAATAATTATCACATACCATCGCATCCTTAAATTCTTGATTCTGATTGGTTGACAGACACTACATGGATGTTGATAAATTTTCTATAAATGTATGGCAATGAAGATGTTCCAGGTTTGTTTGCTGCATTACAGTTCACAACATACAGTACTATGCAAAAGTCAGAGGCACATTAGATATTTTAAAAAAAGCATTTGTATAAAGACGGTTATTTTATTATCTTCTGCTTTAGTGTGTCGATTTTAGATTTCTAAATATTTATTTTGAAAAATAGAAGTAGAACAAGGAGAACTGCAACAGATCGTAATATCATTGAGTCAGTCTGGGATTACATGAAGAGACTGAAGCAATTCCCTTAAAATATGTGCGAAATACCTAGGAGAATTGGTGCTATTTTAAATATTGATTAAGTTTTATTTATGTTTACTTCACTTTGCATGAACTAAAAACTATTCATGGCATTATTTTTGAATACATCCTCATTATATAACATTTTTCACAACTGCCTTAAACTTTTGCAATGTACTGTACAGTCTGAATTGTTACAGACGCTTTTGAATTACAGGGTATCTGCAGGTATCAGCACATCCAGTTGAATACTTTTTAGTACCCTTTTCAAGACCTTTTCAAAAATATTTAGACCTGCACATCCCTTCAATCACTACTGGTGTTAATGTTTATAATATGACTTGGATCAAATAATAAAAAAAAGCAGTCAATAAATGCCCAACATAGATGGGAACTTCTTCAATACTGTTTAAAAAGCATTTCAGGGTGATTCCTCAAGAAGTTGCTGGAGAAAATGTCAAGAGTACATTCTTACAAAATAATACAAATTCTAGGCAAACGGGGACTACTTTGAAGATTATCAAATATAACACAGTTTTGATTTATTTTGGATTTTGTTTAGTCACAACATAATTCCCAAAGTTCCATTTATGTTATTCCATAGTTTTAATGACTTTACTATTATTCTAAAACGTAAAAAAAAAAAAAAAAAAAAAAAAAAAATATATATATATTATATATATTTAATAAAGATATGAGTAAGTGTTTCAAAACTTTTGACCAGTAGTGTGTGTATATATATATATATATATATATATATATATATATATATATATACATACACACACACACACACACACACACACACACACACACACACACACACACACACACACACACACACACAATTGAAGTCAGAAGTTTACATACACCTAGGCCAAATACATTTAAACTCAGTTTTTGTAAGATAAAGTTAGAAGTTTTCAAAACAGTTTGCCTACCTTAAATGCAGTATCAGCTCTGGACAACTCTAAACAAGAATAAGAAGAACAAATTGAAATAAGATCACGAGACAAAGACAGACTGCTGCATTCATATGTACATGACGTTATCCACTCCTCTACATTTTCCTCAATAAGCACATGAGTCTTTCTCCTCACCGCAGGGTTTTCACCGTGATGGGCCACTTTAACATCCACGAGCTGTCCTGCTTTATCGAGATGCACCTCCACATAGAACATATCTGAAGTGATGTAGCACTCAGTCCGTGAGGGGCTCAGGTGCGACCTCAACCTGCATGTGCACAGGACCATTAGAACATCTTTGAAGAGCTGAGACAACAAGCACAACATAGATTTCAACTGGATGTGCTTATGTTGAGAAGTAAGGCGTAGTTAAATAAACTGCAATATTGAGCTGTACCACAATGCAGATATACTTTGTTTCCATAATCACAATCTAATAAGAATATATTTTTTCATGTTCCAAGTAGTATGGTTTCATGTTTTCATGTTCCAAGTAGTAATGAAACTATATAGGCAGTATATATATATATATATATATATATATATATATATATATATATATATATATATACTGCCAAAAGTTTGGAATAATGTACAGATATTGCTGTATCACAAAGTATAGTCAGGACATTACTGATGTAAAAAACACCACCATCACTATTTGCAAAAAGTCGTTTTTGATCAAATCTAGACAGCAGCCATCACTCCAACACCATATCCTTGAGTAATCATGCTAAATTGCTAATTTGGTACTACAAAATCACTTCCCATTACATCAAACATGTAGACGAAAGCTATTTAGTTCCATAAATGAAGCTTAACATTGTTTTTGTATTTGTTTTGGAGTTGCCACAGTATGCAATAGACTGGCATGTCTTAAGGTCAATATTAGGCCAAAAATGGCGAAAAAAAGAAAAAAAAAGAAACATCTTTCTCTAGAAACTCATCAGTCAATCATTGTTTTGAGGAATGAAGGCTATGCAATGCTTGAAATTGCCAAAAAACTGAAGATGTCATATAAAGGTGTACACTAGAGTCTTCAAAGACAAAGGACAACTGTCTCTAACAAGGACAGAAAGAGATGTGGAAGACCAGATGTACAACTAAACAGGAGGATAAGTACATCAGAGTCTATAGTTTGAGAAATAGATGCATCACATGTCCTCAGCTGACAGCTTCATTGAATTCTACCTGCACAACACCAGTTTCATGTACAAAAGTGTCTTTTTCTTTATAATTCTTCCCATAAGGCCTGCACCCCTGAGTAAAGAGAAGACTCAGGGGTGCAGGCCTTATGGGAAGAATTATAAAGAAAAAGACACTTTTGAAACCCCATTGAGCTTTTGTGGGATCAGATAGACTGTAAGGTGTGTGAGAAGTGCCCGACAAGATAGTCACATCTATGGCAAGTGCTACAGGAAGTGTGGGGTGAAATGTCACCTGAGTATCTGGACAAACTGACAGCTAGAATGTCAATGATCTTCAAAGCTGTCATTGCTGCACATGGAGGATTTTTTGATGAGAACTCTTTGAAGGACTTTAAGAAGTTCTGAACATTTTTAAAAATTATCATAGTAATTTTTCATGTTATTAATGTCCTGACTATACATTGTGATCAGTTGAATGCCACTTTGGTGAATTAAAGTACCGATTTCTTTCCATAACACCAAAATCTGTACATTATTCCAAACTTTTGACTGGCAATATATATATATATATATATATATATATATATATATATATATATATATATATATATATATATATATGTATATATATATACATATATTATGCAATATCTAAAAAATATAATATAATAATAAAATAAAATATAAAAAAATAATGCACACCTGAGGCAGTAATGCGGTCACGACACACAGTGTTACCACACCTCAAGACATTTTTTGGTTTTCCTCCGCTTGTTATTTTTCTGCTATTTAAATTATATTTTGTTTCTAATCGTATCTATATCTAGTTATTGCAATAATAATTATATTAATAATAATGTAAAAACATTATCCGATATTGATTTCCCTTGAAAATAAAGTAGGATACAGATTCACCCATTTAACTGTTGTTCACATATTGCCTTAAGTTCACAGCTGATTGGACCATGTTTGCTGCATATCATTTAGAAAGTACATTTTGATGTGTCCGGTGTAGACGGACTCAAGCTCTAAGTGTAGTCAAGGTGTAAGAGTTGAGTCAAGTGTATTCTTACATGTTCTGGCGAGCGATGGACTCCAGACGATCTGTCATTGATGACAGCGAGGACACTGAAGAACAGAGACATGTTGCAAGAGAAATAAATATTCAACATTTACAGTAGAGTGTTTAGTTCCTTGTATCATAACATTAATTACTTAAATATATATATAGCTTATATTTTGCTTATTACTAGGGCTGGGTGATGTTGAATATTTACAATATATTCACAACAATTAGGCAACATCATCATGAACATCTAGATTTCTGATAATCAGTTCTTTTGAATGGCACATTTCAATGAATCCATAAAAACAGCAACATAACAACTTGTTTGCATCTATGAATATGTTCACAGAAATCTCTGTGTGGCATTTTACATGTTTTAAAGTGTTTTAGTAAAAAACTATGCATTTAAATATGAAGATACTGTAAATATTGCTAACTATGGACTGTTGTCTGTGGTCATATAAAATTTTTCATTGTGTACATGTAGTAAAGAACAGTGTGGACAACACACCTTGATTTTACTGCTTTTTATACCGAAATACATAAACATTGACACACACACACACACACACATACATATACATATACATATATATATATATATATATATATATACACACAGGTGCTGGTCATATAATTAGAATATCATCAAAAAGTGAAACTTGGATATTAAATACATTCATTACACACAGACTGATATATTTCAAATTGTGATGATTAAAACTGACAACTAATGAAAATCCCAAATTCAGTATCCCCGAAAATTAGAATATTACTTAAGACCAATACAAAAAAAGGATTTTTAGAAATGTTGGCCAACTGAAAAGTATGAACATGAAAAGTATGAGCATGTACAGCACTCAATACTTAGTTGGGGCTCCTTTTGCCTGAATTACTGCAGCAATGCGGCGTGGCATGGAGTCGATCAGTCTGTGGCACTGCTCAGGTGTTATGAGAGCCCAGATTGCTCAGATAGTGGCCTTCAGCTCTTCTGCATTGTTGGGTCTGGTGTATCGCATCTTCCTCTTCACAATACCCCATAGATTTTCTATAGGGTTAAGGTCAGGCGAGTTTGCTGGCCAATTCCTGTTGGAAAATTAAATCTGCATCTCCATAAAATTGGTCAGCAGCAGGAAGCATGAAGTGCTCTAAAACTTCCTGGTAGATGGCTGCGTTGACCTTGGACCTCAGAAAACACAGTGGACCAACACCAGCAGATGACATGGCACCCCAAACCATCACTGGCTGTGGAAACTTTACACTGGACTTCAAGCAACGTGGATTCTGTGCCTCTCCTCTCTTCCTCCAGACTCTGGGACCTTGATTTCCAAAGGAAATGCAAAATTTACTTTCATCAGAGAACATAACTTTGGACCACTCAGCAGCAGTCCAGTCCTTTTTGTCTTTAGCCCAGGCGATATGCTTCTGACGCTGTGTCTTGTTCAAGAGTGGCTTGACATAAGGAATGCGACAGCTGAAACCCATGTCTTGCATACGTCTGTGCGTGGTGGTTCTTGAAGCACTGACTCCAGCTGCAGTCCACTCTTTGTGAATCTCCCCCACATTTTTGAATGGGTTTTGTTTCACAATCCTCTCCAGGGTGCGGTTATCCCTATTGCTTGTACACTTTTTTCTACCACATCTTTTTCTTCCCTTCACCTCTCTATTAATGTGCTTGGACACAGAGCTCTGTGAACAGCCAGCCTCTTTAGCAATGACCTTTTGTGTCTTGCCCTCCTTGTGCAAGATGTCAATGGTCATCTTTTGGACAGCTGTCAAGTCAGCAGTCTTCCCCATGATTGTGTAGCCTACAGAACTAGACTGAGAGACCATTTAAAGGCCTTTGCAGGTGTTTTGAGTTAATTAGCTGATTAGAGTGTGGCACCAGGTGTCTTCAATATTGAACCTTTTCACAATATTTCTGAGATACTGATTTTGGGGTTTTCATTAGTTGTCAGTTATAATCATCAAAATTAAAAGGAATGAACACTTGAAATATATCAGTCTGTGTGGAATCAATGTATACATTATACAAGTTTCACTTTTTGAATGGAATTACTGAAATAAATCAACTTTTTGATGATATTCTAATTATATGACCAGCACCTGTATATTATGCATTAATTATAGATTTATAGATTACATATATTTGAACTATATCTAGAGCGAAATGTATCAATTAAACAATGTACCTTTCAGTGCTCTCTGCAATGTCTCTAAACAGTTGAGCACCAGTTGATGTCCAGCTGTATTCGTCACACCACGCTTCTCCTGAACAGACGTGAATAGTAAATGCATGTACCAAAAACATCTAATGATCTCTCCAGAACACAGCTCCTTTATGAGGGTCATACCATCGCCTGCCGGACCACTTTACTAGTTTCCTGCCAGGATCGTGATGAGTTGTGTTTAGCATGAAGTCTCTCCAGTAGTGCAGTTACACGACTCTTTTTCTCTGCCTCTGTCACACAAAAAAATAATGAATTCAGTTTAATGTGGGAACAGGGAACTGCTTCATTGAATTTAGCAGAAGAAACTGCCATGTCAACATTTGGCAAAGAATGCAGCTGATTTGGAACGTCAATATAATGCCTAATAGGTTTTAGGAGAAAGTTATTGTGTCTGTTTTATTATATTGTACTGAATTACATTGTTTATTATATAGTGAAATTTGTTTTAAGTTTAAATGTTTAATTTTATTAAATAAAATTGTTGGTGCATGACCAATCTCATGATATTACCATGGTATCATGTGCAAAAACATAGTATATGTCCAAAATAACTATTACCATAGTACTACCACATTTATTACCATGCTAGTACATGTCCAAAAACCATAGTACTGTCATGATACTATCATGGTACTTTATTTTATTTTTTTGATAGTGTACACACCCAGGAAAGAACGGAATGTATAATAGTCTATAACGCTCCACTCGGGTAAAATAAATTAATAAAAGAGAATAGAGCGATATTTGTGTTGTACCAGATCCCTCCTCTGCTCGCAGCCGATCTGTGGTCGCTGCTGTGCCGCTGTGAGTGGACTCTGCGCCCGGACTGCTGCTCCGAACCGACACCGCCGCCATCTTCCGCTCTTACAAACAAGACCTTAAAATACCTCAACAACACAGAGAAACGCTCGAAACACTGATATTTACATCAGACTTCTGTCATGATACAGAGTTCAGCCTCTATAAACATAGACCGCCAATAAAAGGGACTTTAAACCGCTGAAACTATCTGCAGCTTCGGCACAATGAGTGACGATTTGATTGGGTGTCTGCTGACGTCATCTGTCCGCGACTCCGCGCGCGTATATACACACACACACACACACACACACACACACTCTCACACTGTTACATTATTAATACACTCTGCAACATACAGTTATACAAAGGCTTTTTGTGCTGTTTTCATTTTGTGAATGCTTCATTCATAGATTAATAATATAACTCTCATTTTACATACATTTGATATGTATGGACATAATTTTGTATCTATTTCTATTTATATATTTATATTTCCGAATTTTTATATTTCAGAATGTTTTTGATTTCTTAGCTTAATATGACACATTATCTGCTAGATGCCCACTATTTATTAGTAAAATACTAATTATTGTATTAACATTATTAATAATTAGTCTTTATAATGTTTACGTATTTAGGCTATTTTTACTCTAGGCCTAAATATTAATAAGATGGTCAACATTTCAATTTTTCAAATTACAATAAAAGTTGAAAAGCAGATTTTTTTTTAATAGTAGAATTAAATAATAATGCTCTCAATCTTAACAAACAAAATCCCTTTCTCGGAAACACAAATATTCTGCCCCAATCCCTAAAACCGAATTTCCCATATTAACTCAAGTATTGATGAATGACACAAGTGTCTCCATCTGACTCCAAGTGATTAGATTTGTAACACCAAATAGTTTGAATAGTTTATTATTAATAAGCCACTGACTAAAAAGTCAAACCCTATCAAAAAGTACCATGGTATTACCATATTTTTGGACATGGTACCAATGTAATTGGCCTATTTTCTGTACCTTGGTCATTTAATAGTATTCTTTGAGGTTCCCTGGAGTACCATGTAAATAGCATGGACAAGGTGCATGAATATGGTAATCATTTAGAATGTAAATTACCATGGTATTAACATCTGAAACATTCACTGTACTGTGATATTGCAACATTAGGCTACTACCTTTTTTATTTCAAGTCATTACACACCATTTTGATAATTTAAAGAGTTCTCTCAATATGCACTCTGAGGATTATTGTACAGGTAATAACATGATTATAACACCAGAGGGTGCCTTCTGATCAAGAGTTTGCATGGCTTAATTACACACCGAATCACAAAATTTCATGTGATCATGGAAATAAAAATACAGAAAATTATCCAATAAAACCTCCTTGATTAATTTTTTTTTACATTCTATATATTTTTAAGTGTGTTTTGTAAAAAAGAAAGAAAGAAAGAAAGAAAAGGGAGAAATTGTACCTGTGACCATCTAAAATGTGTGTGTGTGTGTGTGTGTGCGTGCGTCCGTGCGCGCGCGCGCGTGTGTGTGTGTGTGTGTGTGTGTGTGTGTGTGTGTGTGTGTGTGTGTGTGTGTGTGTTTAAAATGTGTCTATAAAGAGTTGCTTTGCTATATGTACAGATATGCCAGTGATAAAGACAGAGGGGCTGCATGGCACATGAGCACACAGGCAGACCTAAGCCATGCCATCAATCAGGCACTACTTCACCCTTCCATGCCAGCAGGGACACCCTTTGGCAGTGGGACAGTAGAGGGGGGCATTAGATGCCAGTAAGTAACTTTCTTCTGCCCCCCTCATATACAATCAGGCACAAAAAGAGAATCTACGCTTATTCTGGATCTGTGTCATTAAGATCGTCAAAGATCCGCCATTTTGGTTCCGAGTCTGCTACACTGTGGTTGTTCCTAGCTTTTAGACGCCATTTTTGCTCAATCTAGTAGTTTTGATTTCTGTGAGAGGTGTGATACATTTTCAGAATTTGAATGCTTACTGGATGTCCATGAATATTCTTCTTAAATTCTGTTTTCCCAGTAACTAGAAGGCCAAGTCAGACTTACATGTTTGAAGTGCATTTCATTGATTCATTTCAGTCCTGAATTTTATGTTTGTTGATTGTATCTCTGATATTAATATTGAATACATAAATCATTATGCATGAGGAAAGCACATACCTGGTGTCAAATTATATTCATATGTTTTCTGTATATCGAATGGTACATGTTAAATAATAATCTTATCACCCCACCCCCAAACACACACACATACACATTTTTTCGGTATACACTATGACTATTTGCTCATAATTATTACATTCCACATTACTTTTTTTTCATAACACATTCATAATAACATATATTAACCATTTACCAATGACTAGGATAAAGGCAAATATGACTTAAAATTAAAATAACATGTATTGTATAAATTGTTATGTCTAAACATCAGATTTTTGACAATACTTTACATTACAGTGTTCATGTTATACATATGATGTGTAATAATATTAAAATATAATAATAAAAGCAATGTGTAAATATAAGAATGACTAATTACTAGCAGCTCTTATTTGCATTCATTTCTTCCGCTTGTTTTTTTCTCACTTTGGATTACAATAAAAAGGGTCAATGTGTAGTTAGTAAATGTCACTGTTATTACTCAGTTATTACTCATCTATGACTAATGTAGAGGACGATTAGATTTGTTTAAATGATATTGTTTGTAGTTGAAGGCCTATTTGCTTCTGTTAAGGGAATTTTTAATTCTCAAAATTTTTCATAGTGCCATTTTGCTCTTGAATAAAATTGTACATGTGGGGAAAAGAATTGTGTTTTTTTTTTCAACAAAGGCTTACATACTGAATCCTCTTCTCGAACACTGTCACAAGTTACCATTGCATCTCACTACTCCTTGAGATCGGACAACTGGGAAACTAATCTAAAGTGGGAAAGTAATGTGCTAATGTGTCCTTGGAATAGGAGGGCCCACAAATGTATGTGTGTGTGTGTGTGTGTGTGATGAAGGGGAGGGGGGGTTGATGGGGGTTATGGGCAGCCTTACAGGACTATTTATGCTGAGGCTCATTTGCACAACGGTACTTAATTGGCTACAACAATTAATTAATGTGTTAAAAAGTTGGCACAAAAAGTTCATTTAAGGGGGTTTTAATAAACAATTAGGAAGAGATAACCGGTAAGAGAGATAGCAGCAGAGAAAAACCACAAGCCAAAAACTCATTTTAGGAGGGTATAACTGAAAGAGTGAAAATGTGCAGTTGTTACCTTATATAGCTATTTAAACCTGCTCTGATTTGTAAAATTTTCTTTGGTTGGCGCACCTAATTTTGTCAAATTTAATTGTATGGAGATTAAGCCAAATTAAATAATATTTTTGGTTTTGCTTCATTACCACATGAAGCACATTTTTAGGGGTACCTGAATTATACACATCACTAATGTTGACACTTATAATGGATTTCATCAAACAAATACAATACAGTATACATGCATATATACACAGGGTTGGGAAGATTACTTTTAAAATCTATTCCACTACAGATTACAAAGTACATGTTGTAAAATGTAATTTGTAATGTATTCCATTGGATTACCCAAGGTCATTAACGTTGGATTACTTGTTCAGCACTGGCAGATTTTCTCACTATTTTTGACTATAAACAAGTAACTTAAGTAAGAAAATACACTTCACTGTAAAAATACATATCTCATGCAGTTTTGCTACTCAAGTAAATGTATCTTGTTTTAAGGATTTTTTGATATTTTTACAGGAAAACAACATATAAATTTGCACTAAGAATAAGATCTTTGCCCTTATATCTTACTAGAGAAATAAAATTCATTATAAAATATAATTGCACCTGATAACAGAAATAGCATTTTAGCTTAGCATAAAGCTAAATGTTCATGTGACAATTTACACAAGGTTAACTATTTTGCTGCTCCAAACTTCAAAACCCCACAGTGTACACAACCCACATCTTTTTCTGATCATATGTGGATTCTGTTCATAGAATGAGGCAGAAAAAATATTATTTGTAGCTTTCTATATGATAATAAAGACTATGGTTAGCATTTCTTGTTAAAAAAATACCCTATCTGCATAAAAAACATTGACAAGGCATATAATCGTGTATTTATTGGAGTTATGTTTCATCTGTCAAAGTGTTTCTAACTGTATTTTGATAAGCTGTAGAAACAAGATCTAGCTACTCTATTAAGCTCGTATTAATGAAACAAATCATAAGACAGTGATTCACTGCTTTTCAAAAGCTCCTATATGTATAAATGTTTTCCAACTGAATAGACTAAATATAAAATGAAACAAATGACACAAAATGCAAAGTAATCTCTTCAGTAATCAAAATACTTTTTGAATGTTACTGTATTCTGTTTACCAACTATTTAAGTTGGAACTGTAGGGGACTGAAGTTACTTATATTTAGTATTATAAATACGTAATCCTATTACATGTATTCCCAGCCCTGTATATACAGTATCTATATAAACTTCCTGAGCACTTTATTAGGAACACTTGTACACCTACTTATTCATGTGATTATCTAATCACCCAATCATGTAGCAGCAATGCATACAATCATGCAGATATGTGTCAGGAGCTTCAGTTAATGTTCACATCAAACATCAGAATGGGAACAAAAATGTGATCTCAGTGATTTGGACCGTGGCATGATTGTTGGTGCCAGATGGGCTGGTTTGAGTATTTCTGGGATTTTCACGCACAACAGTCTCTAGAATTTACTCTGAATGGTGCCAAAAACAAAAAAACATCCAGTGAGTGGCAGTTCTATGGATGGAAATGTCTTGATCATGAGAGAGGTCAATGGAGAATAGACAGATTGGTTTGAGTTGACAGAAAGGCTATGGTAACTCAGATAACTGCTCTCTACAATTGTAGTGAGCAGAATAGCATCTCAGAATGCACAAGACATTGAACATGTTGGGCTATATTAGGACCATAGTGTTCTTAATAAATTGCTCAGTGAGTGTGTATATACTGTATGCAGCTTATTTCATTATTGCATACTTATTTAATTATTATGATAATTACTAACAATTAATTAAGTTATTGTTTTTCTTATGGAGTTTTTCCTTGCCACAGAGGCCTTTGGTTTGCTTTCTGGAGGCTTAAAGATATTTACGACATTAACGCATGATTTTCTTTGAAGCTACTTTGAGGTTATGTCTATTGTGAAAATTACTATACAAATAAAAATGACTTATTTATTTAAAAACTTTTAAAATTATTTTTATTAGGTAATTATTATTAAATAATTGTTAAATAATGACACACCTTCTCAAGTACATAACTGCAATCTCTTCACACCCAAATATTCTCTCTCTCTCTCTCTCTCTCTCTCTCTCTCTCTCTCTCTCTCTCTCTCTCTCTCTCACACACACACACACACATACACACACGCACACACACACTCTGTGAGAAATATCGCATGACTAATGAGAGAAGCAGGTTGGGATGCTGGAGAAGATGTCCTTAGAAGACGAATGCATTTTCAGCAGAATAATTAACTTAATTAACAAATTCACATGCATATTCATCAGCCTATTAATGTCTCCTACGCACTGCTTGATGAGCAGTGGGGTAATAACCATCTCATTTGCATACAACATTCACACCATTCTCCATTTAAAAAGAAAAGAAAATGACAAAAAAATAAAAGAGAGGAGTGCAAACACAAGAGAAACACAAGACTATACAGTCAGGACAAAGCCGAGAGAGGGAGAGAGAGACACAGAACTGCTGTCTGCTCTAAACTTCTCTGCTAGGCACGGCATGCAGTGTGTCGGCAACGTCAGACGGCGGGTTGTGTCCGGAAACCCTGGTTCCTGTCCGTCTACAGAACGGATCACTGTTGATCAGGCCTGTGGTGTGTGTGTGTGTGTGTGTGTGTGTGTGTGTGTGTGATTGAGATATACAGCATTAACTGGTGTCATGAGTAAATTAGAGGCCAGAGCGCTTCCTTAATCAGACCACAAGTACTCTGTTAGAGGAATTAGGTCGACAGCTGCTGAGTGCTGCTCTGTCTCCCTGCCCCCTTACCTCTCTCTCTCTCTCTCTCTCTCTCTCTCTCTCTCTCTCTCTCTCTCTCTCTCTCTCTCTCTCTCTCGCTCACTCTCTCTCACTCTCTCTCTCTCTCTCTCTCTCTCGCTCACTCTCTCTCTCGCTCACTCTCTCTCACTCTCTCTCTCTCTCTCTCTCTCTCTCTCTCGCTCACTCTCTCTCTCTTTAGTAGTGTTAACTAGAAGTCAAACATTACTATTACTAATGCTCTAAGTAATTTAAACAAGCCCCTAATCCTAGCACCGTTTGTGCTATGGACATGATGCCTCAAATCATGTGGTTGTTGAAGAAAATTTGTCGATGATTTTCACCTGGCGTTAGATAAAACAGACAACAAAAAAGAAAGTTCCATTTGCACCTGAGACATATCTAGACATCAGAATATCATAGAGACTTTGGGGTGGGCTATTGGGACTTGGGCCATTAAGTAACCACGTAAAAACCACCTACCAATAGCACTCACATAGCAATGTTTTCAAGACTTCCCTGAATTATTCTTAGATACAGTATGATACATACATACATACAGATTTAATGGTTCCGGAGTTTCATTGGGTTTTGTCTATGATTCAAATTGAATTATCCATACAGTTATTGTCAAGAGCAATGAGTGTGTTGGGCATACACACTTCTGTTTTACCCCAACGTTGGTTATTAAAGCAGTATAAAGTTGGTTCAGGTCTTTATTAAATCCAGAAGAACATGCTGTTATAGAAACGTATAGTTCTGTGCAAACTATAAAAATAATGTGGCTTGCATAAGGTGACATTTGTTCAAACGTGTCCACACAGTGGGTGTATGTGTGCTGGAAATATGTAAAATAGTTTTGGGGATATATTTCATATTAATAAATCATTAATTGAGACGACGTTATTTTATATGCTTGCTATGATTTCTATGCTGATAATTCCCCCACATTAAATAGTTTCATTGCTTATTTCTCATTTATTTTGGGTGAGAAAAGTCCCTTATTTTTGAGCTCCTTTTGCCAGATCAGGTCCCTGGTTTCTATTGCGAGAGGCAACACTGCAGCTGATATATCACCAACAGAGTACTGTCATTTTAATGATATTAACCATTCTTTTATTTCAATCTAACCAGTTAAGAACATAAAAATACAGTTTCTTCTTAGAACAAACATAAGTGAAAAGCATTTTGTTTTAGTCCTTGTTAACAAATGCATTATAAGTTATTGATATGCAATTATAACAATATCAATAAAATGTGAGACATTCATGCAACACTTGCCAAAAATTGAGCGTTTTAATTTACATGTTATAAATGCTTAGTAGACACTCTTATTTATCCATTTATTTATATTAGTACTTACATTATACTGTATTTATATTTATGCTTACAAATGCATTATAAATCATTGATATGCAGTTATAACAATATAAATCACTGATTCTTGATATAAGGGAGAAACATGTTTAAAATCTGAGTTTTTATTTTGTATTAATGAATTCATTTAAAAGGGTATACAAAGGTGAACCATGTAAAATTGAAATAGAATTGAAAATTGACATTTATTAATGTTATAATTTATATCTTACTGTAATATCTGTCATATTCATCAGACACGCTAAAAGCCTGCTATTTTAATTTGATACATCCAACAAGTGTGTAAACTCTTTAATGATCTAATAATGGTGTTCACAGATAAAATGCATTCTAGACACTTCTAAACACTTTTTTATTTTCACACTATTCTGAAAATTGAAATATTGTCCCATCTTAACCATGTGTTGTACACTGGAGCTGTTGTTTCCTCAGTTGAAGCTGCCTCTATAACCTAAACTAAAATGCCAAAATGATTCTGCAAGTCTGAACAGAAATGATCACAATGGGATGATGCTGTTGACATGTTAAAGCTGTGACCACAGAGACTTTCTTTGTTTGAAATATATATAAAAATATAAATCTTACCAGACCATGAGTCCTATTGTTGCATCTACCACGAGCAGGAAGTAGGAAAGACTCGGAGTTATAGCCGACATTGTCTGACATCTGACAAATCTGATGCGTCTGTGTTGACACAAAGTGAGGACACAATTTGATAGACAGTTTTTAATTGAAAATCTCATAAAAAATGTACTTTATGTATTGTTTGATATCTTACAGATCCATACATTTCTATATTTATATTTATGAATTTGTTGCATTTTTAAACACTTTGTTTGGCATTTAAAATAAAATAAAAATAATAAAATAAAATAAAATAAAAAATCTAATGAAATTCTAAAGTAATAAATGCTGTTGAGTATACACATTTCCTTTAGATTGAACTTTTCACAATTTTTATTGTTATGAATTTCTTGATTTGTTAACTAACATAAAGAGGACATGTTTTGACACTTATCTCAAGAATCAGTGAAATAAAATGTGAGACACTTGCCAAATGTTAAAACGTACATGTTATAAATGCTTAATAAACAAGCTTATTTATACTTACATTAATATAAAAACATAAAATGCCATAATTCATGATTTATATCACATTGCAGCAAAAATACATTATTATTGTGAGATTAAAAGGAGGGATTATGTCATACGGTTACAGTATGCCTTAGGTATTAATTACTGTAATGTCTTGACTTACTTGTGCTGGCACTGTCTTTCAATGAGCTCTAAAATACCTGGAGCGAGATATCCATTACTATTCCTTTTAATGTCAATCTGAAGGCTGCCATCTATCGTGTGTCATGTGATCGATCTCTCATCAATGGCAACAGTCTGGAAATCATAAATAAGTTCATTTTACACTTTTTGAAGCCCAGCAAAAACAATGTCCCTGGAAAAAGATGTACTACAATGTCATTAAATAATTGCAATTCAAATCTTCCTTGGAGGTTTTTTATTTTGTCAGAAAACACGGCTACTTTTGAATAGCTGTCAATGGAAAAGAAAGCTTTTTGACATCACTGGATGTAGTTCCATCATTTACCAGCAGGATAACAGAGAGGTTTGGATTGGGAGACACAATTTTACAGGGAATTTTGAGAAGGATATGGCTGCAGGCAATGCTCCAAAAAAGGAGAGGGAGCTCCAAACCGCCATTAAAGATTGAAGGATCCCCTTACCTAAACCTTTCCTTAACCTTAACAGTAAGTGGAAGTGACACCACCCCCTTCTGTAGTAGCCCCCGCTCTTTTGGAGATTCCGCCCCATTTGTAGGTCTCTGGCATGCAGCTACTATATACCCACTTGGGAATTTCAGGATTCTTGCGGCCCACTGAACAGGTTTCCCCATAGATATAAATATACAGTGTTATTATTAGGGGCCAAGCACCGAAGGTGCGGAGGCACCTATTGTATCTGTTCCGGTTCTTCTTCTTCTTCTTCTTCTTCTTCTTCCGACTGGGCGTCTATGGCAGCCCATAGAAGCGTATGCGGGAAAGTTGTAACGGTTTGACATTCTGATAGAGGACAGTCCCAACATCATATACACCAATTTTGGTGTCTCTAACTCATTCCCTCTAGCGCCACCACCTGTCCAAATTTTCAAAAATATTATGCTAATAACCTTTGAACCGTAAGGCCTATCAACAAAATTATTTTTTCCTCTGATTCCTGAGCTCATGACGATTCGATTGTACCCTATGACATCATTTTACGTCATAAAAATATGTCCGCCATTTTGAATTGTCCTAAAAACCTACTTTTGCGAACTCGTCCTAGATGGTTTGTCCGATTTTCACCAAAATTGCACCAGATCATCTTCAAGCAGTGCCGACAAAAAGTTATGGAATTCAAGTTGATTCATCAAACCATTTTCAATAAACGCACAAACAAATTTTACGTAGCACTTGAGAAAAAAAACAAACGTAAGGCTGTATCTCAGCAACGCTTAATTGTTTTCTGACCAAACTTGGTACATGTCATCACAAGCATGACCTGAGGCTACATGCTGCGTTTGTTTGTTTATAACTTCTGAACGGTTTGTCCAAAAATCATAAAATCATAAAAGTGGTCTCGTTAGATTCAGGGCATCATGCCGAGTCGACTGATATCCAATTTTCCCAGATCGGCCATTTTGGCTGTCGTCCATTTTGAATTATGTGCTAAAATGCTGTATTTTTTGAACGCATGAATGAATTGTTACAAAACTCAGTATGGGTCATCAGTACGATGCCCTGAAGGAAGCGGTAAAATTAAATTTTCAAATGCTTATAACTCTGGCTGGGTTTGACTTATTTTCACGGGAGTCATATTATTAGACTCCTGAATCCTTGCCGAGTCCAACGATACCAGACTTGCCAGGTTTCGGCATATGGTTTGTGCAGCGTTGTAATTTAGTGCTTAAAAAACATTTGCGGATATCTTCGAAACCGCTAGTCCGATCGAGACAAAACCACCGTCAGAAGTTTGGAAACATAGGTCGCTGGTGATATGCCAATGCCCAAATCTCAAAATATTGATAGTAAGGGGTAGTAAAATCCAATCAAATTCACGGATCAGTCATTTTTGACCTGATTTTTTCACATAAATGTCTATAACTCCAAAGCAAATTGAGATATTTTCACCAAAATTGACACACAGATGTATGGGCTCACTCTGAGGACACATAAAAAAAATGGTGGGACTGTGCCTCTTGTTGGCGCTATAATAGAACAAAACACAAAATTACCATTGACTAATTTTGTGATTAAAATGCTATACTTAACGAATGCATTGGTGTAACATTACAAAACTCAGTATGCCATCAGCAGCATGTCCTGAAGGTACTCAAAATATTTTGAGACAGCGCCACCTTTTGGTCAAAAGTTATAACTAAATTTCCAAAAATGCTAATAACATTTGTATAAATTTACCTATTGTAATCACACTGTTTTCAATTGATTCTTTGGGTTTTGCCAAAAACATAGATAACAATTTTCCCATAATCAGCCAAACTTCCTGTCCGCCATCTTGATTTTCATTCAATGCCTACTTTTTCAAACTCCTCCTAGACCGTTAGGGTTATGGTTTCCAACAAAATCGAATCGTATCATCTCCAGACCATGCCAACTACAATTTATGGATTTCGTGATGATAGACAAAACTGTTTTTGTAAACTGCCGGATCAAAGCCTACGCATGCTGCCAAAATTACTATTCAGGCTTTATCTCTGCAATGCCTTGACATTTTGACACCAAACTTTATGTCTCATTGTCACCTCACTCTGACCACACCACATACATTTCATAACTGCACCACCTATTTGTCGAAAGTGATAATCAATTAAATCATATTTTTAGTTAATGTATATGATTTTTCATCCATTTGCCTAAATTCATCTTTACATGTCTTTAATTGGTACTTGCTGCAGTTGGTCTGACCATTCCAGCCATGTTGACATGTCTTATCATCTTTGCGCTTGGCCCCGGTAATGGCTGCTTGCAGCTATATTTATTATTATTAGTATTATTATTGATTAATATATGGGTTTCATCTGATACGTTGCACATAAATAGTACAGATCAATCCATGCTCTATGACAAACTGACTTACTGTATGTAATTGACGATGCTTTGAAATTGTTATAATACATGACACACATCCTCATTTACTCTTGTTGTTTATCTGTATGCAGCAGCTGGATGGAAAGGCTAATAGCAATAACAAAAAAAAATTGTTAATTATTTAGTACACCAAAAAGTTTATGATTGGAAATTTTTCATATTTATTTTTATATAGAGAAGATAAACTGAATTTGTTTCAGTAAAGACAGAAAAATCTGTGTTGAATGGTTTGAATTTTTTCCCATTATTTGACACACAACTGATGCTATTGAGGTCCTATGGCACAATGCAATTACAAATTCAATACATAATAAGATCACGCACAGAGGGCATGCCAAAACATTTGTCTTACCTTTCAATTGAAAATAGTTGTTGTAGGAAATTATTTTTGTAATCCGGTTGATCAAGTCTTCAGTGCAAACCTCCTCTCATTTGCCACTTATGCAATGGAAAAGTAAGGAACAATGACATTATACATTTTTGTTTTTGTTCACGACAATTTTCAGTTGTTTTCCTATGTAAACATGGTGATAGACGTTATTAATCATTGTGCTGTGTCTGTCACATATCTGTGATTATGATTTTGATGCATTTGTAAATGAGTTATTGCATATTAATGAACCCCGTTACAAACCCTAAACAAAGGGAACATTAATATAAAGTGTGAACAAAACTCCTAAGCAACCGCATTGAAACACCCTGGCAACCTTTCACAACACCCAAGAAACAGTGTTTTTTAGCGTGATCTGAGGTGAAGCACAATTGATGCATCTGACTTGTCAGATTTTACTATAAATTTTATTTGTATAAAATGTCACAGCAATGACACAATAACCACCAACAACACCCTACGATCTAATAACCACTCAGAACACCCTAGCAACCACATAGCAACACACAAAAAAACACTCAGAAAACCTTAGCAATGGCAATGCAATGTCGTGCAACCGAAATTGACCTTAATGTTACTAAACGACATTGGTGTCACATAATCTACTGTGACTTTGATGAAACAGATTTTAATATATGGAGGTGAAATTAGTTTAAAGCTTCGGCAAAGGGCAAGTTTCAGGAAATAACTAAAGACTTAAATTGATATCTATTCCTTAAACAAAATGATCATATGACTTCAATAGACTAATTTTAAGCCATTAATGTTTTACCACCATAGTGTGACATATTTCCAAGTGAAACAGAGTATTCAATGAAACTTATAGGGTGGGACTTGACTACATCCAAGGGGAACTGACTGGAAGGTGAAAAGTGAGCACTATATGTCATGTGGTTGGAGGCAAGGGGTGAAAAAATAAAAGAGATTGGTGACATCAGGTAAAGGAAAGACATTTTAGAGGTGGATCAAGTAATTATATTGTGATGAAAGATAAGATGACAAATCATTTTACTTTAGAATAATGTGCACCAATAAATTGTGCACACGAAGACCATAAAATTGGATTGAAAAATGTAAATGTCAATTTTTATTTAATTTTGTCTTTAACCAGAATACGAACCAATATATGATTGAACCAGTATTGAATACACAGTGAACAAGGCCATTTACTATTTCTCACTCTCACTTTCTCTATCTTAGTCTTTCTCTTTCTTCCTTTCTCTCTCTCTCTCTCTCTCTCTCTCTCTCTCTCTCTCTGACAGACCTTCAATTTAGCCACCTGTCAAGCGCACAAACCCCTGACGCTCAAATTCTCTAGAGTATATAAACACATGAGCAAACCTGTTTATGCATGTGCAACCTGACTCTAAAGCTTTATTTCTCATTATATTCTCCTCTTTATGGTAGATAACTTCAGAAAATATTTTATGTTCTACTATGAACTTTTGCAACACTAACTGAAAAGAGTTGTGCAAAAGCCTTGCTATTATCTCATAAAAGTTCACAAACAGAATGAAATGAAAAACTACTTTAGGGCTGTACAATGTATTGAAAAAATTATTAAGATTACAATTAATGACTGCCACAACAAACTAACTAAAAAAGTGTCAACAACAGAAGTTTTTTTGCAACATTGAGTATTGTAACCAGTCAGAGATGTCCTTTGTGCAATGATGAATCAGAGTGCTAGGGTCAGTATAAGCCCAGACCAAAAATAGTTTTATCAAGGGGGCAATAATTGCCCTTTGTTTGATTGGGACAAAGATCCTCAAATCCAGACCTCGTTTGACTACTTTGTTCAACAGATCCACAAAGTCTTTGAGTATCCAGCGGGTGGTCAAAATATCTCTGTTCAGCTGCTTCATTTAAGCCAGGGCCATCATTCTGCTCAGACTACGCAATTCTGTTCAGGACGCTAGCGGCTCAAAGTGGGCGGAACAATGTCGCTCTGAAAACTGTATTCTGCATGGGGCTTCACCAAGAACACAAAGCGGAACTGACATGCAAGGGTGAGGGTTCTACTCATAATTCATAACCATGAGGGCCAGAATTCATTACCATGGCTATCAAGATGGATAACCTGCTTTTAGTAATGTCAGAGCTAAACAACGTCCTCCTCACCATCCATGGGACTGCATCATTGAACCATTGCTCAACTGAGAAGCAAGGCTTATTCATTATCATGCCCCGAGACCCTAGCTATGGAAACTTACATCTAGGAAGCCCTTGCCTCCGTTTACATCTGTCCCTCTACCTCTCCAGCAGCTGCAGGTTTTTTCTTTGTGGAGAAAAGGGATGGAGGTCTACATTCATGTTTTGACTATCGATGCCTGAACTCTGTCACCGTGAAATACCGCTATCCACTGCCACTTGTCCCCTCAGCCCTTGAACAACTCCGTAACGCTAAGATTTTTACTAAACTCGATCTAAGAAGTGCTTATAACCTCACCAAAATCAGAGAAGAGATGAGTGGAAAACTGCATTCATCACCACCAGGGGGCACTATGAATATCTGGTCAGACTTGCTAACCCCCTCTCTGTTTTCCAGTCTTTTGTCAATAAGATTTTCAGAAACCTACTGAATCAGTGTCAGCCTACATTGACGACAACCTCATCTACTCTCAAAACAAGGAACAACATATCCAACATGTCAGGACAGTCCTATCACGTCTCCAGCAACACCAGCTATTTTTCAAGGCAGAAAAATTTGAGTTTCATATCTCACCCCAATCTTCCTTTCCTAGTTAAAGTAGATGGCTCTACTTGTGGGATTGAAACGGTCCTGACACAACGTCACAGAACCCCAGGCAATATTTACACTTGTGCATTTTTCTCCAGAAAGTTAAATTCTGCTGAAAGAAACTATGATATGGGGATCAAGGAATTACTTTCCATGAAGGCAGCACTCGAAGTGTGGCATCACTGGTTTGAGGGGGTAGTTCACACATTTCAAGTTATCACTGATCACAAGAACCTTGAATACATCAAGACAGCCAAGAGACTTAATCCTCGTCAAGCCTGATGGTCATTGTTCTTCACTAGGTTCAATTTTACCATCACTTACCACCCTGGCAGCAAGAATAGCAAAGAAGATGCACTTTCACACAGGCATGATCCACCCCACATCCAACCTCATCCTGGATCAATCCTACCACCATCTGTCATCATTGCACCGATTAGTTGGGATATCATGGAAGAAATACATGGAGCAAAACAGTACAAACCATCACCACCTGACTGCCCCCAACCAAGCACTTTGTACCACAAGTTCTACATCTGAGAACTATTAAATGGGTTCACACTTCACTGAGCACAGGACACCCTGGCATCCAATGAACAATCACTCTGGTGTGTAATTCCTTCTGGTAGCCATCTGTAATTTGTGATGTTACTAACTATGTGAAGTCTTGTCAAGTGTGCAGAATCTAAGACCCCCAGGGAACTGCCCATGGGATTACTCCAACCACTGCCAATACCCCAAAGACCATGGTCCCACCTATCCATCGATTTCATCACCGACACGCCAAACTCCAACGGATACACCACCATACTGGTAATTACTGACCATTTTTCAAAATCATGAAGACTTGTCCCACTCAAGGTTTTACCCATGGTATGGAAACTTCTAATGCTCTATTGCACCAAGTAGACATCGTGTCCAATCGAGGCCCGAGTTTGGCAGGCGTTCTGTAAGCAACTGGACATCAATGTGAGTCTCAACTCAGACTATCACCCCCAAACCAATGGACAGGTGTAACGTTTAAATGAGAAGACTGGCAGATAAGAAGTGGAGAGACTTCTTGCCCTGGGCCGAATACGCACAGAATTCCCTCACTCATAACTCTATGTGGCTAACCCCCTTTCAATGCATGCTGGGCACCAACCCCTGATGTTCCCTTGGTCAGGAGACCCATCTACAGTGCCAGCGGTGGATGACTGGATTAGGCGGAGAGTGTGTGGTACTGTGCACCTGTCCGGAAACAGTGAACGCGTTCAGGCTGACCAGCGGATGCGCCCTCACCCCAACTATCAGCCTGGACAGAGAGTCTGGTTATCCACAAGGGATCTCAAGCTGCGGCTACCCTGTAGGAAGCTCAGTCTAAGTATGTGAGTCCAGAATTATGCATCAAATAAACCCAGTTACTTACCGATTAGAGCTTCCTGCTAACTACCGCATCTCTCCTTCATTCCATGTGTCCTTGCTGAAACTGGTCCACCAGGGGTCTGGCCCTGGAATCATGAATCCAGAGCTTCTGCCTCCATTGGAGGTTAATGGAGCACCAGTGTATGTGGTCAGAGAGATCATGGACTCAGTGTGACGAGGGAGCCAGATGCAATAATTGGTGGACTGGAAGGCTACGGACCGGATGAGAGAACATGGGTAGCCACCAAGGACATACTAGACCCATACCTGATCCAAGAGTTCCACCTAGCCCATCCTAATCATCCAGCACCACAACCAAGGGGGGGGGGAGGGGGTGTGTTCTGTAACATCTGATGTTGTTACCCATCCTACCAAACACCAGAGGGAGCCATCTCCCGAATACTGTTCAACACCCATGTGTTCACTGATTATTTCCTGTTTACTACATGTATATATATACTGTATATATATATACTGTATATATATATATATATATATATATATATATATATATATATATATATATATATATAGCCATGCAGTTCCATTGTTCATTGCAAAGTATTGCCAGTTTACCCTGCCGTTTTTCCATTGCCATTGTTTCTTGATTCATATTATGACCATTGCCTGTTTTTCTAGATTTACAGCTTTTTGGATTACCCTTTGATTTGTTTGCCTGGTTGAACTGTCTATTTGGTTTATTGGATTTATCTGCCTGCTTTACAACTATGTCTATCTGCCTGCTGTTTTGGGTTGTTTGCTTGTGTCTCTTTTAATAAACTTCCTGCACATGGATCATAACACTGTCTCCATGGCCAGTTCGTTACATATATATATATATATATATATATATATATATATATATATATATATATATATATATATATATATATATATACTGTATATCTAATGCATGTCATCATTTAATTTTAAATACTTAAATTTAATAAATTCATTTACATAGTTCTGATTAGAATTTTTGTCCATTTTCAGTGGCATTTGATGCCCTGACCCCACATCAAATTCTGACCCTGGCACAGTCATTTTCTGTGCTGATTTTGAACTCTGTTGTTAACACATTGTGGAGTGGAGTGGGCCCGGGCTAGAATGTCGCACGCCTGGTCCCCAGTCGGCCTGATGGGGTGCGCGAGGGATAAAGGCGGCCGGTGACGACAGTTCGAGACAGAGAGAGAAAATTATGGGTGGCTGCCCTGTATGTGTTTATGTTTGAGTGTTTTGGTTTAAGTTCTCAGTAAATTATTATTTATGTTGACAAGCCGGTTCTCGCCTCCTCCTTGCCCATCTTAACACGCTTTACATTGGTGCCGAAACCCGGGAGGGAGGAGTGATGCCCGTCACAGAGTCCTCGACACTTAGTGTTAATTTTGTCACCTATTTTTAATTTAGTCTTAGTCTTAGTCTTATGCCAAATGTCCTTGTTAGTTTTAGTCATATTTAGTCATTCACATATCTTTTTTTGTTAGTCAAGTTTTAGTCGACTAAAAGTCTCGTCATTTTAGTCTAGTTTTAGTCAAAAGAAAACTCAATATATCTTAGTCAAGTTTCAAAACATTTTAGTCTAGTTTTAGTCAAAAGAGAATTTAAGGTATCTTAGTCAAGTTTTAGTCAACTAAAAGTCTCGTCATTTTAGTCTAGTTTTAGTCAAAAGAAAACTCAATATATCTTAAGTCAAGTTTCAAAACATTTTAGTCTTTTTTTAAATAAATTATTTCTGAGATTAATTCTGAGATAACCATTTCAGTCAAATAATGTTTCACACATCTCAAATATTGGTTAAATGTCATAATTACCTGACAAAATACACTTGTTGAATGATTTGTTGAATTCACTTTGTTAAACGTGGCTGGTTTTCTGATTTAAGAGACACATTCACAAATGATGAACTTGTTCTGAAGAGTATTTTATTAAGCAAATAAGTTACATAAAATATATATATAACCTGCATAATGTATGTGCCACAACACCATAGCTAACTGGTTAATTTACAGCGTAGATGACTAAAATCAGCATTAGCTTATGAGACGTATATTTAAGTTAACTTCCCTGAATGTGTGGGTGGTTAGCCTTTAGATGTCGCTTAAGGTTGGTTGTGTTTTTCCCGGTATTGTTTATCCGCAGTGCTTCCCGTCAGTTATAATGACACATTCTGACTTTTTGTCAATATCATTGTACCTAAAATGCGACCAAATATCGAGCCTCTTCCTTCCACCTAGCATGTCGTCGGCGCTCGCCGCGTGTTCGCCACTGTCTATGATTGTTGTGTTCTTGCTCCATGTAGTTTCGTGTTGCAGCCACAGGAGTATGAGACCTGTTGTAACCGTTACTAGAGCAACAGCGCGAACTCATTCGGAATATTTTGAAGGCGTAACAGCTGAATATTCTATCTCATGGTGAAAAAGTAGAGACGATTGTATACGAAAATGAAGAGAGATTTTATCTTAGTTTTTATTTTATGCAAAACATTTTAGTCTCGTCTTTTTTCGTCAACAATAATGCATGTTAATTTAGTCTTAGTCAGCGTTTTTGGACATTGGTGCAGTCTCGTCATCGTCTCGTCTTAGTCATGGAAAAAAAGGTCGTTGACGAACATATTTAGTCTCGTCTCGTCTGACAAAATTAACACTATCGACACTGCCGTCCACCCAGGGGAGCGCCGCTGCCATCTGCCGGGTGACGGAGTAGCCCAACCTCCCGGACGCGGGGAAAGGCTGCCGTCCACGGGGCGAGTGGGGACTGGATTCCCCGACTGCCTGGAGCGAGGGAGCCGCTGCCGGGGGCGGAGGAGTGCCCTGCTGTCCCCAGAGACGTGGAGGGATCGAGGGAAGACCGGCGTCCGCGAGGGGAGGAGGGAAGCAACTCCCCGACCACCTGGAGCGGTAGGGCCACTGCCAGGAGTGGAGGAGTGTCCCCACGTGCCGCCAGAAAAGCGGAGGGGGCGTTCTGTCCGCTGGGGGTCGGAGGTTTGACTCCGGTTCGCCCGGAGAGGAGCGGCTGTCATCTGCCTGAGAGTGGGGAGGAGTGTTCGAGGACCACGCAACGGTACATCAGTGAGTGAGCTTTTTCTCTCTCTCCTCTCTCTCTCTATCTTTTGCACCGTGTTGGCCGTTTCCCTCGCCTATTTTTATAGATTTTTTTTGTTTTCCCCTCCTGTCTCGCAGGTCGAGGAAGGCGGGGATAACCAGCCGGCAGACAGGTCGCAAAGCACACCCCTCCCCAGGGAAAGGGGGGGGGGGGGGGGGGGGGGGATGTACGTCATGCCGGTGGCACTCCGGCCTGAGGTAACGCCAGGAGGAGTGTAGAGTGGAGGGGGGTGGGTCGGGCTAGAATGTTGCACGCCCGGTCCCCAATCGGCCTGATGGGGCGCGTGAGGGATAAAGGCGGCTCGATGGAACGAGAGAGAGAAAAAATTATGGGTGGCTGCCCTGTATGTGTTTATGTTTGAGTGTTTTGGTTTAAGTTATCATTAAATTATTATTTATGTTGACAAGCCGGTTCTCGCCTCCTCCTTGTCCATCTTAATGCGCTTTACACACATGGACAAATGTGTTAAACAGAGTTGACAGTACAGTATTTATGACTGCTGAAAGTATTATTAAATTAGCTCAAATATTTAATTAACAATTCCTACAAGGTGCAGGAATATGTGGCAATTTGCTCATGATGCATGTTCCAATTCTGCGGAATTCTGCGTGCATAGATTCCATATGGCTGTCTGTAACTGTCCTAAAGAGTGAGTTTAGCGCAGCCTAATGTACGTTTTAAGTCTTAAAGAGGTCAAAAAATGCTCTTTTTTTGTTGTTGTTTTATTATCTTCCCTGATGTTCACTGATAATGTGATTACATTTTGTTTGGACCAAAACAGTCATAATTCAGTAATATATGATCGCTTTCCATCCTGTCTCTGCCCTTATGACTGATATGCTTGGTTTTGGCCTCAGGGCATCCATAAAACTTCAACGTAAATGCCCACTGTTATGATTGGCTAACAGTGTGCAGCCCCTTGAAATCAGCCATTTTTAAACTCAATCAGAAGAGAATGAACAACCCCACAATAATATAAATCAAAATTTCAGGGTTTACACAAAACGCACATCCAACTCATTGTATTCGAATATATTAAACTGTTCACTCAAGCACAACTGTTAACACTCAGCACCATAAACTATCAAACAGTGATGACATTTGAAATATTCATAAATGAAACAGTTTACTTACTGTTTTGTATCGAATCCATGTGTTTTTATCTACCCCGCCCTTCAATAATAGTTGCTATGCAAAGCTTGAATTGTATTATGACTGGTTTACATGACTTGAGCCAAAAAACACAATCCGCTGAAGACAAAAATATATGATGAAGACACATTCACATGACACACATACAGCATTATGTGAACTAGACCAGAAACATATCAAAACAGTCAAACATGTCCATCCAGTGCATGTTTTCATACTCCAACTATTAAAAATAGCGCAGATGGACGAAAGAACATGGCACGTTTGTGCTCAAAACAGCAAGAGACAGCAGCTGTATAAAACCGAATGGAGTCTCCTCTTCAGAGTTGTAACTTGACACTGCATCTTTTAAAAGCATATTTATTAAACACATTATACATATTTATTAAACACATTCCATTTAGTTAGCAGTTGCTATCACGTTTTTTTGCTCTGCTTGCTTGTTACCACTGACTTTTATGTTACTTGTACTCAGAGACCAACAAAATTAATCACTGTAACAGGGGCGGAACTACAAAATGATTTATGGGGTGGCATGGGGACTTTACAACACCAAAATAAGTGCCTCATGCATAGTTCTTCTGGATTATGCTTTATTGCAACATCTTTTTCTTGACAAAAGTTACAACATTTTACACAAAATTGGATTAAAAATTCTAAATAATAATTTTTATTTCTGAGGTGATAACTGGAAGCCACTTGCTTAATTAAACGTGAACATAATAAGGTCATGTGACAACAATGCAGCATATACTGCTTGAAATGTTTATTGTGTAATGTGCTAGTATTCCATTGCCAGAGATAAAGGGGGTTAAATCTGTGCTTTTGGTTTCAGTCCAGATCTTTAATAAAGCTCTCTGCTGATTGATGGAGTATCAGTAAGATGAATGATTTCTCTTCTAACACTGTTTAGATGCCACAACATTTCTTAATCAGCATTTTTGTGGTGTTGTAAATGCCGGTTTAGAAGCAGTTGTCACGTTATAATAATTTTCTTGAACACCTCTGCACATCTATCTGATATCTGATATCATTTCTGATATCTATCAGAAATGGATCTAAAAAATGCCCAGACATATTTTATTCATTGGGATACCAAATGCTGGTGTGGCAGATGGGGTGGCAATGCTTATTGTTAGAGTGACAGTTGTCACCCCATGCCACCCCAGTAGATCCGCCCCTGCTCTGTAAAGCTGATTCCAGAGACATGACCCAAAAGCTCATATGTTATTGGTAGGTGGGCTTTTTTGCTTGTGGTCAGATACATTTTTGTCTCTGGTGTGAAGAGGTCCAGGAATGCAGCGTTTTAGTTAAAAGTCTTATTCACCATGAATATTTGCTCTTGGTGTGAACTGCAAATTTTAACAGCCTGGTCATGTTGCACATCACATAACAGGAACAAGATATTTTATTCATCTTCAGAGCATTCTGAACTTGCCAATGTTGCATGCCAGTTATCGCTCATAATATACATTTATATGTCTCATCTAATAGTATTGAAAGCTATTAATAGATTGAATTGAATACATGTCTAATTTGTAAAAGCTCAATACATTAAGAAGATGCTCGTCAAGATACATAGGTTATGAAACCATTTCGTATGATACCAACACCTATGAAAATGGTAAAATTGCAAAAATAGCTTTATGCTATAATAAAAATAGCATACTATCTATAATAATTTCTGCAGTGTATTGCAGTCTTATGTATAATGTGTACAGTATGTGAATTTTCTGTATATATAAAACACCCAGATCTAACCCAAATGTGAAGTATACAACCAGAACACTCTGTAGAATACTGTATCCCACAATGTAATGCATTTGACTTGATCTTTTATTTCCAATGAGACCAGAATAAATATCACAATATGAACCAGTCTTCTTGACAAAAGTTACAACATTTGACACAAAATTAGATTAAAAATGCAACATTTTTATTTCTGAGATGATAACTGTATGCCACGCACTTAATTAAAGGTGCATGTTATAAAATTAAGAAACCCTTGTAATTAATGACACCTGTGGCCGTTAAGTAAACTGCAGCCAGCTTCCTGTTGCTCGTGCTCGAGCACACACTCCATAGGGACATGATCATCGGCCAAAACAATGGCTGTGTCTCATTTCGAAGGCTGTGTGCTAGGTAGGACGCGTCCTTTGAAGGCTGCAGTATATCGAGCATCCTCCTTTTAACAAGTCTTGTTTAAACAATACTGCCATCGTAGGACAAATGGAAACGGAACATAACATGGTTGCTATGACAGCACGCTACTCTTTAACAAGCGCTTTGAGTGAGAAGGGAACAAAGTCCCTCTGGAAGGGAATGTATGAGGTACATTTTAGGAGAGTTATGATGATGTAGAGAGAAAAGAGAATAGATTTTACAGGTGTACTTTTAGTCTAATACATTATTTTAATTATATATGAATATAATTAGACATATTTTTAACTCTGCACCATCTATTGAGGTACTTCAACTTGGGAATTAACATTCCTTGTATTTGAACATCATATTTATGGGAATATTGGCATCTTGTTTTAGACATTTCTGTTGAAGCAAATTATTGTGGGTTGTGAGTGCCCACGAAGTATATACCTCATGCATCCTCCAAATTCCCATGAAAGAAGGTCGTATTCGAAGGCTGCATTTGAAGTATCATCGCTTTTATGAAACGAGACAGCCTCAATGACGTATGCGGCCGACAAATGCGACCTCCTGAGGACGCATCCTTCCAAACGAGACACAGCCAATGATGTAACGCTGAACACGATTCACCGGCATCATGCTGACAGATGAGGTAGCATAATTAAAATGACAGAGTTCTGATTGTTTTACTACAAACTTTGAGACTGTATATTATATTTGACTCTCCAGTGCTGAAACAGGGCTAAAACAAAGTGCGGATATAAGTCTGACTATGCAATCACTTTTCTTTGCATGATACATTGACTGCATTTATACGATAGCCTATGTTGGCGTTAGCTAGCTTTATCAGTAGCTGTTAGCTAAATTTTGAGGATGATGACAGTAGCTGTTTCTAAAATAGACTGTACTTTATAAATATGTTGACACAATTCAGTATTGATGTGATTCCATCACAACTGTCATTTTGATATATCGATGTGCTATTGTTGTATAATAATAGAATGTATATATTTTCTGTATAACCAAGTTACGTTACACTAATGAATGGGTCTTTATGCAATATCTTGAACATTGTCTAGCATTCATTTCATGTTTTACTGAAAGAGAAGAGTTGGAGAGAAATCCCAAATTCTCTTGGACAGTCAGGTAAGCAAACAGGTAGATTTTACAGAAGGAGATACTTTATCATATTGTAACAAATAAAATATATGATGCCTTGAGGTGATTAAAAACATATACATCATATTTTGATATGCATAACATATGATCATGTATTTGATTTCATATCTCGTATCACTTCTCGTGTGTACTCTCTTGTGAAACATCATTTGGAGTCCAGGCAGAGTCGTTGGGGATTTGTCAGTAGTAAAATGTCTTGTAATGTGTTCACCCCTGTCCCGGACCTGTCGTGTAATTTGAAAACGATACGACTACAGTGAATAGACAGACTGTTGTGTAATATGTTCGGTACCACGATCCAACATCTTTGAAAGTTGTGTAGTGTGTAGGAGCCGTTACTGTGAAGGCAAGATAGCTAAAATGACACACATCAATTCTTATGGCACTATATTTCACTTGCTTTGCAGTTATGTAAGCTTACCTGTCCAATAAGAAGAACGGCAATTCAGGGTCGGTTTTGATCCCCAAAACCGAACGAAGGTCCCTCCAGGAATCAAGTGCCCTGCTGATGTTCACTCTAGTTTACGCTCGACCACAATCACATTACCACTTAGCCAGACTGGATTCAGTAGATAAAAGTTTTTTGTTTGTTTGTTTGTTTTTTTTTGTTTTTTGGCTTACTCTTGAGTTTTTGTAGAAGTCAGTGTTGTGCCGGCCGTTTGCTGGATTCCATCTCTAAGATAACGTTACCTAGTGTTGCAGACTGTTTGTTGCTGCTGTTGAATAGCAGAAGAGAAGCACTGAGGCAAGGCTCTTGAGAGCGTACATAAACGTCACATTCTTTGGATTTTCCCTGCAAAACTGACCCACTCCCTTGCATTTATATCAGCCTACAGGCTTTAATAGGCAACCTAGGAAGTCCAGGAAGGGCTCATTTTTTAAGTTGTGTTACAAGCCGTTCACACATTGGCAAAAACAAAAAGTAGGCTGTTACATGAAAATTGTTACATACTGCACCTTTAAACGTGAACATAATAAGGTCAAGTGACAACAATGCAGCATATACTGCTTGAAATGTTTATTGTGTAATGTGCTAGTATTCCATTGCCAGAGATAAAGGGGGTTAAATCTGTGCTTTTGGTTTCAGTCCAGATCTTTAATAAAGCTCTCTGCTGATTGATGGAGTATCAGTAAGATGAATGATTTCTCTTCTAACACTTTGCCTATGCCATTTATTCTTTGTTTAGATGCCACAACATTTCTAAATCAGCATTTTTGTGGTGTTGTAAATGTCTGTTTAGAAGCAGTTGTCCCATTATAATAATTCTTTTAATGACCAGGCACATATATTGATCATAAAATGGATATAAAAATGCAGAGACCGTGTAAAATTTTCAAAACATGTTCAAGACATGTAATATGATTTTTACATTTTCTCATATCAAAGAGATGACACAACAAATTACAGAATGGGATGTAGATATGAAAAAATGTGAATATTATTTATGGAAGTGAAAAATACACTCACCTGCCACTTTATTAGGTACATCTGTACATCTACTTATTCATGCGATTATCTAATCAGCCAATTGTGTGGCAGAAGTGCAGTGTATAAAATTATGCAGATACTGGTCAGGAGCTTCAGTTAATGTTCACATCAACCATCAGAATGGGGAAAAAATGTGATCTCAGTGATTTGGACCGTGGCATAATTGTTAGTGCCAGATGGACTGGTTTGAGTATTTCTGGGATTTTCACACACAACAGTCTCTAGAATTTACTCAGAATGGTGCCAAAAACAAAAAACATCCATTCACTCCCATTCAAACGCATCAGAACATGGGAAACCAGAAATGCAAGCTCATGCAAAGAAATTTAGTGTGATGCTGTGTACCAAAGTTCAAGCTTGGTGAACTCTGAACTGTGAATTTGTACGACGAGAGGACCCTTGACCAATAATAATATTGTATCCTGTAGTATCCTGACACACCTCTTTTGTTGCACTGATTGGTTGACCTATCAGTGCCCACATTTAGACTATGTTAAGGCTAATGA
Organism: Moxostoma hubbsi; assembly: GCA_032164185.1. NCBI lineage: Eukaryota > Metazoa > Chordata > Actinopteri > Cypriniformes > Catostomidae > Moxostoma > Moxostoma hubbsi. The sequence goes on along the minus strand of JAVLUX010000221.1, from coordinate 1,763,233 downwards.
ATTCTGCTGGGGTGTTCTTCGCTGAGTGGCCGCCCTTTGAAAGGCTGGAAATTACCACCAGAAAGGTATGTGTCATTCACAAGCTTGCTGTTAGCAGTTTGGATAGTTTGCCACCTATTGTCTCCTTCTGGATGCCTGCTAATCTTAGCATGTTCATTTGCAGTTCAGTTCGGGGACACTTTTATATATATACATTATACATCTAGTGTTCGGTAGGCTGCTGCTCACCAGTTACATTGTGCCCTCTGTCAACCATCTGCCAATGGTGTTTTTTGATATGGTTCAATATGATTGTATCACTGGTAGGTGGGTATATCTCTATACCATTTGGTATTCGTTTTTTATTGATTTCAACCCTAAATATTTTGTTTCCTTTTTCGGTAGGATGATTTTTGTATGTCTGGTTATTTCTTGCTTCAGCTGAATGAATAAATTATCAATCTCCTGACATGCTGCTGTTTTACTTCGATTTAAGCTTGTCATTGTTTTGCTTTTACTAGAACATATTGCTTCAAACTTGCCAATCTTTGAAAACTGTTTTTATTTATTCACTTGCACGTGTGTGTGTGTGTGTGTGTGTGTGTATGTGTGTGTGTGTGTGTGTGTGTGTGTGTGTGTGTGTGTGTGTGTGTGTGTGTGTATGTGCGCGTGCTCATGTGAATGGTGTTTCTTTGGGACCCATTGAGTCCCTTGGTAGCTGGTGATAAAGAGCTGCTACAACACATGCTTGACCTTTTGTCTGTTTTATTAAAAATTTATTTGATCAATTTTATTCTCTGTGCATTGTATTTAATAAAAGCTGAACCTTTGTGTTACTTTACCCATGTCTCTTGTTTTTCATTGGTGGAACAAACCTGTGTGATCCTTTCTGGGGTTAATAGTCATCTTATGGTTTGATAAATTCCCTGGGTGAAATTCTCATGGTGGCATAGTCGAGTACATTTGTAAATCTATAACTTGCCATTTTGCATTTTACTTTATGCCACATTTACTTTATATAGCGCTTTTAGGCCATGTCCATATTAATACGTTTTCGTCTGAAATCTCCTCCTTTTCTGTACCTTGAAATCTGTTTAAGTCAAAAGATTAGTGTCTCTAGTTTCATCTGATATGCAAATTTGAGCGATTTATTGTGAAACGCCATGCTGCTAAACACAATGAACACTATGCAACACTATGCACTTTACTGCATTTCTTCATTTGAAATCATATATGTACTGTGCATTATCACATTGAGACTCAATGGGTTAATCCAAAAGCTGAAATATTTTGCTTTCAGAGGCTCTATATGATGTTAAATGAAAATAAGGTGCATTTTGTTCTGTTCTGCGACCAGTGCATGCAGACAGCATACTTTTAAGTCATTCTTAAGTCATTCACTGAATAGGGAACAAAGGAGCATCCTATAGCTTTCTTTGCAGCTCAAGTGCATTCAATCCAAACTTCCTATCAAAAGTTCAGTTTCAGGCTGCAGATGATGTTTGGACCACTCAACGTGTTTGGCAGACATGGGACAATGATAATCAGTACTTAGATTTGTAGGTCGTTTGGTAAATGATTATGCAGTTTGTTTATTATGAGCCACCGCACTGGGTTGTTCGGCCAATCAGAATGCCCGGGGGTGGAGTTATGTTTTCACACTCTCTGCTCTGTAAGTCACTCACGAGCAGTTATATAGAATGTTCTGATTAAACAGTCTTATGTACATACGGTGTGATCATTGTTGACTCGTACCAACATACACGAACATTCTACATGGTGTCAGAATTGAGTACGGATTTCTCGCCAGTGAGTGTATTTCTTTTTCTCTCTGTCGCCGCTGAACTACCTGTTGCATCGGACCGTGCTAGCGCAACGTTAGCTATCGCCAGTTGTCAACATTGTTTTTTTTTCTCCTTTAATCAACGTGATGGCGGATGGATTTCGCAGGCCAGACCCTCTCGTTTTTGATGAAAACATCGCCGAGAATTGGCGTATTTTTGAGCGGGAGTACGATATTTTTATTGCTGCCGCACATTCGGAAAAGTCAGCAAAGACCCAAGCTTATATCCTTCTCAACATTGCTGGCCCAGATGCTATCGAACGAGAGCGTTCTTTTGTCTACGCTGCTGAAGTGCGCGCGCCAGGAGATGAAGGAAGGATCATTACCCCTGCTGAATCTCGAGAAGACCCCGAATGTTTGAAGAAAAAGTTTCGCGAAATCTGCAATCCTCAAAACAACAGGACCATGGAAAGACACAAATTTCATACCAGAGGTCAGAAACAAGGTGAGAGCATCGAATCCTTCATAAGCGATTTAAGGATTAAGGCTAAATGTTGCCACTTCGGAGACCTAACAGATGAGCTAATCTGCGACCGTATTGTGTGTGGCGTCACCAGTGACGTTTTGAGAAAATCTCTGTTAAGAGATAGCGAGCTAACACTTGCCAAAGCCATTTCAATATGTCGGATACATGAGATGACAGAGGAAAGTAGCAAGACATTAGCATCACAATGTAATGCTGCCAGTGTGAATGCAGTTAAGTTAGCTCCAAATAAAATGAGGTGGCCAATGCCCCAGCCCCCCTCACAGACTATCACACGGTGCAATAATTGTGGTGGCGGCCACGCAGCTAAGCGGGAAAAGTGTCCAGCATTCGGACAACAGTGTCATAGTTGCCAAAAGTTTAACCACTTTAAAAGTTGCTGTAAGTCTAAACCGTGCAGCCAAAATAGGCAACATCCCAGACAGAAAACTGGCAGACAGATTGTTAATGAGATAGAAATAGAGGAACAAACATGTGAAGATGGAACGTTTTATGTGGATGGCGTTGAAGTTGACAGTCATGTTGATTGTGTGAATCTAAAATCCATTGAAAGGGATGAAGGATTTGTCACAATGCATATAAACGGCAAGCCCACTGAGATGAAAGTGGACACAGGAGCAAAATGCAATGTGATGTCACTTGACACTTTCAAAAGACTCAATAGCGGTGAACAACTTGTAAAGCAGAAGAAAGCAGCTAGCCTTGTTGCTTATGGAGGCACCAGAATTGAGACCAGTGGCATCGTCACACTGCCGTGCTGCATAAAGGAGCAAAACCACTCATTGCCGTTCTTCATTGTGGACAGAGCAGTGCAACCACGGCTAGGATTTCGTGCATGTGTGGACATGGGAGTTGTGAAAATTAGTCCAGACGTCCACCAGATCAGTGTGGAGAGCAGCATGGATTTCAGCTCACAGGCATTTACACAGTACAAAGACCTGTTCAGCGACGAGTTAGGAGAACTTCTGGTTACATACTCCATGATTTTGGATACCAGCATACAGCCTGTAGTCAGACCAGCCCACCGCATCCCTGTTGCAATGCAAGAAAGAGTTAAAGCTGAACTTGAATGCATGCAAAGCATAGGTGTCATAACACCAGTCACAGAGCCAACTGACTGGGTGTCATCCACGGTAGCAGCACATAAGAAGGATAAACGAGAAATCAGACTTTGTATAAACCCCAAAGACCTCAACACCGCACTAAAAAGACCTCATCACCCAATGCGCAGCGTCGAAGAGGTGGCAGCGAAAATGTCCGGGGCGACAGTGTTTTCTGTCCTGGATGCAAAGAATTCGTTCTGGCAGATACGTCTCGACAAGAAATCGTCACTGCTGACCACATTCAGCACTCCATTTGGGCGCTACAGATTTTTAAGGATGCCTTTCGGCATAAATTCTGCAAGTGAAGTATTTCAGTGCTCCATGGAACAACTGTTTGCGGGTTACCCCTGCTCAGTCATCGTCGATGACATCATTATAGGAGGCCGCGGAGTGGCTGAACATGACGCCAACTTGAGAAAAGTGCTTGAAAGGGCACGGGAAGTCAATCTCAGGTTAAACCCAAATAAGTGTAAATTTCGCCTGGACCAGGTAGCGTACGTAGGCCACATCTTCACTAGCGAAGGCCTAAAAGCGGACCCATCTAAAACTGCAGCGATCCATGACATGCCAGTTCCCACGGATGTGACCGCACTACAACGTTTTTTGGGCATGGTCAATTACCTTAGCAAGTACATCCCAAATCTCAGCGACATCACAGCGCCCCTTAGGAAACTCACCTGCAAAGAGACAGCATGGTGTTGGTTTCAACAGCATCAAGGGGCTTTCGAGCGCCTCAAATCATGCCTGTCCAGCCCACCAGTACTGGCATACTACAATGTCAAAGACCCAGTCACACTGACTTGTGACGCATCATGTTACGGACTAGGAGCAGCATGCTTACAGAACGGCAGACCAGTAGCCTTCGCGTCGCGTGCTCTCACAGACACGGAGACGCGATATGCTCAAATAGAAAAGGAGCTTCTGGCTGTTGTGTTTGCCTGCACAAAATTCAAAGACTATGTCTACGGAAAGCCCACAATTGTAGATACCGACCACCAGCCCTTAGTTACCATCATGAAAAAGCCCATCCATGCCGCTCCTGCCCGTCTCCAGAGGATGTTGCTTCGCCTGCAAAGCTACGACATCAGCCTGGTATATAAAAAGGGCAAGAACATGTATCTGGCTGACACCCTCTCGAGAGCTCCCAGCTCACATGCACCACAGAGCCCTGTGGAAAACGGCGACTACGAAGTCATGAGCGTGAGCTACATCTCCTCAGCACGCCTGGAGGAACTCCGCAGACACACAGCAGAGGATGAGGTGTTACAAACTCTTATCACTACCATTCGACGCGGGTGGCCCACCAGAGAAAGCCAGCTCCAGCCTGCCATCAGCCATTTTTTTCCATACAGAGATGAGCTGGTAGTGGAGGATGGTATCATCATGAAGGGCCATAAAGTCATCATTCCCCGATCTCTGCACAAGGAGTACATCAACATTGTACACAGAGGCCACCCAGGTATTGAGGCAACCAAGCGTAGAGCTAGAGGTGTAATTTTTTGGCCAACAATGTCAAAGAACATCACAGAAGAGTTGCTCTCATGTGCAGTATGCAATAGCACAAAGTCGCATCAGCGGAAAGAACCCCTCCAGCTCCACCCTGTTCCAGATCTGCCTTGGTCCACAGTGGCCGCAGACATTCTTGATTGGCATGGCAAACATTATCAAGTTCTCGTGGATTCGTATTCTGGCTGGTTCGAAGTCGACCTCCTCCGAGACTTAACCTCATCAGCCGTCATATCCAAGTTAAAAAGACACTTTTCGGTACATGGTACACCTCACGTACTCATCACCGACAATGCTAGACAATACACCAGTCAGCATTTCAAGGATTTTGCAGAGCAATGGGATTTTACTCATACCACAAGCAGCCCAGAGTTTCCCCAGTCAAACGGACTCGCGGAGAGAGCAGTCCGCAGTGCCAAGCAACTCATGGAGAAATCGCACAGGGATGGGTCTGATGTGTTTCTTAATATCCTGAACCTCAGAAACATCCCCCGTGACCCAACATTAGGTTCTCCTGCTGAGCGCCTTATGTCTCGCCAAACACATGCAGCCATTCCAGTAAGCACTAAACTGCTGGAGCCTACCACGAGGAATGTAAAGCAAGTCACCACCCAACTCCTCAACAAAAGGCTCACTCTGAAGCGCTGTTATGATAGATCGAGTCACCCACTACAGCCGCTGGCAGAGGGACAGGTGGTCCGCATGCAGACAGCGAATGGTTACGACAAACTTGGAACGGTGAAGGAGATAAGTAGGGAACCACGGTCCAACATAGTTCAAGCAGATGGAAAGAATTATAGGAGAAATTGCCGCCACATACTTCCGGTGGCTGAGCCGCCATCACCGCAGCTCCTTGACGACGCAGCTCCTCAGGACACCAGCCCCACCATGATGGGCAGTTTCCCTTCACCACAAATACCGACACCAAACACTGTCCAACCACAACATCCATCCTCCCCCCAGCCCAAGTCCACAGCGCACCCACCCAATGTGAATCAAGACACATATTACACCACACGTTCAGGTCGCATCTGCAGACCTATTCCCAAATACATGTGAAAAAAAGAGTTCTCTTTGTGTAATCTCATCCTAGCTATCTGTTGTGTTCAGTATTGTGACATTTGATGGACTTAAACAGTTTTGGTGATTAGTAGGCTATGAAGAGGCCTAATTGTTCAGTTAACCCTATTTATTTGATTTAAGTTGCAAAGATATGTTTACCAGTGTCCTCTTGTTTTATAGTGCTAAAGACTAAAGGGAAAGGATGTAGGTCGTTTGGTAAATGATTATGCAGTTTGTTTATTATGAGCCACCATACTGGGTTGTTCGGCCAATCAGAATGCCCGGGGGTGGAGTTATGTTTTCGCACTCTCTGCTCTGTAAGTCACTCACGAGCAGTTATATAGAATGTTCTGATTAAACAGTCTTATGTACATACGGTGTGATCATTGTTGACTCGTACCAACATACACGAACATTCTACAGATTCACAATTTATAAAGTTGGCAATGATTGGATGATACTGGCCATTACTTAGAATAATTAATTATGATAATTTCTGATGAATAACCAATGAAAAACCAACACTCCTGGAAACATAATAAACAATTTGATGAAAACTTTCTATGGCTTGGTATTACTTAAAATGTCATAGCCTAGACCTGCTGTTCACATATGTTGCCATACATTTTTAGAAAGACTTTTATTTATCGTCATGTTTATTAGGTGCTACTAGCTACAAATCAAATAAGGAAATGGACAGTGCACACAGCAGTCACACTCAGGTCTCAGGAGGTTAACAGCACTTTCAAAGTGGAAAGCAGGAACAACAACATGCTACACTACAACATGGGCCACCATCTTGATTGTTTTGGGTTGAAACGGTCACATGGCTTCTTCACATGACAACAAATACAAAATCGTTTTCCCTGTCCACACTACAATGCAAAGATTGCATTTACAAATGTATCCACTTGGCAGAGCGTTTTAGAAAATCTCAGTTTTCGCTGTCATCGCTGTCTCAGTGTGGACGAAAGGCCAAAGCATAGAGAAAAAGATGCATTTTCAGCAGGTGTGTGATCCACCAGACGGTCCGAACAGAATGAGTGCAAGTGGAAATATCAAATGTCCAAATAAGAGGTCCCTACTGGAGTGATGAAACAAACCACTGAGACCTGCAGCTCTCATGCACCAGATCACAAATGAACGGCATGACAAGTGCGAACATGTGATGGTCATGGCCGGCAGAGTTACAGCAGTCCGGTCACAATCTATTGAGCAACAGCGCATGAAAATTCTTTGGATTGAATCCAAGAATGTCCATTATAAAGATGCGTGTAGTATGAGATGGAGAGTAAAAGTAACAAAACAGAACATAAACAAACATCTTTGTGTGAAACAGTAGCAGTTAGTAAACTAGCTTTGTGCATCCACAACGATAGGTGTCAAAGTCCCAAACTGTTACTATTGGGACGAATAAGAGCCAGCAAAAAACATACTGAATGCACATATTTTGCAGTTGTTCGAGACTTTGGGGGTGGGCTAACAACACCTCCCCAACTACACCCTAACAACCATACAGAACACACTAGCCTCATGGCACCCACCACTCATATTTACTTCAGAACATGTAAGAAAGTGTCTTAATATTTATTTTATATTTGTAGAGCATAGCGCTATCAATGCCAAGGTCAAATATAACACAATTGATAAAATATACCTTATCTGTGAAATAAATGCATGTCAATTTAGTCATGTAGTATGTGTTTGTGTCATATATTACATGTGTCTACACACAAGTTATTGGATATTATCAGCTACAAGCATTTGATTACAAGGTGTGTGAGTCTGTGTGAGGTCATGTCTGTGAGTTGTGTGTGATTGTGAGTGTGTGAGCATTTGTTTAGGGCGATTGAGAGGATGTAGTGATCCGAGGGAAAGCCTCCTGTTTGGCTCATGCTCAGAGACAGCAGAGAGAGGTGAATTGTGGGTATGCATGTGAGGGGGGGGCGGAGGATTTGGGTAGGGGGGGGGGGGGGCACCAGATGGCATGACACACTGTGAAGACTGGGGGCTGGCACGGAGCGCAGAGGGGATAATATGGAAGGGTGGTGGTGGTTTGATTGTGCCAGGAGGCACTGGTGTGTGTGTGTGTGTGTGTGTGTGCATACCATACACTGTTTCAGAAAGGTGAAGCTCCAATGACCTCAGCGGTGTGCCTATCAAATCGATGTGTATAGCATTGTGTAGGCCTGTATGTGTGTGTGCCCCCAAACTGTGTTATGGTAATTCTTTGATGAGATATCTTTGCATCTTTGGGGTTGATTTCTTGCACAGATATGTTGGTTAATAAAATCTGGTTATTACATTTAATCATCTGGCAGACACTTTATCCAAAGCAACTTGCATTCAAGGTAAAGCTCATTTTAAAGTGTGTTTTGTGGGAATCAAACCCATGACCTTGGTCTTACTAGTGACATTCTCTTCCAGTTGAAAATTAAGTTTTTACTTTTTTGTAATGGACTGAAAATAAAATGTAAATAAATATAGTATATGGATAGAAATTCTCATGGCTAAAGTACCTGTATTTAATTACATTGGCTAGTAAAAGCAGCACCTTCCTTCGTGGTGTCCTGCCATGGACACCATGCCTATTTAATGTTTTCTGTATAGAAGACTCTTGAACAGAGATATTAACCCATTTCAATGATTCTTTAATCTTTAGCTGTCACTCTAGGGTTCTTTTTTTCACCTCACTGAACATTCTGCATTGTGCCTTTGAGTCATTGTGGTTGGACGGCCACTTCTAGAGAGAGTAGCCACAGTACTAAATAATCTCTATTTGTAGACAATTTGTGTAACTTTGGACATCTGATATTCATCTGAATATCTAAGCTCTTCAAGATAAATTTATAACTCTTTCCAGCTTTGTCCAAAGTAACAAATCTTGATTGTTGTAACGATGCGTTGGTGCTGGAAGTGATAAAGGTGATGACGATGGAGTGAAGAACCCAAGTGCAATTTTATTAGCAAAACATGAAATCCAAAAACTAACTACAAACGTAAACATGAAGTTGAAATTTGAAAAAAAACATGAACTTGTCTTTAACTTGACATGACATAAACTTGAATTCACAACCAAAGTTACTTTCAACAATACCTGACCAAGGACAATGGTAAACATGAGGGCTTAAATACACGGACAAGAGGTAAAACAATGATGAGGAATGACAGCACCAATGAACAAACAGAACTGATAACAAGATAATCAAACAATAAACCAATAAAAACAATACACATAAACCTGGAGGGAAACATGAAATCACATGACATGAAACAGGAACTAAACTTTTCAAAATAAAAGACATGAAAAACATGAATCTTCATTAATTGGATGCCAGGTTTGTTGGCATCTTTAGCCTAGGGGTACACTTACATTTTCCACAGCACTGTGAATGTTTAATGGAATGTGTTGAAGAAATAAAAGATAATTTTATTTAGCTATAATTTTATTAAGTTAGCTCAAGCACATTGTGTTTGTCTATATTAATGAAGATGAGATCACATTTGATGACCAATTAATGTAGAAAACCAGCAAATTCCAAAGGGTTCACATATTTTTCTTACCACTGTACATCAGTAGTTACACTGTTAACCTTACGTTTAATCCTTAACCTAGCTCTACTCCAACCCTAATCTAAACCTACCCGTACCAAAACCTCAGCTGCAGCAAATGTGAATCTTGTGAGAATTTTGCAGAATAACATGTTTACATTTACATTTGGCAGATGCTTTTATCCAAAGCGACACAATGGTGGTGGCTGTGGGGATCGAACCAGCGACCTTCTGATTAACAGTTATGTGCTTTTGCCCACTACGCCACCACCATTCCTGCTTATGGTTACACAATAAGTACATTGAATTGCATGTATTTTAATGTTAGTACATAGTAGTTAAAGACACTGTAATATAAAGTGGGAAGGGCTGAGAAATTAAGGGGTCTCAGGGCAAAAATGCAACCAAAAATTACAAAAATGCCCCCAAAATTCCAAATGTTGGGGCAAAAAACACCACTGAAATGAATTCTTCTCTGTCTTATTTGTAATATCTGCTATAGCTCTTAATATCTGATTATAACCCTAGTTATACATATAATGGCATAAAATTGATGAAGTCTCTCTAAGAGGTAATACATTCTCAATCTTGAGAATTTTTATTTATGGATTGATTAAATGTATGTTTTTGACATAAGCTGATGAGACACAGTTTATTGTGAATGGATAGAAAAATAATGCCCTTATAAATGAAAAAACAATACCCAAATATTGCCCCTTTGATTAATTTCTGACACTGGTTGTGTACCATTCAGAATTAAATTGAAATATAACTGTAATTGCAAACATGGTGCCAATGTGATTACAATAATTTGGTAGAAGAGGTAGAATTATGAAATGAAATTCAAAGAAACTGATATTGCGTCTGTCAGTGTAGTTAAATTTTTTGTACCTGGTGGAAGACCACTATATTTCCCAGAAATAAAATCAAACAATGTGAGGTTATGAGTTAGGATTAAGTGTGGTGTGGCGGACAATTTGTACAACTGTATGTAAATGTGGCGCAAAACTTGTGTTGAACTAAATTAATTAATTTGTTGTGTGACTGAGTTAAATTTCTTTGAATTGCACCTCAATATTCCACATCCTGTCATTTCAATTTATATTCCAATTCAACATCCTCTTGGACGTGTCCATTTTAATTCAAATTTACACTCAAGAATTAAAAAGGAGCCAGTATTTCAGGGCTGTTTTTCTTTTTGATGAAACTTCATAAACCAGACCGGCACTCCTACCATAGATTTCGCATTGCATGTCAATGATTTTAGCTACTCAGTGAGCATGTGTCTTGTGTGTCTATTTCTGTTTTGACATCAAAACCAGAGAGAACCAGAATAATTAAAAAATCTAAATAATTTTTTTCCCCTTCCATTGTTTAGTTTTTAAAATGTTGTAGGCATGTAAATGCTCTCAATCCCTGAAAAGGCTTCATAGCCTTTCATGAAATGCCAATTTCCAGTATTAGTCAGACTTCATAATAATTAATGACATTTCTATTCTGAATGTATCGAAAGCTTGAGTGAGTGATACATCTCTCAAAATGTTGCTCCATTCCTTCATGCTCACCACCATCATTCCACACAATAAACAATTAACCATCTTCACTGCAGAGCAAAAGTAGCCTCCGTGGTGACTGTACCATTGAACAGATGTTGTGGAATTTATGATGCAGACCATAGTCTATCCCATCTACCCCCCACCATACCTCCCCTCACCCACCCCCCCAGCTGGCCCAGGGAACGGGCGTGCCATTTGGCGGCTCTCTCCCTCTGGCACTGTGATGCTGGCCATGTGCACCTTCTCTGCCAGTCCCACCTCATCTGTTTTCTGCTGACTGGAAAACACAGAAATGTGCCACATGCAAAGTCGGCCCCACTTTTGTCAATGGAAAGCTGGCAAAAATGTAAAGATCTGAAGATAAGAACAAAGAAAATAAGGAGTACTTCTAACAAGGAAACAACATGTGTAAACTATGTTGTATAAAAATATGCCATCTACCGCCACCTGGGCAATTAGACCAAAATAACAAAACAGCAAGCAGAAGTGTACTGCTTAGATCGGAAGCAAAAATGTTGTCTTTATTTGGTGTTTAAAGGAATATTCTGGGGTCAATACAAATTAAACTCATTAGACATTTGTGGCATAATGTTGATTACCACAATAACGTTTCTTTAATATGCTCTGGTGGATTTTTTTCAGCCGCCCACAATTTTTCACACCCAAATTTTAAAGCTCACCGTTCACACATACTGTGGAATAATTGCAAAAATGTATCAAATTTTTCAGAGAAACCCCAAATAAAAAAGACTCCTATTATTCATAAATAATATTGTACATGTTTATAATCTTATGATAAACAGATTTGCTTAAAAAAAAAAATGAACGGACGAGAAGATGAGTTTCTGATGATTTATTTAGCATGATTTTCCTTCTTGATTACATATTTTGTTCTGGACATCTAAGATATAGCATTGGATTATTCAGTCAAGTGAGTTCATTTAAATACAATTAAAAATGGCTTATTTTTGGAAAACTCCCAAGATAAAAGCAGATATAATGTTTTTTGAGTCTCTATTTGAGTCTTACAGCAGCAGTTATCGGAGCAAAAAAGAGACGTCTGCATTTGATGAATTACATAAATTATATTTCACTTTCTTTCAAACTGTGGTGTTAGGTCAACAAAATGAACTGTACAGTCACATTTCTGAGAATGAGAGCATTCCTTTCATATATGACTTGTCCAGTTAAGTGCTATATGAAGGACTTTTATTTTCATGTAAATACTTCGATCCCAGTTCCTCTGGGGGTACTGGGACATTTTTTTAATGTGAAGGATTTGAGGCCTTATCTTGTAATTTTTAGTAACATAAATGCAGAAGTGATTATCATTAAAAAGTTCAGATTCTAAGCTTTCAAATGATACAACATATGCCTGACTTATGTATACAGATACTTTAACATTTTAAGCGTAACTTTTTTTCGTGATATAGTGCCCCCATAGAGTTTAAGGGGTTAATAAAGTAGCTTTGAGATTACAGTGAGGCATGTACAATGGAACTGAATGGGGGCCAACTTTTTGAGGGTTAAATGGTAGAAATGTGAAGCTAATAATTTTACAAAAGCACTTCTTGCAAAAGCACTGAATTCTTCTGTTAAAACTTGTGTATTATTTGAGTTGTTTAAAACACCTTTTTTACGGTCGTTTTAGAGTATTGGGGTTTACTGAGTGACGTCATCATGGCAACGAAGCTGTAAAAGTGGATATAACTTTACACAGATGCAGTTAGTAAGTGATTTTATCACACAAAATTACAGTGTCTTTAACTACTATGTACTAACATGTTAACATGTATATTGTTTACATCGTGTGACTATACATTTGAAACAGTAAGTATTCTAACATTTACGGATTGGCCTCATTGACTTCCATTATAAGTGACTCACTGTAACTCAGATTTTGGCTTTTTTTTTTTTTTTTTTTTTTAAAGAAAAGGAAGAACAAGTCAAAATGTATTTTATGGTAATCAACATTATGCAATAAATGCTGTCAATTGAGCTTAATTTGTATTGAACCTGGAATATTCCTTTAAAGGCAAGCTTCAACCCTAAAATCTATGTACAGATAAACAACCACAGAAAATCATTTTGACTCCCTTAATAAAACAAAAACAAAAAAGAATGTCTTGCCAATGCATTAATGTAAGTCTATGGTGCAAACACATGCTTGATTTAAAACATAACTCATTTATTTATTCTTGGAATTTTATATAACCTTGCACAGAGTGCAATTACTAAATGAATTATGCAAGTATACAGTTACAGTGTAAAACACTCAATGCTCAGGACTCAATTGCTCTCACTGGAGGTCAATCTAGATTGAAAGTAGCTGACCGTAGTGTCCTCAATTGATGCTGTGTTTATTGGATAGCAGTGCATGATTATTTCAGTATCTATTACCATTTGTTAGCTTATTTGTGTACAAGTGTGTGTGGGTGAATGAGTGTGTGTTTCCAAAACTCCGGGGAACTGTAGTGCAATTCATGTTGCCATGGCAATGTCCAGAACACATTTGTGGTGAAATCAGAACATAACAGAGACGCATCCAACACATACTGCATGTTTATTTTTGACAGATGAAATTTATTGACTGATGTACTTCATGTTATTTGAGTTACGGATGTGGACTAATGCAGGATCATCTGTGAAGATGGACAGTCAACTTGGATATACTTAAAGCTTTTGAGATTATATGTGATATGACTGCCAAAACAACAACAGCAATTCATTTGAAATAAAAATTGCACTTGCATTGCAAATATGCAAGATATTGTTCAGCTAAAGAGTTCATGAAGCTCAATGCATGCACACAATTACAGATTACACACACTGCAAGCATGACACATTTAGAATATGGGGGATGAGATTTCACTGTCCATATGTTTCAAAGTATATGCTTCTTAAGTTACACACTACATTAGCAGAAATGGAACTGGAAAATTAAAGAAACTGATGAAAATGTATTCAAATCCAAGTTTCAACTCTTTAACTCTTGACCAAATCTATTGTTTTTTGTTCTTTATGGTAAAAAAATGCATTTGATATCATGAACTAAAAATGAACAATATCTCAGCATTTATTAGTCTTGGCTAATATTTTTTTGTTATTTTCTCCCCAATTTGGAATGCCCAATCCCCAATGCGCTCTAAATCCTCTTGGTGGTGTAGTGACTCACCTCAATCCAAGGAGGCAGAGGACGAATTTCAGTTGCCTCCATGACTGAGACCGTTAATCTGCGCATTTGGTCCCATTTTTATTAGGTGTCTTTAATTACTTTGGACTGATATTAATATACATGCAATAGAATGTACTTGTCGTTTTTGAGTAGGGTTAGAGTTAGAGTTAATGGTTGGGTTTGTGTTAGGCTTAGGGGTAAGATTAACAGTTTAACTACAGATGAAATTAAATGCAGGTACTTTAAATGTAAGTATAATGCAACAACACACAGGCACATAATAAGTACATTGTATCAAATGCTTTAGTACATAGCAGTTAAAGTTGCACTCAGTATAATAACTCCTAAAGACATGAATTATAATTTTGCGATATATGTAGGTAATCATGAGCACTCACATTAAAATGAAGACTCCAGTCATATCAGTAACTTTATAAAAGCTGATTTATTCTACATGGAGAGTCCACTCATGCGGGCTGCCATGTTAGAATCACATGACCAGCTGAACACCACTCACTTAATCTCAGTAACAGTCCTGTTATTGGACATTTTCACTCATTGATTAAAGTAATCATGACTGACTGTGAATAATACATTTCCACAATGACATCTGAAACTGAAAACTATTGATTTTAAATGCTGCTGCATCCAAACCACTAGGTGTCAGTGTAAGTCCAAGATCACACCAAGACAAAAGTTACTGAGTGCACATTTATAGACTCCTAGTATAAAGTGGGTCTGTAAATTATGTTAAAGTATTGTTCATTGTTATTTCATGATACCTATTAGTTAACTTATGTAAACAAATAAAACTTTATTGTAAAATTGCAGTTTAAATTGCGGTTAGCACTGTCGCCTCACAGAAAGAAGGTCGTGGGTTCAAACCCCAGTTGCCCCGGCCTTTCTGTGTGGAGTTTGCATGTTCTCCCTGTGTCTGTGTGGGTTCTCTCCGGGTGCTCCGGCCCTCCCACCATCCAAAGACATGCAGGCTATGTTAATTGATGTCTCCCAAAAAATTGTCCTAGGTGTGGGTGTGAGTGGTTGTCTGTATATGTGTGGCCCTGCGATGGACTGGTACCCTGCCTTTCGCCCAATGTTAGCTGTAGATGTAACCCTGTACAGGATAAGCGGTTGACTATGAATATTGTATATTCTATTCAAACTCCTTCATGCGAGTTTTGAGTGATTTGAGGGTGGATACATGATTTCAGAATTTTGGTTTAAAGCAACTGATTACCGTATTGTGCAGCCAGGGCTGGATTAACCATATGGGCAATTGGACACATGCCCAGGGCACCACGTCCAGAGGGGCACCACGAGACGACAATTTTTGAATTGCCTTAGGTCGGTTTTTAATTCAATGGTCATTGAAGTTTTTCAGTATCATTAACTGGTTGTAAATTGTTAACTAGAGGTTCAGACAGCTGCTGAAACAGCACATACATGTGGTACCTGTTCATTTTTCAGGATTGGTCAATCACAGTCGTTTATTATTTCTGAATGATGATTTAAAAAATGATTTAATAGATAATGCTGGGGCAGATTTCCAACCATAGGTATGAATCCTTGCAATTATCAGTTTTTATTAAAATTACTATTCAATGTACAAATGTGTCCAATGGGCCTCATTCATGAAACACGAGTAGAACACATTTTTATGTAAATCTCTCATAAAGCCATTCTGACGTAAATTCTCTGATTCATATTTTCAAAACATTAGTTGATATGAACAAAGTTTACACCTGCTCCCGAACCACGTGTAAATCATCTGAATGTGTTGTGTTCTTTCAGGCAAACTGCCATGACTACATTTTGATAAAAGTGAAATAAAAAAGTTTTTTTAATTGAATGGGTGAAATTCACCTTAAAAAAAAATTACATAAATTAGTAAAAAGAAAAAAAAAGATTTTTAAACCATAGCCTATTGTTATTTAGAAAAGTTTCTTTTCTGCTTGCATTTATTTGTTCAAAGTATAGTTTTTTCCTGGAGAAATGACTTGACATGAGGTGAAATGTTCATGGTTCATTTTTTTTTAATGAATGCCCTCTAATGTGACTGGATGGACAGTTTTTTTATTATTTGATATAATCTCTTTAATTTAGGTTTCATAGTTTAATAGGCATCAGTAAATTACGTTCAGTTGATAGCATATGGTCAATGCTAATCCTGTTAAACCCATAAATAAACACACAAACACACAGGTGCGTACATAATACAACTGGGAAAAAATATAAAAAGCCTGCACGCTGTCGTAAAGCTTGCAAATATCTATCTTACAGAGTTTCGGTCAAAGATCTTCTTCAGGCATTCTTTTAATTTCTCTGAAGATTCTTCTGATTGCAAGCATATCACTGATTTATGATTCATGATTCAAATCATTCATGATTTACCTGAGAAGTTTCACAAATGATGCTGAACTGAACCAGAGAAGGTTAATGGTGGTGGACATCCTCCTCCTGGCATTAACTGAACATGTTTTACACTGATGTCAAATAACTTTTATTGACTTCTTGAACTGTTTGATTCACAAAAGAGCCTCCGTTGACAGCCAAAACATGCAATCTACAGTAAGTCCTCACTTTCTTTGAGACACTGTTGTTTGTTGTTATTTGCTAAATCAAAATTTTACAATGCGAATGCACTTCATTCATAAAAATTATTTAATTACTGTTCCACATAGATATTAACTGCATTTACAACGAGTCTAGTGCCTTCCTTATATGGGGTTTTCCTGAGCGTGGATTATGATAATTGTGAATGAACCTGCACACACACACAATTTATGAATGTATGGAATTCACTAACATAAACACATTTGACTAAAAATCTGGAGAGTACAAAGTGTTTTCGGGTAGGTCCATTTTATGCCTATATTACTCCAAATGTGGCCTATGGAGCGTATTTTGGGGCGAGTTCACTAAAAAGTTGCGGCATTTTAGCGTGTGGTAGTTCAGCGCAAAAACCTGCCTTCTTATTCTGATAGTCTCATTCACTAACCACCAGCAATTTAGCGTAAGCAGGTGCAATTAGCGCTGAAATTGTGCTACATGTTAAATAATTCAATTAAGCCATTGTCATTATTTTCCCCACAAACACACCTCCTTTCTGTGTAAATTAGGATTATTATACATCTCCTTACATTCACAAAAATGCCTGCCGTAATTTACCATGAGCTTTACCACCAGATGAAAGTAGGCAGTACAATAAATTGTTAAAAGGACCAAACCCCTTGATATCAGTTCATTTGCCTCATCTGCTTTCCCTCATTACCCTCCTTAGTTCCTTCCCTATTTAACCTCCCTTTGTTTTCTGTCCTGTGCCAATTCACTGTGGTTGTTCACCCTGTTAGGTGTGTTCCTTGTTGGTTCCTGTCGTGCCCTGTCGTGTCTGTTCCAGCCAGGTTCATTGGGCTTAGTCTGTCTGCCGTGTTCTGTCCTGGACCTTGGAGTTTTCCCCTTCGGGGTAGTTTCTATTTGTTTTGCTTATTTGTTAGTTAAAATAAAGCCCATACTCCCAGCTGCATTGAGTCCTCACCTTCTCTCTATCCAGCCTATCCTGACAGCGCAGTCCTGCCAAAGTTTGTCAGATAATGGTGGTCTGATGCATCCTTTGCTATATACGTAGAGCTCAGAATCAGCCCGCAAATTGCGTTTAGCAGCAATTACTAAGTGGCCTTAAGTAAACTGGGCACTAAGCAAGTTCAAACAGTGCGTGTCAATAATCAACACTTTTAATGGGTGCAATTCATTCCTAGTAGATTCCCCAGGAGATGGGGATGTGGCTGAGCGACGTCTGTTGAGAGTGTGGCTGGGAGAGGAAGAGTGGTAAGGACTGACACCTGTGGGAAATGATCTCTAATAGCTGTTTTGTGTTACAATGAGAGCTGGAGAGAGATAGAAGCTAAGTTCAAACTGCCGGAGGGGAGAGAGAGTGACGCACACATTCCGTGTTCATGTGTGTGTTAAACTGAAAAGTGCTGTTAATAAAAGTCCCACATCATCTGTTTACCTGGCACCATTTCCTCCTTCATAACCCAGCAAGAGATCTATCACATTCCCCTCTGAGATTTGAATTCAGATCAATGAATGTTTTGTTTTTCTGAGCAGTCAAGCTTCCCCTTGAGGAAGAAAGCTTAGTATCTTATAGGACACTGTCAGTGGCTGACAACATTTGCTATTTCAGATTGTTCCTCACACAAAGCTTTTGAATGACTTTAGAAAATTTGGAATATAGCACATGAGTCATATGGACTACTTTTTGCAGCCTCATTTATTCATTTTTATTGGAAACGAGCAGCTTGGACTGCTACATTGTGTATCACAGAAAAAAAGGAGTAGGAGTTTCAAACAAGTAAAGTTTGGGTGAGTGATGAGAGCAGGAGGTTTGATGCATGAGGGGACTTCACATTGCTCCAATGATCTGTTGAAGATCTGGGTGAAGTTGGGTGCTTTTCAAACCTGCAGTAAAACATATTCAGGTTGTCAGCCAAATGTTCATTCCCCACAGAGTTGGGGGATGGTATCTTGTAGTTGGAAATGTTACAGACTTGTTCACACTGATGCAGTGTCAATGTTAGCTGAAAATTGTAATTCTTAAAAATATTTTGAATTCAAAATTCAATGGAAATCTGAGATACAAATTTCAAATATGTATAAAATAGCCCAGGTAATGATACATCAGTGGGGATTTCTTTAAGACTGCAAGGGAAGCTCGGCTTCCCCTATAATGTCAAAAAAATAATGGTCAAATATGTACTATTGTGTAAACAATTTATTGACTAAAAATGCTTTAGAACATGTTCATTTCGAAAACGAGTTCGTTCAGAATCAGCTACATATAGCAGGTCGGCTGACTCGATTTCATTCTCATACATTCCCGTAGCGTCACAGTGCATTTCCCTGTTGAAGCCGAGCGTCCACTGACTTCAATGGGGCTGCTTTGAACAGTTTTTTTCAGTGCTCCGAAACTAGACGGTCATTGGATAAATGCTGCGATTATGTCCCGCCCACGGATGCTCAGCATTTCTGGGGATGAATGAGGAGTGGGCTGGCCCGGACTCCGGGCTTCCGTGTAATGATTGGAGGATCTGTCGAAAGACTGCATCTCCTTTTGACTGACAGCGAATCTGTACTTATAAGAAGTCGCTGAAGCTATTCGCTCTCAGTCCCATCACGGATTTCTCAAGTGTAGTCAAAAGACAAACTGCTGCAACCTATTTCTTAATATCATTGCAATCATTTTCTCGAAAAGGAACGTAGGGCAGAATTTACTTTTAAATAAATGGACAAGTTTACACTCACCTAAAGGATTATTAGGAACACCTGTTCAATTTCTCATTAATGCAATTATCTAATCAACCAATCACATGGCAGTTGCTTCAATGCATTTAGGGGTGTGGTCCTGGTCAAGACAATCTCCTGAACTCCAAACTGAATGTCAGAATGGGAAAGAAAGGTGATTTAAGCAATTTTGAGCGTGGCATGGTTGTTGGTGCCAGACGGGCCGGTCTGAGTATTTCACAATCTGCTCAGTTACTGGGATTTTCACGCACAACCATTTCTAGGGTTTACAAAGGGAAAAACATCCAATATGCGGCAGTCCTGTGGGCAAAAATGCCTTGTTGATGCTAGAGGTCAGAGGAGAATGGGTCGACTGATTCAAGTTGATAGAAGAGCAACTTTGACTAAAATAACCACTCGTTACAACCGAGGTATGCAGCAAAGCATTTGTGAAGCCACAACACGCACAACCTTGAGGCGGATGGGCTACAACAGCAGAAGACCCCACCGGGTACCACTCATCTCCACTACAAATAGGAAAAAGAGGCTACAATTTGCAAGAGCTCACCAAAATTGGACAGTTGAAGACTGGAAAAATGTTGCCTGGTCTGATGAGTCTCGATTTCTGTTGAGACATTCAGATGGTAGAGTCAGAATTTGGCGTAAACAGAATGAGAACATGGATCCATCATGCCTTGTTACCACTGTGCATGCTGGTGGTGGTGGTGTAATGGTGTGGGGGATGTTTTCTTGGCACACTTTAGGCCCCTTAGTGCCAAATTGGGCATCGTTTAAATGCCACGGCCTACCTGAGCATTGTTTCTGACCATGTCCATCCCTTTATGGCCACCATGTACCCATCCTCTGATGGCTACTTCCAGCAGGATAATGCACCATGTCACAAAGCTCGAATCATTTCAAATTGGTTTCTTGAACATGACAATGAGTTCACTGTACTAAAATGGCCCCCACAGTCACCAGATCTCAACCCAATAGAGCATCTTTGGGATGTGGTGGAACGGGAGCTTCGTGCCCTGGATGTGCATCCCACAAATCTCCATCAACTGCAAGATGCTATCCTATCAATATGGGCCAACATTTCTAAAGAATGCTTTCAGCACCTTGTTGAATCAATGCCACGTAGAATTAAGGCAGTTCTGAAGGCGTAAGGGGGTCAAACACAGTATTAGTATGGTGTTCCTAATAATCCTTTAGGTGAGTGTATATAAATGTATATATATATATATATATATATATATATATATATATATATATATAAAAAGAGTATTTCCATAAGCCAATATTTTATTTTGGTTATTTTCATTGTAATATATATATATATTCCACTTTGATACAAGTGTTTATATTATGTTTATAGGTGTTAATATGTTACGTTTGTTTGAAAATGCACTTACTCGTGAGAGTGTCCAATCAGGAGGGGATGAGAGGTGAGAGAAAAGGAAGAAGGAACTAAAATGAGAGGGAGAGACATGTGAAGATTGTGCTGTGAGAGATACGAGCTAAAAGTTGGTAAAACACCAAGTTTAATGTTTGTTATGATAAGTGACATTGTATACTGCGCGAAGAGTGAGTTACAGACACTTAAATATGGACCAGTATGATAGTTCATGTCGTGAACTTTGCGGGTATAGTTAGCACCATGAGGAGAAAGTGTGGACGGCTAATTACCACGAACGAGTTAAACGGGACGTTGCCAATGAGTAGCCTGCTCGGTTGCTGTGTTGAGTGCATCGCCTGACAAGCTTAATCTTTGAGGAGGAGACTGGGGATGTTCGGAGTGATTCTGCGAGGTTGTGGAGCATTGGAAGCATCGTGTTCCAGAGCGGTGAATGAGTTCATCAGTTCTGTTGCGTGAGTTTTATTTTGTTTGTTGCGCCGAGGCGTGAAGCGACCATTGTGTTTTAGGTCTCTACGATCTCAAGCTACACAACAGGCCTGCTACGGGTATTCATTTGAATATCAGGTGTTCTTTTTGTTTATTCCATTTGATGGCCATTTAGTCAGTTGCCGGCATTAGATTTAAAATCTCAATCGGGTTAATTTGAGGACTTTAATGTGAATGGGAATTGTGATTATTTGAATTATTTGAATTTGTTATTTGAATCTAATTGTATATTTGTAACTATTTTATATTTTAAGTAAATAGTTCATAACTATTTCCTGTGAAGATTGTCTTTATATTTTGGGATTTATATATTTATACAATTGATATTTCAAGTAAATAATATCATTTAGTCTATAATAATTTGGTTTATAGTGGACGTACTTATTTGTGTAAAAGTAACATAATAATTCCTTTCCAGTCAAAGTAATATTATACTTAGGGTAGTATAGTAATTTAAGTAGGGGTAATACTAGAACGGTTATTAAAGTGAGTGTTCATTTTAATTAGCATGTGAGATAGAGACATATAGTTGATATTTTACTTTATTTTAGCTATACAGACATTGTGTGGTTATTATAAATTAAGTAAAAGGTATTAAAGATACTGTGAGGAATAAAAGTGAACATATAGTGAGAAGTTAGTAATTTACCTTGTTGCATTAATTAATAACAGAAAGAAAGATCTTTCGCCAAGTAGGAATTCGGGGAGCGCACTTCAAGAAAATAGTAAGACACGCTAAGGGGGCGCTACAATATCTTTCATGTTTTCCAGAAAATTATGCCAGCGGTAAAGCATTCAGCTGTGAAACTGTCCCACTTTGTATTAGGTGTCTTTAACTACTATCTGCTAACATTAAAATACATGCAATACTTATTGTGCAATACTTATTGTGTAACATTAAAAACAAACTCTGGCCAAAAAGGTTGAACTTTTAGGAAAACTTCTAACCAGCTGCTAAACCTTCTTACAGTCATTGGCCCACGTCATCAGTAGATATGACTGGAAGGTCCACCTACTACTTTGTTTACGTTTTTCAGTCAGTATTCAACCTGAACACACTGGCGTGCACGAAAATGTCATTGGATTTTTTGTTATGTTTTGTTTAATTAGTCTACAAAAGTAATCAAATCTACTCAAATACTTTCAAGTGCCAATTCAGTCATGTGCCATCTGCAGTGAAATCCATTCACACATCTGCACAAAGGAAGATATGTGCCTTTATGACCATTGTTTTTTCTCTATTCTGAAACATTAACATCTATCTTTGTAATAGTATCAGTGTCATAAAAAATGTCAATAACAGAGTTTAAACGGTGCATATTCTGGCCGCTTATGGTATGTTAGAGCATTAGCGTCATGAATTCACAATGTAAACAAGACAAATGAAACATATTCTACTGCACATATATTAATTTAAATCATTATCGAGTGGTTAAAACAGCTTCTTTTACTGACCTCATGTGAATTCTACTCATAGAATGAGGCATAAAGCCACTGATTACACATTTTAATGACATGTACCTCTAAATGCCATCCACAGTGGCATGGCGGGTGTCTGAATGTTCGCAAACAGTATAACGTTGCTCGGCTGTTTAGAACTTCTTTTTACCCCTGAATGAAGTTCTCTGGAAGTTTATCGTGGCCTTCAGGGTTTAGATTAGGGTTAGCGGTAAGGTTAACATTGTAACTACAGATGTGGGTACTTAAAATGTAAATAAAATGAAACAACACATTTGTTGAAAATGAGCAGCTTGGATATTCTGCCAAATGGTGTCAGAAGAAAAAGAGTTTGAAATGAGTAAATGACAGAATTTTGGAGTGATGAGAGCAGGAGGTTTGAAGCAAGAAGGGACTTTACATTGCTCCAATGATCTACTGAAGATCTGGGTGAAGATGGGAGCCAACTGGCCTGCACAGGCTTTTGCCCTGTTTACACCGGGTATTAAGACATGTTTTGGCCGATCCTATCACAAGTGGACAGGCAAGACACCATTCACTGTTTACACCTGTCATCACACACATCTCTTTTGGCCATTGTGTTCGGATTTCGAGGGGATGATCTCTGATTTCTTGATGACAAACACCAATATCTGCGTCAGTGCAGTGTGAGGTGTGAGACAGGGCTTTTTAAACCTGCAGTAAAAAGCGTTCAGGTTGTCCACCAGTTGTTCATTCACCATAAAGTTGGGGGATGGTGTCTGGGTTTTGTTAATATTTTCTGTTTTTATTTATTTCTTTTTTAAGAAATCTAGGTGGTACTAGAGCATTATTTTCGGCAAGCATTTAGCTGTCGATCAAATCTGTCTTACTGTCATTTTAATGTGTTTCTATCTGTCTTTCAGCCTGTATTCATTAACTCTTGTTCATTGTTTTATTATGTTTGCTCTGTTTTATGTTAATTCTTATAGTCTATAGATTAAAAAGTTTATAAAAAGTTTGTAGTTTTTAAAAAGTCATCGATGTAAACTTAGCTAATATCATCACTGTAAGGGCATTTTAAATGAAGAATTAAATAGTTTTTTTATCTGCCCCCAGGGACAATTCTCAATTTCATCAGTAAGACCAGCAGCACCAGCACAGACCCCCATAATGTATAGCCAGCAAGTGCCCTGCAGACTGACCTCATGTTCCTTTTCCTTTTATTTATTGAAATTTGGCACCTTAGATACTGTTGGGTTATTGTCATTATAAAAAGTAATACATATTAATGTTCCTTAATATTGACTCACTGTATGTTGTTTTTCTTTGAAATTGCTCTGAGAGAAAGGCTTAAGGTGTGGGGGGATTGTTTTGGGGGTTACAAACTCACTGATATGGACCAACAAGCACAGTCTTGCTAATGTCCCCCCAAAGGCTAAGACCGGCACTGATCTAATTTGCGCATTCTTTTGGGGGCTCTTTAAAATCATACAACACTCGTGCAACTCTGTAGAATTGTGGCTGATCAGGGTGCGTTTCCCAAAAACATTGTTGGCCAACTATGTTCGCAAGTTCCGTTACTAACATAGTTCAACGATTTGGTGATCCCGAAACCATAGTTACAAAAGATATTCGCAAAGAGCATCATAAATTTGTGTGGTTTGAACTACAGCCTTCCACCTGTGGTTAGAAGCATAGTTCCTTGTTTGTTTGATGTATGGACATTATTTCACTTATCCCTTTGACCACGTTTACATGCACTTAAGAAAACAGAGAAAGCACTTTAACACACAATTTCTGTCAGAGAACACAGCTTTTTTGTCCATGTTAATGCATAAGTGAAGTTCTTATTTGTTTTTGAAGAGTGCGCATGTGCATATGCACACGTCGGGGGAACCCCAAAGTCTGATGTAATGGGAAACCCCACTATTGCAGCCAATGTATCTGTTGCCTTTATATAGTGCTCACAGATTTCATGTCTTCAGCAGCTTTCACTCATTAAACATCTTTCTGGAGTACGTGTAAATAAGCTATTATAATTTGATATTCTGGGCGGCACGGTGGTGCAGTGGTTAGCACTGTCGCCTCACAGCAAGAAGGTCATGGGTTCAAACCCCGGTTGCCCCGGCCTTTCTGTGTGGAGTTTGCATGTTCTCCCCGTGTCTGCGTGGGTTCTCTCCGGGTGCTCCGGCTTCCTCCCACCATCCAAAGACATGCAGGCTAGGTTAATTGGTGTCTCCAAAAAATTGCCCTAGGTGTGGATGTGAGTATGAGTGTGTGTCTGTATATGTGTGGCCCTGCGATGGACTGGCGACCTGTCCAGGGTGTACCCCGCCTTTCGCCCAATGTTAGCTGGGATAGGCTCCAGCCCCCCGTGACCCTGTACAGGATAAGCGGTTGAAGATGAATGAATGAATTTGATATTCTGAGAAGTTTTTACACCACCTCATGCATAACGTCATTAACGACAGCTCTACTGTATATTGTTGAACCAACATGGTTCGACCGATGGATGTGTAAAATATTTACTACAGTTTCGAAAATAAACTGTTGTGAGAGGCTAGCCCATTTTTCCAATGATGCATCATACTGTGGTTTTTAAGCAGTAAGTTACGTGGTTGTTTGGGAAACGCATCCCCCTTCCACCCCTTTCTCTGTTTTGCTTACTCGCACACATGTGCACAGAGCAGACATTTAACATATCATTTGCACTACTTGTATGGTGGAACTGAAAGGTGCTGTAAGCGATTTTAGCAGTTCTGAAACTTCCACCAGACCTGTCATTGAAGTAGCCATGCCCCCTCTTTCCTAATCTCTGAACAACAAAGACATGCATACACACACAAACACACTTGAGACCATTATGTTGGAGCAGATGAATGCCGATGGGTCCTCCTGAGCATTTTGCGTGTTATGGCACACGCACAATGATTGACAGGCAGAAAGTCTTTTGATTGGCTAAATAAAGGATCTGACAGCACCACGTGGACATTTTCCCTGCCGCTGTTTACTGAGCCTACGGCTGATATTTCATGGCACCTATTTAAATGATATATTACAGGTAATAGGGATGTCTTCCGCATGTCATTTAGTAAAAAAAATCACTTACAGCACTTTAATGATCATTGAAGCTCAACAAGAGAAGTATCACCCACAAGTGCAACAACAGCTTGAAACGCAAACACCAGTGGTAGTGTTAGGCCTACTAAGGTCAGCAGTTTCTGAACAGTTTAAAGTTTTAGAAACATGCCAGTCAGACACTTGTGGATGCACCAAACAAACAATGTGTCCCAAAAATGTATTGAATGTAAATGTGTGTACTTTATGAATATTTTAGAGATTATAGAGGGCACAAAACAGCAGAAAAACTAGTAGTTTGAATGTTATCATAAAAGGGGGGAACAAGAGATATATATTACGATAGGGCTGTGTCATAATTTATAATGATATATATTTATTTTTTTTGTAATATATTTATCATAATATGCATTTATACATTGATTGTTTTGCCTGTGTTTCCATGATCAGTTACTTTGGGGCTGTGTCCACCAATCCACCGACACAAGGATTTAGCAAAAGGTACATTCTGAAAGCAGCAACTGCAGTATGGTCATTATGGTTCCTGCAGATATTGTTCAGCTTTAGTTTGATTTGACAGATCAAATACAGATGTCATACAGTACACTAGTTTTTTACTCATCCCTCCGTGTCACTTATTAAACATTTCTCATTTGAATTTACTCATCCCACAACATGTGTCATTGCACCTTTGGCCACGCCCACTGACACACAGTTCAAGAGAATAGGCCTTGTGTAGATAACTATTCCTAACATAACACCAAAAGGGGATCCATCTGTACTATTTTTTGATTATTTTGTATTTAAACATTACACTTTGTATGAATGAGTGATCAGGATGATTTTCACATCATTTTGAGGGAACGAGAAGTTGTGTCGAAGAAGCGACACTAGGGGTCTCTCTTGAGCGCCGAATATGCCTCTGATCTATGAAAAAAGGCCAATGAGAAGTTGGCAGACTTCTCACGTTGTGTCCCCTGCCCCGGGACATACAGGTATAAAAGCGGGGAAATATGTCGAGTTCATTCAGGATTTTTCAGAGGAGCCGGAAATGGTCCGGCCACAACAGTTGCTTGGCTCAGCGACGTGGCTGGGAGGACACAACGTCTCGTTCCCTCCATCAGGGAACGGAGGTTACATACGTAACCTAGACGTTCCCCGTCTGTCGCTCACTTCGATGTTGTGCCGACGGCAGAGGTCTGTCCAGGGTTTTGACGTTTAGCGGCAGGCGGGGGTGATGGTCACACAGGCTGCCGCGGAGGATGTCAAATACCCCAGGAGCTTCTGGATAGGTTTTAATGGGACCATTGTGCCTGGCCTGAAAGAGGCGAGGCATCTCTGCACCGACTGTGCACGCTCGTTGGTGTGGTGTGCTGACATTGATACTTAGTCTAACTCCATGCCAAGAAAAGAGATGCTCTTTTTCCAGTTGACCTGAAGCCCCAGTCGGCTGAGGTGCCTGAGCACCTGGTCTCTGTGAGCGCATAGTAACTCTCGCGAGTGGGCCAGAATAAGCCAGTCATCGAGGTAATGGAGTATGCGAATGCCGGCTTCTCGGAGCAGGGCAAGAGCTGCCTCTGCTACTTTCGTGAAGACTTGAGGGAACAGAGACATGCCGAAGGGGAGGACTTTGTACTGATATGCCTGGCCGTCGAACGCGAACCGTAGAAAGGGTCGTGTCAAGGCAGAATTGAGACGTGGAAGTACGTGTCCTTCAGGTCTACCGCTGCGAACCAGTCTAATTGCCGGACACAAGTTAAGATGTGTTTTTGCGTGAACATTTTGAACGGGAGTTTGAGCAAGGCCCGCACTGCAAAAAATTATTTTCTAGACAAGTATTTTTGTCTTTTTTTCCTGTCAAATTATCTAAACTTTCTTAAAACATGATTTATTTACTTGTCAAGCAAAATTGGATAAGATATTAAGTCTTGTTTTAAGATAAATCTGACAAAATTTAGTGAACTTTAGTGAATCTGCCAATAGGGTAAGCAAAATAAACTTGTTTTCTCTTTAAATTAAGTTTATTTTGCTTACCCCATTGGCAGATCCAAGATCGGTCGTAAGCCTCCGCCTTTCTTGGGTACAACGAAGTAAGGGCTGTAGAAACCCTTCTTCATTTCGGTTGGAGGGACAGGCTCTATCGTGTCTTTGATTAAAAGAGTAGCGATTTCCGTGCGCAGGGATTTGGCATGTTCGCCATATACTGTGGTAAAGCGGACGCCCGCGAAGAGGGGCGAGGGCCTGGCAAACTGAATTGCGTAACCGAGTCGAATGGTCCGGGCCAGCCAGCATGATGGGTTGGGAAGTGAAAGCCACACATCCAAGCTCCATGCTAGAGGCACCAAGGGGACGGTTATTTTTGACGCACCCGGCGGGGCTTCGCAGCGGGGCGGAGTAGGTAGTACGGCGTCGGGAGGTGAAGACGCGTCCTGAGGCTCTGGTGCTGAGAAAAGACTCGAAGACTCGCACTTACCTTGCTCCGCACACCCGGCAGGGAGTGGGTTAGTGACTGAGGAGGAGGTCTGGTATAGGCATCCTCTACACTCATCAGAACCGGCCGGCCGGCCGGGGGACATTCGTGGGCCTGAAGGTGGGGGGTCCGCGTCCAGCATGCCGGGACTGTAAAGATCTGGTGGCTGAGTGCCGTGAGAACGGCATTTGTGGGCCAGGTGACCCAGAGACAAAGGAAATAGCTCTGTTATTGAGAATGTGGGTACCGCAGCCCCGTCTGTGGGGGTGGCAAATGAAATAAATTCAACAAAAGATTCTCCTCCTGGCCCTCCACCAGGGGAGTGGTCTGCTTACCAGCTCTGATGCTAACGTCTTGGTCTCTGGGTTGTCATCTCAGGAGCACCTGGGAGCCTTCCGGGTCCTCGAGGGGGTCCGTGAGATGGGGGCGTCTGCTTCCTGCGGGGTCCTCGACGCGGGGGCTGAGAGCTGGGCCCGGGTTGAGGCGGAGCAGTTGTTTCTTAGCAGCAGGAGGACGCTCTCGGCGAGCAGATGGGGCATGGCCCATGGCGGCAGGTTTGCAGAAGGTTTGCGGCAGGGCAGGATGTGTGATCCTCTGCCCCTGCCGCCAAATGGATGGAGCTGGGAGATGGGGGCGTTCGAGAAGGTCTTCCTCCCGCATTTCCCGCAAGGGTGGCCATTGCCCATTCAAGTGCCGGCGCTTCTGACCTTTGTGGTCTGAGGGGCGCGATCGGTCATTGAGCGCAGTTCCTGCAGCACATCAAGAACAGGACTACCCAAGTGCAAGTTTGAAGTGCCTTGGCCTGGCGTTGGTTGCAGGAGGGGCCATGGCGTGCAGGGCGGATGCGGTCTGGGACCGCTCCACCGTTGAGGGTAGTGAGAGCGGAGGAGCGAGGAAGCCGCGGCTTACTCAACTCGTCATGCATGTCTGGGAAGAAAGGAACCGGGGGGTGCGGCTGTGAGCGGCGCACATGCCCGTGGGACCAATCAAGTAGCCGCGAGGGGGGGGACGGGGTTTACCGATCCAGCCTCGCGCTTGCAGTAGCCCGGGAAAGCATAGCGGACCTCTGTGCGTCAGGCTCAGACTGGGCGAGCAGACCCGAAGGTGGCGGCCCAGGCAAGTCATCAGCGTCAGACGCCGCTGTAACGCTCTCCGATGCAGCGGCGATGTCATCCAATTCCGGGAGCTCAAGGGACCAGCTGGCTGGTCATTAAGCGGGCCGCACTCATCCCGAGCTCGGGGGAAGCAAGCAAGAGTGCCGGGGAGGTGGGTGGTTCAAGGGGGTTTACCCAGCAAAACAGAACCCGTCATTATCCCCAAATCGCCTTCATTGCCCGCGGCACCTGCCCCAATCCCGTAGGAAGGAGGTGAGGTGTGGGGGGCGGCTGAAGTGGCTTTCTCTCATGACAAAAGAAAGCCACGACCGCAATGTTGGCATGGCTATGTTCTCACACTGAGAACATGAATCATTCATAAAACGCTGCCTGTGTGTGATCACAGCCCAGGCACGCGAGGCAGCTTTTATGACCATCAGAGGTGGGTAGAAATCACCGCATCCAGAAACTACACAGAGGCGGAAAAGACGTCTTTATAAAGACGTGTCCTGAAAAGGACGTTCAACAACAGCTGTTTTTATTGGCTCTTTTAGAGAAAATGAATATTTTAACTCGCTGTCGAAGCGCCCAGGGCCAAACTGCACTGCCGTGCAGAGAAGGAGAAAGCCACTGTAGTGCACCGTAGATCCAACAGCAGAAGCAGCTCAGAGGAACAGGAACGGGTGTGTGACTCGCAGCTCACTGCATACATGACCATCGGCTCCGAAGAAAATTTCTGAATGAACTCAACATATTTCCCTGCTTTTATACCCGTATGTCCGGGGGCGGGGTATGCAAATACTGTCTGCCAACTTCTCATTGGCCTTTTTTCATAGATCAGAGGCATATTCGGTGCTCAAGAGAGACCCCTAGTGTCGCTTCTTTGACACAACGTTGAAGTGAGCGACAGACAGGGAACTCTAGGCTACAACATCCAGTTCTAAAAAGTCTTGTGGACAAATGTTTAGTATGTGTTATATGGCCTTATTTCAATGACTTAAAAAATAGTTTTTTCAAAAACCATGCATAAACGTTATTTTCTCAAAAATACCAACATATACAGACATGTTGCTCACATATTATTGTAGCCCAGTTTGTGCTGAATACAGTGTTATCAGACTTTAGCCATTAATATGTTTTTAAGCAAAGGAAAAAGCAACAAATGCCAAGGCATGTCAAAACTTCTCCAGGGCACAAAACACCCTCAGACCTCAGAGGGTTAAAATTATTTCACAAAAATGTAGGTATTGTAACATAATAACCATATTGGATAAATAACATGTCTGCTTCAGGTATCTGAACAAAATCCTCAAATTTATTACAATTGGAATCAAAAGCTTTTGTGGCATGGACTGACAGGACACTTTACTATCCCAAAGTGCCACAGGAGCTGAGGAGACGTCATCTTCAATGCATTGAATGAAAAAAAAAAATTTCAACTGTAAGTGCAATATATACCAAGAAAGGTGTTCCTTGTAGTTAAATTGTACTTGTTTAACAAAACTAGATTAAATTATTTTCAGGGTTGTTTTTACTACTGTACATCACAGATTCAGGTGACAGGACAATGTCCACGTTCCCAGATGAAGAATGTCTGGGAATGTATTTGTACTGCTCACTGCAAACTTAAAGAACATGTTTTATTAGACTAAGAAGTAAGTTCTTCGTCAAATGTAGAACATGCTTTGACAGGATATGAATCCTGTGCAGGACTATGTCACCCTTGTCTGACACACCTGATTCAGGCCAGTCTCTACTAACAAGTTGAGTTGATCCAGGTGTGTTTGATTAGAGAGGCATCCAAAATGTGTATTGTTGGTTAGGCTCCAGGAACAGGGTTGGGAAACCATGCATTAAGATATTGGAACAACTGTCAGGATAGCCCAACAACATTAAAGCCATCCAAGTAAAGTCCCTCAAGAACCTTCCTTTTTTTTAATTGCAGTGTTCCCCTTTGTTGAAGATAGCCCATTCTTCATAGTGAATATCAGTGTTGTATATAGAATCGTCATACAATCGGTCTTTGGGGTCTATATGACCCCAATCGACTTTTCCTTAATAAATAAAAATGGTTCCCTTCATCTCAGTGGAATAAGATTTTGTGACTTTTCCTACATTATCTATCTATACACACACAAAAAAACTGGGCTTGATTCGGTTGTTCTATAGGTATGTAAAAAAATTTTTTACACTTCTGGTCTTCTGGGTCAATATGACCCCCATATTGAAATGAATGGGAAATGCGAAAAAAAAAAAAAAAAAATTCTTCATGTGTCAAAAAGAGTCAATAAATCCAGCATAAATCTGAAAATTTTCACACAGAAATTAAGACCTAGTACTAGAGCATACATGAGATGTAGAAAAGACATGCTCACTCACTCACACACACACACAAACACACACAAAAAACACACACATGTACGACTGCCCCAGAGAGCATTTTGATAGAATTTGGCACAAATGCAGAACAAAATATAAAAGGGTGAGACCTAATGCATGCACACGGACACAGACACACACACGCTCGCACACACACACACACACACACACACACACACACACACACACACACACACACGCACACACACACACATACACACACCCTCAATTGGTCCTTGGGGTCTATATGACCCCAATCGACTTTTCCTTAATAAATAAAAATGGTTCCCTTCATCTCAGTGGAATAAGATTTTGTGACTTTTCCTACATTATCTATCTATACATACACAAAAAAACTGGGCTTGATTCGGTTGTTCTATAGGTATGTAAAAAAAAATTTGACACTTTTGGTCTTCGGGGTCAATATGACCCCACATTGAAATTAATGGAAAATGCGAAAAAAAAAAATACAAAATTTCTTCATGTGTCAAAAAGAGTCAATAAATCCAGCATAAATCTGAAAATTTTCACACTGAAATTAAGGCCTAGTACTAGAGCATACATGAGATGTAGAGAAAAAGACATGCTCACTCACACACACACACACACACACAAAAAAACACACACATGTATGACTGCCCCAGAGAGCATTTTGATAGAATTTGGCACAAATGCAGAACAAAGATATAAAATGGTGAGACCTAATGCATGCACACAGACACACACACGCTCGCACACACACACACACACACACACACGCACACACGCTCACACACACACACACACACACACACACACACACACACACACAGTCACACACACACAGACAGACATATGCATATTGTTGTTGGTTTTATTTACATAATATTTATTTCAATTCTTTTGCATTCTAAAGTTAATTATTATTATATTTTTACACTTTGTTCATTAAAATCAGTAATATGCAACTACAATCTGACTCCAAGTCTTGTCCTTTAGGTGTGTCTTATGTGGCATTTTTCTGTCAAATTTCTGTGGCATTTTGTAAAAAAAAGGCATTTCAAAATGCATCAAAAACTTAATAGAAATCTACTATTTGAAAGAATATTTATTTTAAATGTCTTTTCTAATGTGTATATATATATATAAATTCACAAAATGTATCACAAACTTTGTGATAGAGCAGTTGGCCACATCCAGTAAAATGAATGGCTCTCTATTGCCTCTACTGGTCAAAACTATGTATTTCTTAAACTGTAATAATTTTAGGTTTATCTCTAACCAGCAGATTGCATACTTCTACACCTAACACCTAGATCAATATCCAGAAACAAATTTAATTGAATTTAAATCATCATTTAAGTGATTTTTTTCATAAAAATGTAATATTTCATATGCAAGCTAATGGTGTAGTTGAGGAATTGTGTGGTAAATGGGTACAAAAGTACTTCATATCTCCCAAAACACAGCATTAATGAATAGATGAGAAGTAAACAAAAAAAATAAAAAATGATATATTATTTGTATGATTAAAAATGTATATTTTTTGTACAATTACTCTATAAATTGTTGGGGTCATATAGACCCCAAAGACCAGAAGTGTAAACAGTAAACAAAGACCATCAGAAGGTTAAGATACCTTTATTAAAGTAAGCTTGTGGAAAAATAGGTGGAGCCAATCATTAGAAAAATACTTCAAATGTGCACCTAAAATTTGTAATTTTCTCATCTTTACTCTCCCTCATGCCATCCCAGATGTGTATGACTTTCTTTTCTCTACAGAACACAAATTAAGTTTTTTAGAAGCATATCTCAGCTCTGTCAGTCCATACAATACAAGTGAATCAGACGATCAGTGATCAGACCTTTGGGGCTCCAAAAAGGAGAGCATAAACTTAATTCATCAGACTCTGTCTTCTGAAGTGATCCAGTTGGTTTTGGGTGAGAACAGACCAAAATATATCTCCGTTTTCACTGTACATCTTGACAGCAGTCTCCTTGGCGATCATAATTTTAAGCTTGATTACACTTTCTATTGCACATTCTAGTGCTCTGCGCATGTGTCAAGTGCTAGGAAGCGTAATCAAGCTTGATATCCTGATCGTGCCTAGAGACTGCAATGACAAGATGTGCAGTGAAAATGTAGTTATATTTTGGTCTGTTCTCACCTAAAACTAACAGGATCACTTCAGATGAAATTGATTAAACCAATGGACTGATGAATTATGTTTATACTGACTATCTCCTTTTTGGAACTTAAAAGTTATGATCACCATTCACTTGCATTGTATGGACCTACTGAGCTGAAATATTCTTCTAAAAATCTTCATTGACAGAAACTCAAATCTGGGATATCGTGAGGGTGAGTAAACGATGAGAGAATTTAAATTTTTGTAGAAAATCTACAATGCTTTAGCTCCACCTACAAGAGCTTTAGGTGTTACCAATTAGTGTTTCCAGTAGTAATTAGTTTGGTGGACTTTTAAGAGCTTTATTTTCAGTGCTCTGTGTTGCTATTGAGCTTCTGTCTTGTTGTGGTTTTTCCTCTAGGAAGTGTTGCATTCATGACTTTGTATTCTTTTTCCAGATTCCTTATAATCTTGTGCCTAATTGTTTAACTATGTATGATGTTGTTTAATATTTCAGTAGAATGTTTAATTGTATTAATGGACTGTTTTTAGTGTGTATGAAAAAAGTTTAATAATTCATGTATGCTGTATGGGCTTTATTTGAAATATTTATTGTGTTTCTTTTTATTATTATGTACAATAGGCACTAACATTTTCTAATTCCCAATACCTTTCAATGACTCCTAATAACTTCCATAACCCCTAACAACAACTTTGGAAGGTTAACATTCTGCTGGCTTATGGGAAATAAACATGGGATTGAATTTCTCAAGCAACAACCTAACGAACGCATTCTGAAGCAATGCACTAAATCACTTGAGAACATCTTAGCAACTGCATAGCAATGCCCCAGTAACTACCAAGAACACCCTAACAACCGAAAAGCAATGTGCTAAAAAAAAAAACCAAACAAACAAACAGAGCAATTGTGCTAATCATTAAAGTTGCACTCAGTATAATAACTCCTAAAGACATGAATTATAATTTTGCGATATATGTAGGTAATCATGAGCACTCACATTAAAATGAAGACTCCAGTCATATCAGTAACTTTATAAAAGCTGATTTATTCTACATGGAGAGTCCGCTCAGGGGGGCTGCCATGTTAGAATCACATGACCAGCTGAACACCACTCACTTAATCTCAGTAACAGTCCTGTTATTGGACATTTTCACTCATTGATTAAAGTAATCATGACTGACTGTGAATAATACATTTCTACAATGACATCTGAAACTGAAAACTATTGATTTTAAATTAAGCTGCATCCAAACCACTAGGTGTCAGTGTAAGTCCAAGATGACACCAAGACAAAAGTTACTGATGGCACCTTTAAGAAAAAATGAGTTAATTTAAATAGTTTACAGATGTTTTTGTTTGGCATTTTTATGAACACAACTGGTCATAACTGATTTATATATACGCACCTTGGATAAATGTAAATGGTGTACCCGTATATTATCTTGTGGTTTTGATTCAGTTTTGAGATTTGAGAAACAAATTATTCAGAACACTTTACAAAAAAATTTAAGCTATTCAAAAGGATGGATTTAATCAAAAGATGTGATTAAAAATATTTGTTCGCAAATTGGACATCACTGTCACCCAGCCACATGCAGATTACATTTGCTGGAGTTATTTTCATCAGTTTGCAGTTGCAAAAGTAACAAAAGTGTCTGAAGATATGTATTAGAGTAATACTATTAATTTTCTCATTTAAATGTACTGAAGTAAATAAGTAAACTGAAACATTAATATTTTAAGAAAATCTACTTACAGTGAGTAGCTAAAGTACAGTAACAAAGTATTTATAATTTGTTACTATACTATACTATACTATACTATACTATGCATCACTGCCCTACAAAGGCAAAACAATGGCAACACTCAAAATAAGAAAACTGAATCAAAGCTACTTTGCATTAGTGTGGATTTTGTGTCACTGCAATTTTCTCTTAATCTGAGCATCGTTGAGCCAAATCCACCTGTTTTTGATCATAACACATGACATGACAAAAAGTGTAGTTATTGCATTTCAGATCATTTTTCTCACCCTGTCCAACCTGAACAACAATTACAGTTCTCCTTCCAAAATCACATATTGAGTTTTATATTTTGATGGACTTTGTCTCTGACTTGCCGCTATGTGGTAATACAGTTTATATGGTAATATAAGCTTTATTCAGACAAAAGACATTTTGCCTGATGACAATGGTCCTTAATTTACATCTCAGGTCTGGAAAAGTTACTGTAGGTTATTCAAAGCCTGGATCTGTTTATTGTTGGGCTTCTTTCTTGAGTCAAATGTGAAAACAGGAGCTGGACATGAGCTGGAGGTGGGACAGCCATCTGTAGAACAATTGGTGCAGTCCTGTAGGCAGACCTGGCAGAGAGCCCGGAGTGCCCTGCAGAACAACAACGGCTGGCCTACCGGAATCGCAGATTGGAGACTATCATGCGTAGAGACCATCTTTTTGCCCGGGGCAGTGGCTGTGGTCACTATGAACCTCCTACTGAAAATAGATTCTCAGAAACATGAAATTTCCAAGATACTTAAAGGTGCTGTAAGGGATTTTAGCCATTCTACTTCCACAAGACTGAGCCGTTGAATTAGCCACGTCACCTTTTTCCAAAACCCAGTACTCCAAAGATACTAAATGAGATTTATTGAGGCTGACATTATGCAGAAACAGTTGTAAAAACAACAGTATTAAAATAGCGCCCTCATCTGACAACTGTTATGAACAACATGGCATAAAAATGGCATTAAGCCTCAATAATTCGCAGCAACTACAATACCATGAGAACGTGCAAAATGATTGACAAATGACTGCACAATTTTTTTTTGCTGTTGTCTAGAGCTGTCACAGAGACCGGTGAGACATCTCATGACACTTATTCCATTAAAGGTGTTGTAAGCAATTTTTTATTAATTTTTTTGTTGAAAGGTATGGAAAATATTTTCCTACTCCCTGAAAGATATTAATAAAATAAGTGCCTTGAATTATCTCACAGGTCTCGTTGACAACACTAGACTTTGTAAATGGCAAACAAAAATGTGTCCATGGTCCACAGACAACGATTCGTTCTGCCTGTCAATCATTCGTTCTGCCTGTCAATCATTTTGTGTGTTCTCATAGTATTGTAGTTGCAGCGACTTGAGGCATAATGCCTTTTTATGCCATGTTGTTCATAACATTTGTCAGTTGAGGGCGCTATTTTAATACTGTTGTTTTTAACAACTGCTTCTGCTATCTATAAAGCTCATATTTTGGCATTTTTGGAGTGCAGGATTTTGGAAAGAGGGGGCGTGGCTAATTATAGTAGAATGGCAGAAATCGCATTTCAGGGAGTAGGAAAATGTTTTGCATACCTTACCATAAAAAAAAAAAAAAAACACATGCAGCACCTTTAAGAGACTAGTTGGTTGCCAAAGTTTTAACACTATTCCATGAAGACCCATCTAAAGTAAGGGCAGCTGGTGGACTTTCTGGTGCCCTCCTAGGGTAAAATGGTGCCTACCTAGCTCATAAAGCGCTCATAAAGATAATAAACGATATTCGCTTAAATACTGATACAGGCAAATTATCAGTACTGGTACTACTCGACCTCAGTGCTGCATTTGACACTGTCGATCACAACATACTTCTGGAAAGGCTGGAAAACTGGGTGGGGCTTTCTGGGATGGTCCTAAAATGGTTCAGGTCATACTTAGAAGGGAGAGGTTATTATGTGAGTATAGGAGACCATAAGTCTGAGTGGACGCCCATGACATGCGGAGTCCCTCAAGGCTCAATTCTTGCTCCACTCCTGTTCAACCTGTATATGCTCCCAATTAGCCAAATAATGAGAAAGAACCAAATGGCTTACCACAGCTATGCAGATGACACACAGATCTACTTAGCCCTATCACCTAACGATTACAGCCCCATTGACTCCCTGTGCCAATGTATTGATGAAGTAAACAGTTGGATGTGCCAAAACTTTCTTCAGTTAAACAAAGACAAAACTGAAGTCATTGCGTTTGGAAACAAAGATGAAGTTCTCAAGGTGAATGCATACCTTGACGCTAGGGGTCAAACAACTAAAAATCAAGTCAGGAATCTTGGTGTGTCTCTAGAGTCAGACCTTAGTTTCAGTAGTCATGTCAAAGCAATAACTAAATCAGCATATTATCATCTGAAAAATATTGCAAGAATTAGATGCTTTGTTTCCAGTCAAGACCTAGAGAAACTTGTGCATGCTTTCATCACCAGCAGGGTGGATTATTGTAATGGACTCCTCACGGGCCTTCCCAAGAAGACCATAAGACAGTTGCAGCTCATACAGAACGCTGCTGCCAGAATTCTGAGCAAAACCAGAAAATATGAACATATCACACCAGTCCTCAGGTCTTTACACTGGCTCCCAGTTACATTTAGGATTGATTTTAAAGTATTATTACTGGTATATAAATCACTCAATGGGCTAGGACCTCAATATATTGCAGACATGCTCACTGAATATAAACCCAACAGATCACTCAGATCATTAGAATCACATCAGCTAGAAATACCAAGGGTTCACTCTAAGCAAGGAGAGTCTGCTTTTAGCTATTATGCCAGCCGCAGCTGGAACCAGGTTCCAGAAGAGATCAGATGTGCTCCTACAGTAGTCACATTCAAATCCAGACTCAAAACACATCTGTTTAGCTGTGCATTTACTGAATGAGCACTGTGCCACTGTGTGTCCCACTGTTTGTACTGTGTTTTATTAGATTTTTTTTTTAATCTAAACTGTTTTAATTATTCTTATTTTATTATTCTTGTTTTTTTCTTTTTAATTTCTACTATGTAAAGCACTTTGAATTACCATTGTGTATGAAATGTGCTATATAAATAAACTTGCCTTGCCTTGCCTTACCTAGGGAGTAGGTGCCCTACGCTGACTGCGTAGTATGCGTATGGGGAGCGGCGGTACTGGGGTGAAGGGTCACATGCTGCAGCTTAAAATTATAATACAAATCTAAAAACGCAACCTGGTATCATGAGGTGATGGCGTTTCACCACATTTTGTGATGAAGAACATGGTAAATAGTCAAAAACACTGTAGTGCCCTTTCTGTGTTCAGCCAAAATAAAAGCTCTTGAAGAAGTAAATACGACAAATATATATTACTATTGTATAAAACAAATCCTCAAAATAATAGTAATAATTCAGTATCATATTATAATACTAGATTTGACTGGACAATAATAAACTATTTTCAACTGGGTCTAAAATATAAGTTAGTGAAGTAACAGTTTTTGAAAACCCTGTTCACACACACACACACACACACGCACACACACACACACAAAATATTTGATATAAAATGATCATTTGAATACCATTCTTCCTTGTGTTCATATGTGGAAAACATGCATCTTAAAGTCGATTTTTATTTAATTAAACATTTTGAGCCTACAACAGCTGTTTGAATGATTTAAAAATATGATTTAAAACCACTTATGTTATTTCTGAGCAAATAAAGATTTATCGAGATATTTTTTTGATAATCATCAACAGGCTAAAAAATATTGAGATATAATTTGAGCCCTAGTCAGATGGCAAAAGGTTCAAGGGAACACCACAGCTTGTGTAGCTGTATATTTGCAATAATACAATACAATTCTGTTTAGGGGAGAGTGAAAACATATTTTTAATGATGTTCTCAAGCTATGTGATTAAACACAAATGCAGTTTGAGCGATTTTGATAAATTTCTGCGCTGATTCATTACTGGATTTCTGGACCTTTGGATTTCACAATAGGATTTATTATTTCTCCACAACAACACACATAGACCTCAGACATTTATGTCACATATGTGCATAACTATATACATGTACACATACACAGTCTCTTCTCCATACTGTATATACACAATGTGATATGTCTAAATCTGTCATATGACCATGAAAATAATTCACAATAAATCATGCATAACAACATTATGTGTAGGGATTGAAGTCTTTTAACATTTTTGGGCAGCTTTTCTAGGTAAATGCAGTTCTATCAGGAAGACTCACAGACTTGATTGATGAATATATAACAGAAAAGTAATGTCTCTCTTTGGCGTAGGCCCGTCTGGTGGTCTGAAGAATTTGTACTCGGAACCGTCATACCCTGCCGGTTATAGGAGGCAGGAGCGAGGAGCCTAACCCTGTGCAGGACGGGATTTAACTGGTGGTGGTGGGGTGGTGGAGGTTGCCGTGTTAGCACACTGAAACAGCAATGTGATTGTGAGCAAACTTATAAAGCAACAGCTTACATGTGATTGGCTGGGAATTACCCAGATAATGGTGCGATGATGTACAGCTGCTAGTCATTACCGCTAGAACTACGCTGCACTTACATTTACTGTTAATGGCAGCAATACTGTCTTAAATCATGTCTGATTTTAGCTCAAAGCTAATAGGGTACAGTGCCCCACTCACTTCCATTTTAAGTGCCTTACTGGTACCCAGATCTTTGCTTTATTTAATGAAAAGGAGGGGCAAGTCAAAATATATTTTAGTGGTATTCAATATTATGCCACAAATGCTGTCGATTGAGCTTAACTTGTATCAAACCTGGATTTAAATTGAATGCTCTTTACGATCTGTTTATGTTCTTCCGTTAGTAAAAATGGTTTCATTATGTACCACATTTGGACAGCAGGGGTGGGAAACACTTTGGTATGTAAAATGATAAATCCTAATCATGTTAAGATTAAAAAATCGAAATATGATGGGTTTGTGATTGTCATATATTTTCATATGAAATGCAGCTATGATGAATAAGGTTTTTTGAAAATCAAAATAATTTTTCTATGAAACCTAAGTGTTGGATCTAAAAGGTTACAAAAATGTGTCGTGTAAATTAGCTTAAGATAGTGTTTTAGATAGTTCTACTGGTATGCTGACCATTCACTATAATAATAAACCATGTATTCCAAAATTCAGTGACAGGGAAGAAAGAAAGTAAAAGGAAAGAGGGGAATTAAAGACAAGAAGTGAAATCAGTGGAATAAAAGAAAGGACGATGGGTTCCATGAATGCTGATCAAATATTTTTGCCACCTATATAAAATAAACCCAAAACTAGAAGCATTCTAAATTGATTGAAACTAATCTGCATTTTATTAATTACGTGCAGAATTACATATTGTTGTTTTTAAACACCTGGAAAATTGTTGGGTCTACATGTGTTTGAGGAAGCTTTTTTTCCCCAAGTTTTTGTATTTAATATTTCATCTTTATAGTGGAGATGTTTAACATGTCATTGTGTCAGGGGTTAAGATATTTGGATAATATTTAAAAATAACAACACTAATGACAAATGATCAGAAACTGTTAATATATTCATCAAGAGTGTGAAGAGATTTTAATGTGTAATGTGTCATTTATTAAGTATAAGCACTCGGCACAGGACCTCTGAAAAAGCATATCGCTCACTGTTTATTTAAACAATCTTTTTGGGATATTGTGTGTGAAGTCACCGTACATCAATCTGTCGCACAATTAAATCTCCAATTATTGAGTATCATGAAAACCAAATACATGATTAACTATCCCAAGGATTAGATTAACATTTTAATCTGGATTAAAATGAACGAATTTGTTGGAATTAATGAAAAATGAAATGCCATACATAATACAATCAACAAAATCGGACCCATGCTTGTATTATCATCACTTCTGTATCTATTTACAAATTATTATTATTATTAATTTTTGTGTGTGTGTGTGTGTATGTGTGTGCGTGTGTACGTGTGTGCGTGTGTGCGTGTGTGTGAGTGTGTGTGTGTGTGTGTGTGTGTGTGTGTTGAGCTGACTATTGAGGACCACAGATGGTCTGTCAATTCTAGTGATGATAGCAGTTACATTTAACATTTCTACATGTGACTTCATAATTTTTTTTTTTTAAAAAACGAGGTTGCAAATCAACAGCTAGTGAACACTGCAAGTATTCAAAACAATATTGTTAATCGTGTCCATTTTTTAAACACCCAGTCCATACCACATCCTGGTATTAATGTGGGAAATATTCCCATCGGCAGCATCCCAAGTGGTGTGTTTTTCCTAAATTGATGCCACACTTCGTGTTGAGTACAGCAGCTTCATGCCAGCCGAGTCACAATGGCTATCTTATGATGGGCTGGAGGAAAGAAACCAAATGTGGTTAGTCTCATCTGATGAACATCTGTTCCTCAATTAAAACACACTCTTATACAGGGCCCAATTTACAACCACAGCACACAATACAGTACACATGCACAAGCAAGGTATTGCACTAAAGATACACACACACACACACACACAGAAACATCTGCATACATAGCATCAATTAACAGACACCTGACCCACCCCACACATGCACAACACTCCACCCGGTAGCTCTCACTCTCTAAACTGTAAATATATATACACACATGTACAATACATGATTAAATATTCCATTAGAATTAACTATTAGAATTAATTAACTATTCCATTAGAATAGTTAATAAAAAAGAAAAGAAAAAAAATTTACACTCACCCTTACAGCTACTTATTCATGTGATTATGTAATCAGCCATTCATTTGGCAGCAGTGCAATGCATAAAATCATGCAGATACAGGTCAGGAGCTTCAGTTAATGTTCACATCAACCATCAGAATGGGGAAAAAAAATGTGATCTCAGTGATTTGGACCATGGCATGATTGTTGGTGCCAGATTGGTATTTCTGTAACTGTTGATCTCCTGGATTTTTTTACAAACATCAGTCTGTAGAATTTACTGGTGTCAAAAGTGGACAGAAAGTGGAACCCGACGTGGTCTTCTACTGTTGTAGCCCGTCCGCCTCAAGGTTCGACATTTTGTGATTCTGAGATGTTATTCTGCTCACTACAATTTTACAGAGCAGTTATCTGAGTTACCGTAGCCTTTCTGTCAGTTCGAACTAGACTGGCCATTATCGATTGACCTCTCTCATGAACAAGACATTTCCATCCACAGAACTGCCACTCACTGGATGTTTTTTGTTTTTGGCACCATTCAGAGTAAATTCTAGAGACTGTTGTGCGTGAAAATCCCAGAAATACTCAAACCAGCCCGTCTGGCACCAACAATCATGCCACGGTCCAAATCACTGAGATACATTTTTACCCCATTTTGATGTTTGAT
Organism: Moxostoma hubbsi; assembly: GCA_032164185.1. Lineage (NCBI taxonomy): Eukaryota > Metazoa > Chordata > Actinopteri > Cypriniformes > Catostomidae > Moxostoma > Moxostoma hubbsi. Next base: position 1,720,072 of record JAVLUX010000221.1, on the reverse strand, counting down.
GTGAACTTTAACTGAAGCTCCTGACCCGTATCTGCATGATTTTATGCTGCCACACGATTGGCTGATTAGATAATCACAGGAATAAGTAGGTGTACAAGTGTTCCTAATAAAGTGGTTGGTGTGCATACTGAGTTGATATTTAATAATCTATTTATGCAATTAAATTTTTAATAAAAGTAAAGTTATATCAATGACAGCTCAAAGTCAGTTTTAATCTTGTAGTTGCAATTGTATTTTAGATACTTAGATTCTCTGTGTTTATTTATCTACAAGAGCAGCTGCAGATAAGTTAAAGAGTGAATGTGCTGTGTAGACTGTTCATAGAATCTTAAATGACAACAAATAGAGGTTTAAAAATGTGCAACTGTATACCTTCCAAGCAGGAGTTTTTCTTTGCAATGTGAAAGGATACTGGATAAATGATAAGGTATTTCATTTCAATGATGAGTGAGAAGCATTTTTCTCCTAATGAAAACTCTTTGATACATTTGAATAAGAGGATTAAGAATATGATTTTGTGATATCAGCAGGAATGCGGTAGTTCAACGCAGCTGGTGAAAGTAGAAAGAGGTAAGTAGAGGACAGATATACCACAAGGCTTTTATGAGCTCAACGTAAGACAGTAAGGTTCAGAAAGAATATAAAAGTGAGAGCATGAGGGAAAGACAGAGAGAAAGGGAGGAAAGTGATGTGAGGGTAGAGGGCAGTGAGCTGGATTCAATGCCATCTGACAGGTCCAGCTGGGAGACTGGCTGCCCCAGAGCCCCGCAAACCAGGCAATATGGCGCCCAATTACCGATGCCCATGTGACCATTGCATGGCATCAGCAGAACCCCCTTACCCCTCCCAAACACACGCCATCTGTGCCGATATGCAACAACCCCAATGCACTCGTATGTACTCAAGATATAAACACACACTAATAAACATTTTGCTGAAAACCCAAAACTATGGAAGGTCAAATGCACAATACCTCTGTAAAGTTATTCATTTCCTAAAGGTGTTTTTGTTCTCACACTGACTGTTCACATCGAAATAGCAAATATATGATATATATATAATATCAGATGTATACAATATCACCTCTTTTCATCTTCTAAAACTGAAATAAAGAGCCTACTGTACATGTGTTCATTCATAATTCATTTTTTGTGAAAGCACACTCCTATAGCATACTCAAAATTCTTCAAATCTCATTATTTTCTCCTCTGCACTCATTCTCTCTGCAGTGCCACCCTACCACAGTGAACAGATGCTGTGGAATTTTGATAGGCTATGCCAGTCTGTGCCAACCTCAACGACTGGCACTGCTGGGGTGTGGCTGGCATGCAGAAATTGGTACAGTGGTAAAGAGTCTTCGCATGAAGCAGTGAATATGGTTCAAAAATAATCCTTGAAATGTAGGCTTTGAATGTTCAGCTGATCTTCAGAAATAAATGTCAAATGTTTCTTTGTGTAAAATGATTTCATACCAATTTGTCACGGGGTGAATTATGCTTCGTATTATTAAGCATCAATAAAAAGCATATTTCAACGGTTAAAACTTGAATGATTTAATGATATTATTGAGACGTAATTAAATAAGATGTTAGTTAGCTGCGGTGGAAACATTCTTCATTTATCTGGCTATATTTAGTAAATAGCCAAAAACTGGCTCTACTTCTCACATAAAGTCTAATTAATGCTTTTCTAACATAATAAGTTTTTTGCCGTCAATGTGTATAATTTGGTGTAAAAGAAATATACATTTTTTTTTGTCACTGTCTGTCAATAATATTATGTCTGTCCGCATGCTGATGCTTATTTCGTTTTGTTTTAGAGTTGTGTTTTTCTAATAATTATATTATATCATATCTAGTTACAAATCTTAATTATTGCTCTATTTTCAAATAAATGAATGTAGTGCACATCTGTTTCAATTGTTAAGAAAACGAGTTGGCTATTATTTGTTCAGGTCTTCAATTTGCATTTCTTATTTTTTTTCCCCTCACTAAAATAATAAGAATAAAAAAATTATAATAATAATTAAAAAATAGCCTAGCCTGTAGGCGTAATGAAGATGAAAATGTGGTTTTAAATATTTATTTTCCCTGACACATTTGCGATTATTTATTTCATTTGATACTTAAGATCGTGCTTGAAACGACGGGTTAAGCAACACTTTTGGCTGCAAAAAATATGTAGCAGTTATAGTTTAACGCGGTGCAATCCCGGCGGTTAGGCCTCTGTGTCCCGGTTGCTAGCACAGTTGAACCCTTCTTCCGAGTAAAATCTAAAGTATTATGAACAGATGCTGCTGAATTAGGAAAGAAACACCGTCTCCACCCAGCGGTGCAGCTTTGGCCAGGCTTGGCACGCGGCGCAGCTGGCATCGAGGTGGTGGGCTGCCCCACTGGCCGCGCGCACTGACGCTAAGACATTTAGCGACTTGGCAAGCGCGTGTCTCCTGAGCCCCTGGGTACCATGCCAACCCGCGGCCTCTGGACGCCGCTTAAGATCACCTGGGCTGTGGTCGAGTTAAAGGAGGAAGCGGATGTATCTTGGTTGGCTTTTACCCACTGGGCAAGAAGCATTTAATATTGAATGACACCATTAGAAGTTGATGGAGATCGATATGACGGTCGGAATCACGGGAGAAATCGAGGATTTCTAAGCGCTTTTGAACAGGCCGGTCTCTTGGATGAACCGCAGGCCATTTGATGAAGCTTTCGGCATCTGATTTAGATATTAGGACACTTTTGTATTTTAAACACGCTTAAAAATAAAGGATCCAAGAATGTACAACTTTAGGCCGGAGGAGAACCTTTTAAAGTCCTGAAACTCTTTATAAATGCATGTCTGCAGCCTCAAAATATACGCCGATCAGAGGATCCCCTGAAACATCAAGAACTTTCCAAATCTCCATTTGAACCATACAGTCGATTCAAGAACCCAATATATTAACTGTTTAAATCAAGAACATTATACCGAAGACTGATGCTTAATGAGATGTTTCTCTGCCGAACCTGCAGGCTACAAAATCCACTGAAGAACCTTTATTATTAAAAGAGCTCATGAAGCATCTGGTGAATTCTCTCTAATATTTGAAAACAAATATGTAAGGCATTCTCAAGTTAGAATAACTTTCTATAAATAACTTTACGAACAATCCTGATTTTAGTAAATTCATCATTAATGTTAGTAATTAATTACTGTTGATTGATAGCAACAGGTACAAATAAAACGTTAAAAGACCAACTCATTTACTGCAGAAGTACACCTATATTAAACAGCAGGCATTTGAATACATAGTAGTAACCTAACATTTTTAGGCTATACTTTACGGTGCTTCTTCCTGGCCTAAACCTTAAAATTAGTTTGTAATGTATCTAATTTATTTAGGGTGATTTACAAATCTATATATATATATTTCAAACCAGATGTTACCACATGAAACACATTTTTTTATTACACCAGGGACTGACTTATTTGAACGGATAATTTCAATAATAATGCTATAATAGCATTGACTCTATAACATAAGAACATAGTATACAGGCTTATAATAATAACATGCTGATGAACATTTGAGTTTTCTTGCCTAAAACTGATATTTGTGCAAAAACACTTGTCGCATACTTTAACTGTGGGCTTGCTTTTGGCTAACAACAACAAAAAATGTAAATGTATTTTCGATCGATCACGGCACGTAAAAACGGGTTCTTGGCCGTTCATGACTTTTGACGAAGTAAAGTGGATTACATTGAAATTAAAGGAATTGAAAAGATTGTTAACGCTAACGAAATTAAAGCGAATTAATATAGATGACAAAAATGCCAATTCTAAATTTACTCATCAGTTTATTTCTATCTAGTGCTCCACCTTGCTCAGAAATAAAGATACATGTATTGTCCGAGCGGATGACATTTATGTAGGCAATGAAATAATAATAATAATAATAATAATAATAATAATAATAATAATAATAATGGAAAGAGGACATAAGAGTGGTGCAATCAATGGTTATATCAGGGATTCAAATGAAATACAAATCAACAGATTCAAGAATTCAATGAATTTGGTTTATTTGGTTGTACTGGGTCTGATCGCCCATGATGCCCCACGGTAGTTTGTCCGTCCGCCTCTAATCTCATCGTGGACGACTCGTTGAAACATATGGGTCCCGGGGCAAAGCTCCAAAATCGGTCACGATGGCAGAAGTCCACAGTAGCCAACCTCACAGATTCACCATGATGATCAACTGAGAATTGATTTAGACCTTATACGCCTGTGCTTGGTCAATCATGTTCAATAAGTTTGCCTTTTTTCCTCCAATATCAGAGAGATGGTTATTTGTTATCTATTCTTCACTGATTTTTTCAATCCTTTGCACCTGTGACATGCTGTTTAGAGACGGGAATTATTTACATCTATCGAGAGTCTTTGCGGAATGTTAATCTTATATGCAATGCAAAACTCTTGAAAAGTAAAAAAATTAAAAATTAAAAATACATTCCATAATTGTAAATTGTTATTAATATTATTATTATAAGTTGTATGATCATGTATGTGTTGTTTGTTATTATAATATTATTATTATTAGTAGAACCTCAGGCAATTGTTTTGTTATTTCACGTCATCAAAATGTGAAATATTTTGCAGGACAGAAAAGGCCCATAGGTGGATCGTCCTTATTTTTCTGAAAACTATCTGCTACATAATGATGTATTTTCACTTTCATCTTGGACACACACAAAATAAACCTGCAAACTGAAGTCTAATAATAGCATACGACCAATTGTAATTTAGCTCATGCTCCTGGAAATCAACTTTAAATACATTTTTCTTTCTTTATTTATTAGTTTATTCATTCGTTTATTTATTTATCCTATGTCTTACCTTAACTTTTCTTAACTTCGAAAGGAATCGAAATGATGAGCGTTTATGGGTAAAAAGTTGATGTAGGACGCCAAATGAAGGCCCTGCTATTCGAGATTGTCAAGTTAGTTTTCATTTCAATCTCCCAGATATCTACATTCAGATTATTATTTGATATTTGTTCAACATAGATAAATAGTGGCGTGTTTGATCACAATTATTCTTCAAACATTTGCATTTCATCGCCTCCCAGAAAAACGGGACATGTTTTTGTCATCAGGAACAGACCGACGGGTTGTTTGCGGGTGTCCGGATTGCACCACAAATCAGATTCTGACCTAAATTACAGTTGCCAAGGACATTAGAAATGTTTGATATGGACTTTGTTATTAGGTAGGGAAAAATGGCAAGAAACGTGCAATGACCCAAGATTCATTGTTTTGAATATATTCTGTAGAAAACATTAAGCCTGTAAAATGTACTAGATGATAGATAGATAGATAGATAGATAGATAGATAGATAGATAGATAGATAGATAGATAGATAGATAGATAGATAGAGAGATAGATAGAGAGATAGATAGAGAGATAGATAGAAAGATAATGAACCATAGAGAGACAAAAAGATATATAGATAGATAGATGGATGGATAATGACCCACAGATAGATAGATAGATAGATAGATAGATAGATAGATAGATAGATAGATAGATAGATAGATAGATAGATAGATAGATAGATAGATAGATAGATAGATAGATAGATTTCTTTATAAATAAACATTTTCTGTTAAGTGTCTTGTTATTGGTTTAAAATGTCCTAACTAGCTATTTTAGAACTGTTGTTCTGTCATGTTTTGGGAGTTTTCTTGAGTTGGCTGAACAATTCCCGTCTCACCAATTCCTAATAGGAAATCATAAATCAGATGGTTCTGGAACAATAGGCTTCTTTATTGATTTGATCAGGAAACAGTCTTCATTAAGCAATTTGGTTCTTTTTTTCTTGTGTTACATAAGTGTCTCATTATGGTTCAAACATTTGATTCAGAAATAGCACTCCCACTTGGTATAATGTTTTGATGAAGCAGTTTGATTCATGTTCCGACAACTTGTAAATATACTCATTTTCCATGAAGGTCCATAATTGAACAAAATGATTGTTCCATAAATTAAAAAAATCTCCATGAGTCCACAAACACCCGGATTCCAAAGAAAGTCAAATCAGTTATGACAGGTTTTCATTAATGTGTTGAATGCTGATATGTCTTTCCCTTTTTTCCCTGTTCTGGCTTTTCCAACATGGGATCACCTAATTGTGGAAAAAGGCGTTCAGTTCCTCGTAAGCCGGCGCCCGATCGTGGTGCCCGTGTACATCAGGAAACGGTGGAACGTTCTCTGAATGCGCGCTGCCGCTGCGCGCTCCCGACGGGCCATAGGCAAGGCCATGTCCAGCGGAGGGACGTGGGCCGTGTAGACTGGTGTAATGCATAGAATAATGATAACCTCTTTCCGTGTCTGGTGAAACGGGTTCCTGCTGCCGCAAAGAAAAGTTGCCATTTATACACACCGGAGGGCTGTGGTGGCCCTCATAATCTGGACTGTTGTATTCTGGGGACGCGCCCCCGGCGTACACAGTCTCGTAGGCCGAGCAGAAAGAGTGGTTTCGGGGGTTATGTGTATTGGATCCGGATTGACATTGTGCGCTTGATAGACGGGAGCACTGATATGGATACGCGTGCATGGAGAACGAGGGGTTGGGCACGTGAAAGCGCGCTCCCTCTTGACATTGTTCCGTTAGAAAGTTCCGTGAGTTAAGTTGGAGGCAGCCAGCCACCAGATTGGTGGTGGGTTGGGAAAGGCCTTTGCACAGTGTCTGTACATAAGAAACCACGTCCGGTCTCTTCCCGTTTCGCAGGATTTCGGATAGCGCCCAAATGTAGTTTTTCGCCAGCCTTAGTGTTTCAATTTTGGAGAGTTTTTGAGTTTTTGAATAGCACGGCACAACTTTGCGCAGATTGTCCAGTGCTGAATTCAGATCGTGCATGCGCGTGCGCTCTCTGGCGTTCGCCTTTTGACGCCGTACTTTCGAGCGCTCTATCCTAGCCGGTGTCATCTTGCGTTTTTTTGGCCCGCGTTTCTTAGGCCTGTCTCCCTCATCCCCACAGTCATCTTCTTCATCAACATCCTCATCGTCATCCTCCTCCCCTGCGATCTCCGACTGAGCCCGGCTGCTCCCGCCTTTCACGTCGTCCTCATCCAAGTCCTCGTCGCCTAGGCGACAGTGCTCCTGCTCTTCGTCCTTGGTTTTGGAGTCCTCACTCCCGCTGTCATCCACCCAGCCCGCGAACTTCTGCATGTCTGGAAGCAGTGAAGGTTCGTTGAATAATCTCGTCAACATGGCGGCGGCACTGAAACCCAGACAATTAGTAAACAAATTGATGAAATAATAATGAAGCCGTGCAGGCAGAATTGTGAACTGAACATCTGCGGTTTGAAATATGAATAACCAGCAAACTGCCACTGCAATGTGAAATTGAATGCGTTCTGTCCAAATAAACCAAAACACGGGTTGTTTTCGAATATAGTTTTACACAGATGGAGAAACATGGACATCGTAAAATATATAGCCTTCTTCATATGGGCTACTATATAGGCCTGTATATATATATATATTTTTTTTTATTTTTTTTTTATTTAATTTTTTCCATCAAAAACATAGTGCTACGTCTGTGACAGAAATCTTATAAAATTCTGTTGGCATGATTTGAATTCGGGGAAACCGACAGACGGTCTCACTCCCCAATTCCCCATCTCCATCACCGGAGTTCTGTTTGGCCCCTCGCATGCGGGCCCTGTCTCAGAGTCTCAGGGGGCGTTTTGAGCGGCGGGAGCTTTTCTCTGTTCATTCTGGCGGCATTCCAGCACATCAAAAACACACTGAACTCAGACAAACGCGCTTTTCGATAGACTGGCCTATACCTCCATAAAACCGAGAAATACATTCAACTAAAACGAAAGAAACGGTATATCGTCACAGTCAGTCTAATATTGATGCATGAAAATAATGGTCAATTACTCATCTCCTCTCCTGATGAAGGCGGGGTCCCTAAAATGTAGCCCATGCCTTACAATAACGTCAATCTCTGTCCCCTCTATTCCACTACCATCTTGGATAAATCCAGTTATTCGTCACCAACTTTTTATGATATTTGCCTAATTTGAACGAACTCATGCACATAACACCTTGATGCAAAGAAAAACATTTAAATGTCAATTTTACGGTTTAAAAGAAGACAATAAAGCTGAAAAATCAAGTGGCTTTGTTATGAAACGCTTTCTGATAAACGTAAATGCGCAATATTTTATTATTCAACATTTTGCATTGCCGGGCTAGAGCAATATTATGTTGAATTTTGTAATGTGAAATTATTGGTAGCTAATAAAGCCCAATGATGACTAAAATACTGACGTTAAAATGACTCACTGAAAAGAAAGATCGTCAGTTATTCTCGAAAACTGCTCAAATTAAATCGCTTCACGCCGCCCGTTCAAATCTATTCTTTCCGTAGAAATATGTCCAAATAAGCTGAATTAGTGTAAACTGAGCAGCCGTTATTGATTGGACATTTAATTCTGAGCGAAACGAATCGGATTTTTAGCTTACATGATGTTACATCGATTGCTTTGGTTGAAATGTAATCTGTGATAATATACATATTAAACAGATTGTTAAATGTAAGTAAGTAAGGTGTTATTTAAACAGAAGAACTGAAAGCTGTTGAGAAATGTTTTCTTTAAATAATGATGAGATGTTACGATTTGCCTATATATTCTGTCGTGTTGGAAACTCACCTCGTTGATGGTGCTCTTCTGTTAATCGCGAGCGCGTCTACATCATCTTGCCCTTCCAGCTCCTTACAAACGCTCAGGCTGATGGAGAGGCGCGGTTGTCTGTGTGATCCGGTACGTGTTATCCCTTCCCCGGACTGCAGGGAGGCGGTGTGGCATCGCTAGCAGGCAGGGTTACATACCTGCTCTGATGCCAGGCCATATGGTGGGCACGTCACTGGCAGGAGTCATCACATGAGAGCGGGTGATTGACACGCGCCCGCATTCGTAGAGATTGCTTTCCCGAGGGAAGAGGAGCCCGCCATCTGTCGCTGCCGCTGCACACGCACCTCTTTACAGTGTAACACGCTTGCATGTAAACTACACACAAGTGCACACAAATACTCCACACACGGGGTGAGGGAATGTGCTGAATGAACCAAAAACTAATATGATTTTTTTTTTTTAATACTACCGTTGTATTTGTGATTTAAACTAATAATGCACATTAGTGTGTGTGTGTGTGTGTGTGTGTGTGTGTGTGTGTGGTCGGGTTTGGGTGGTTTACGAGGGCAAATTTTTAGGTTACATACTGGTAATTACAATAGTATTATGCTATAAATGTGGGTTATTAGGTAATTTCTAGTGTCCCCATAATACAAGTCGCTGAAAAAAAACATACTAAACGATGTATTTTTTTTTTTTTTTTTTTTTTTTTTTTTTGAAAATGTAAAAATACATCAAGTTTTTTGTGAGGGTTAAGTTTAGGGGTAGGGTTAGAGGATATAATCTATAGTTCATGCACATGTATATGGAGAGTCCTCATAATGATAACTGCACCAACATGGCACACTGTTGGAGTTGCAAGTATTTTCTCCAAAACAAGTAGGCTTTCACGTTATTCCCCCAAATGTTGTATTAAAATATAAGTAGTTAATGTAGGAGGAAAATACTGGGGGGAAAATCATCCTTTAAAATGTTGTCTAGGCTTTTGTGTTGTTGGATCACTATTAAGCATCGTGGATTACATCTCATTTACTAAAAATATTTCAGTTTGTGAATCTCCTGTAAAGTCCCTTACAAAACAATTCATTCACAAACCCAATCTAAAATGTCATTATTGTGTCCTGCCTTGTACAATTTCGACTTTGGATGTGTTTTTTGGTTTCAAATGGTCTGAAAGAAATATGGTTCTTTTAGGACACCTGGTGGCAATGTTCTGGAATTGCATGGAGGATTAATGTTCATCCAGGGGCTGAGTTTAACCTTTCAACTTAACTCAACATTTAAGATGATCTCTCAATATGTCCAGGAGTTTGACTTCTCAACATGAAAATAATGCAGAATGCCTACTGAAAATATGGCTGAATTTATTTCAAGAAATAAAGATGGCTTTGGTAAAGACAGGGTTTCAAATGTATTGATGCTCATCATTTTGGGCCCTTGTGCAGGCTAAAGTTATGTTACTCTGGCTGGAATGTGAACAGATGCACACAGATCATAATTAAAATGACAGGCATCAGTGTTGAACTAATCTCAGACCTGTCTAAATATGAATAGATTATCTGGTTAGAGTTCTAGTGCATTTGTAGCCTTAATGCCTTTATGCAACATGAAGTTTGTGACTGCCACACTCTCACTCTAATCTACTTTATTAATAACATTACTAACATACGTCTTCATAAAAATCTGTTTGATAAGAAAATATAATTTTTCATTGTTATTATTGTCTTGCCAATCAAAGAAGGCCAATATAATGTTATACTGTATTATGTGTCATGTAAATTTAGAACACAGTAGCCTATCACATCGCATACAAAAACTGTCTGTGTATTTCAATGTGATTTTTATCAACGCTTAATCCTCTGAAATAGTACACAATTGCTTTCCAATGATCAAAATGCATTAATACAATTTATTAAATGTCCGTTTGTCTCCAATAAACTGATGCAGGAAAGATACATTTAAATTGCACTTAACGCTCCTGTGGTATTAAAAAATGACACCTTTCTTTGGTATTCGTGGTCATTTTTGACCGGAAGATGTGCAACCATTTTTTATGGCAAGTAAGAACAATACATTTATGCATTTCCCTTTCTACATTGTACCATTAATTTGCACATATAATAACATTTTTGGAAAAAAATGTTTTTGAACCTACAGTTCTATAAGTTGAAACATGAATACAATATGAGAATGTGATATAAATTGGAGGCAGATCTGGTGAACAAAATATAAATAACATGACTTGAAAACCATGTCATGCTAGTAACAGCCAGTAGATGCCACCTACTGTACAGTCTGATGGCTTGTTATAACCTAATTTAATATGTTATCACAAGATGTGCAGTTGATGTCATTGTGTTTGTCATCAAAACAGACCATGGTGTTACAAAAGTAAACACAGAATAAGCATTTTCTACCAATAATTTATTTCAAACATAAAAATGTAATAACTCAAAGTAAATGCATAATAATGTCAAGATAATGAACACCAAGGAACAGAAATGAACTGAAAAATTCTGAAAATTAAATTAGAATATAAAACAGAAGCATCACATTTTGCAATTTCAAACTTTCTATAGTAAAAATTTATTTTGCAAACGTGTGTGTGTGTGTGTGTGTGGTTTTCAAAGACTTTTTTTAGGTTACAAACTGGTAATTACAAGGGTATGTAAATGTGGTTTATGAGGACATTTTTTGTGTCCCCATAATTCAAATCGCTGAAAAAACATACTAAAAAAAAGTGTGTGTGTGTGTGTGTGTGAGTGTGTGTGTGAGATTGCTGTCATCAGCTGGAAAGCAACAGATGACTTTTAATGCCAACAATGACCAAAAGATGGCTGTAGACCTCCAATTATTGATGCCCTGGTTATTGATGCCTGGTTTTGCAATGTGAGTGTGTTGTTGGCTCAACCCTTCATTTCTGAGTGTGTGTGTTTAGCATTGTGGCTGATTTATGGGTTTAATTTGACAAATGTAAAAAAAAAAAAAAAGTGTTAAAGTCTCACCAGTTCATTGTTGTGTGTGTGTGTGAGTGTGTGTGTATGTTTCTTTTTTTAGAGTCTCACTCTTGTCATTTCTGTCTGTTTTCTTCTGCAGTGTGGCTGGTTTACTGATTGTTTTTGACAGATTGAAAAAAAAAATTGCTCTGTTTTTGGTTTTTCGCATAAATGTTCAATGATCTGTCAATTATGACCAAGAATAAAAGGGGTCGCCATCTTTTTTGCTAACACTTGGACTTATCGTATCAAGCCCAATTTTTTTTGTATGTTTGTATGTTCAGATGACAACCATCAGAATGGGTAAAATGTGTGCTCAGTGATTTGGACCATGGCATGATTGTTGGTGCCAGACTAGATGTTTTGATTATTTTTGTAACTTCTGATCTCTTAGGATTTTCACGCACAACAGTCTCTAGAGAAAAAAAAAACATCCAGTGAGCGGCAGTTCTGGAGTTGGAAATGCCTTGCTGACCAGAGAGGTCAACAGAGAATGGCCAGACTGGTTCAAGCTTACAGCAAGGATACGATAATTTGAGGTGGAGGGGCTACAACAGCAGAAGACCATGTCAGGTTCCACTTCTGTCAGCAAAGAAAAGAAAGCTGAGACTGCAGTTGTCAGATTTGTGGAGGATATTGCAGGACTCAAACGCAGAGTCACGATGCAGGCTTTTATTAATACAAAATATATATATATATATATATATATATATATATATATATATAACAAGAACTGCCCCAAAGGTGAAAAACACAGTCCAGGGCGACAAACCAGATGACAGGCTGTGCTGGAGCAGGGCTGCAATAAGACAAACAGGACATGACAGGAACCGACTGACAGACACCTAACTGGGAAACATCTAAAACGAACTTGCACAAGAAAAAAAAAAACACAATGGAGTTAAATAGAGAAGAAAACAAGGAGATAACAAGGAGGGCAAGTGGAAACGATCAACTTATAAACAGACAGATAACAAGGCAAAAGAGAGGGTGGGGTTATCATTGAAGACAGATACGAATGCACAAGGGAATGAGACAACACAAACCCAAGTGCATTCACACAGCACGAGACACAACTCAAGTGACTGGATTTAGTCAGAGTTATAAATCAAACTAACTGAAGTGGCTGTATCCCGACACAACACATAAAACAGACATACAACATGTACATGTCAGGGCTCTGCCACAAAGGGGAAAAAACCCAAAACTAAGAGCAGAACCCTGACAGCATTGGGCACAGGCTCAGCAAAACCGGACAGTTGAAGACTGGAAAAACGTAGCCTGGTCTAATGAATCTCGATTTCTGCTGAGGCACACAGATGGTAGGGTTAGAATTTGGAATCAACAACATAAATTCATGGATCCAACCTGCCTTGTGACAACATTCCAGGCTGATGATGGTGGTGTAATGGTGTGGTGAATAGAATACAATCCAATAGAACACCTCTGGGGTGACAAATCTGCAGAAATTGCATGAGGCAATCATGTCAGCATAGACCTCGAAGTAATTTTTCCCACCTCTCATGGAATCCATGCCATGAAAAATGTAAGCTGTTTTGAGAGCAAAGGAGGCCCCACCCAGTATTAGTATAGTGTTCCTAATAAAGTGCTCAATTAGTTAACATTAATTTACATGTTAATAGATTAAATACTGTGAATAAATGTGTTAATCAAATGCCTACAATTAAATGAAACCTTAGGATGGGAGTCAAGATGTGCCAAAAGAATCTGGCGCCACGAAACAACCTGTGGACCGATGAGAGGTCCCTTCCAACGAAAAAGTGGATCTGGGACCATAAGAGATGTCTAAGTTGTCTAAGCAGCTTCATCTGATAGCTGACTTTTCTTCACAATGATAGTTCGAGAGCAGCCCTTCCATAAACTGGAATCTTGTCCGATGTTCACTACAACCCTGTTGTAGATTAACATAAAACTTTAGAAAGTGTGCATATCCACAACACAAAGTGGTGCTCAACTAAAACATTCAAAATGAGGAAAAGGCCAGATTCAGTTGTATTTCATATTCATGCTTCATAAACCTTTTTAAGAGAATGTGACAGGGCGGAGGGTGGGGCCGGGTCGTGATTATACACACACGGTCCCTTATCAGGCCAATTAAGCCTCCGAGAGGGATAAAGGCTGACTGCGGATGGTGGTGCGACAAGAGAGATATCGTTTACGGGCAGCTGACCGTCATGTGTGTGTTTGTGTCTTCTGTTTATTTCATCGTGAAACTATTATTTATATTGTCAACCCGGTTCTCGCCTCCTCCTTGCTCATCTAAATTCTTTTACACTGGTGCCGAAGACCCGGGAAGGAGGAGGCGAGAACCGGCTTGACAATATAAATAATAGTTTAATGTAATCTATGTAATCTACTTTTTTTTAATGTCAAAAAAAAAAAAAAAGATTATAAACACGACCCAGCACTACCCTCTGTCCTGTCATTACAAGTAAACACATTGCACTCCACTATCTTATACGTATTAAGTCTTATAAGTATGCATTATCAATTAAATTCAAAATCCTTGTGAAAGTGGGGGCCTGGGTATCTCAGCGAGTAAAGACGCTGACTACCACCCCTTGAGTCGTGAGTTTGAATCCAGGGCATGCTGAGTGAATCCAGCCAGGTCTCCTAAGCAACCAAATTGGCCCGGTTGCTAGGGAGGGTAGAGTCACATGGGGTAACCTCCTCATGGTTGCTAGAATGTGAATCTCGCTATCGGCAGGGCACGTGGTGAGTTGTGCGTGGATGCTTCGGAGAACAGCGTGAAGCCTCCGCAAGCACCATGTCTCCATGGTAACGCGCTCAACAAGCCACGTGATAAGATGCGTGGATTGACATTCTCAGACACGGAGGCAACTGAGATTCGTCCTTCGCCACCCAAATTGAGGCAAGCCACTACACCACCACAAGGACTTAGAGCACATTGGGAATTGGGCATTCCAAATTGGGGATAGAGAATCCTTGTGAAAGTTGCACCATTATATTATTTGAAATAATCTTAGAAATAGTTACGTATGGAGCTAGAACAATAACTTAAAGCACTTGAATCATTTTGTTATTTGAATTCTAACACATACAGTTCACCAGTTTTCAGCTGGCTTGATCATAAAACACAATAACTCTCAAATCAGTTTATGATTGTTAACTGAAATATAGGGTGTTTTCCCAACTGCATGTTTGCACCCTTGAAGAGCACTGCAGGAAGGGGACGTCATTCGAATGTTCATTCAAAATGAAAGTGAGAAAAATGTTTCACAACGGGTCCTTGCTCTGTTCAGAGTGCCCACATCAAGAGCTCAGTCCTTGAAGTGAATATGGCATATATGTGGTTGATCTTGAGCTTTCCAATAGTTTTTGCCTCAGAGTGCAAGCCCACGGATCACCCACCATCCATCCTCTAACCGTCGGATGCTTATAGCACACAAAACTGGAAAACCCTTTCTAGATCAACTCAGCGCAGATCTGATTGGCTGGTTCAAAGGAAATTCTGCGAGTAGATGCACAAAGTATGTTTTATCAGTCTGCCTAGAAGCTGTGTTGTGTTCTCAAGGTTCCGCATTGATAGAATGAGTGCTTTTGAGAACGAAATAATCATAAAATTTGCCCGTTTACCAAATTAGTGACATAAAATCTTTTAAAGATATTCAGAGTTTAGTTTGAGACATGTAGCAGAAAGTAAACCAGATATCCACAAGCAGAGTTGCATATTCCGTTTGTTTACTTAGTTATGTTTATGAAATTCTCTATAATGATGTCTCTACACATTTCCTGCTACTCTCCCGTATGTTTTCTGTGCAATTGATCACAAAGAGGACAAAACCGATGTGATGGTTGCTTCACATGTCAGTTAGATGGCTTTTCCTGTCTAAATGGGCAGCTGTAGACCCCAGACCTATGCTAACTTTCCAATTACACCAAAGAAAGTGAACAGCACCCCTTAGTGGCTGGTGTATAGAATAATATTCTAAAATATATTGAAGATTTCCTGTTGAAGGAATATAAAAAAAACAGTTGAACTTGCAATAAAACTTACACTTTTCTTTCTTAAAGATGGGTGGGATTCTTTACCATTGTTACACAATATTTATACAAATTTAAGATATTTGTGGCATTTTGTGGTAAATGGTAAATGGCCTGCACTTATATAGCACTTTTTTTTAACCTTAGAGGTTACCAAAGCGCTTTACACTGTGTCCCATTCACCCATTCACACACACACTCATACACCAATGGCGACAGAACTGCCATGCAAAGCGCTAGCCTACCATTGGGAGCAACTTGTGCTTTTTTAAAAATCTGGTATTGCTTGTAAATATTCCGATTTTAAAAGTACAGGTTAATCTCTCAAATTCAGACCTCAGAAATTTAGATCATAAACAAACTAGGCCAAATGTCAAACTTATATGTTTTACACAGGGAAAATTATCAAAGGTTGAAAGGTTATCAAAATAGTCAGTAACACTTTCCAATAAGGTTCCATTTGTTAACATTAGTTGACAACATTAGTAAACATGAACTAACAATGAACAGTTCTTTTACAGCATTTAGTATTGTAAAAATGCCATTACTGATTCCCCCGAGGGGAAGTTCTTTCAGGAGTTAGCGAGTGGATGTTAAAAGTGAAGGTGAACGCAGCCTCGCACTGCACGTGCAAGCCATTCATTCATTTAGCCTCCCATTCAGCTCATGAAAACATGCTGCGTGATCATGAGGAAGGATTGCATCAAGATGTAGATTGGAATGCAGTTGTGAAATTTATATCAATAAAATAGTCTACTTCGCTCTCGCGTTGCTGACGAGCCAGTGATTACCCTTCTGCGTGCCAATGCTGGCACGCATGTCATAGGTTGCCGACCCCTGCTCTATGAAATAACATGAACCAACAATGAGCAATCGTATTTCTATCAACTAACATTAAAAAGATTAAAAAATGCCTTAAAAAATACAATATATTGCTCATGACTAATGCAAAGTGTTACAGAATATTGCAAAGTGTTACAGAATACTATGCTTACTACGTAGCCCTTCTTTTCTTACTAAGTGCTATGATTCCCACTCCTTTGTGTTTCTTCACCAATTTGGCAAGAAGGATTTAGCTGCATGCATTGCTCCAAAAGGGGTAGGAGCTCAAAACTGCCATTAAAGATAAAGGGAGCCCCTTACTTAACCCTTTCCCTAAAATTAACCGTGAGTAAAAATAATGTCCCCTATTGGAGTTGGTGCAACCCCCTTAGGGAGTAACCCTGCACCCTTCTGGAGTAACCCCGCCCCAATTTAGAGGTCTCTGGCCTGCTGCTATGCCTACCTGAATTTTGCCAGATAATAGCCAGGAGCTTCGGACCACGTGTAATGATGGACCTGAGTAACAGGGGCTTCATTGTTTTTACAATTCCAATGTATTATAATTTGATGCACTGTATACATATACATATACATATATACAGTGCATCTGGAAAGTATTCACAACGCTTCACTTTTTCCACATTTTGTTTTGTTACAGTCTTATTCCAAAATGGATTAAATTAATTATTTTCCTCAAAATTCTACCAACAATACCCCATAATGACAACGTGAAAGAAGTTTGTTTGAAATCTTTGCAAATATATATAAAAAAAAAAATCAAAAAAAAAAAAATCACATGTAGTACTCACAGCCTTTGCTAAATACTTTGTTGAAGCACCTTTGGCACCAATTACAGCCTCAAGTAGTATGATGCTACAATCTTGGCACACCTGGGCAGTTTCTCCCATTCTTCTTTGCAGGACCTCTCAAGCTCCATCAGGTTGGATGGGGAGCATCAGTGCACAGCCATTTTCAGATCTCTCCAGAGATGTTCAATCGGGTTCAAATCTGGGCTCTGGCTGGGCCACTCAAGGACATTCACAGAGTTGTCCTGTAGCCACTCTGTTATCTTGGCTGTGTGCTTAGGGTCGTTGTCCTGTTGGAAGATGAACCTTCAACCCAGTCTGAGGTCCAGAGCGCTCTGGAGCAGGTTTTCATCAAGGATGTCTCTGTACATTGCTGCATTCATCTTTCCCTCGATCCTGACTAGTCTCCCAGTTCCTGCCGCTGAAAAACATCCTCACAGCATGATGCTGCCACCACATTTCACTGTAGGGATGGTATTGGTCAGGTGATGAGCGGTGCCTGGTTTCCTCCAGACATGATGCTTGCCATTCAGGCCAAAGGTTTCATCAGACCAGAGATTTTTGCTTCTCATGGTCTGAGAGTCCTTCAGGTGCCTTTTGGCAAACTCCAGGCAGGCTGTCATGTGCCTTTTATTGAGGAGTGGCTTCCATCTGGCCACTCGACCATACAGGCCTGATTGGTGGAGTGCTGCAGAGATCGTTGTTCTTCTGGAAGGTTCTCCTCTCTCCACAGAGAAACGCTGGAGCTCTGTCAGAGTGACCATCGAGTTCTTGGTCACCTCCCTGACTAAGGCTCTTCTCCCCCGATCGCTCAGTTTGGCCGGGCGGCCAAACTTCCAAACTTCTTTAATTTATGGATGATGGAGGCCATTTTGCTCATTGGGACCTTCAACGTTGCAGAAATTTTTCTGTACCCTTCCCCAGATCTGTGCCTCGATACAATCCTGTCTCGGAGGTCTACAGACAATTCCTTGGACTTCATGGCTTGGTTTGTGCTCTGACATGCACTGTTAACTGTGGGACCTTATATAGACAGGTGTGGGCCTTTCTAAATCATGTCCAATCACCTGAATTTACCACAGGTGGACTCCAATCAAGTTGTAGAAACATCTTAAGGATGATCAGTGGAAACAGGATGCACCTATTTTTTATTTTTTTATATATATATATAGTAGTGAGTAGAGTATGATATTTTGATCCACACTCCATTTCAGAAGGTGGCGGTAATGCACATTAAAAAGTTGTTTGCCAACCGCCATAAAAAATTCAGAAGAAGAAGAAGAAGAAGAAGAAGACAGGATGCACCTGAGCTCAATTTTAAGTGTCATGGCAAAGGCTGTGAATACTTATGTACATGTGATTTTTTTAGTTTTTTATTTTTAATAAATTTGCAAAGATTTCAAACAAACTTCTTTCAAGTTGTTATTATGGGGTATTGTTTGTAGAATTTTGAGGAAATGTATGCATTTAATCCATTCTGGAATAAGGCTGTAACATAACAAAATGTGGAAAACGTGAAGCGCTGTGAATACTTTCCGGATGCACTGTATATAGTAATAACATGCTATTGGTTGGATTAAAACATCACAAAACTCTGTTTTCCACCTGTAGAAATGGGTACTTCCCTTATAATCTGCCCTGTCTCCTTGCTATGATGTCATTTGCTTAGTCTGTTAATGTATCTCCAGAAATGAATCCAAAATCAGACATTCAAACAAAAAAGGACAGAGTGGGAGGTAGCAGACAATTTACAAGTTTTTACAGAAGAAAGGTGAGCCTTACATATCAATGTAGATACTTAGGTGAATATTTGTTTGATATTCATGTAAACACAGTACAAAATGAACACCTGGCACATTCCAAATGTGAGAAAAAATTATTTTGTTGAGAAAATAAAATGGAAATATTCACCAAGTGGTAGGTAGCATTATTAGCAACTGCATCATTACAAAATGTAGCTGAGCCAGTGCAGATGGGTATTAAGGCATTCATTGTCTCTTGTGCAGCAGTTAATTTGACTGAAACCACCCTTGCTTAACAGCTTTCTCATCCTGTTGAGGAGTGTGACTTACCCAAGTGTATGCAGGTTATTGATGGACATCCTACCCTGGGAGACTCAGGTATCACACAAAGTCCATTAGCATGTGTGTAGCTGAGAACCACACATCAATTTTACAGTTCTTCTGATTGAAACCACTAGAGATTCCTTCATTCTAGGTTATGTTTGGCTGACATTTCCTGAGCCTTAATTCAACTGGAGACAAGGGAACTTGTAATGTGTGGACCAACTTGTCACTCTGAACAACACCTAATGCAGAAGTTGAATAGGAAAAGAACAGCTCAAATCAGCACCCTCTCTGAGACTAGATCATACCTTCGACCCAGTCACCTCCACCTCAGGCGGAGCCCCTCCTAGTTGATCTTTTTTTTAATTCCTCAACACTATATGGATTTGGATAAAGTGTTTAATAAGATAAAGGCATCCACACTTCCCCCACACCGCCCATATGATTGTGAAACTGACCTTGTCCCTGGTACCATGCCACCTAGAGGACAGTTGAATTTTATATTATCTCCAGAAACCAAGGCCATAGAGAAGTACATTCAGGAGGGCCCGAATAATGGCTTTATATGCCTATGTCCATTCTTCCAGATATGGTACCATCACAGTGTGCTCCAATTTCAGCAAGAAATAATCAGAAAAGGTGCGGATTTACAAAATCTTCACCTCTGGACAATTGTAAGCTGTCAACAATATCATCAGATGCTCTTATGCCTGAGGATGGGAAACTCCATCATGCAAACTTGGCCTGTCCAGTAAAATTTTCATTTTAAATGATTTATTCACTTCACATAAATTGAACTTCCTATTTGTGACAGAAACTTGTCTCAATGTTGGTGAGTTGGATTCTCTATCTGAACCTTTTCCAAGTTACTGTGGCTTTTTCAGCTCCCCAGAAGTGAAGGAAATGGTGGGCGCTTAGCCAGTTTTTTAAAAAAAAACAAACATTTTAAGTGGCGTTTACTGCCTACAAAACATTATCAAAGTTTTTAAATACAATTGCTCCAGTCCAGTACACTGTGCCCTTATTTACAGGCCTCCAAAGTACAATAAGAACTTTCTCAATTTATTTGCTGATTTTCTCTCTAGCATTCTGCCCTCAGCTGACAATATAATCATACGTGGTGATTTTAACATTCAAGTGTGCTGCCCATCCAAACCACTGGTTAATGAGTTCATAAAACTTATCGATTATTTTAGTCTGACACAGAATGTAATAGGTCCAACACACATTCATGGGCTCACCCTTGATCTTGTTGTGTCACTTAGTATTCCAATTTGCAATGTTAATGTCTATGAGTTTTGTCTATCGAATTACAGTCCTGTTATTTTTAATGCTTTATTCCCATGCCAGACTTCGAATTCCAATTTGTCTGGGTATTATTCACATCTTTTAACCCCTTCCACAGCCAAAGTTTTCTCTGATGCTTACTCCTCTGTTTCTATTTTATGCTCAATTCTCCATCAAACTTAGACTTAGAGGAGATAACTACTAGGTTTAATGCCACCTGCACACACATTTTAGATTCCATTGCTCCTTTTAAATGTAAGAAAACCACCAGTAATTCTCAGCCCCGGCTAAATAATGATACGAGCGCTCTCAGGCAGGCATGTAGAAAATGTAAGCGTAAATTAATAAAATGAAATTTTAAAGAATTGTCTGTCTGGTCTTCTTCTACTGATGAATATATTAGAAATTTTGTAGAACCATTAGAACTCCCTATACTGACGACTGAGCAAAAAATTATCTTGATTCTGAAATAAACTTGGAGGAGCTTGGTGAGGTAATTAAGGCCTTGCCTACAGGCAAGGCTCCGGGGCAAGATGGCTTTGCCGCTGAATTTTATGGATCTTTTGTAACAAAACTGGCTCCACTTTTGTCAGAAGTTATATGGAAAGATTAAAGAATGGAAAGCTTCTGCCAAAGCTCTCAAAAAAGGACAAAGATCCAAGCAAATGTAAGAGTTATAGTCCAATTTCCCTGATCCTGCTATTAAGTAAATTACCAATTAAGTAAAGATATGACATCTCTTATACATATAGATCAGGTGGGGTTTATTCAGAGCCACAGCTCTTCTGATAACATTAGGCATTTCATCAATATTCTGTGGTCAGTGGCGAGTGATCAGACTCCGGTCTCTGCCATCTCAGAGGCGTTTAGCCAAAGACCAAAGGCTTTTATATTGTAGAATGGGATTATCTTTTCAAGATTTTGGAAATGTATGGGTTCGGGATACTTTTATTGGGTGGAATAAGTTACTTTATAGACACACGGTAGCTGCGGTACAAACAAATTGATTCATTTCAAATTATTTTACACTGGATAAGGGCATTCGGCAGGGTTGACCCCTTTCCCCCTTATTGTTCTGTCTTGCCCTGGAACCATTAGCAGACCTGATAAGAAAGGAGTATGATTTTCCGGGGGTGGTGGTGGGAGGTGTGGCGCAGAAGCTTTTGCTTTATGCAGATGCCTCTACAGAATTATTAATCCTTTTCTAAATTCTCAGGATGCAGAGTTAATTGGTCAAATACCGAAGTTTTGTCAGTGACAGTGTATTGCCCAGCTTTTCAGCTGGGCACCTTCCAGTGGCCCAAGCAAGGCATTAAGTATTTGTGCATTGTGCAAGTGATTTAATTATAATTTATTTTTACTCTTTAATAAAAAAATTGAGTGACATGGACAGGTGGGCTTTACATTTACATTTGTCAATGATTGGGAAGGTTAATGTTATAAAAATGAATTGTATTTCAAAATTGATCTACTTGCTACAGTCTCTCCCCACTGAAGTTCTCCTCATTTATTTTAAACAATTTGATAATTTAGCCAAATCCTTTATTTGGAATGGTAAATGTCCTCGGATGCATTCTAATAAGCTACACAGGCCTGTTGACAAAGGTGGGCTAGGTCTCCCCAAGATTTTATTTGACTATTATGCTTTTGGTCTCAGACATTTGGCACATTGGTCACTCCCACCGGAGAGGGCCCCTTCTTGGTTTTGCATTGAACAAGAGGCCCTTGCCTCTATTTCACTATTACAAAGTTTTTCTACCAAATTGCCCAGAAAGGTAAAATCACATCCCATCATTTTGCATTTGCAATCATTTGAAATCAAAGGTTTCCTGCATGTTCAATGCAGATATTTTTCTGAATGTTGCCTCAAGCATATCGTTGAACCCAAAATTATGCATTGATAAGTTCCCCTTTTGCTGGATGGATTGGATTGAGAGGGGTGTTGCTATGTTTGAAGACATGTACAAAAACTGAGAATTGAGATCTTTTGATAATATTATACAGAAATTTGGGATTCCGAGGTCTCAATTCTTCAGATATTTATATTTACAGCATTTATTATTGTGGCAGCGGGGGCGTGGTCAAGCGCCCGTCCGGAGAGGGGGAGCGGTAAGGGCGCTTACACCTGAGCTAAAATATGTCTAACACCTGTCTCTAATTTCAGTGAGCACGGGGAGAGCGGCATAAAAGAGCCACAGCACCACCAGTCAGGACGCCAGTCCAGTGTTGGCAGCCCAAATATCTAGTTTGAGTTTACGGAAAGCCTTAGTTTTGTTATCAGAAGTTTATGTTTGTATTCCTGTCATTTTACGTTGAATAATTAAAGACCCCTCACCTGTGTGCAGAAGCCTGTCCTCGTGTCCTCCTTTTCCCCGCCCTGTCGAGAGTAGTGTTACAATTATGTACTGTATTTGGAAGTAGTATAAAGCCCCCAGAAGCAGCGGACACCCTTAGTGTGGTGATTGCTGCTTTGGGAAAGGTCACGAAGCATCAGTGTACTATTCTTTGCTGATTCAGAGTCTTGGCAAAGGGGTTATGAGAAAAGGATTTGAACATGGCACTGGAGGATGGGGAGTGGGAAAGTATTCTAATTTTAAGATCATACATCATCTCTGTTGGACCTCCTCTAGGTTGTATAGTCTTGGTTTAATAGATACACCTACCTGTTGGAGATGCCAGTCAGAAGATGGGTACATAGCTCATGCCTTTTGGTTCTGTGTGATGTTTCAGGAGTTCTGGTCGGAAGTCCAGAACATCATAAGTGAGGTCTTGGACACTGACGTTACTCTCTGGCTGAGAGAACGTATTTGGGGGATGGGACAGTCATTGATATAAATACATAAAAAAGTGCGTTCTATCCAGTGTGATGATTGTGAGTCAAATAATTCTTAGGGGTTGGAAGGCAGCTGGATCTCCCTCCTTTCAGAAGTGGTAATTGGGATATAAATGATTCCATGTATTTATGTTCTGTTTGTCCAAATTTTGTATTTATTTTATGTATGGTATCAACACAAAATGTTAATGAAATAATATT
Organism: Moxostoma hubbsi; assembly: GCA_032164185.1. NCBI lineage: Eukaryota > Metazoa > Chordata > Actinopteri > Cypriniformes > Catostomidae > Moxostoma > Moxostoma hubbsi. Next base: position 1,696,344 of record JAVLUX010000221.1, on the reverse strand, counting down.
GTCTATCTGCATATCAGTGCTCTGTTGAGGATGCTAAAATAGGTATAGAGATCATTTCTAATAACCCCTACAAACCTAAAATTCTTTATAACACATTAAATAAAGTACTCTCTCCTGTTGTCACCTCCTGTCTTGAGGCTACCTCTAAAAATTGTACACGCTTTTTGGACTTTTTTATTAGTAAGGTCGGAGCTTTCCGTTCATGCTCCGCTGACAATTCTGAAGAGCCCTCTGATTCTGTTATCTGTTCTGCCCATTTAGATCGGTTTGAAATCATATCTCTCATAGAGTTCAATTATATAATCCAACAGATGAAACTAGTGACCTCCTCTGCTGACGTTATTCCCGCTCGGCTCTTTATAGAAGTGATGGGCACAGTTGGTCCAAGTGCATTAGCCATTTTGAACAGCTCCATAAGAGACGGCATCATTCCTTCTTGTTTTAAGCATGCAGAGGTCCTACATCTTCTTCAAAAGCATAATCTGGATCATGCTCATTTTAATTATTTCTGGCCTATTTCCAAACTTCCATTTTTATCTAAAGTCTTGGAAAAAAAAGTGTGCTCTAAACTCTCCTCATTTTTAGATGACAACAATATTTTAGATACATTTCAGTCTGGGTTAGGAGCTCGTCATAGCACTGAGTCTGTACTTCTGAAGGTTACTAATGACTTACTCCTCACTTTGGACTCTGGGAAATCAGCTATTTTAATATTGCTTGACTTGAGTGCTGTGATTAATACAGTAGACCACACTATTCTTCTAGATTGTCTTAAGTGTGAGGTGGGAATAAACAGTACAGTATAGGACTGGTTAACATCTTACATTTCAGACAGAACTGTGAGTGTTAGGATTGGGAACTCTTCCTCTCACATGTGGGGTCTCACATGGTTCTTATCTGGGACAAATTTTATTCTCAATATACATGCTTCCATTGGGCTCTATTTTCTAGAAGCATAATATTTCATATCATTGTTGTGCCGATGACCCTCGGTTAAATGTCCATCTCAGTCCTAATGGTGACACATTTTCTTCTATCATTGCTTGCCTGGCGGAAATTAAATGCTAGATGGCAAGAAATTTCCTTCAGCTCAATGAGAGTAAGACAGTAATATTTGTTTTCATATACCCAAATGCTGTGTCTGATGTTACAAGCAACTTGGCGTCTTTGTTGTCAGCTGTTCCCCCATTGTCAAAAATCTAGTTGTGATTTTCGATTCTGCACTATATGCTCTAGAAATAAATTTACCTTGACTTCCACTTCTCCATCAGATGCTGGAATTTTCTTAGTGGGCAAGAAAGACAGTTAGTTTACACCATGCATTTACTTTCGTGGGTTAAATAAGATAACCATAAAGAACAAATAACCCCTGCTGCTCATGTCCACCACTTTTGTGAGACTTAGAGGGGCAACAATCTTCTTTAAATTAGATCTCAGGAATGCTTATCACCTGGTATGTATTCGTAAGGGAAATTAAAGGAAGACCATCTTTATTACATCTAGGGGGCACTATGAATATCGGGTGTTATGTCCAAAGAGCAGTGTTACTGTTGGATGTGTGTTTTGTCTCCTTCTATTACTCCTCCTACTATCACATCTCAGGCCTGCCACTGGACACCTACCCCATCACTCATCATTACCATTCTGATGTTAACTCTGAAAACCAATCCAGACATGCGTCTAGCATAAAAAGACCCAGAGAAAGAGGAAGAAAGAGATAGATTTACTTCCGTTCAATGTGTTTGTTTGACTGACATGTTCGTGTATATTTTTGATAGACTGTTCTTGAGGTGCTTTTGTTTTTGTTTTTTGTCCAGTTGGGCAAACATAACTGTTCACTCAACTTGGCCTCTGCACGGGTCTTTTCCAGACCAGGGAGGACAGGATAGGGAAGTATGTCATATGACCCACATTGGTGCAGCACGTAGGTGTTTGTTTCTGTTTAGACACATCAGGTAAGGTGCGAGCATTAACCTCTTTATGTTTTGTTTTGGTTAGCTAGTGTAGCCTGTGTAGAGCGCCTCAGGCTTTTGTTCCTTTCTTTGATTTGACACCACTCATGTCCCTTCTCCCTGCATTCTGCTAACTATTGTTTTGTATATAGTGTATATATCGATTGCTGTGATTCTTCATTCAAATTTACACTCATCGTTCCGTTTGTACATAATAAACTTTGTCCCTCCATACCCCTAGATTTTTAAGTGAGGTGTAATATAAATTGGGGGCTTATCCAGGACTTATCCAAGCTTTAGCTTGTTTGATGTGCTGGTTTGAATTAGTAGAACTTGAGCTGAGTTTTATAGTAGTGATTAGTTCAGGGTTTTTCTACTGTTTTCAATTTAATATTAGCAAATATTTCTATTGTCACAAGTCAGGACATGTGATTGCTGATTGTTTGACTTTAAAGTGTAAAGCTCATCAGAACCCACCGCAGAAAGTGGTTGCTTTTATGAAAACTGTTCCTGAATATTTGAATTCCATACAGACTGAAGAGTTACCAGATCCAACTTACAAACCATTTATATTGAAAGGGTTAATATCACTAACTGGAAATGTTGTGGACCATGTAGAAATTCATGTAAATTTAGCCTGTGTTGGAAGTGTTTGATACTCCAGTTATACTATCTTATTCAGATGAGTTAGCTCTGAAATACCTTAATGTATTTCCTGCTTGTGCTGTCTGATTAGTTCTTCAGTACAGATGAGGAACCTCTTGGTTCTGCTGAAAAACAGCTTGGTGATGATTCTTATCAGAAGAAATGTAGAACAGAGTATAATCCTTTGAAATCGTCTTTGACTACTGGGGAAAATGTTGAAGCTCAGAGAAATGATCCGTCCTTGTTTAAGTGCTTTCTAGCTGCTGTTAACAATGTAAATGATTCATATGTTATTAAAAATGGTTTACTTATGAGGAAGTGGCATACAAGTAATACTACAGATTCTTAGTGGAATGTACTGTAGTTTACCAAGTGGTTATTCCTATCGTTTACAATAGCAAGTTCTATCACTGGCTCATGATCACCTGTTGTCTGGACACTTGGGTATAGCAAAAACATACAATTGTGTGTTGAGAAATTTTTTCTGGCATGGTCTTAAGAGAGACGATACAGTATGTCAACCTAATCAGGTGATTCCATCTGCACCTCTGGTACCAATTCCTGTACTTGGTAAACCTTTGAACATGTGATGGTGGATTGTGTTGAACTGTTTCCACATTACATGATATTAAAGCATGTTTAACAAATGCCTGCAGAAACAGGTGTATAAAACTTTATAATCTCTTTTGATAATGTACACCTAAAGCACAAATGCTAGTGCTGCAGCATTGTTTATCAGTTGGGTTGCTAGGAGACATCTCTAATGAGAGTCAAACCCCTGCTAAGCTAACGGGATCATTGCAGTTCCGAATATCTGGAATGGAATGCATTTATGGTCGGAGATATCAAGTAGGAATATCCCTCATCCAACTTGAATGAAACGCAGCATAACCGTGTACCCTGACAAAGAAAAATGTATTGCAAGCAACATTTATATCGCAAATATTATTAAATAGATTTTTCCAGGTATTATAGACATCCTTTTTAGATTCATATGAAAAAATATGATTTTTGAATGTCTGTTCAGGAGATGTTCAGTTCACAAAACAGTCATGATGCAGTTACAAGTTCTGGCTTTCACGCGTGAATGTGTTTGAATTTCATGTGTATAAATACTAAGGTGCCCATTTTCAAGAGTAATTACGGTAGTAATTCTGACTTGCTGTACTGTTAGAGACAATAAGGACAAAGACACTGCAAACAGATGTACACAAAGATGCAAATACAAATCTGAGAATTTGTGATCTAATGTAAGTCGCGATGGTCAGACTGTGTGTGGCGCTATAGGGACAGTTAGAGCAATAATGCTCTCAGTGTAACTCACTCCAACATGTGCACTCTCCGGGTGCTCTCAATCTCTCATCAGAAACGTCAATAACGGCAAAAAAAACCCCAAAGATGGTAAAAAAATTATAGATTCTAAGGATTTTTACTGAAGCTATTTTGGAGCTTGCAGTGGATTTATCTCTCTTATTTCTGAACATATCTCTGCTGTGTGTGATGCTCTCAAGGTGTTTACTGGTTGCCAGTATGTCACAATGATCTTTAATAGTGACAATAGAAACAGAGTTCAACCGATATTGATTTTTGTAACCGATATCGATTTATTTACAGTGTACATGTTCGATAAACAATATACAGAGCCTAAATTTAATAATAGTTGTTTGGTTTTTTGTACAATGGTAATCAAATAATCATTAGACTACAACAAGAAGACATAATTGTATTGAAAAATGCCAATGAATATTAACTCATTTTCCAATTGCTCACATTTTTATTAATCTTTTAAAATAAAAAGCCTGAATGTTCTTGTTGTGGATCTATATAAAGTTACATTCACATCGATATATCAGGTGATTAGCACGTGATTGGCTTTTTGCCTATGAGATCAGCCTATACTGTGCTCAGCAAAAAATTCAAATCTAATAATAAATGACCATGTTCAAGATAGGATTGAAACTCCTTCTGATTATAAGTCAGCACACAAACATGCTGATGTTTTGTTGCGAGACAATCATACCAATATAAGAATTAGCACCCCTTTCAAAAATCTTTTGATTACATTTTGTGAATGATTTCTTATATTATATGAACTTTTATATGATTTTTGAACACTATGTGGTGCTGTACCCAAACTGTTCAAGTTAGTTCAGGTTATGGTGCTAATGATGTTTACCAAGTTTTGTTTCAATACACCAAACCGTTGGTAAAACACAGCCTTTTCAAACTTCAAAGTGGTTGACGACAGCTGATATGGCCGATCATGGCAAAATTAGTATCAATAGACTCTGTATGATCCAAGAATACCTGGAGACCAAGCTCATGATTTTAGGCCAAATGGTTCAAAAGTTATAAGCAAATTGTGAAAAGGGGTTTTATTTTACAGTAGGTGGCGCTATCACCAAACTTGTCAGGTACCCTCAGATCATGGTGCCAATGAAGCACTCCAAGTTTAATTTCAAAAGACCAAAGCATTGCCAAGATTTATTGTCATCTCCTGTTTGGCTTACTCACGGCTAAATCCGTTGATGTAATATAAGAAAACGGGTTAAGATCAAAAGGCTAAAATAGCCTTTGGTCTGTGGTTCAAAGTGATCTCATACAAATTTGGGACAGATTTAAAGCAGAATGTGAGATATGTTCGCAAAAGTACATACATTTCAAGATTGCACCCAAGGTCGTAAATGGGGATTAGAATAGAGGGATCTGTTGAAAAGGTCAGTGGATGTATGATTTATGTGTGGATGCCATATGAGCATAAGTTATGAGCTGATAAAAAGTCAAATTGTGAACTGATTGTGGCCCTAGAGGGATTAAGTTGGAGACACTGAAGTTGTGTGGATTGATGATCAGACCCTCAGCAATTAGTGTGCCAAATTTCACAATTATCCTATGTATGGGCTACCATAGACTCCCAACCAGAATAATAATAAGAAGAACACTTACAGAAACAATAGGGCCTCTATCCCTTCAGGGCTTAGCTGTTATTAAGAATGCTAGTGGATATAATAGGAGTTTCACACCTTCTGGGCTTGGCCCCTAATAACAGTTACAATATATGCCTAATGCCTTCAGTGCATGGCTCCTAATAATAATAAGAAGAAGAAGAAGAAGAAGAAGAAGAAGAAAATCAGGACAAATGCAGTAGGGTTCCAGCACCTTCGGTGCTTAGTCCGCTAAAAGTCAGCACAATTGCCAAATATCTATCTACATCATAGTATTGTGGTACACTGACTTCAGCCTCTCTTTGTCCTGATTTCCCCTCCTCCTCTTTCTCCCTTCGCTCCTCCATCCAATCATAGCTCTTTCTCTCATGCCACACCTCCTCACAACACAGCACAGGTTAGTGGTTAAGAGGCAGAGGAGCAGCTCTTGGAAGAAGAAGGGACCATCTAAATGCAAGAAAGAGCATACACTTTGAAATAGATGTATTTTCTCTGCACGCACCAAAAAGGTTTAAATCTGGTTGCCCTCTAATCAAATACATTGTTTTGGACACAATGCTGCAAGGTGCTTTATGAACAGACAGAAGGACTGATTCAGCATTAGACTGGAAAACTTGTGTATGAATCGATGGACCCAGCATTTCCAGCAGAGATGGAAGGAGATATGAAAGACAGGAGGAAGATCCATTTCTCTGTGCCCTCTGCAATGCCCTCCCAACTGGATCCCAAACAAGCAGAGTTGGTAAGATCACTGTGAGTGAGGAAACAGTAGTGAGAAGTGAGAGTGAGAGGAAGATGTTGCAAAACTGACTGTTGTAGACTGACAGAAATGCAGAAGCTGTGTTTGAATCATGAGAATGTTTGAAGCTGAAGGTGATGGGATAGGGGGCATCCCAAAGGTATAACTACAGAGAGGCCAAGTGATTATTAGTAATAGGATTTAATAAAAAGTAGCTATATTTAATAGTATATCATTGAGATTATCGATAGTAACCCTTGAGGTCATTGATGATATAGATGTCATAGATATTCAAAATTCAGTCGTTCATGCTGCTGGTACAATCGCGTAACAGTGACGTCACGCAGATGATCCCATTGTGACTCAGGTAGCTTAAAATAATGTGCTTCGTGTGGAAACATCTAACTGGTTTTATTAAAGTAAAATTTGGATTTATTATGACTGAATCAACCTGGCTACATAAGGTTGCATAAATGATACTAGTTTGAAGGATTAGGTCATGTAGAAATATTTCTTAAGGTAAATCGATGAGATAATTGGGATAAAATGCTTTTTGTCTTCAATGTCGAGGACGTGGATCAGTCTGCCTGACAACAGATTATGTAATGTCTTGAGTTCAGCATCTCTCAGTGTGCATGAGTGTCTGTGAGTGTAAAAAGTGCTGTTTGTCTACATATCCAGAATATAGTAGCACCAAACTAGTTCAGCTGCACTAAAAAGGTGCTGTGTCAAGTCATGACCCAGTTACATAGAGGATGATACCAGAGGAACTGCGTACAGAGGGGCTGATTTGAAGATGATGTGTGCAAAACTGAGCTGTTATAGCACGTTTAAAGCAGTTGGAAGAGAAACATTAAGAAATGGCACTCAGTGCAAATAGCGATAATACTAATTGCTGTGAACTGTATGCTAATGATTGACTTATGATCAATAATATGGTAGTAAACAATACATTGTATTCTAAAGACGCTTTTTGTATTGTCAGATCAATGATTAACTCTTCTGCTACAAGAATCTAATGCATTTTAATTATCTGAATATTATTTATTATATATATATATAAAATATCATTTTTTAAATATTTAAAGATAACTATGCATAATTATATATTGATATAAATATGTATAATCATATATTGAGTTATTGTTATATGAGGGGCTTTCTCAGCAAATATTTGTATATGCGATTAATCGGGATGAAACACCATGTAATTAATTCAATTAAAAAATTTAATTGCTTAACAGCCCTAATTATTATATATATTATACATAAGAACTTATTGTACATTCAAACACAACAATGGGTAAATGCTTGCATTCACAGAATGAGTGTCATTTGTGTCAATGAGTATGCATTGAGTCTGTGTCATTTACTCGGCGCAATCTCCTGATGTATTTGTAATGTTGTGCTTCATGTGGATTATCTAATAATCTAGCCGATTACCTTGTGTGGGGGCTTGTTTGAAAGATAATTGTCTCTTCTAAGTAATAGTATGCAATATTTTATATTCCATTTATTTTTCGTCAAGATATAAGCAAAAACACGGCATATAAGCAACACCTGTTCACATGAAACATAATGTCAAAGACGTTCTTAGCTATTAATCGCTGTATATTTTTCTGTGAGTAAAACAAATAGGCTGGTTGTATTCTATTCTTTAAAAGATTTCCAACAACATATGACACATGGCTATTTGATGAGATTGATGAATTTAATAACTTTAGTAATATGTACAGTGCAACTTTTTTTTTTTTAATTTCAATCAATTCGATTATAAATTGAAACGGAACACTTCTGATTTGTCTGCAAATTTCAAACCACTTGTACAGTCACAATCCCTACATGCATTACAAAGTAGAGCTTCTAAGCTTTCAAACAATGCCTGTTTTGTGTTGGTCAAGACTGTAATTATTAATATTTTTACAATATTTTGTTTTTCTTCTCGTGGGCCAGTTATCCGAGCTTAAAGTGTTGATATAAGTAGTATTAAAGGAGAAATTAAGAGTGGAGACAGGAAATGATTTGGGAAAAATTTAACAAAAGACGGAATTGAACCCGGGTCTTCCGTGTGAAAAAAAAGCACATCCTTACACTTGGGTTATCAGTTTGCAGTTTGTCTTTGTGTGTGCAATTTCTGTGTTTCCACCAGACTATTGGAGTGCAAATAGCAGTGCTGTGTTGCAGGTGATATTCACACCTAATGCAAAGTCCGTTAAGAAATAAAACCACATGAAATTAAAAAGATGTTGCTTGATCAAACCATCTCCTCTTTTATGCTTTTGGATAGACCCTTGCAAGAGCATGAAACTTGTTCAGCTGCACTGAGATAGTGCTGTGCCAAACTGACCTAGTTTCTGTGAAGAAATTATTAACTAATGCCCACCATCAGGGGTTGGGATGTGAAACTAACTAAATAGCTTGCCTGAGGCTGTATTGGCTGTTTTCTTCCATAATTAATTATATTTGCTAAGGCAAGCATTACTATTGCTATATTGCTGATACCTAGGTTTATGAATTTGAACAAACCCCTAATCCCAAGTATTAAAATTCAGTTTGTGCTACAGACATGAATGATACATCAAATCTTAAGGTAGTACATTTTTATAGAATAGTCTTCATGGGTAACTCATGTATGAAGCCTAATAGATTTTGAAAGTCACATATTACATGATATATATGACATGATGTTATTCAGGGACATTTATTTAAATCTTCTTTGTCTCTTGTTGTGTCTGCAGCTCATAAGTGCTTGCACGAAATGATGCAGATATATATGGTATTACATGCTAAATATTCATTGGATGAACATTTCCATAGCAACATATTCAAATAAGTTGTCATCAGCAGTTCAGCTGATTGTATATTGTGTTGGTTTTATTGTTCCAATAATTTCTATGATAAATAATTGGCTGATCTTACAGCAATATATCATTCTAATGTCCAGATATGACTGCAGAAAGACATATCTTTCTTTATCCCATTATAACTGGAGCTCATTTTGCTGATATTGCTGGTCACTAAACAGTTATGTACAAAGGATATGCATATGCTCTGTGAAATATGGAACAGACAATATAGTCTCACGAGAATGTTTCACAATACTACAAGGTATTCAAATGAAAATGTACAACTTATATGTCAACGCTTCACAAACACACATTCGGAACCCAGAAGTGTCACTTTCTTATGTATTTTACATCAGGGCTTTTAATATTAAAGGTGCACTCAGTAACTTTTGCCTTTGTGTCATCTTGGACTTACATTGACACCTAGTGGCTTGTATGCAGCATAATTTAAAATCAATAGTTTTCAGTGTCTAGATTTATTTTTTTGCGTCTCTCATTGGTGGGTACATAACTTGTACCTCGTACTATTGTGATGAATCACAATAGTCTCATGAGATCGATCTGAATCAGGAGTATTTAATGCCTGGATTATTACACAGATAAAAAACCATAATGACCTACATAGGAATGGGTGCATGATCAGGTTAAGATACTGGAATAGAAGCAATAGAGAACAACATTTTTACACATGATATACACGTCTTTTTAAGATGTGACAATTTGACAAACAACGTAATCCTGTAGAAAGGCATTCTGGTTTATAATTTCACACAGTGAGCCAACAGTGTGGTGAGACAGATGTGTGGACAATTTTCACCAACATTTAGAATATTTAGATATCTTCAGCACTCTTGTCCTAAGCCAAAATGAAGATAATCTACATCAAAATGTTTACATATAAAGCAATCATTTATCATATGTTAGCGATTGATTTTGAATTGAAGAAGAAAAAAGTTCAATAGTAATTCATAAAGATCAGTGGTTCATCCCATTTTATTGGATTACACTTATCATGGCTTTAAGGGGAAAAAAGAGAACAAAAATAACAATTCCTAACTAGAATCTTGCTAATATAAGGATGATGTTATGAACACTGTTCTTTTAACTTCAGACTTAACTAGATGTTTCAGTCTCTTCCTTTGGCTTAAATATATGTTTTAGCCTGCTAATACTGGCAGCTAGATCTTTCATGGCTAACTTAGTATTAGCATCCAGAGGAATATCCACTGCAGCAATAGCTTTTAGATCAGCAGAACAGTGGGATTCAGTAATGACAGTGTCGGTGAACAATACTTTGTTGACATAAATGGAAATTAAACATAGTTTACTGTGAGTACCCAGAAGATTTAAAAAAACAAAAAAAACAAAGGACCATAAAAAAAAAAAGAACCGATGTGGAATGAGGAAAACACTCAGCAGTCACAACTTGCCCTGCAAAGTGGATGCTAGACTTCTTTACCATCACCCCACGCTGAATATGTACATTATTTGAGATGTAAGTGTTGGGATGAGGTTGGCTAACTTGCTAGCTGCAACACCAAGCATGCATTTGAAACATCACTTCCTCAAAGCGAAAAATTATTGATTATCAATACACTAGATCAAGAGCATTCCCTTACAAAAGAAATCTAAACTAGCCACAGATTTGCAGCTTGATATTTTCACATGCAAATGAGCTTTCGATTCACCAAAAATGTTTGCCTGAAGTTTGCAGCTCTTCGCCAGTAGTGGTGAACCTCCAGCAAACCTTTGGCAACAATGGATAATTTTCTGCAAATTTGCTATGAAAACAATCAGTGGCAAGTTTTCGAAAGGGTTGTGTATATGTGTAAGTGGCCTAAAGCTGTCAGGGTTGAGAAACTTCATTGGAACTTTTCACTTAAATCTGAACAAAATTCGTATTATATTCAAAAATTTAATCCTATTCAATTTTAAAGACATTATTTTAGTTTGGGGGGAAAAAAGACATCTGTGATCACCAAATTTTGTATTCAACATAAAGTCCACATGTTCATATTCTAAAATCTTAAGTAAACAAGTAAAATGAGAAAAGAAACACTTAAACAGACAATTCTATGTTAACAAGTGTTGCACGGTATACCGGTAAACTCAAGCTTCATAATTCTGGCAGAAACAAAGTGTTTTTCATCAATTAGTAATATTCCAAGATAGCGGTGCTACTCAGCTAAACTTGGTTATGTAGTGGTATTTGCAGCTCAGACTTTACCTCACTGTGGTAACAGCATGTATCTAGGGCCAGTGCTACAACAGAGGCTGTTCAAACCGTAAACTAGACAGAGCACGTGCGGGGATCTCAAAATGTGTTTTTCCAAAATGAACCACTTTCAACTTGACAGCATTTAAAACAAATTGAAAAATAGCAAAGATCTCCACCTAAGGGGCCGTTCACGATGAACTTGTTTTTGCATCTGCACTTATGAAAATCGAGAGTTCAAGGCAAACTTGCCGCAAATTGTCCATTGTATTCACCACTAACGGCGACGGGCTACAAATTTCTGGCAAACGTTTGTGATGAATCAAATGTAAAATAAATAGTTAAATAATAAAATAGTTTGCGGCTAGTTTAGATTTTTTGTTAGGGTGTCCATGCTGTTTTTCTATGTAAGAATGTGCCAGAAGGACGTCTTTGACAATTGTACCGTGTCTCGTATGCAGATGCACTGTCAAGTTAAAAAGTACTCAAACCTTTTAAAATGTGTCTCAAGACACTTCCTTTTATATTCGTTGCACTAAGTCTACCATTTTTTAAGTGCCCAAATGTAAGCAGTCTGAATGGCCCCTAGGTCATTGTCAGTGCTTGGCACATATACAAAATTTTAATGCACCATTTTAGCATTAGAATGTGAATTTTTTTTTCCTTAAATTCGATGAATATTAGAATTTTTCATTTGAATTTGACAGACTCTAAGTGCTCAGTGTATAGTGCATCATTTGAAACACTGCTATAGTCTTTTATAAAGATTTAACTTGGTTTGGATTTATGAGAACAAATGTAAAAAAACTAACATCTGTGCACATGCATCTAAACCAAATTCCAAAATCTGTCTCATTACTGTTGTCTATAGAGCCTGGAATTGCTGTTTGCACTCACAACAGACAGCAGTTCCAAAAAACATCTAGAGTGGCACATTGCACATTGGATGGTCTAAATTATATTACAGCTAGTAGCAGGTGTTAAAGTTTAAAGCTCTTGTTGTTCCAAACCTGTAATGTGGAACACAAAAGGAAATGTCAAGCAAAAGGGATTGTTTGCTTTCATTGTAAAAAAAGAAAGAAAAAAAAGCTGCAATTAAAGTGAATGGTAACTGAAAACTTTAGTAGTGAACACTGGTAACATTGTGATTTTAAATGATTGTCAATGTTTTCAATCAGATCCGGCGCCGTAGACCGACACCAGCAACCCTGTTCAAGCTAACAGATCATGCATCTCCAGACGATGACAGCTTCAGCCATCAGGTTCGTTATACCACTGTTTTACTTATTTCTTTCTTATTCTTATTTCTGTGTGCCATATAGTTTAATTTAGAAATTATGGTATTTACATTTATCGTGAAGTGTGGTATGAGTTAGAGGTTGACCAATATTGGATTTAGGCGATATCAAAAACAAAGCTGGTAGAAAAGGTGGTTAATCAATTAATTACATGATAAATGTCTTAGTCTTTCCTTTCTGCGACAAGCACAGACACAGAGACATCAAAAGTCCAAAATAAAGAAAATCCTAGATGCAGTTTATTGTGCAACCAAAACGCCATGGTTACTGTTGTAACCTCCGTTCCCCGAGGGAAGGAACGAGACATTGTGTCAAATGAAGTGACACAAGGGGTCTTCCTGGGATGGCAAACGTACCTCTGAACCTGAGAAAAGGCCAATGTCAAGTTGGCAGACAGAATTTGCATGCCCCACCCCCGGAAATACGGGTATAAAGGGAAGCGGGGCAGCGAGTGCCAGTCAGGATTTTGCACTGAGGTGCCGAAAATAAGGTACGGCTGTTTACAGTGGTAGGTCTAGTGCTGTGGCATGTTGTGTCCAATAAAGTGACACAAGGGGTCCCATACAAAAACGCCACGCACTGACTGTGTTGCGTGAACTGCCGAGACAGGTGCAAGCAGGCTACTGCGTACTACAGACAACTGTGTCGGCTGCACGTAGCCCTCCCCAATGCCACCAAAGAGGTGTCACATACAGACCTAAGGTTCCCCGCACCCCTGAGGGGGGGAACAGGTGCTACATGCCCAGCAGGGGAGCAAGCCTGGCAGCTGCACCTTTTCTCTCACTATGTCTCTCACATAGCCCCAGCCGCTTCACGTCCTATTTTAATGCTATGAAATGCATCGTAATGAAGACGGTCTTTCCTGGTCCTATTCTTTCAGGGGGAAATGACCCTGTGGAGGCCACATCCTGCCCAGTCTAGGGGGAGGTAACATGTGGCAAATACACCACTAGGGTTGTGAAGCCGTACATGGGAAATGGTGTGGTGGTAGGTCCAGCCTAATGAGGGGGGGACTCTACAAGCATGGCGACCAGGGCAGCGGGGCTGCCCAAGGGAAACACTGGTCTGCTGACAGGGGGACCGTACCACGAGAAATACATCATGGGGAGTTTGCTTGAAAAGGGAACTAAGCCCGTGGAGCCAGACCCCAGTACAGAGCACCTGTGACTCTCATTTGCATCAACCCGAGTGGCGCGGCCGTGGCTGAGGATGCCATATGCCCCAGGAGCCTCTGGAATAGTTTTAGAGGAACAGCTGTGCCGGGCTCGAAGTGAGTGAGGCACCTGAGCACTGAGCGCGCTCGTTGGTGAGACGCGCTGTCATTGAGACTGAGTCTAACTCCATGCCAAGAAAAGAGATGCTCTGAACTGGGACAAGCTTGCTCTTTTCCCAGTTGACCTGAAGCCCTAGACGGCTGCGGTGCCTGAGCACCTGGTCCCTCGGAGTGCACAGTGAGCCAGGATGAGCCAGTCGTTGAGGTAGTTGAGTATGTGGATGCCCACTTCCCATAGCAGGGCAAGAGCTGCCTCTGTGATCTTTATGAAGACGCAAAGGGACAGGGACAGGCCGAAGGGGAGGACCTTGTACTGATACGCCTGGCCGTCGAACGCGAACCGTAAGAAGGGTCGGTGTCGAGGCAGAATGGAGACGTGGAAGTACGCATCCTTCAGGTTTACTGCCGCAAACCAATCTAGCTGTTGAATGGAGGTAAGAATCTGTTTCTGCGTGAGCATTTTGAACGGGAGTCTGTGTAAGGCCCGGTTGAGAACTCGCAGGTCCAAGATTGGTCGCAACCCCCCGCTATTTTTGGGTACGATGAAGGGCTGTAGAAACACTTCTCCATCTCGGCTGGAAGGACGGCTCTATCGCATCCTTGAGGAGCAGGGTCATGATCTCTGCTCGTAAGGCACTGGCTTTCTCGCCACGCACGGAAGCGAACACCGATGAAACGAGGTGGGAGCCGGGCGAACTGAATCACGTAGCCAAGTCGGGCGGTCCTGGCCAGCCATCGCGGCGTATTTGGAAGTGGAAGTCACGCATACAAACTCCGTTTAAAGGGCACTAACAGGACGATCGCTTTTGACATACTGGGCAGGGCTTAGTGGCGGGGGGGAGCAGGTAATAGAGTAGGGAGGCAGAAGAACGTCCCGATGCTTGGGTGCTGAGAAAAAACTCAAAGCACTTACCTTGCTCTGCACACCCGGCAGGGGGCAGGCAAGAGACTGAGGAAGAGGTCCTAGAGAGGCGTCTTCGGAACTCTTCAGCTCTGGCCTACTGGGGCTGAGCAGTCGCAGGGCTGGAGGCGAGGGAGCTGCATCCGGCGCTGTAGAGTTATGGGGCAAGGCTGCTGTGAGAACAGCGCGCACAGGCTGGATTACCAAGGGAGTGAGGAAATCGCTCTTTATTGAGAATGTGGGTGCCGCAGCCCAAAGGTGGTGCAGCAAATGAAACAAGTATTCTCCTCTCGGCCCTCCACCGGGGGACGGAGTAGTCTTGGTACCAGCTCTGGAGCGAACGTCTGACTGCCTGGGTCACCTATCTCAGGAGCGCTTCGGAGCTGGGAGACGGGGGCGTTGAGAAAGCGCGCCTTGTCAACATCGCGCATCTCGACTATGTTCAGCCAGAGGTGATGCTCCTGGACCTCGAGGGTGGCCATCGCCTGCCCGAGTGCCTGCGCTGTGACGTTCTTGGCTCTGAGAGCGAGGTCGGTGACAGAGCGTGGTCGTAACTACTCAGGTGCAGATCTTTGAGTGCCTTGGCTTGGTGAACTTGCAGGAGAGTCATGGCATGCAGGGTGGAGGCGGCCTGTCCGGTGGTGCTGTAGAGTTTCGAGGTCAGTGATGACGTCATTCTACAGGTTCTGGAGGGGAGTACCGGGTGGTTCCACCAGGTGGCGGCATCTCGGGACACAAGTGGATCGCAACCACTCTGTCCACCTGGGGGATATCCTTGTACCCATGGGCCGCCCCGCCATCCAGGGTAGTGAGTGTGGACGAGTTGAGGGGTCGGTTCCGGGCAGTAAAATGTGCTCTCCACGACCGCGGCAGCTCGTCATGCACTTCTGGGAAGAATGGAACCAGGGGGCGGCATGGCTATGAGTGGCGCCCTGACACGAGGAACCGATTGAGTAGCCGTGAGGGAGGGGGATGTTTCCAGTCCAGCCTCGCGCTCACAGCGGCCCAGGAAAGCATAGCGGACATCTGCGCGTCAGCCTCAGACTGGGCGAGCAGACATGAAGGTGGCAGCCCAGACAAGTTATCAGCATCAGACACCACTGTGATGCTCTCCGATGCAGCGGTGATGTCGTCATCCAATTCCGGGGGCTCAAGGGTGAATGTAGGCTGGCTGCGAGGCGAGCTGCGCTCATCCCGAGCTTGGACGGAAGTAAGCAAGCATGCCGGGGGGCGGGTGGTACACAGAGGCAGAAAGACATCTTTAAAAAGACACGTCCTGAAAAGGACGTTCAACGCCTGCTGTTTATTGCTCTTTCATGAGTGGGAACTCAAACTCTTTTAGAGGAAATAAACTCTTTTTAGGAGGAGAAACACTCTTTCAGGCAATGAAAGCGCTGTCGAATTGCCCAGGGACGTGGACTGTACAGCGTGCAGAGAGAGAGAACGCCAGCTGGAAATGCGCCGTAGTTCCAACAGCTGTGCTTATCACCATTAGAGGTGAGTGGAACAGTGGTGAACTCAGCTTGCTGATGCACATTCGTTCGGCTCTGAAGAAAAATTCAGACTGGCACTCACTGCCCCGCTTCCCTTTATACCAGTATGTCCGGGGTGGGGCATGCAAATTCTGTCTGCCAACTTGATATTGGTCTTTTCTGAGGTTCAGAGGTACGTTTGCCATCACAGGAAGACCTTGTGTCACTTCATTCGACATAACGTCGAGTGAGTGACAGAAGGGGAATCCTAATTATAGCCTGAAAAATAAATACATAAATACATTGGTGCAAAACCCTGAACTTGTAAAAATAAACAAGACTGAAATACACAGGGGACTCTTATTTTGAAATGTATGTTCTCCCAGCTCACACAAACTCATAAGGGAAACAAAACACTCTTACAATGATTTACAATTTATTACAATATAAACACTTTAAAGGAAACATTGTCATATAGGCTAATTAACACTGTAGCAATATCACAATATCACAGTATTCACATCATGAATTTGAAGCACTTTTTCTCAATTAGTGTTAAACTCTTTACTGAACCGCTATAAACTGTATCAATATTGTCTAAAATGTCACTGAATAATAAATGATTAGATGATTGCTGAGTGTTCTTCTCTTGTGTAGTTACCTGTTAGTGAAAATGGAGCCCTTAAGCCAAAAAGAGTCACCACAGCCATCTACGAGCCACCGTCACTGAAGGGTAAGTACGTTGTGATTGAGACTTGCAGCTTTACTATATGAAGTGCATTGGTTTCCACCAAGTTCCACAATGAAATCATATGCATTATACAGAAATGATCCAGGATGTTTTTTCTGATATCGTTAATGATGTACTCAAATGACAAACAATTTAGAATTTTTGAAACTTGCATTTTTACTCTTAATTGATTTTTGTTACATAAAACAAGCTAATGTAAAACAATTCTTGAACATTGTGTACCAACTTTATTTATTGCAAGGAATCAATTTAAATTTGTAAAATGTCTCATCTGGTTACTGCACACCTGAGAGCAATTAAGAGAGAGGGAGATAATGAGACACCATACACAAACACACACTACATACACACAAACAATACATTTGAGAAGGCCATTACCATGGGGGACATGGAAAAGCTGAAACTGCTGACTCTAAACGACACTTATAATAGCTGCCAGACAGGTGTTATGGGTAGAATGCAGACAAAAGAGTGATTACATGAGGCATATCTCACTTTGGGTAGAAGTGAGAATATTTTTCAGGTGCAGTTGGCACATGAATGGAGCAGCCTATCAAACAACAAAATGAATTGGCTCTTAAGACTGTATGACTAGATTTGGTTCCTTGCGTAGCCTAATTTAAAAAAAACTAAAATCACAGTACATGTCCTTGGGAAATGTCTATGTGAATGATCATTCAGAAGTAGGTACATTTTCAGCAGTTCGCTAATAACTCTGCATGCCGGTGTTTTCATGTTGACGGATCTTTACTGACTGAATGGGAATTAGCTGTCGGCATTGAAGTAGGTGGAGCTCCAGGTCACAACTAACGATGACGTGGTCCGGTGGTAGCGTGAAGGGGTTTAGCAGCCAGTACAAAGTTTTACTGATAGTTTGTACTGGCGAGTTGATATGAACCACTGTAACAAACTCAAAACACCTTCTTGTGGCCAGATTTATTTTGAAATGACGTCACACCTGTTCGTACTTTGATTTCGCTAGAAGTACATTGATGCTTTTAAGGTAAAAACCTTACCCATTTTTATACTCATCTGACTGTGCACTGAAAAGCAATAATGACTAGGTGACTGTATGTTATTACATAGCTACTTACCAAATAAATATATAAATGGGCATACAATATTGATTTGCATTGAAACTAAGTTATTATGTGAGAAGAGACTAGAAGAGACTCCAGAAACACTGAATTTTACTTCTGGTTTGCATCTAAGTTGTGATCTATATTTTTGTGTTTGCTTTGCAATAATAAATGTTTATGTTAATTATTTAATAATGTTTATTATTATGCTCGTTACAAGACTACTTGTAAAATAAATAAATGGACATGAAATATTGATTTGAGTTTTGCCATTACTTGAGTATTAGCTTACTTCTCGAGATTGCAGAGTGATACAGGAGCACATAAGATAAGTAGTAAAGATTACCTAACATTCTGGTTACGACTGTAACCTTGATTCCCTGAAAGGAAGGAACAAGATGCTTGTTGCTGACGCTAGGGGAAACTTCTCCCAGGAGTGACGATCTCAAAGCACTATAAAATCTCGGCAATCTATTGGCAGATGGCGTTTGATACTCAGCCTCAGTAGAGCGAGTGCCACATCAACACTGTGTGTGGAGCTAGGGACAAGCCGAAGGGCAGGAGTTTGAACTAGGGATGGGCATTTTGAGTAATTCTGTAGTTGAGTACTCTTAATACATATAAAAAAGGAGTAATACATTGCCTATAATTTAGAATTTAATTTCAACCTTCAACTTTTTAACCTGTTTTTCTTCTAAAAAATTATTACCATGGATAAACAAAAAAAAATAAAAAATTGCACTCACACATAGAAACATACATTCCAAGTCTTCTGAAGCGATACAATCACTTTAAATAATGGCAGAATTTTCTTATTGGGAGAACTAACAGCAAGATTTAGGTGAGAATTCAACAGTTTGAAATGTTGCCAATTACAGGAAAAGGCAAAAAGTCAAATTGCAATACTCGAGTGTTTATAATAGTTGAACATTTAAAGCGGAACGAGTACTCGATTAATCGATTATTTGTGCACATCCCTACTTTGAACCTGTTTGCAGTACCCTCAAAGGCAAATCTCAAGAATGGCCTGTGGCAAGAAGCTATTTGCACATGAAAGTTCATGTCTTACGGGTCGATTGACATGAACCAGTCTAGAGGACGGACATTAGACAAGATACAGTATGTCTCTGAGTAACCATCTTGAACAGAGACTTCGCAAGTGTGCGGTTGAAGGGCCTCAAGGGGTCCACTAGGGGCTCTTTTTGACAAAGAGAAAATAACAGCTGTAGAAGCCTGCCTGTGCCTCACATGCTGGTACTTTCTCTTACATCTTTGTGAGAAGACGTTGTACCTCTGAGCATAAAATCTGCATGTCCTGCATCATGGTGGAGGACAGAACGGTGCTGAAGCAAGGTGGCCACCTTGCAAAATGAAGCACATGGCCGTGTTCGACTGTGCTCAATACCCAGCTGAAGACACCTGAGAGACCACACCATGCATCCGCATAGTGGGCCACAGGACACCAGGCCTCGTGTGTAGCCGCCAGTGGGTAAAAGCCACCCACCCTCAAGGGGTGGTCACTCAGCGCATCCGAGTTGTTTTAAGATGGATTTTTACTCATTCTTGTGAGAATGTTTGTTCCTCAAGAAACCACAAAGAGGTCTAAACCCTTTATTGGAATGTGGCAAACAACGGGCATGCTGCCATCAGCAACACAAACAGAAACACTTTTGTGAACATCTTCTTAATCCTGGCATTCAACGCTGGGAAGAGTGAGGATGTCTCAGCAGGGACACAGAGTGTTTCGGGACCTCTTTGAGCTGGAGTAGACTGTTCCGTGGGCTCTGGTCCTTTCTTTATGGTCTTCGGACCATCAGGAATGCTTGGCTCACTTCAAAGTTTTTATGCTTAGGCCATTGCTGCTGAGGCGTAACCGGTAGGCCTGCAAAATCGTCATGGAGTGCAGGGGAAAAGCAGCATGACTGGCTGCAGCATAGCCTACGAGCAAGGATGTGAGCCAACTTGGCTTGGGCTGATGCACCAGCTTGGCTTTTCACCCCAGTGCAGAGGAGAACATGAATGGGCCTCTTCAAGTATAGCCTATTTGCGCAATGCAATTGAGCATCGTCAAAGAAGCTGCACCAGAAAATAGGGGCAAAAGTAATATGTTTACATATTTTGTAGATGTCCACTCAAATGCTATGAAAGTTAATATTGGTGATCCACACAAAATCTTGATATTTTATATTTTTAGAATAATAAAATAAATTCATGTGAAAAGCCACAATCTGTAAATCGTCTGAAAATAACCTAGACTTTACAGAATTCTTCTAAACAGAGTCTGAGGATAACCAAGGCTTCATGGAAACTACTGAAATTAAATACAAATGTTACCATAGTAATGTTTTGCTACATGAATGAACGTTGGTAGAAAGACATTTCCTTGTGTTATTGCGTGGTCCAAACAAACACACACATTCAATGACTGACAAAGTTACTCCAACTTTCAAGTCCAAGGTGACCTTCCCATAGGGACATCAAGTGTATTAAGAAAATAGATGTGGAGATGACAGACAGTGATTTTGGAATGTGAATCAGCATATGACGCAAGAAAGAACCCATTGATAACAGAATGACAGTGATGACAGTCAGTAATTAATCATGACCTTGAGAAAATCTTAGGAGGTTCAGTGCTTTATCTGCTTAACTTAGATTACGCCATTAAACCCCCAAAAAGTAAATGACTTGCATTGTGTCATTGTGTTGAACAGCAGTTCAAAGGATGGCTGAAGCTCATATGCAGTTTCTGGATGCTCCACAACCAACAGAGGGCAGCACAATCTCTGATTGCTCAGATTCAGAAGACATACCTGCAACATCTGCCAAAGGTCAACCATTCATGCCCTGCTTTTGAACTTAAGTTTAATCTATGTTTTACAACATGTTTCCACACAGTTTCTGTTGAATTCACATCTTTCTGTATCTGTTCTCTTTAGATCTCCGCGATGACACCAGATCAGTCCAATCAAAGTGTCAACTGGAGCGTGAGGTCACCAGCCAGGATTCTATGTCCAGCCCGCAGCCAGATACTCAAAGCAAAGCTGAGGAGGACAGCAGACCATCAACAGAGAGAGTGATGAATGAAGAAAGAAAAAGAGTGAAACATGAGAAGAAAGGAAAAGGAAAATAATAATTGTGAGTGAAGTGGAAAGGGAGGAAGCTTGTCTAAATATCTTACTTATTGGTGAAACTTTCAAGAACATGTTCATGACAAATTTCAACCTAAATTAAAAATAAATAAAACACAAAATTATATTTTGAAAGAAAACAAAGCCTATTTTGACATATTTTATCATTGTGACATTATTCATTTCATGCAAATTTTCCCCAGTTTTCATTTATGCAATGCAAAAAAAGGAGAAATGTTACCTGGACAGTTTTGAGAGCACTGCAAAAAAAAAAAAAAAAAAAAAAAAAAGATATTCTTGACACGACAAACGAGTATATTTGTATTGCTCTCCAGTAAAAATATCTAAACATCCTTAAAATGTGGAAAATTTACCTGAGAAGAAAAACATTTAAGAGAATGAAACTTATTTTTAACTTCTTTTAGAAGCCTTTATTTTTGGTCACACATTATACATACATTTTTGCATATATACAGTGATATTTATTTGTTTTCACATATCCCAGCTAAGCTGGGGTCAGAGTGCAGGTCAGCCATGATACGGCACCCCTGGAGCAGGTAGGGTCAAGGGCCTTGCTCAAGGCCCAACAGCGGCATCTTGGCAGTGCTTGAACCCCTGACCTTCTGGTCAGTAACCTAAGAGTCTCAACCACTGAGCCAACACTGCTTTCTTCTTCATTGCATCTTCATGCAACAAGACAAAATATACTTAGATCAAGATACATTCTGTGGAAACAAGTCTTAAAATTTTGTTTTAAGGGTGTTTAGATAATTTTACTGGAAAACAAGACAAATGTAATTTTCGCAGTGAGATTCACCCTAAAATGATAATCTTTTAAGAGATTATTTTTAAAACTGAGATGTTGATGTGATTGTTGTCAAAGAGAAAAGAATGAGGAGAAAGAGACAATGCTGGTTTAATGGAGTTCTAAAATGAAGGATTCTGCAGGAGCTAATTCATCTAATCGTGTCAATCATTAAGTAAGAGTATATAAAGAGCTACTTTCCTTACTACCGTGACAATTCTTCCAAAATCCCTCCACCACCCCATCTCCTGCCTTATTTCTAACTTCATTTAGTGCATAATTAGTCTAAAAAATATCAAGGAGGGGATTATATGCAAATGTGAATATGCATATAACAGTAATCATACTTACATGTATATTGTACACTCAACACAGTATTCTCACTGATCAAGATTGTATTTATTCTGAAAGTAAGGGTCTCTTTTATTTCTTTTTTTGTGCTATTTTCAATTTTTGTTATTGACACTGCATAGTAATGCTTGAAATATTTAGATTACTTTATGGAATGTCTATTCTTTTTCTCTCAATTAAATTAATATTCACAGGGGTCATGAAATGCTATTTATTTATGATTTTATTATCTTCCCTGTGGTCCACTGAATGTTATAAAAGTTTTTTGCACCAAAACAGTCACAATTTATTAATATATGATAATTTTCCACCCTGTTTTTGGCCCTCTGTCTGAAACGCTTGGTTTTGGCATAAGTGCCTCCTTAAAATTTTAAATATACAACATAAATGCTCACTGTATTGATTGGCCTACTTAATGCAGGCACTCAAATTCAGCAAACTCAATCGGAAGAGAACCTCAGAAATAGAGAATGGCTTCTTTTCAGAGTTGTAACTTGACAATGCATTTTTCTTTTTAAATGACGAGATACATGACAGTGGTCAAAGAGTCTGTGTAGTTCATGTTTATATGCAAAATACAGATATTTCAAATTAATTCAAAATAGTCCAGATGGGTTCCCTGTGTGCTATGTTAGGAATAGTTAGCCACACAAGGACTGCTCTCTTAACTTGAACTGCGTGCCAGTGGGCGGGGCCAAATGTGCAATGACGCATGTTGTGGGATGTGTAAATTCAAATTAGCAATGTTTCATAACATCACGAACAGACAGATTTGAAAACGAGACGTTTCAGCAGGGTGGCAACTATAAATGCTTTTTTAGACTGGTGAGGAAGTTTTGAGTTCTGAAATTTACAGTATGTTTTTATAGTACAGTTACTTCTTATATGTCTAAATATCAAGAAAAGATTTTACTCTCTATTTCATGACCCCTTTAACTTTGGACAGAATAGTGAATGTCAGCAAAAAATTAATCATTATTATATACGTAAACCGTGGTCCCAAAAAGTATTTTGACACTCAAAAATGTGCAAGTGAATGTATAAAGTCAGTTTCCTCATTCACACAGGTGTCCTAACAGAGTTACTACAGATGTAGTGGACATGTTCCACTACTTTTTGACAACCACAAAGTAGTACTTTTGGTCTTTTTTTTACATTTACATTTTTAAGTGTAAATTAAGTGAACAAATAATTTTGGGGCCACTGCATGTGCCAAAAATTTATTCACCTGTTCTCACACTTTGACAATAAAAATGCTAAAAGCATTTTGATCAATTTCCTGTGGTAGAAATCTTCTTTGTTTGTGTGTGCATGTTTGTGTGCATGCATGCGTGTGTGTGTGTGTGTGTGTGTGTGTGTGTGTGTATGCTTCACGTTGCAAAGTTAATGTTTCAGTTAATGTTCACATCAACCATCAGAATGGGGAAAAATTTTACCTCAGTGATTTGGACCGTAGCATGATTGTTGGTGCCAGATGGGCTGGTTTGAGTATTTCTGTAACTGTTGATCTCCTGGGATTTTCACACACAACAGTCTCTAGAATTTATTCACAATGGTGGCAAAAACAAAAAACTAAAACAATTGTTCAAACAATCAACACCATGATGATGAGAGAGTTCAACGGAGAAAAGCCAGACTGGTTCAGGCTGACAGAAAGCTGGCTTTAAACAGATTTCCCAAACGCTCCCCAATCTGCCATTAATCAGCTAAACAGGTTGTCCTGCCCCAAACTTACACCACTGGATGAGCCAATGTTGCTAAAATGGAAAGCAGAAACAAACAACAATGTTTAAGGAGTCACAAAGTTTTCTGGGAAATGAATCTACAAATGACTTATAGTTGCCTTTGCACATTTTAGTTGTCTCTGCACATCCAATAAATTTCAACAAAAACATTTTTTTTTTTAAGTTAAAAGCTGTTTCATAACTGGAATGAAGAGGTTGTCACTTCACTTCTGATTGTATAAAGTAAGGTTGTATTCTTCCATTCAAAAACAACTAGATGGAGCACAACAGGGGCATAAATTGTGTTTTTAAAAGTTGAACTATGCTTTCTTACAAAATGCAACACTCGTGGTGTGGGATAATAAGGAAACAGTGAGACGTGCCAAGGCTGTTGTATAGGAACATAGTGCAGACTGCATGGAGATCTTACATGCATACTGGCCTGTAATGTTTGAGGCTGTATTGTGTGAAAGATAAAGCAGAAGAGAAGACAGGAGATAACTGCTATGACAACTACAGTCTATTTTTGTGATGCAACACTCTTTGATCTCTCATATATAAAATATAATCTTGTTGGTGTAACCTAATGTAGTCAGGTTTTGTAAGCTAAAACAAGGAATTATTGCATTAACTTTGAGTGTCTTTGAACCACAAATTAATTTCTAATGCAGCTCAATAGAGCTTGGTATGGACTCGTTTGACGCATGCGCACTATGACTATATTGTCATACTCCACCAGACCTGTAGAGGGCAGTACAGAGTCATGTCATCAATAGGAGATCTGCTCTGAAGTACGTTGAAATAATGTTGCAATGGAAGGTGTACTGGGATTACAACTTTGCATTTTAACCATAGGAGAGAGCTTAACGGACAATTAGTGTGTTCAACAGTAGAGATGTGTAAAACAGTTCACGTTCATGGGCAAGGAAGAGGCGAGAAACCGGCTTGACATATAAACTAAAGGTTTAATGTAAAACTCAAAAGACAAACACATAAGACAACGGACATGTCCGTGAACGATCTCTCGCTCTCCCATCACCGTCGGCGAGTGGCCTTTATCCCTCTTGACGGCTTAATTAGCCTAATACGGGACCGGGCGTGCATAATCACGCCCCGGTCCCGCCCTCCACCGTGCCACATTCCTCCCCCGTTCTTTCAGGCTGGGGACCCCCGGCCTGACGTACATCCCCTGGGGGGGCGCCTCCCGTGCGGTCTGCCGGCGGGTCGTCCCCATCAACCTGGACGAGGGAGGGGGCAAGGGGAGGGAAACAACAACAATTAAAAATGGGGGGGGAGGGTTCCTGCACTGGGCAGTACCACCCCTCCCACGGACACCATAATTTAAAAAAGAGGGAAAAGGCCAACGCAGAGCGGCAGCGAGAGAAAGAGGAGAGAGAGATTAATAAAAAAGAAAACTTACTCGCCGGTTCTCTGATACGCCGTAGCTCGTTCCTCAGCCACTTCTCCACACTCTACAGAACGGCAGCCACGCTTCTCCGGGCAGATCGGAGGCAGTCCTCAGCCCCTGGCGGACGGAACGCCCCGCCGCGTTCCCGGGGAGTCGAAGGGGCCTCCCTCCGCCCCTGGCAGCGGTTCTCCCACTCCAGGCGGTCGGCGGCGAGCCCTCTCCCCGCACGCGGTCGGCGGTCTCCAACCCCGCCGCGTTCCAGCGGCTAGTAGGGGACACCCCCGCCCCTGGCAGCGGCCCTAACCGCTCCAGGCGGTCGGCCAGGAGCCCCTCCTCCACTCGCGGTCGGCGGCCGTTCCTCCGCGTCCAGGCGGCTGGGCTCCTCCGTCCCCCGGCAGATGGCCGCGGCTGCTCCGCTGGGCAGTGGCGAGAACTGACGAAAACAGTTCACGTTCATGGGCAAGGAAGAGGCGAGAAACCGGCTTGACATATAAACTAAAGGTTGAATGTAAAACTCAAAAGACAAACACATAAGACAACGGACATGTCCGTGAACGATCTCTCTCTCTCCCATCACCGTCGGCGAGTGGCCTTTATCCCTCTTGACGGCTTAATTAGCGTAATACGGGACCGGGCGTGTGTAATCACGCCCCGGTCCCGCCCTCCAGCATGCCACAAGATGGCAGACACAAATCTTTCTGAAACTTCATGTTTATTGAACCAATTTCTTCGGAAAATTATTATTTGTTTTTGAAGCGCTCGAAACATAGCACGCTGAGGTCATCTACTGGTCACAGGCTTGTACTGTAAATGCAATGAGAAGCCTTGACTCAAAAGCAGATACATCATGTTTGTCTACAATATCCTGGAATAAACTGATCTGAATATTTAGAGAATATGTAGACCTTCATATGATTACAATTTTATAATTATTTTAAAAACCAAATGTACAATATCAAAATATCAAAAGACAAACACATAAGATGACGGACATGTCCGTGAACAATCTTTCTCTCACGCACATCCTCCGCGGTCAGCCTTTAACCTCTCAGAGGCTTGATTAGCCTAATACGGGACCGGGCGTGTTGAGTCACAACCCGGCCCCGCCCTCCACCGTGCCACACCAAACTATTTATTTTATTTTATATTATATAACTTTGATGTATAAAGAAATGTTACAAATATTAATGCTGTGACAGATTGCTGTGAACATTAAGTTAAACTCAAACAGCATGGGATTGAAACTCACACATCGAGTGCTTTAGACAAATTAACAAGCATGTTAACCACTACTCTATACAGCAATTCTGGAATTACCAATTGTGGTGTACTAAATAAAAAATAAGAAAGTCAATGCTCATTATCATGTACAATAGTTGAAATTCTAGTTCCCCATCTGTCACTCACTCGACATTGTGTCGAATGAAGTGACACAAGGGGTCTTCATTGGGAGCCTCGTGTACCTCTGAACTTGAGAAAAGGCCAATGTGAAATTGGCAGACAGAATTTGAATGTCCCGCCCCTGGACATACGGGTATAGAGGGAAGTGGGCGTGCGTCTGTAAGTCAGATTTTTTCTTCGGAGCCAAGCGGTTGTGCAACAGCAATCTGAGTTCACCCTGTTCCACTCACCTCTACTGGCAAGAAGCACTGCTGTTGGATCTTACGGCGCATTTCTAGCTGGCATTCTCTCTCTCTCTGCACGGTGTGCAGTCCACGCCCCTCGGCGCTTCGACAGCGCTTTCACTGCATAAAAGAGTGTTTAACCCTCCTAAAAGAGTTTGTTTCTCTTAAAGAGTTTTTGTTTTCACTCATAAAAGAGCAATACACAGCAGGCGTTGAAGATCCTTTTCAGGACGCGTCTTGTTAAAGATGTCTTTCCGCCTCTGTGTAGTTCCTTGATGCGGTTGATTTCTCTCCATTTCTGACATTCATAAAAGCTGCCTCGCGTGCCTGGGCTGCGATCAAGTGCAGGCAGCGTTTTATGAATGTTCATGTTCTCAGTGCGAGAACATAGTCATGGCAACGTTGCGGTCGCGGCTTTCTTTCCTCACGAGAGAAAGCCACTTCAGCCGTCCCCAGCATCGTTCCTTCTTGGCAGGTGGTCCAGCTGATTTGGGACCAATTCGGCATGGCACAGATAGGTCTCTTTGCCTCCCAGGAAAACTCCCACTGCCCGCTCTGATACTCCATGACAGAAACCCCTCTCGGGACAGACGCGTTGGCACCCAGCTGGCCCCGGGGGCTGCACAAGTATGCATTTCCCCCAGTGAGTCTTCTTGCACTAGTGCTGTGCAAGGTCAGGGAGGATGAGGAACAAGTCACCTTGGTGGATCCTTATTGGCCCACCCGGACCTGGTTCTTGGATCTTACACTCTTCTTGACAGCACCACCCTGAAAAATCCCCCTGAGGAAGGACCTTCTTTCTCAGGGACGGGGCACCCTCTGGCACCCGTGCCCAGACCTCTGGAACCTCCACGTCTTGCCCCTAGATGGGACGTGGAAGATCTGAGTGACTTAACACCTGCAGTCATAGACACGATCAACCAAGCCAGAGTTCCCTCCACCAGGCAAATTTATGCGCTGAAGTGGTGCTTGTTCGTGAATTGGTGAATTGCCCAAGGTTCCTACAACCCTCTTCAGGGACCAGGTTGTGAACCTGCAAGCAAGCTGCCTTGGGAGGAGGCAGACCCAGCCTGCTCGTTGGAGTGTCTGGTACTTGCTTTGCGTATCTATTTGAACCGCACGCAGAGCTCTAGATATTCTGAGCAGCTCTTTGACTGCTTCGGCGGATGGTGGAAAGGGAATGCCGTCTCTAAACTGAGGCTGCCCGCTGGGTCGTCGACGCCATTTCCTTGGCCTTCCAGATTCAGGCCGTGCCCTCCACCTTGTGGGTTCAAGCACACTCGTGTGGCATCCTCGTGGGCTCTGGCCAACGGCACCTCCCTAGCACCTCCCTATCTCAGGGTTGAGTCGGGCTCGTCCTGTGTTTTGTCAGGACCGAGCCGGTTGAACTTGGTAATGCGGAACAGCCGACCAGGTGTTCCACTTGCACACAGCGCCCTTCACCAAGTTGATCCAGTGCGCCTTCTCTCCCAGGTTAGCCACTAAGCGTCGCTTCCTGGATGTTCTCCTCCCTAGCCTTCTGACCTGCAAAGTCAGCTGAGATCCAGACCCACTAAGAGCTACAGGTGCTCTGTACTGGGGTAGGGCTCCAGGGATTAGTTCCCTCTTCAGGCAACTCCCCGTGATGTATTTTCCGTGGTACGGTCCCCCTGTTGGCGGACCTGTGTCTCCCTTGGGCAGTCCCACTGCCCCTGGTCGCCATGCTTGTAGAGCTCCTCCCTCATTAGGCAGGACCTATTACCGCGCCGCTCCCACGTACAGCTTCAAAACCCTTGTGGTGTATTTTCCACATGTTACCTCGCCCTAGTCTGGCAGGATTTGGCCTCCACAGGGTCTTTTACCCCTGAAAGAATAGGACCGGGAAAGGCCTGACGCATTTCATAGTGCATTGTAGCCTGGGCTTGTTCCCATGCTAGTCATGTAGCACCTGTTCCCCCCTCAGGGGTGCTGGGAACCTAAGGTCTGTATATGAAATCTCTTTTGGGGGCGTTTGGGAGGGTTACGTGCAGCTGATACAGTTGCCTCTAGCACTCAGCAGCCTGCTTGCACCCGTCTCAGCAGTTCACGTAACACAGGCCAGTGCGTGGCGTTTTTGAATGGGACCCCTTGTGTCACTTAATTCGACACAACGTCGAGTGAGTGACAGAAGGGGAACATCATGGTTACTGTTGTAACCTCCATTCCCTGAGGGAGGGAATGAGATGTTGTGTCCCTCCTGCCACGCACTAGATGTATCACTGTAAACAGCCATGCCTTATTCTCGGCTCCTCTGTGCATAAACCTGACTGACAGATGCACGCCCACTTCCCTTTATACCCGTTAGTCCAGGGGCGGGACATGCAAATTCTGTCTGCCAATTTCACATTGGCCTTTTCTCAAGTTCAGGGGTACGAGAGGCTACCAATGACCCCTTGTGTCACTTCATTCGACACAAAGTCTCGTTCACTCGCTCAGGGAACAGAGGTTACAACAGTAACCATGATGATTCACATTTTGTAAAACAAATGCATCTCTTTAAATATCACAAAATATCTATGTCTTTCTCAAAATTATTTTTCATAAAAACATTGAGATTTTTTTTTCATCGGAAACACAACTCAAGGTGATCAACAGGGAAATAAAAATGATTAAAATTCAAATCAGAAACTAGTCTGATTTTATGGATCCAATTTATTTCTGCACTGATTCGAGATCAGTTACAGCCTGCATATAACACTAATTCAGGATTTCACTGTGGGATCAACGCCCCCTAGCATAGCCGTGAAAGATTTCAAAAATGTTTTGAAACAGTATGATGTAACGAAACCTCATGACTTGGCCAGTTCGGTATGCGCTCCGAAGCACTGGTTTGAAACAAATGATTCTTAAAGGATTTGAAACTTTGTGAAGTGTGATTCGAAAGCGCCCATCACTACATGACAGTAAGGGCACTTACAAACTAGGGAAAGCTCCAAAGAAGCATTGGACACATGGCTTTGCTAAAGATCCGCTAGGAAGGCATGCACAACAGAGGGTAGAGGTGGTCACGGATAGAGATGTATATTTAAAATATATATTTTTGACGATGTATCAGTAAACACTGAAATTCTTCTCCAGGCTCTCTCTCCACAATTACTATATTTTTAGTCTGACAGGGAAAGACAATAGAGGACAGGGAATTAATAAACTGCATGTTTGAGCTTGTCCACCATGTTTTTCAATTTCGCAGTGCAACTCCAGCCTCTCCGAGATTCACATTGGTCAACGGATGCCTACACCAGAGTGCGTTGCATCAAAAGTTGACATTTTCTCAACTTTTGGTAACATGACTGAGCTTCACAATCGGAAACCCTTGTGTTGTCCCTGTCCTGTCAGGATCCTGCCACTTTTGTTGACTTTGTTTATAGTTTTTGTGGCTGGATCCTGACACTCAAATGTGTCTCACTTATTTGTGAGTGCACATGGCTTTGTTGGTTTTTCATTGCCATGTGCACTCAATAATGTGTAAATTCAGTCTTGAGTGAAACCCCACCCCCTCGTTTGTCTTGTTATCCGTTTATCAGTTACACTTGCCTTCCCTTGTTACCTTCCTTATTTGCTTCCCTATTATTGCCCCTGTTCTACTCTATACTGTGATGGTTCATTCCTCTTGTGTTGTCTTCTGGTCAGTCTGGTTTGTGTCAGTTGGCACTCGTTTGTTTTATTTTCTCAGTTTTTCCCCTCATCTCTTAATTTCTCTGGTAATTTAATTTATATGACTGTCTGCATGTAGGTTCATTCACATATCATGACGTCTGTCCTTCCGATGCACCATCCCCTTTGAAATCAATGCATTCACAGCGTTCTCTGACACAGCGTTAACTCTTGTGTGTAGGTGCCCTTATGGCTCCTACACACTACACACTACACAACTTTCAAAGGTGTCGGATCGTGGTACCGATCATACTACACAACTGTCTGTCTTGTCACTGAAATCATAGCATTTTCAAATTACACGGTGGGTCCGGGACAGGGGTGAACACATTACAAGACATTTTACTATTGACGAATCCCCAACGACTCCAAATGACGTTTCACAACAGAGTACATGCGAGAAGTGATACGAGATATGAAATCAAATACATGCTCATATGTTATGCATTTCAGAATATGATGTGTATGTTTTTAATCACCTCAAGGCATCATATATTTTATTTGTTACAATATGATAAAGTATCTCCTACTGTAAAATCTACCTGTTTGCTTACCTGACTGTCCAAGAGAATTTGGGATTTCTCTCCAACTCTTCTCTTTCTCCACCTGGTTGTGGTACAGTTCAGAGGAACCATCAAATAGGCACTGGTGCTGCTGCCAATGTTCCACCAATTTTTCCTCCATTTCTTCGGTCCAATGAGACTTTCTTGATACCGCAGCCATGCTAGTTGATGTTCTATTACAGGTACATTAGGACTCCTCCCACTGAAACTTCCCGTGCCCTGTTTCTTGCTCTCTCATTGGCTGTAGGTCAACGCCGCTGTTGTATTCAGTCAAAACATATTTCACACTGCATGATTTGGAATCGCAGACGGGTCCAGATATTTAACATTCTAGATATCTCGCAGACATCGGTGACACGTCGGCGCTTCTCTCAAATCTCGTCTTTGATTGTTCATACATTGTGACCGTCACTCACAGGAGCGAGCCCCGATTTGCCCACGATTTCAGGCTTTTGTCGGCGATCGAAAATTGGGATTAAATTCGTGTAGTGTAAACTCGGCATTACTCCCATTTGCAGATCCCATATAAATGAATGGAGAGAGCTTGTTTTCAACCTCTATGTTGCAGCTTACTGAAGAAAAGTGTTCAATGGGTGCATGAAGTTTCATTAAATTGAAAATTTGATTTGAGCTTAGAAGACATGTCAGGTTATACATCAAAGATAAAAAGTGATTTGATTTTACAGAACAGATAAAGCTTTATCTACTGAAAGTTACACCTTAGTAAAACCGTGGGATTTCAGGTTGGTTAAATTCAGTTACATTCAGTACTTTCTTTCATTTCAACAAAACCAGTTAATTTAGATGTTACCACATGAAGTACATTTTCTAAGTTGAACTGACAAAAAAAAAATGTTTGTGTATATATATTTTTATATCATCATCAGTGGGCACACAGAGCAGTCATAATAGTCCTTACTATAATAAAATTACACATATAATCATTACACTTTATTTATGTCTAATTTAATTGTTGAATCCTAAAAGCCAAAGGGAAAAAACAGACCTATATCAATTTATAAAATTTTTATTAGATTTTACAAAATGTATAATATTTTAATACTAAACATTTATTATAATTCCTTGACAAAAATAAAATAAAAATAATCTCTGTAGGCTGTTGCAGGGCTGTAACTGCAATATACACTGGGGGGGGACAAGTCCCCTCCAATAATCAGATATGGACAAATTATCCCCCCTAAATTGGTATCCTTGTTACTGTTCTGCTGCAGTCCATTATGTGCTGCTGTATAATTGTCATTAAGTTGTTGCAGGAATAAAATAAAGGTTTAAAACAGAGTTTCTGCAGGTTTCAACAAGTTAAATTTAAGACTTTTTAAGACTATAATGAATCCAATTTAAAACCTATTTCATGTCCTTATTGGCAAAAAAAAAAAGTATGAAGGTTATGAAGGAAAATCCCAGAATTACTTGCAACGTAAATTAATTTATTCACATTCAACATGAACATTCAACTGAACATTACTACT
This sequence comes from Moxostoma hubbsi, assembly GCA_032164185.1. Taxonomy (NCBI): domain Eukaryota; kingdom Metazoa; phylum Chordata; class Actinopteri; order Cypriniformes; family Catostomidae; genus Moxostoma; species Moxostoma hubbsi. The sequence continues at coordinate 1,663,462 of JAVLUX010000221.1, read as the reverse complement.
CCTCACTGTTCTTGAGCTCAGCTAACAGAAGTCGTTTAAGCCTTGCAGCCTCTCCTCAGAGCATTTGACTTTATTATGAGCTGGGCCATCTGACTGCCAGCCTTGACCTCAGCCTCTTCTAAAAACCTGTCTGTGTCTCTGGCCTCACTTTCAGAAACCCCTTGGATGGTTTTCCTTTTATCTTTTAGTACATACAGGTAATCCTCTGTAGCGTTTGTGGCCCTGTGCATCAGACTCCTGCTTCCTTCTCTCTTGATCGAGGTGGACACGGTACCTGGACCTGGCCGATGCCACAGAAGTCAGGAGCTCTTTTGTGAGGGGAATCTTTGTAACCCCCCGTGGAGAGTGACATAATCACACACAAGCCTGTGTGCAAGTTGAAATTCTTCACTTACTGAAACTCCACAGAGGCCTGTATACGGGACAAAATGAGCAGCTTCTGACAGAAAGCCCAAATTTGATATATGATTACCACATTCATATACTATTGAATGTACATGGTGCTTTAAGGTTATTCAAATAATACCATGGTACTTCTATGGTATTTCACTATAGGACTACCTTAGTCGTACACCACTGTATTAACATAGTGCTCCCAGATAACGGTACATGTCCAAAAACATGGTATTGCCATTGTACTTTCCTATGTGTATTCATGTAGGATATTAAGTGTTTTGATACTCTTTGGGTCATACAATTTCTTTACCTGCAGAGGTCGTTTACAAGCTGCACACATGTTGAACTTAATAAAGACCTTCTTCATCAAAGGAAAATGATAGGATCCATTTGTAGGTTTGGTTTCCATTGATTGTAGATCCACTGTAACCAGCATTATCTTTATTTTCCATGTTTTAAAATTCTATGGGGGTGGGGGAAGCAATGAAGACAGTAAATCATTTTGTGTATTTTCTTTTTGCTAGCCAGCTGACATAGTCATGTCATTTTACAGATACATCAATGAAAATTCAAATTTTCATTGATACAGCACAAAAAAGGAAGGAAAGACAATGCAGCATTTAAAACCAAAAATTATAAAAAGTTTGGTCACATTTATAAATATTTGGGGCCTGGGTAGCTCAGCGAGTATTGACACTGGCTACCACCCCTGGAGTCCTGAGTTCAAATCCAGGGCATGCTAAGTGACTCCAGCCAGGTCTCCTAATAACCAAATTGACACAGTTGCAACAGAGGGTAGAGCACGTGGGGTAACCTCCTCATGGTTGCTATAATGTTGTTCTCGCTCTCGGTGGGGCTCGGGGTGAGTTGTGTGTGGATGCCGTAGAAAATAGCATGGGCCTCCACATGTGCTACATCTCCATGGTAACGTGCTCAACATGCCGTGTGATGAGATGCGTGGAATGATGGTCTCAGACGTGGAGGGAACTGATATTGATCCTCCACCACCTGGATTGAGGTGAGTCACTACTCCACCAATGTTCAAGACATGGTTACGGCCTTGGGTTGGAAATGAGTTACACCAGTCATTTAATTCACTACTCCGACATCTCTTATAAAACAGCAATTTTATCAAAGTAAACTCAACACACAGTCCATCTCAAAAGGATTGTTTAGTTTAAAACATGCTGAAGATTAGTGGACAGGTGGTCAATTCGACAAGTAGTGAGCTGTTTCCTTACAAAGGCAGCTTATTCAGCATGCTGTAGCATATCTTACATAAAATGCCACTTGCCTCAACGCTGCTAATGTATCGATGTGTTATGCATTTTGATGCTAACCTTGTAGGCTCACCTTTAGAATGGTTCTGCCCTAACCCTACCCCTAAAACTACCCATAACTCAACCTCAGTAGCAGCGAATATAAATTTTGTGAGAATTCTAATTATATTAGAACAACGTGTAGTTATACAGTAAATATAGGCTTAAATCAGGGCTTTAAACTGTATTTAAACATGTTGCAAATAGTGTTTCGGGCCCTATTTTGTGTTTCCTTGTCTGAGTCACCAGTACATCTTCCAGTTTCATGATAATAGTGAAAATAAAAAGCTAATGGCCAATGAAGAGTGTTGTTTTGTGTTTGGACTGAGATAGGCCATTGTTCAGATGAGTGCGATAACATTTGAGGAAAACGCATGTGGATTGACTGAGATGTCATCGGCGCCTGAGGTCAGTTTAGGAGCTCTGAGTGCCCTCGGGTGGACAGAAAAACACAATCACCATCTATAAAGATAAGAATGAACTGCCCCTGAGCACACACTGGCAATAAATTAAGCTAGACTTGTACAAAAGAACCTATGAAACCTGCAACCTCACAAGTATAAATACGTTCTTGAGCGAAAAAGGCTGTGGATGGCTAGAATGGACAGTGAAAGACCCAAGACTAAGCTGGATGAGTTGAAGATGGAGGCTGTTATGGAGGCATGCTACCAGCACTTCGATCCAGCAGCATATCTGCAGTATAACTACACTCCACCGCGAGAAGACTTTGAGTGAGGTGACAGCATTGTGCCATGGTAACTGCTGCCTGCACAAAGCCTTTACTGGTGGTGAGTACGACTATGTATTTCAGAAAGAGAGCACATTTGTATCTGCTGAAGGAAATAGCAGTGCTTGCAAAGCAGCAAAAGTATAAAGTTTTAGGACATTTTCATTTTAAGGCTTTGGATCTGTGTAAATGCCACTTTTTATAATACTCAGCACACATCTTATTCTGTGTGTGAGAATGAAAACATAGCACAGGCTATTTCTCAATGTGCATTCTTTTGTGTTCTTACATTCTCATGGACTCGTTGTGCGTCATCATCCACTGCCGAAGTTCGATTACAATCCTCAAGAATGCAAGTATCGAGAACGCAGGACATAACCCGGATTTGTTCTTGAAATAGAGGATGCATTAGATGGTGACTTTTGGGCAAGTACTCTGTTCTACGGTGGCAGACGAAGGACAATTATCGTTTAGTTTTTTCCTCAAGGGTTTCCCACTGTAAGCCCACAAAAGTCTGATGGCTCGAGAGAGTCGCATAATTTTAATACAGTAATAAACATGGAGAAAATGAGGCAGGTCTGCTGCAGCTTACATTAAATTTCTTCTCTCTTTCACAGATGATATTAGAGGAGATGTTTTAGTAGTTGTGGGATCAGGTCATGAGTGGCTGTGAGCGGTTTGATGGTGTCGTCCTGTCCGACTTCCTGGAGATCAATCGAAAAGAGCTGCAGAACTGGTTACAGCAGGGAAAGAGCAGTCTGGACTGGACAGATTACTTCACATGTGTCTGGACTGGAGGGCCGCGGGTGAGATTTGAGCGCGACCCCTAGTGTCACTAGATCAACACAAAGTCTCATTCCCTCCATCAGAGAACAGAGGTTACTAAAGTAACCAGGAAGATTGCAGTTACTGTCTGTCACTTGTACTTCATGTCACTGCCTTACCCTCCAGCTGGTTCACCCTCTGCTTATGGTGTAAATTAACATGAATGATTATTCTCTTTAAAGAAATGTGAAGCAAACACAATGAGAATATCAATATTTCTTGAAATATGCACACTTTTGTACCAAAAGCCCTAATGGATGCTGTTTATTGAAACCTGATGACTGTCATGATAAATAAACAGCAGCTTGCACAATTAAACAAAAATGTGTCTCATTTCTTTATAAATTGTTTTAATTGTTAATGTTTGTTATGTACACCTGGTACACATAATCAAATTTCTGGTACTAAAATTTCTATTTATTTTAATCCCCTTTTCTCCCCAGTTTTGGAATACCCAATTCCCACTACTTACTATGTCCTCGTGGTGGCACTGTTACTCACCTCAATCTGGGTTGAGGAGGAAAAGTCTCATTTGCCTCCGCTTCTGAGACAGTCAATCCGCCCATCTTATCACGTGACTCGCTGTGCATGACACTGCGGAGACTCACAGCATGTGGAGGCACATGCTATTCTCTACGATCCACACACAACTTTCCACACGTCCCATTGTGAGCTAGAACCACTAATCATGACCACGAGGAGGTTACCCTGTGTAACTCTAACCTCCCTAACAACCAGGCCAATTTGGTTGCTTAGGAGACCTGGCTAAGGTCACTCAGCACACCCTGGATTCGAACTTGCAACTCCAGTGGTGGTAGTCAGTGTCAATATTCGCTGAACTACCAAGGCCCCACTGAAATTTCTATTGTTAAACAGTGGTCATATTTTGAATGTGGAGGTTTACACTATGATAAATAAATTGTAAAGATTAAACAAGAATGTGCTTAATCACACTTCTGGTTTATTTCTCTGTGACTGAACAGCTGTCTACATGGAGATGATTTTACAAACAAGTTTCAAATGTGGCTTGCAGTGAGGGTCATTTGGCTTGCGGCAAGTGTGACAGATCTCCTGTCCTTGCACAATCTTAGTCACTGGCTACAATGCTATAAACCATCCAGTCAGGGTTTAGGGTTGCAGGTTAGTTCCAATATAATAGGGGCATATTCTCCAAGAAAGACTTTGCCCCCACATATGTGACAAAACAACAAAAGTGTGTTTTTGTTGCGGTGTGAAAAAGACGTGTGTCAATATTGTCTCCACGCACAGTGAGGAGGGCGGTTCAAGTGGCCGAAGAATCTCCAAGGATTCAGAAATTAGTTGGGTCTTGGGGTCAGAAAGCCTAAAAACATATCAGACATCACCTACATCACCACAATTATTTGGGAGGGTTTTAAGAAAAAAAGTCTCTGCTCTCATCCAACAACAATCTCAAGCATCTTCAGTTTGCCAGACACTACTGGAACATCAAATGTGACTGGGTTCTATGGTCAGATGAAACAAACAAAAAAATTGACATTTTTGGCAGCAAATGCAAGAGATGGGTACCAAATGCCCACGGTTAAATGTGGAGCTGGATCTTTAATGTTGTGGGGATGTTTTTTTTGCCAGAGGTCCTGGACATCTTGTTTGGATACATGGCATCACGAACTCTATCAAATACCAACAGATAAAAAAAGCTTATAATAGGCCCTGCTTGGATCTTCCAGAAGGACAATGATCCAAAACAAACATCAAAATCAACACAAAAATGGTACACTGACCACAAAATCAAGGTTCTGCCATGGCCATCCCAGTCCCCTGACCTGAACCCCTTCGAAAATTTGTAGGTTAACTGAAGAGGAGAGTTCACCAACATGGACCTCTGAATTTGAAGGATCTGCAGAGATTCTGTATGGAGGAATGATCTTTAGATTGGGGTACACAAGTTCGGACTGGAGTCTGAGTCACGAGTCCAATTTTAATGAACTTGTACTTGTCACGGACTCGGATGAATTTTTACTCGGACTTGACTCGGACTCGAGCCTTTCGGGATTTTTTTCAGAGTCCATGGCCTTTGTGATGCAACGAAAACAAATAAACCCAAAAAAACAACGTTACATAGGGTGACCATATGTCCTCTTTCTTTCCCTGACATGTACTCTTTTTCAGACCTGAAAAAAGCAACCTGCCGGGACTTCAAAACTGCCTCTAAATGTCTGGGATTTGATACTGTACATCAGTTTTCACATGTTTATGTCCTTACATTTGATTATCCTGGCTAAGAGCTGCAGCGTGCACTCTTTCCAAGTACTTTTTCTAACTCTCACCCACACGCGCATGCTGTGTGTGCGGGAAAGAGATCGCCAGATGTGATCTTGCACTCTCATCCAGAAATATCAATAATGTAAGAAAACTTTTAAAATTACATTCCCCAACTCTGAAAATTATTAAATAGAACAAGTTTTATCAGACTCACGCTTACTACGCAAAGTAATTTTTAACTGAAAATGAGACAAAATAACATGTACTATGGATCAGGGTTATTTAAACTAATATGACGGATGAAATAGGACATGATGGAAATTAGACAACTCTTGTTTGCAAATTTGTAGTGCAACATCTGTGTGTTACCTGTAAAGCTGACACTTGCATTTCAATGGCAAAAAAAGTCAGAAAATGTTCCGCTTTTATCCATACTAAATATAATGTGAAAAGAACAAAACGTCAGCCCAAGGATAGTTTGTCATACAAATTTGATCTTGACTTTAGGGACGCAGCTACACCTGGTGTAGAAAAGAGCAGTATAAAAATATATTTTCATGTTATCTGATCCTTTGTTTTTATTTTATGTTGTAAACAGAATGCAATAAGTTTGTTGAATTACAGTTTTGTCTTCATACACCTAAAGCATATGCTTTCATTCTGAAACAACTTTGAAGTTTTTTAGGATGATACAAATCATAAAATGTACTGTATATGTTAAATGACACAGATGTGTTTTTTTGTTGCATTTATATTGACAAATTGCTTTTCTTAGTTGTAAAAGTTAAAATAAGCTTAAAATATTGATGTTGAGTTTATAATTACAATTTTAATTCAGATTCATGAACAGATTCATTCAGACTTGGCTTGTTATGGACTCTGTCTTGAGTCTGACTCTAATCCTTTTGGACTCAGACTAGATTATTTATATACTCAGACTTGCAGACTCGACTAAGGTAGACTCAAACCCAACACTAATGGTCTCAGATCCTTTGCCAGGTGTTCTCCAACCTCATTAGGCATTATAAGAGAAGACTCAGAGCTGTTATCTTGGCAAAGGGAGATACTCTTGCAAAAAGTATTGAATAAAAGGGTGCCAATAATAACGGCCAATGCGTTTTGGAGACAAATTTTATTTAATAATGAGATATTTCCCATTTCACTTCAATTAAAGGTTAGATTTTTGTGATTTTTTTTTTTTTTTTTTAAATGAAAGATCAAATGGATTTTTTCATATTTACCAAGGGCATCAATATTTTTGGCCACAACTGTACATGCAAGATGTCTACAAGAAGCTGTTTCAAATTTTGTGATATTCAGTGATAAGGTGGCTCTATAATAAGACAATTCACATTTTTTGCTAAGAAAAGTTACCTATATGTTATTTATCGTTTTAGCAGATATCTGTTTTTGGGTGTGGCTCATAATGACTAATTGGCCTGTATCTTGTGAGCCTAATATCCAAACTTAACCAAACTTGGTACACATAAACAACAGGAAAATCTAAGGGTGCACACCAACGTTCATAATATTCCCATGTTAGGAGTCACTGAACTTAAGAAAAATCCTAGTTGTGTAACTCTGATCAAAGAATTAAAAATTTGACACCAAAACAACTGTCCACCAACATTCACATCTTTTCTTTCAAATTTGGCTATTTTGGTCATGTTCTCTTTACATGTGCTTCGACCCCAATGATTTCTGCTTAATGCTATACTTTAAATAGTCTGTCTTTTAAGAATAAGTTATTCTGCTAAGATGATTTTCAACCTTGTTATCAGGTAACATTTTGTTGGTGAATGGTACAGCATGTGGGGAGATCAAGATCACAGACTTCAGCTTGTCAAAGATCATGGATGATGACAGTTATAACTCTGTTGATGGCATAACTGGTACATTGATACAAAGACACCCCTGCCCCCCCTGCCCCCAGAATGCTTTGTAGTTGGGAAGGAGCCATCAAAAATCTCAAATGATGTGTGGTCTGTAGGGGTGATCTTCTAACAGAGTCTTTATGGAAGGTAATTAAATACACATGAAAGGTCTTCATACTGTTGTCTCTATCAAGTATTAAGTTAAAGTATCTTATGTTTTGTCACTAGCCGTTCGGACATAACCAATCCCAGCACGACATTCTCCAGGAGAAGACTATCCTCAAAGCCACAGATGTTCAGTTTCCTGCCATAACTGTCATATCTCCAGAAGCCAAGGTGAAAAGGTCTACATTCCAGACAGTATATGTTTGTGCTCTCTCATTGTTATAGTGTTGCTCTTTGTCCTGTGTCGTTGCTAGGCATTCATATGGCGTTGTCTAGCCTACCGAAAGGAGGACCATATTTATGTACACCAGCTTGCCAGTGACCCCTATGTGATGCCCCACATTCGGAAATCTGCCAGCACGCCACCATCTCTCGCACCACCCTCTCCCTCAACATCTAGTTCTCACACAAGCAGCACCTCCAAATGATGCACACACATGCAATGTTCTTACTATACACAATATATCAATGAAAAGTTAAGGATAGGGTGCCAAAAAGAAATATTTTGCCCCATCTTGGCCCAAGATGAGCAAGTTAAGATCAATGCTGAAAGGAAAACTGCAGGTTTGCGGTATATAATTTGAGATGAGGTCAAGTCTTCCAGAGGATGTTGAATTGTCAAAGGGAGTCAAAGTTTTCAGCCCAAAAGTGGTGAACATTTATTTATTTATTAAGTTTTAAGTTAATGGAGCATCATGTTCATGTAGGAATGAGATGTTCCCTCTAGAGCAGAAATTGTCATCAAGCAAAGGTCCGCAACAACACAATGACTAACTTGCGTTATCATTCAGTGCCACAGCCTAGTAGTTGTATGAAAATATGTAAGTTGCCTAGTCAACAGACGACTATCAAATAAAATAAAAGTACAATTCAATAATATTTCAACAATATTGTCAGTTTATATATTGAACTGTAGGGATCATAAATAATAAGTATTCTAATAATAAATTATCAATTTAAATAAAATAAAGACTGCATTTAAAAATAAATTCTAAATAAATAAAACACAACAGAGAGCTTTTGAAAAATGTGCATCTCAAAATAAAGTACTTAATTTTAGAAAAATTAAATAAAAAGTATAGCTTGAGTTTCCCTTTTACTTTTTAGTTAACTCCCTTTCACATCTTAAGTTTAAACACATTTTATAATAAACAATCTCAACACATACTAACAATTGAACAGCTTTTTTCCCCTTTTATATCCCACTTCCCCACTTTCTCTTGCTTAGTGAGAAAAGTGAGCCCTGGCTTGCCCTGCCAGGATTTTAAATCTGGGCTGGAATGGTGTCAGGGCCATTCTCATACATGTGTAGGTGCTCATTGGTGAGCCTGGATCAATATTTGCTTTTAATAATGTTCATTGTGGAGAAAGCTGCCTCAGTTGTATGTGGAGCCAAACATGGTAAAGATGTACAAGGCTACTTTCCTCAGACCTGGGAAAGCGGTCTCTGAGACCATTTGAAGCCAGAAAGTGGCAGGATCAGTTTTTCGATCGATCATATTGAGCTTTTAGATCGTTTATTTTCTGTGCCCTCAGTCCGGATTTAAGTGGGTGTTTAGTCAAAAGATTTGTGCTTCGTCTCATAGTGGCGCTTCACATTGCCGCTTTTAATAATCGCGACAGTCTCTGAACATATGAGACATACGGGTTTTGAACTGCCCGTGGGAAGAATGAACATGTAAGAATCTGTCCATTCTTGATTGAAAGCTCTGTTTTCGCTGTCCACTTTTCTTTTTTTAGAGCACGCCATGTGAAACGTCGGCTCTCCCTGTGTGTGTGTGGCTGCGTCCCAATTCGCCTACTTATACTACGACCTAAAAGTATGTACTCTTTTTTTGAAGAAAAGGTACATACTTTTGAGTGTGTAGCAAAAGAGTATGCACGTTCTGGGACATACTACGAAGACGTCATGCAATGGAAGAGAACGTGGTTGCCTAGTTACGCACACCGCAACAGTTAAACAAACATTCTACATTCCATTCATTCTTATATGTCCAATATAATTAGTGGTGCATCACAAAGGCAAGGCATCACTATTGTTATTGCACATGCGTATTTTCTTTACTATTCCCACCTTTTTTTCTTCATCTATTTTTCCACAATTTGTTTGCAATGTGTTCTACCAAATTGAGGAGTGAAGCAGGGCGTCATCGTAGATCTACCAGACGCAGGTCTTTAGTGAGGCGGCTGGTGCTGACGTTCATGTGCAATAATGTGTGTAACAATGAAAGCTACTTATTTTCTGAGTTAAGATATGTAAAGTATATAGTATAAAAATTGTTTAACGTATATTATACTTAATTTTATACTTATGTATATTACACACATATACCCCTATAAAAATGAACCATGTTTTTACTATAGTAAAAGTGTAGTAACCATGTTTTTTTTTTTTTTTGTTGGACTGATTATCATTTGTACAGCCCCAGTATTACTAAAATAAACAAGTTACCATGGTTAAACTATGGTTAGTGTAGCAAAAGGTGTTTATTTTCATAAGTGTATCAAGTAAAGTATAAATCTAGGACAGAAACATCAAAAGAATAAATACATAAAAAAGACAGGACACTTGCATGATACTGTACTAGAGCCTTTTTATTTATTTATAATTTATTTATTTATACAAATGTCAATGACCGCTACTTACTCAAAACCTTTGATAGCCGCGTTTCTCTTCCCTGTGAAAAGGGCGTCGTTGGCAATGCGCCAGTTAATGAGGCGCTCAGTGTCTTCATCGGACCCTACAAGATAAACACGGTACTTTTTTTGCGCAACACAAATCCATTAATATTATGAGACAATAAAATATAACTTTAATTAGCGCTAAACGTTTAAGTTCTTACACTTAAAAACTGAGGGCGCATCTCCGCTGCCGCATCCGGCCGCCATGTTTGCATCATCTCAAAGCTCCTCCCTCCCGCACGCAATGGGTTGTGGGCAATATTAGCCGTTAGAGTGTGCATCGATCTGCACTTCGGATTCTGACCGGAAATAGTAGACCATCCGGGTATCTTTGGAACACTCATTTCAACATACTACGATTTGGGACGTACTAATTCTATTTTCGAATACTATTTAGGACGGATAGTATGCGAATTGGGACGCAGCGTGTGTGTATCTCTCGCTGACTTGAGTAGCGTCACGTGACATGATTTACAACGCATGCTATTGGTCTGTGAGTTTCCTGGGCCGCGCTAAACCAGTACCATAAATGCTAGAAAAGCTGCGCGGATTAAAATAGAAACGCTCTGTCAAAAGTCAATAATTCTCAATAATTTATGGGTTATTGGTCCGGGTCCGGACAGAACGGCGGCTGGGTCCGTATCCGGACCGCGGTCCGCCTATTAGTGACCTCTGCTCTAGAGTAATTCACTCAACGGCCTCTTGAGGTTCTGCATCTGTTTTCTGAATGACCAAGGTTTATGATTTGTTGGATCTGTTGAGGTCTTTAATGTAGTTCAAAGAAGCAATTTGCATTTTATGAACTGAGTTTCTTTTACTAAGCTTTTTTTATTGTTATTTTATTTTGGAACTGAAAAGTGTGTAAACTTTGTGTTTTAAAGACTGATTTTATTCCATAACCTTTATTATTATTATTGATTCATATGGGAGCAACTCAACAGGTCAAATAAAAAAGGGGAATGGAAATTCCATTTACAGTATATTTTGGAAATGTTTTAACCTCCCGAGACCTGAGCATGACTGCTGTGTGCATTTTCCATTCCCGTTTTATATTCATTTTTTTAGACCAAAAAGTTTTCCTAAAAATGTATGTTCACACACATGGACAGTGGGACAGTTTTAAATAAAACCAAGCGATGCGAAGTCAAAATAGTTTTTTTGTTTGTTTCCAGGAGTGGTTATTCATGTTTTTGAGATGTTACAGACAAATCAGAAATTAGCATAATTAATCCTGATTCATAGTAGTGTCCAGCATCATCCAATCACTGCCAACCATGTTAAAATAAACTTTTGCATAAAAAAATTCTGAATCTATGTACTGATTACCATTGTCCCATATCTGCCAAAACGTTGAGTGGTCCAAACATCATCTGCAGCCTGAAACTGAACTTTTGGCTTAACTTTTGTTAATCATAATTTTTACAGTCGTTTTGGGTTTCTTGACATTACATTGTCATGACAACATTGTATAATTGGCTATAACTTTACACAGAAAAGGTTAGTAAGTGATTATATTGCACTAAAATCATGTTGACGTGCATATTGTTTAAGTCTTGTGGAAATACTTTTGAAACAGTGCATATTTGAGTGTTTATGGATTGGCCCCATTGACTTCCATTGTAAGTGCCTCACTGTAACCCAGATGTTTTTTTTTTTTTTTTTTTTTTTTTTTTTTTTTAGAAAAGGGGAACAAGTCAAAATTATGTCAATTGAGCTTAACTTGTATTGAACCTGGAACATTCCTTTAAGTTTGCTACGTTAACTCAAACATAAGTTGACTGAGCCAATTCAAAGCTAATCTAACCAGTCACATACTGTAGAGAAAAAAAGTGAAATATTCACATTGTTTTCTGCCTACTGGTTTGTTTTATTCACACAACTAACAACTGAAAGCGGGTTGAGTTAACTGCAAAGATGTTTTAGCCCTCGAAAGCTCCTCATGATAGTGTAAACACCTTGTCAACACAGATCTAAACTATAGAGGTGTGACAGCTTCTGTGTACTGAGATACAGATGCAGGTTTATTTCCTAAGAAATGGCACATGAGAGTGAACTTTATGAGTTGACTGTAATGCTTTTTAATTTGACAACATAAAGTAGATATATAACAAACAAATCCTTCAAAATGACCTCTTGTGTTAAATTGATAAATATATTCATTTTACTGTTGCATTGTGATTGAAGCTGTGTTCAAACAAAAAAAAAAGTCCATACTTATGCTAATACTGTATCATCAGTGAATACTCCTTGACTCAATTTCATGTGGTTTCTTGGTGTGGTGGATCAGTTAAATCTAGCGGCTATAGAACTGAGAGGAAACCCAGGCCAGACCCCATTTGAGGTTGGTGAGCATGAACTTGAGGGCTTTGGTCCACTGCTCCTCTGAGTTAAACTGAGTCTTAATGGAGTAAGATCCTCCACTGCCACCAGTGTCCTCAATCTTGCCTTTCTCCACGTCCATTCTGAGAATAGAACACAATATCTGTACTGGAGAGAAAACACTTGGAAAATATTGTTCCTATAATAAAAGTATGAGTGATGTAGGGATGCTGGCAGACTAATATATTTGCAAGGACTGAATGTTAAAAAAAAACAAAAACCTCAAAATGGCCAAATATTGGCACAGTTGATGTGCACATGCTGTCTCGTGGCTTTCAATTATGCACATCCTTAAAGTCCATGAGACAGTTTGGCAGGGCTCTCTAAGTATCGGCCAGCAGGCAGATAGTTTCATATGGCCTCTGGAGTCTAATAGTATATCCTTAAAGGGACAGTTCACCCAAAAATGAAAATTCTCTTATCTTTTTACCTTCACGCCATCCCAGATGTGCATGACTCTTTCTTCTGCTGAACACAAATGAACATTTTTAGAAGAATATCTCTTTAGGTCCATACACGCAATAATGCAAGTGAATGGTGATCAGGACTTTGAAGCAATCCAATCAGTTTTAAGTGAGAACAGACCAAACTAAAACTTTTTCACAATAAATCTTGACAGCAGTCTCCTTGGCGATCATGAATTCAAGCTCGTTTACACTTCCTATAGCAGCATCTAGTGCTCTGGTTACACGTCAATCACTAGGAAGTTAAATTAAGCTTGAAAACATGATTGTGCCTAGAGACTGCAATGGCAAGATGTACAGTGAAAAATTTGTTATACACTGCTTGAACAAAAAAAATACAAAGTTGCATACTCTGATTTATTTCCGTCCAGAGTTGCACTCATTTTTGTCCGAGATCTTGTATTGACGACGGGAGAATTGGACAACTCCGTAAAGTCTTCTCCAGCCCATCCCAAAGTCTTTCAATGGGGTTAAGGTCAGGACTCTGTGGTGGCCAATTCATGTGTGAAAATGATTCCTCACGCTCCCTGAAACACACTTTCACAATTTGAGCCCGATTAATCTTGGTATTGTCGTCCTGGAATATGCCTGTGCCTTCAGGGAAGAAAAAAATCCACTGATGGGATAACCTGGTCATTCAGTACATTCAGGTAGTCAGCTGACTTTATTTTATTGCCGCATAACATTGCTGAGCCTCGACCTGACCAACTGAAGAAACCTCAGATCATAACACTGCGTCCAGAGGCTTGTACAGTGGGCACTATGCATGACGGGTACATCACTTCATGCACTTTCCTTTGATTAACATTGATTAAACCACTGGAGTCTTATGGACTACTTTTATGCTATTTTTATGTGCTTTTCTGAGCTTTAAAGTTTTGGTCTCCATTCACTTGCATTGTGATGATCTACAGAGCTGAGATATTCTTCCAAAAATCTTTGTTTATGTCTGGGATGGCATGAGGGTAAGTAAATGATGAGATAATTTTTGGGTGAACTGTTCCTTTAAATCTGGCCTGCATTTAAATGTTCTTTGTTGGTTTAACCTAAAATCTTTGCACGTAGGTCTGCTAATGGATCATTAAACAGTAGCTTAGTTTTCCCAACTGCATTTCACCAAAACTAAGGTCGATATTCTTAAAACAATTAACAGCTAACTAAACAATAGTTATATTTTCCTAAACATTTTCTTGATTTAAATCATTTTCTCAAAACACTATACACAAATTTTTCTGATTAAAGTTTCAAATTTAATAAAAGTTATGACAAAACTAAATTAAAGCCATATTCTCAAATGCCTTCATAATCATAACTGCTGGATGACTCTGCTATATTTAAAATGGGGCATATGTGAAACCCAGAGCAAACAATGAAGAAAAAGAGGTGATACAGGCAATGGTCAGTGAAGTGTTCATTGCTGTCAAGCTGGTAGTCGACAGTAGGTCATTTTCTATAAAGTCCAACTGGCAACCTGTCCTCTCGATATCGGCCATTGAAAAGCCCATATCGCTTGAACACTAGTAGATACAGATATTCTATTTTCATGTTGAAGCACAAGTATGTGGCATATTGTTTTTTCAAAAACCTGATTTACTTAAATGAGGTCCTCTCTATGTTCTCACCTGTATGGTAGACAGAAGCCTGTGTCACCCTTCTCCACCTCCTCTTTAAACTGCTGGACGCAGTCAAGAAATGCCACCATAGCGTGGTCAAATTTATTATCCCAGAAAAAGCGCAGACCACCTGAGCAATACAGTGGCAACTCCTACAACAGCAAACAGCAGCAAATGTAAACACGTGAACAAGTCATCTTGGCCTCTCTCAAAAGTCCTATTTACACTGCGCAACATTTCCTACCCATATTTTTCTTTTTAGCCATCTGTGTTCCGGAAGTATTTTTCCTATTCAATTTTTCCATAGAACTCTTTTTATGAAGGATTTTAAGAAAAGCCTAAGCCATGAACCAAACCAACCAGCTCCGTGCTGAATCACAACATTACAAATTTTGATTTGAAGCAAGCCAAAAAAAAAACAGTACTTGTAAATCCAACAGAAATGCAAAGGTACAAACTGTGTATTTAACATATTTAATGAGAGCATGAACTACAATCCCATGAAGCATTGAGAATGATGTAATCAAATAAAAAAATTATGGAAAAATATAAACTGTTGATTTAAAGTGATTGGGCCTCATTCATGAAACACGAGCAAAACAAATTTTTATGTAAATTGTTTGTAAAGACATTCTGAAGTCAGTTCTCTGGTTAATGGATGTTTTCATATTTTAAAAATGTTAGTTCATACAAACAAAGTTTACCCCTACTCCTGACCACGTGTAACACATGTAAATTGTGTGTAAGACATTTAGAAAAGTTGTATGTTTTGTCAAGACAAACTGCCATGACTACATTTAGATAGAAGTTGAATTAAGTAATGAAAACATTAACTAATAAATGAATGAGTAAAATTAAACAACTAATATAAATGAGTTAAAGTTTAATTATGCACATTTTTCAGTGTTAAAATACTTGAAACACTGTAAACACTGTGTCTCTGTGGCACTATGAAAATTCCACTTTTTGTTTTGAGTAACCCATCTCAAGAGAGACAATAACATCTACTCGACCAATGGCATGAGTTGGGGTGGGACTATCTATTTGTTCGATCAACAGCAAAAGGGGGGGCGTATTCAGGAAACTGTTTTGAAAGAAATGTTTGGTGGTGTAAAAATAACATAGTTTTGCTTTAAAAAAAGTTAAATTGTTTTGTTTTTAAAATATGTGTGTGCATACAGTATATACAGGTAAAGTCAGAAGTTTACACACACTTGGGTTTAAGTCATTAAAATTTATTTCTCACTCCACAGATTTCATTAGCAAACTAAAGTTTTGGCAAGTCGTTTAGGACATCTACTTTGTGCATGACATGAGTATTTATTCCAACAATTGTTTACAGACAGATTGTTTCACTTTTAATTGACTATAATCACAATTCCAGTGGGTACGAAGTTTACATACACCAAGTTAACTGTGCCTTTAAGCAGCTTGCAAAATTCCAGAAAATGATGTCAAGCCTTTAGGCTTTCAAACTTTGTGCCTCTTTGATTGACATCATGGGAATTCTAAAAGAAATCAGCAAAGACCTCAGAAAAATAATTGTGGACCTCCACAAGTCTGGTTCACCCCTGGGAGTAATTTCCAAATGCCTGATGGTACCACATTCATCTGTACAAACAATAGTACACAAGTATAAACACCCTGGGACCACAAAGCCATCATACTGCTCAGGAAGGAAACGCATTCTGTCTCATAGAGATGAACGTAGTTTGGTGCGAAGAGTGCAAATCAATCCCAGAACAACAGCAAAGGACCTTGTGAAAATGCAGGTGGAAACAGGTAGATGCTGCAAAACTGCCCTAAAATAGCAAGACCACATTTTGCAATAGCACATGGGGACAAAGATCTTACTTTTTGGAAAAATGTCCTCTGGTGTGATGAAACAAATCTTGAACCACGTGGCCATAATGACATCGTTATGTTTGAAGGAAAAAGATTGAGGCTTGTAAGCCGAAGAACACCATCCCAAACATGAAGCATGGGGGTAGCAGCATCATGTTGTGCGGGTGTTTTGCTGCAAGAGGGATTGGTGCACTTCATAGAATAGATGGCATCATAAGGAAGGAAAATTATATGGAAATATTGAAGCAACATCTCAAGACATCAGCCAGGATGTTAAAGCTCAGTCGCAAATGGGTCTTCCAAATGGACAATGACCCCAAGCATACCTTGGGGTCATGTGGCAAAATGGCTTAAGGACAACAAAGTCAAGGTATTGGAATGGCCATCGCAAAGCCCTGTCCTCAATACGATAGAAAATTTGTGGGCAGAACTGAAAATGCATGTGCAAGCAAGGAGGCCTACAATCCTGACTCAGTTACATCAGTTCTGTCTGGAGGAATGAGACAAAATTCCAGCAACTTATTGTGAGAAGCTTGTGGAAGGCTACCCAAAACATTTGACCCAAGTTAAACAATTTAAAGGCAATGCTACCAAATACTAACAAAGTTTATGTAAACTTCTGACCCACTGGGAATGTGATGAAAGAAATAAAAGCTGAAATAAATAATTCTCTTCTATTATTCTGATATTTCACATTCTTAAAATAAATTAGTGATCCTAACTGACCTAAGACAGGGAATGTTTTCTATGATTAAATGTCAGGAATTGTGAAAAACTAAGTTTAAATGTATTTGGCTAGTGTATATATACTTCTGACTTCAACTGTAAACAGAAGTATGTGTTGAAGTGCTTGGAATAGGGTGAAATGACAGAAGGAAGATGCAGTTTGTGTTTGATTTTCTTGAAAAAATGAATGCCCTCTAACGTGACTGGTTGAAAATTGCATTCAGTTATCGTTTGGCTAATGCTTATGCTAGTAAAACACATCGCAGGCAAGTGCGTACACAATACAAGGGGGGAACAAATAGAAAAAGCCTACACTCTGTTGGTCACAGAACAGAACCAGAGAAGTTTAATGTTGGTGGACATCCTCCTGCCAGCGTAAACTGAACATATTTACACTAAAGCTTCATGTCAAACCATTTTTACTGACCTCTTGAACTGTTTGATTCACAAAAGAGCGTCATATGACAACAAAAACATGCAAAGACAATAAGTTCCTCAGTTTCTTTTGAGATGCTATTGTGTTTGCTAAATCAACATTTTGCAATGTATTTATATATAAAAAAGATTTAATTACTGTTACGCATAGATGTTAACATCATATACTAGCGAGTCTGGTGCCTTGGTGTTTTCATGGCCATGGATTATGATAATGGTGAATGAACGTGCACACGGCCCCAATTTACAAATGTTTGGAGTTCACTAACATACACGCATTTAATGAACAAATCTGGGGTGTATACAGCATTTGTGAATCCGGAAGGAATGTTTTCGGGAAGGTCCATGTTACTAGTAAATTATTCCAAATTTACTCATATATTTCCGAAAGTTTTATGAGTGAGGCCCATTGATCAAAAGTATAGAATTAATAAATTTTGACTTTATTGCGAAATATTCAGATTTTTGCAAAGATACAAGCAGTTTGCCAGCATAGGGAGACATACTCGATTGAGTCTTTCACAATATGTCATGCAAGTGAGAGGTTGCTGCAGTGCTTGTTTGGCACATTTTGTTCACTTGGATTCTTTGAATGGTGGATTGTTTGACTACAGGGTCATGGGTAACGTTGTTCTATACCAGACACTCCACTGATAAACACAATTTTAGGTTGAAATGTCATGGACCGACATGGCTTCAACAGAATCATATACACCAACAACAAGGTATGTTTTTAAAGGTTTAAAGGTTATCATTAAAATTCAATTCCCCTTTGGAAAAAATTAATGGGGCTTTTACTTCCAGAACAAGACTGTTGCGCTCTATTGTACTGGAGAGTTTTAACGTTTTCTAGGAAGTGTCTGGGTGGCTTCCACTTTGTGATAAAAGAACAAACAGTACCAACTGGGAAATCCAAATACCAGTAATTTGACTGAAAATTATTTTTACCACAGTAAAAAGAAATATCCCTACAGCAATAATTAGTACTTGTAATATTCACAAAAAAAAGCTTAGTGCAACTTTGAACTATTTCACATTGAAATTATTTTGAGTTTACTGACTTGCAGACCTTATTCACAGTAATCTACCTTTGAAAAAAATAAAGATGTTAAACTCACCTTAGACTTATCTGTGAGAGATTCCAGATAGGAATGATTTCCATACGGAACTAGTCGATATCTATAAAAAGGACATGAAGCATTTGAGAAGGGTTCTTTGGAATTCACACTTGTCAAACATGTTATATATTCAAAAACGTCCACTGTTATTAATAGTTTTCAAATAAAATGGTGAATAATTAAAAAATAAATAAAAGCTAATTCCAAGAACCTCTGAAAGCACAGCCCCATTTTGTTTGCTAGAGCGTGCAGTAGAAGCACAGTTTGACCCCAGGCAGCATTAATCTCATTCCACTCCACCGGTACGCTGGGTAATCGGCCCAGCCGGAAGTTATTTATCGTTCCAAACTGCCCACTGTGCCTGGGGAAGGTAAAAAAAACAAAACACTGATTGCGTTGAACATACATAATCTTACATCGTAAATGGTCAAAGCAAAACCTAACTGATAACACCTCGGGGTGAATTCACAAACAACTGCACCAATTTTGTGTGTGGTATTTCAACGCAAAAACCTACATCTCATTCACTAACCACCAGCTACCTAGTTTAAGCAGAGGAAATCAGCACTGCTATAGCACTGGGTCTTGAGTGATAAAATGAAGTTAAAATAAATGAGCGTCGACTCTAACCAGATGTGAAAGGTGGCATTGAATACGTTGGTCTTCTTGAGTCTGTCAAGCTGAATCTGACAGTAATGCATCTGATTATCCACACTCTTAATATCATCATCCAGCTCCAACTGTTGCCGCTTAAACTCACAGTACTCCTTCTGATACCTGAGAGAGAGAGAGGGAGAGAGGAGAGAGAGATATTTGCTTTTAGCCGTAAACTCGAAACTTTGGAAAATATTGGAAAGGTATTTAAAGGGATTCTATCATGGAGAATCAAATCGTCCTTGATCTTTAGATAAAAGAGTTCATTGCACTATGACAGCATACTGTAACTTTTAGAACTCAGTCTTCACTCCAATCTAAAAAATAAGCTGCAAAAACAACTTATTCTGAACCTCCATAACCAAGATAAATACATCTACACATCCACAATGCCTTTTGGGTGTACTAGAAACTTGGGTCTCCCAGTCACAGTGAGATAAAGACAGATACCATTACTTCTGAACACCAGAAGAAGATCCTATTAATCCAGTTGGCACTTGGCAGAACAAATGATAAGACTAAGATGTATTGAAAGTTTGCAAAATGTCGTGCTGTTTCTAGCTTCCAAAAGTAGCTAACGTTTGTCTTTAGAGGACACCGGGGCTAGTTGTCACACTTTACTGCATTAAATATTTTTCTGGGTAGATTTATTTTTAAAAGTAATTTGCTGCAAAGCCAAGTACCTTAAAATCTTGGCTCCAAAAAAGCTATGAACATTTCCATTCTTATTACCCAGTTCATTGTACACACTTTTGTAGCAGAGCATGTTGTCACACTATATCCTACCTTTACTTGAACACAAATTCCATGCGTCTCCCTTGAGAACCTCTGTGAATTTGTTTAAAAGTCATTTAGTTTGCCTCTCTTTATCGACAGCAATTTTTCGCTTTTTACGCAACGCTTTTCTCCAAAGTTTTAGGCTTCAATTTTGTTGTTTATTCACCTACATTGCGTATGGGGCCGTCTAAAAAAATCCATCAGTGGTCAAAATGGGGCGCATTGGTCAACACAAAAATGTATAACGCAACATTCACACCACAGTTGAATGTGACTTAAACCTGATTTTCTGCTCAAATCTGATTTTTTTGGTAAGGTTGTCCACATAAAATTTTTAATTTAGTCCATATCAGATTGAACAGCTGAAATCGACCCACGTGCATAAACTGTAACTCCCCCTGAGCATGCGTCTAACATACTCTGACATGTTCAGCATTTTAATATGACTAATTAAATTGCATTTATAAAAGGTTATTAGCTGTTTTTTTTTAAACAGATGCCTAATAAAATGTCAGCAAGTGATAGAGAAAGAACGTCTTGATGGATAAAGTATTTTTAAATAAAGTAATTTGCGTTCGTATGGTGCAATTTAATTATCATCAAAGCTCAAGAGTTTAATATTAATATATGGCAGATATCAAGTACGCAAATGATAAATGTTGAGTTAGATTCATATAAAAATCCCATTAAATCTGACCTGACTGTTCACACTGAAGGCACATACATATCCGGTTTATTTCCACATATGAACATGGCTCAGATCGGATTTGAAAATGCCACATTCAAAGTGCTTGTGGCTTTTAAATATTGCCATCTAATTAACAGATCTGGATCACGTGTGTTAGAAGAGAAAAAAAAAAAACGGATTTGGGTCACATTCAGCTGCGGTGGTTTGATTATGTTCACGTGTTTACCCAAGAGCGATTATAGAAATATGATTTACTGCGAAGGCTAAAATTAACAAAAAAAAGATACAAAATACAAAACCCCACTCTCCCCTATCAAATAATAAAAAAATCCCTCATCATGAAATGATGCTTTGAGCCCTTCATCAGTACTGTCTTTGATACGCACTGCAGTTCTTCAGTGTTCAGCTGTTCGCTGTGTCTCCGGCCCTCCACCAGATCTTTAGCAACAGCTTCACGCTGCACCTCGATGCTCTCCATCTCCTGGATGAGAGATTCTTCCTCGTGTTTCAGCTGTTGTAGTTCATTGAAAAGACTGACTTCCTCTTCCTCTGGCAGCTGAGAAAGCAGTTCTAAACAGTTCCTGACAGCCAATACAATCACATGATACAGCAAATGACATATTTCAAATGATATGTTAAAGGGATAGTTTACCCAAAAACAAAAATTCTCTCATCATTTACTCACCCACATGCTATCCCAGATGTGTTAAAACAAATAAAGATTTTTAGAAGAATATTTCAGCTCTGTAGGTCCTCACAATGTAAGTGAATGGTGACCAAATTTTTGAAGCTCCAAAAAGCACATAAATGATGCATAAACTTAATCCATAACACTCCAGTGGTTACATCGGTGTCTTCAGAAACGATATGATACGTGTGGGTGAGAACTGTTTTTTACAATAAATCTCTATTTTCACTTTCACAGTATTTTACATTTTGAAAGTGAAAGTAAAAGTAGGGATTTATGGTAAAATACAAAGGACTTATGTTGATCTGTTTCTCACCCACACCTATCATATCGCTTCTGAAGATATGGATTACTTATATGTGGCCTTTATGTGATTTCTGGTCACCATTCACTAGGATTGTATGGACCTCCAGAGCTGAAAAATTCTTCAAAAAAATCTTTGTGTTCACCAGAAGAAAAAAAGTCATACACACCTGGGCTGGCATGAGGGTGAGTCAATTATGAGAGAATTTTCATTTTGGGGTAAACTATTCATTTAACACATGATTTTCTGTAAATCTGCTTTGAAACAATGTGAAAAGTGCAATACAAACAAAAGTGATGCCATAAAATAATATGTCATTCATTTCTATTAGGAAAAGAATAATAATGAACTTAATCAGTAAAGTAATTCAACTTACTTGACCAGTTCCAGTTCACTGTTGTGTGTAAGATACTAACTTGTAATTCTGGCACTCGTTCTCAGTGATGTTGAGTTGTGTGTCCAGATGATCTAGCAGTGTGTCAGTGCATTCCTCACACAACGGATGATCAACATCTGTCTGACCAGATATGATGTCAAACAGATCACCTGTCACCTATACAAAACACAAACAGCAGTAAAATTTACAACAAATGTGATATACCATCATTTTGAGAATTTAAATTTACGAGTTTAAAAGATCAATGTGTATGTGTGTTTGGGTGTCCTTTCCAGGTGACACTCAATCATATCTTACAGTCACATTATTACAGTACTTTTGGTAGACAGAAAGCCTATTTGTCTTTCACCAAGCTACTGAAATTGCAGTGTTTCAAACCTCAAACTACCTCATTTCTAGGAACTTAACACAAATAGAAAGTTAAACAAAACTTTCTTGTAATTGCTAATTGTTGGCTGAACACCAACACGAACATCATACAGCAAACAAATCGCTTGATTGGTGCAGTTCTTTTAAATGAATCAGTCAAGCCAACTGGCTAATCAGCCTGTCATCGGTCTGATAAATGGATCAAACAGGACTGAATCAATCAGACAACTCACTTCCACACTGAATCGGCACAGATGACTCACCCGTATACTGCAGGTTATTAAGTCCAGCTTGAAATGAGCTGAGAACTGGTTGTTGATATGACCACAGACATATCAGCAACAACGCTTTGTTGTAATGGTATTTTAATTATAAAGCAATGTTATGTTGGAAAAAAAAAACTGTATTACCATTTTTAAGCGGGGGGTCAGTTTAGGTCCCTAAAACATCGCTTAGAAACAGCCAGTTGATACTTTGAAATTGTACATGACAATTCAGGAAGAAATTGTTTGTGCCCTATTTTAGAGTTGAGGTGTTCCTATAAAGAACATTAAGGGGTCATGAAATGGAGAATCAAATTTTCCTTGATATTTAGACATAAGAGGTAACTGTACTATAAAACATAATGTAAATTCCAAACTTCCTCACCAGTTTAAAAAGAGCATTTATAGTTGCCACCCCGCTGAAACATCTCATTTTGAAATCTGTAAGTTTGTGACTTCACGAGACATTGCTAATTTCTATTTACACATCCCACAACATGCCTCATTGCGCATTTGGCCCCGCTCATTGGCGCGCAGTTCAAGTTAAGAGAGCAGTCCGTATGTGGCTAACTATTCCTAACATAAAAGTGGACCCATTTGGACTATTTAAAATTAATTTGAAATATCTGTATTTTGCATATAAACATGAACTACACAGACTCTTTGACCACTGTCATGTATCTTGTCATTTAAAAAGAAAAATGCATTGTCAAGTTACAACTCTGAAAAGAAGCCATTCTCTATTTCTGAGGTTCTCTTCCGATTGAGTTTGCTGAATTTGTGGTCCAGCATGATGTTAGCCAATCAGTCAGAACAGTGGCTGTTAACACTTAAACAAGTTTTAAGGAGGCACTTAGGCCAAAACTAAGCTTTTCAGAAAAAGGGCCAAAAACAGGGTGGAAAATGATCATACTCTATATTAATAAATAGTGGCTATTTTGGTGCAAGATAAACTTTTATAATATTATCATTGGACCTCAGGGAAGATAATACAATGCTATAAAAAAATAGCACTTCATTACCCCTTTAATGTAAATGTAAAACTATATACTATTTTGTTGCTCTGTATTAATGATTACATACCTTCAGTCTGCGGCTCAAGTTCTCCATAGTTCCTCCATCTGAAGTTTCTCCAATTAGAGTGAAACTGTTGGTGCTTTCAGTCGACATCATCCTACAGCCCATTAACACAACACCATATATTCATAATTTTTACATATTTACATTCTCACAGTGATGTCATGGCAGTCATTTTACATTCCTCTCATTAATATGCAAGTCACTTGTGCCATGAAATGTTAAACACATTTATTAAGAAGATGAGGCTCATTATACCTTGCGGGTGGGATGTATTTTCGGGCGACACCATCCTGTTTGCTTTCCACAAAGGTCTCCTAAAAGAGCACACACAATTAGACCACTTTTGGAGCTAATTGGTTGCTAGCTAACTCAAATTGGTTTTCATTTTGGTAATTAAACCTATATTATTAGACATTATATTGCGAGTATGTTTGCCCGTGCAAAACTTGCCACCACAATGCTAGGGTGTTCCAGGTGGTTGGCTAAGTGGCTGCTTACTGGCTCAAGTCAAAAGAGCAGACCCCCATGTCTCTATAGCCCCTTTACAACATATAGTTCAAGTGCTCTCCAAGAGGGACATTCTGGAAGGAGACTTTTAAAAAAGGGACAACATTCCAGAAGAGATTTTTTAATCTTGCAGCCACACCTAATAAAATAATCCCAGTAGTGACGTAATATTGTGTTGACTGTTTTCTTCTGGTGTTGTTTCAATGATACAATAGCAGCAGCAACAATGATGGAGGACGGCTTTTTGTTAGGGCTGTCTTACTGGTCGAGCGGTGCTGTGCCCCAAAAGTGGCAGTGAGTGGCACACGCTAAAATCGGCGGAAAATATGTTGAAAATGCACTATAAACCTATTTATGTGCAAAAGAACAGAATCTTTTAAATTAAAGGCTTTAATGAAGTAACATACTGTAGTGAACTGCTCACCCAATGACTGAGTAAAATTTTGTGATGATATGGCAATCAAAAGTTATAGCATTACAAATATATTTTATCCTAGTGTCCAAAAATGTCTCCAAATAAAGAAAATAAATCAAACAAATATGCATCCAATAACGTCGTATGTGAGCTCATTACAACAGAAATCCCCTCTTATAATTAATAGTATGTGATATTTTATGCTCGTGTTTATTTTTTGTGAAGTTATAAGCAAAAATGTGGCCTATTATAAACAACTGTTTATAAGTAACATGTATGTCAAAGACATATATTTAGGTATTCCTCTATATATTTTTGTCTGAGTAAAACAAATAGACTGGTTGTATTCTACTGTTTGAGAGTTTTCCAACGACATATTACACATGGCTATTTGATCAGTTTGATGTTTTTACCAATTACAATAATACTTACAGTGCTAAATTATTAATAAATTATCAAAATGGAAAACTTCAGATTTGTCTGCAAATTTCAAAACACTTTTGGATATGCATAACTACATGCATTGTAAAGTACAGCTTCTAAGCTTTAAAAAAGATACCTATTTATAAATATGTTTTTCTTGCAGGGCCGATCCGAGCTTAAAGGGTTAAGCCGTTTTAGCAGGGTTTGGGTTTTGTTCTTTGTAAATTAATTTCCATTTGAATGTAAATAATTGGTCTGCACTTATATAGTGCCTTTTTAACCTTAACAGTATTCAAAGTGCTTTACACTGTGCCTCATTCACACACAAATGGTGGCAGAGCTGCCATGCAAGGCGTTAGCCTGCCATTGGGAGCAACTTTGTGTTCAGGATCTTGCCCAAGGACACTTCGGCACGTGGAGTCGTGTGAGCCAGGAATCGAACCACCAACCCTGCGATTAGTGGCCGACCCGCTCTACCACCTGAGCCACAGCCGCCCAAATATTATTAGATTTCACTGACTGTCAAGTTCATAATAGTTCTCAGTTACCCTCTCCCGAGAACCATATTATCATTTATGGCCATTATCATAGCAAAAATTCAATGTAGTAACCCAGAAATCACTTTATTGCGTGATGCATTTGACCAATCACAGGCTATAGCACCTCCCACAGTTCATCTGCCACTAGTACCTACACCAGAGAAGAAGTTATAACTGTCCCTCTAAACAGACAAAGAGGAACTATAGTTGCATTTGTGTGAAACTACAAATACTAACTAGTTCCTTAAATCTTTCTGTAACATGCATTAGTTCCAGCAGTGGGAAAGGGCCTCATAATATTCTAGTCTCTAGATTATGGACTGGGTCAATGTAAGCCTAAAGATCAATGAAGGTCTAGGATTTTGAAAGGGATAGTTCACCCAAAAATGAAAATTCTCTTTTGTTTTTTTTTATAAGCAGATTTCAGCTCTGTATGTCCATACAATGCAAGTAAACAGGTGCCATCAGGCTGCTGGCTGTTTGACAGTCCAAAAGGCATATTTAGGCAGCATAAAAGTAATCCAAATGACTCCAGTTGATCAATTAATGTCTTAGGTTGGTGTAGGTATTTAGTGGTTTTCACTAAATAATACATTCGATTTCAGTTTGTTTCTCACCAAACCTTATCATATGCTTTCATAAGTCTCATGGAATCATTTATTAGACTTCGGTATTATACATTTGTGTTCTTTTGAAGCTTGAAGAGGTGGTCACCATAAACTGCCATTGTATGACATCACTGAGCACATTTTTTTTTTCACAATTCCTCCCTTTGTGTTAAAACAAAGAGAGAAAGTAATAAAAGGTTATAACAACACAGGGTTAAGTAAACAATGATTTCATTTTTGGGTGAACTATCCCTTTAAGTATTTACTTTCAGTCAAGCCTGGCTTGAAATGTAACAAGAACTGTTTTGTGTATTTTAAGGTTCATTAACTTAAAATTGTTTGATGTTTACATAGCAACATGTAGTTAAATACACATTTGCAAAACAGTTTTTGTCAAACTTACATTTTAATAAAAAAAAATTAACATTAGAATATTACATATATGTTATCAAAATAGCACCAAAATGAGTAGTCAACTGACCTCAGGGATGCTGCTGCTCTCTCTGCCCTCTGCTTGTTTACTGGCTGTTACTGTCACTAATGGAGCTGCATGAGACAAAAACAGTCAAACTCACTGGACTGCCTGTTCAATGAACTTCAGTATAACATGCTGTATGTGCCGATGATCGTACCGGTGAGCTCATGGATGGTCACTCTGTCTAACACGTTGAAGGATGTGTCGAGCTTCAGTGGCTGACTGCAGCGCTGACACACAAAACTCACCTGCATGGTGCTGCTCGAGGACTTCAAACCCTCCATGCTGCTGTAGAGGAACAGAACACAGTGGTCACTCAGTTCATGCTATCAATTTCTCCTCTCTGGCTTCCTTTGACTTTTTTAAATCCAGCTTAAAGGCCTACATTTTTTCCTGGCTTTTGAGACTTTTTGAAGTTTGGTTATGTTGTTATGCCTTGTCTAACTGTTTTCTTTTTTTTTTTTTTTTGCATTATTTTTTTAAATACTTATATGTTTTGGTTTTTTTTTCTTCTCCTAATTCTAATACTTTTTTAATTGTAAAGCAATTACGGCCCACCTCTGTTGTGTTTTATCCATTTTTATTTATTTTATGTCATGTTTCCATCCACACGTTTTTATCCGAATTAAGTGATATCGAATGAAAAATGCATTATGGAAACAGTAAAATTCGATTGAATTTCAATGAATATCATCTCAAATGAAATACGTTCGGTCTCATCGGATTTTAGCTTGATCGATATACGGCTTATGCGATAAACGCTGATGGAAACGTTATTTGCCGAATAAATAATGAATTGCGATTAAGTTTTAGGTCATTTTATGGTTGCAACCCGCCACAAAGCAGTAGAAGTTGTAGTTCATTTCCGCCCAGTATTTCCGCTCTGTTTTCGCACACATGGCGGGTGTCAACAAAGACCGGTGTAAGTGGACAAACGAGGAGACGAGATACTTTTTGAATTTAATTTACGAGAAAAATATAACGGCTATTCTAGATAGCAAAATTTTAAGAAATGCCATAATTTATCTAGGGAAACGGAGGGGCCAATAAAATTACACAATAGGTCAAATGTTGTCTTGGTCATCCTAAAATGCTTCAACCAAAGGGTTTCCGTGAAGTGTCTCTGAACCACGATCTCCCAGAACTGTTTGGAGCGCTGTCGTTCCCACACCACAGGCCGCCTCCGTTGTCGTCGGGCATTTACGTGCATCTGCATCATCATAGCAATGTGTTGATAGCGTCGTTGTTTTCTTATTATAGCTTGATATGTCGCTATCAGCTGGCACATAAGCACTATTACAACTTGTGCAATTTGTTGGTAGATGGCACGATCCATTTTGTCTAGCAAAACTTTGTTCGCAAATGTTTGCTTGAATGTTGTGCGATTCAGTGCGAAAATGAATGGAAACACCTTAAAATGTCTCAAATCAATTCGATATACCAATTTGATCGCAAAACAGCATGTGACGTCATTACGCACAGTTTTTTAATCGCTTTAAAGCCGTTGGATGGAAACACACTTTCACCAGCTTTATTCGCATGAGTTTTTTTTTACCGAACTTCAGATAATTCGATTGACAAGTGGATGGAAACATGACTTGACCAACAGTACTGTGAAAAAGTTTTAGGCACTTGTGAAAAATCTTGCATAGTGAGGATGTCTTCAAAAATAATGCCATAAATAGTTTTCATGTATCAAATAACATCAGACAAAGTCCAGTGAACATAAAAAAGCTAAATCAATATTTGGTGTGACCACCTTTGCCTTTACAACAGCCCCAATTCTCCTACTTACACCTGGAGTTGTTCTTGGTTGTTGGTAGGTAGGAAGTTCCAAGCCTCTTGGGGAATTTGTCTCAGTTCTTCTATCTATTTAGACTGTCTCAATTGCTTCTGTCTCTTTATGTAATTTCAGACTGACTCGATGTTTAGTTCTTCTTCTTCTTCGTCTTCTTCTGTTGTTTAAATGGCGGTTAGCAAACCAACTTAAAGGTGCATTGTCCGCCACCTACTGGATTGGAGTATGGAGCATTACTTGGTTGAATACACTTGGTTTAAAAAAAAAGAAAAACAATTATATATTTTTTACCAGTTCTGTATCATTTAAAAATTTTAATACTTTATCCTGTATTATATAATTTGTTCCTTCTCCTAATATTTCCTTAAGTGAATAATTGCTTATACCCCTATCCTTTAGTGACTGGATTAATTCAAGTCTTTCTCTATTGTATGCTATACATTCTAGTAATATATGATTTACTGTTTCTGGATATCCACATTTATCGCAATTAAAACTTTCGTGTTTACCTATTTTATGTAAACTTTGATTTACTGCTGTATGTCCAATTCC
The DNA here is from genome assembly GCA_032164185.1 of Moxostoma hubbsi. NCBI lineage: Eukaryota > Metazoa > Chordata > Actinopteri > Cypriniformes > Catostomidae > Moxostoma > Moxostoma hubbsi. The sequence goes on along the minus strand of JAVLUX010000221.1, from coordinate 1,634,113 downwards.
TAATCTCGTCATTATCATATCCTTTTTCCTATTATTAACAGTTGTTCTTTCCACCCCCACATTTCTTTGTATACTATACAGATGTCTTCCTCTTGTTTCATTGTCCCATATCCTCTGCCACCTCTTTTTTACTTCAGTCCCAATCAGCCCCTTAACTTCCACTTTACTCATCTTTACTCTAATGTTAATCTCAGGATCTTTCAATGACTTCTTTGCCAGTTCATCTACTTCCTCATTTCCCTTTACTCCGACATGGGCTGGCACCCACAAAAAACTCACCCTTACGCCTAATTGCTTTATGCTATATAATTCCTGTAATATTTCATTTAAAATATCTTGTCTTGCTAAAGATGTTCCACTTTCTATACTTTGCCAAGCTGATAGTGAGTCTGTACATATCACACTACTATTAGGCTGCTTTCCTTCTATCCGTTGTAAGGCTAATGATATGGCTATCAGTTCTGTTGTAAAAACAAATATATGATGTGTTACTCTTTTTGATATTTTAATATTGTACTGAGGAATATATACTGCAGCAGCTGCTCTACCTGTTTTTGGATCTTTTGATCCATCTGTGAATATTTGCGTCATGTTGTTGTATGTTTGATTTATGTATTGATGAACGATTACTTTTAATGGCAAATTATGTTCATTCTTGTGTATCTCATTGTGTATGAATAAGTCTATTTCTGGCATTGGATATAACCAAGGGTGTATAGAGGGATTTATGACAGAAGGAGCTACTTCTATCTCGGTTATACCCATTTCCTGTGCCTCCTTATTTGCTACCCAGCCAAAACTATTTATTCTTCCATACTCATACTCCCAACAGTTTTCCAGTACCTTTTTAACTGGATGTCTTTCATCATGTCCTTTAACATTAATCCAGTATCTCATTCTTAACTTTCTCCTACGAACTTCTACTGGCATTTCTCCCATCTCTACTTGAATTGATGGTACTGGAGATGGTACTGGAGAACTGCTCCACAGCTGATCCTTAGAGCTTGAGTCTGAATTACCTCAATCTTTTTGAGCCATGTTTCTGATGCAGAACAGTATATCATACTACCATAATCTATTGCCGGTCTTATTAATGAGCTATATATTCTTCTTAAATACTGTCTACTTGCTCCCCACTCAACCCCAGCCAAGCACCTCATTACATTAATTCCTTTTTTACATTTGTCTACAAGCTTTTGAATGTGAATACCAAATGTTAATTTAGAGTCCATCCACATACCTAAAAATCTTACCATTTTAACTTGTTCCAATTCCTGACCATACATTTTTATACTTACTTTAATGTTTTTTCTCCTTTTTGTGAAACAGATTACCTTAGTTTTTGCAATTGAGAACCGGAAACCCCACTCATTTGCCCAGTTTTCAACCTTATTTACTGCCCCCTGCAGACTTTTAACTACAAATATTTCATTTCTTCCCCTCTTCCATATTGCGCCATCATCTGCATATAGTGACCTCCCTGTTCCTGTGTCAATTTGTGAGTAAATATCATTAATCATAATGTTAAAAAGTATTGGACTACATACGCTACCTTGGGGAGTTCCATTTTCTAAAGAATATATTTGTGAATATGTTGTCCCAATTCTAACTTGTATTGTCCTATTCAATAAGAAATCCTTGATCCAATCATACATCTTTCCTATAATTCCCATTTTATCAAGTTTCATTAACAAACCCTCTTTCCACAACATATCGTAAGCCTTCTCTATATCGAAGAACACTCCAACTACTACCTCCTTATTAACTTGAGCCTTCCTTATTGCTGCTTCCAGACTTATTACAGAATCCATTGTACTGCACCCCTTCCTAAAACCACTTTGGTATTGTGAAAATAACCCCTTTTTCTCAATAAAATATACTAACCTTGCCATTACCATTCTCTCCATTAGCTTACATAAGTTTGATGTCAATGCTATTGGCCTATAGCTGCTTGGTTGAGCTTTGTCTTTCCCTGGCTTAGCAATTGGCACTATGACCCCATGTTTCCACTCAGAAGGAAGTTTCCCTGTTTCCCATACTTTATTAAACAATCCTAGAATTATCTTTAATGATGTTTCTGATAAATTTTTTATCAACTCTACACAAATTTCATCCTTTCCTTGAGAAGTTTTTCTTACCCCAGAGAGAGCTCTCTTCATTTCATACATTGTAACCTCTATTACACTACCCGAATGCCCTCTTTTTTCCAAAATGTTAGGATTTTCTCTAATTCGTTGTCTCCTATATTTTCTCATTTCCTCAGGAATATTATCATTACTATGCACCTTCATAAATGTTTCCGCTAATACTTCTGCTTTTTCTTTATCTGAAACTGCTGATTTTTCTTTATCTGTTAAAACTGGTATGCTACTATATCTCTGAATTCCACTCATCTTTCTAATCATCCCCCATATTTCGTTAATTTCAACATCTTCACCAATACTTTCACAAAATTCCCTCCAATATTTCCTCTTTGCTATTCTTATTACACGCCTCACTTTTGCTTGTGCCTTTTTATAGTATATTAAATCATTCAAATTAATACTACTTCTTACTTTCCTAAGAGCTTTATTTCTTATATAAACTGCCTCACTACATTCCTCATTCCACCAAGGAACTACCTTTTTTCTATTCCCTGATTTCTTTTTTCCTATTGCTTCTACTGCTGCTTTCCGTATTGCTTTACAAATATTTTTATTCAACTCATCTACATCCTCTATTACACCCAAAGACCCCTCCAAATATTCTTCACAAATCTCCTTAAATTGCTCCCAATTTGCCTTTTTAAATGCCCATCTTTGTATTCTCTCTACCTTTTCTTTTTGAATATCTATTCCTATTTTACATAATATTGGAAAATGGTCGCTTCCTATGTTGTTGTGAGTTATTACTTTCCACGTACTTTTCCTTGCTAAATTATCTGATACCAAAGTTAAATCGATAGCTGACATCTTTCCACTTCCTATATCAATTCTGGTGCCTGACCCATCATTTATACACACTAATCCTCTTAAATCTAACATTTCTTCCACTACCAGTCCATTATGATCTGTATTTTCACTCCCCCACAATGTATTATGAGAGTTAAAATCTCCACACCATACCATCTTTTGTCTACCATTCTCATCTATTTTTTCCAAATCTCCTATATTTAGTTTCTTACATGGATTATAAAGATTTACTATCTTTATACTTTCTGTTCCTTCCCATATTTCAACTACCATTACCTCATGTTCCTGAATAATCTCAACTATCCTGTAACCAATATCTTGTTTTATAAAAGTAACTATCCCCCCTCCATTTCCATCTGGTCTGTCTCTACGTATTGCAATATATCCTTGTAATGTAAAATTAAGACATGGTTTCAACCAAGACTCCTGAACACATATTATATCTAGGCATATTTCTTGTTTTAATATAAAGTTCTTAAATTCCTGTCCGTTTGCAATCAAACTTCATGCGTTCCATTGCGATATTAATAACACCATTATGAACCACCACATGTTGTCTGGGTGTTTCCTACCTGTACTTTTAGTTTTTCATTTATCATCTCCACACTGATTCCCTCTAGTTCCAAATACTTTTCTGCTGCTCTCACTATGATTTTAATTCTCTCTGTTCGACTTTCCGTTTGTGCTGAGCAATTTACCACTTCAACTATAAATGCTACAAAAGACACCATTTATCAATCTCCAGTGGATCCTTCTCAGTCTTTTCTATGCATTTATTCATTTTCTGAGGTACAACTTTCTCAATTTCTTTTGTTTTTGTTTCCTGTTCCACTCTCTTCAGGGCCTCAGCATATGTTAACCCATCTTCCACTCTAACATTTTGTACTTTCAAGACTTTTTGTCTCGCTTGGCATCCTCCGTACCCTGCGCTGTGCTCTCCCCCACAGTTACAACATTTGGGATTTACTCCTTGTCCGCATTTACCGTAATCGTGCTCTCCTCCACATCTTGCACATCTTTGCTTCCCTCTACAAACTGCTGCAACATGACCAAATCTTTGACATTTGAAACATCTTAACGGGGGAGGTACATAGGGTCTAACCATATAAATCATGTATCCTAGATGTACTCTTTCCGGTAATTTATCCTCATCAAAATGTATCATCACAGATAGACTATCCTTCCTTTCTTTGTCTTTGACATACTGAAGTCTTCTCACTTCCTTCACTTCTGCTCCAGAAATATTCTTTTTGATTCTTTCTGTTGTCATGTCAATCAGAATTCCTGTTATTACCCCTCTTACCCATTTCTTCTCTTCTGGAATTGAACTTACTTTTTTCCTCAGTAACATCTTTATTCCTAGTGCCTTTTTCTGTTGCTTGTTATCTTTACAAAATAATAACAATTTACCACCCCTCAACATTTTTGCATTTTCAATCTGCCCTATCTCGTCATTAATCGCTTTAGTTAATTTCAGCAGATTTATTGCAGATTCAAATTCGGATGCGAATTTTATCATTACCTTATATTCCTCCTTTCTTCTTCTTAACTGATGTCTTCCGTTTTCACTATCAGAATCCGAAATCTGACCCCAGTTTTTCTTTCTTTTTCTATTTTCAACTACATTCCATTCATTACCTCCATTCTCCACGCCTGACACTTCTTCCTCCATTTCCGGATTGCTTCCGGAGTCAACTAAACTTCCTACCATGCGCACTCCACTCACAATCCAGCTGTTGCCAAAAACCACCTATTGCGATCAAAGTGCCGCCCTCCGGGTCACACACTGGCGTCAACCTCGATGTTTAGTGGAGGACTCTGTGGGAGCAATACCATCTGTTGCAGGGCTCCCTGTTCTTCTATTCTATTTGCAAAAGTAATGTTTGGGAGTCTAAAATGTATATTTCTTATTGATACACTAAAGATGAAGATATAACTAACTACAAAATGCTTTTGTGAAACATCTTATGTGCCTAAGACTTTTGCACAGTACTGTGTGGTTACAGTAACCGAGGTAAAACCATGATTTTGGACACGGCATGGGTAGCATGCTAATACCTTCGTATGCTTTGACATACTTTGATGTCCCGTGCAACCATACAAGTCTCAGATGTTAATACCATAATGAGAATCATGTCACATGATATTTTTGTGTAAAAAAACAAAAAACTATGGTACCCAATGCTCCCACGCCTCATTGCGTTTATACACTTATACCATTTTCTACAATCAGCCTCTTTGATATACACAACTTTATCAAAACATCTGTTGAGCAAATGTAGACAGCTGTCGCTGAGTAAATATGTCGTTAATTCTTTCATAATTAAGGTAGAGTACTTGTTTTGTCGCGTCGCTCGCAGTATTGTCTTTGCATTGACACGAGGCGCAGGAAAAGCGTACCGCGAACAATTAAAAAATTAATGATAATTAAAACAGTCTAATGTTAGGTCTATTAAAACGCACCTTTCCGAGGCTGTCTGTAGACAGAAGCCATATAGTTCCTGTTTACCAAGGAAATGACGTTACAAAAGGGTTGTCCTATTTACATTGAATGGCAGAAACATATTCTGAAGTAATGTTTGTGACAAAACACACTATTTATTTATCTTATGATATTACGATGTAATCAGGACGTAGCTTCATATTCTTAAAAATAACTAATCAGAAGTTACGTGGAGTGAATCCCATAGATACACGCGCGCACGCACACACACACACACACATATATATAGAGAGAGAGAGAGATGTGTGGTGAATCCTACTATGACGAAGGATTACCTCATAAATATGAATTACGTAACATGCAATTCGCCCCCTGATTGGCTGAAAGGCAGAGAGTAATTGGTTTGTAGGTGTTTGTTTGTTTTTGTTTGTTTGTTTCACTACTTAAGATGTATTTGCATTAGTAAAAATGTGTGGTATATTGAAACATAGAAAATAGAAAGCAAATACACAATACAGCAGTCTAGGTAAAACTAAATAAAAATATAATAACAAATTTGAAACATATACGTATAATAAAACTAACATTAAAAAATATTTTCCAAAGATTTTAATTATTGCTTCTGGAAGGGCCACTCTTGATCTTTAAATCGTCATGCAGCCTTTGCATTACTACAGTGATTAACAATATATTTTAAAGTGAAATGCAGACTTTATTAAAGAAGGTTATTGTCAAGTTTATATATCAAGTTTATAAAATTGTATTAAATAAATGGTAGTGAACCGTAAAATATACAGACAGAACATAGTGATCATATTTTTCTAGACATTTCTGGCAACATCAGCTGCCAGTATTTTACCAGAAATTTAACAGAATTGTTTTATTTAGTTATCCATTTTTTACAGTGAAGTCAAAAGGAAGTTTACAGACAATAACAAAAAATGTAACCGTAAAATTTGAATTTAATTGTTTTTTGTTTGTTTTCATGATTTGGTTGAAAAGAGTAAAACTAAGAATGTTTAACCCATTTTGAGGTAATTATTGTTTAGGACAATTTTCTTAATTTTGTTTGGCTTGTTTTTCCAGATAAAGGTAACCTATCCATTTGGGAGCATATATTTTTGGGGACATTAAGTGTAAAAACAGGTATGTTGCTCTTGAGAGACCTTCTGCTCAACTTTATTAGTGAGTGCTATTACCTTGAAAATCTTTGCACACCATTCAATTCCATTCAAACAGAACACGGGAGACTGGAAGCGAAAGCTCATGCAAAGAAATGTTGCGTTCCGCTGTGTAATAAAGTTCAAGGCAGAGTTCTGAATGGCATACAACCATACTACTCTTACTTTTTATGCCTTGGATAAGATATGATGACAGATATGGTAGAAGCAGGAAGATAGATATGGGTGGTAACTCAGCCCAAGTTTGTTTAACTCTCATCTTCAAGAAGATTAACCTAGAAGATTGAAACGTCACACTGACCGCTTGCCACAATACAAAAAATACAGGCTGAGTTTGGAATACTAACCATACTACTCTAACTTCTTCTGACATATGGTAGTAGTATGGTAATATCCCTTACAAAAATCAAGAGTTTGTGGCAAATTTGCCTCAATTTTGATGCAAATTCGCCACTATTCATTTTCACAAGCAAATGAGCTTTGTGGCAAACTTGCAGCAAACTGTCCATTGTTGCCAAAGGTTTTTCTCTGGTTTATCACTACTGGTGAAGAGTAATATAATATACCACCAGAGGCTCCCCCTTTCTGAGCAACTTGATCACACAAGAAGGTGGCAAGTTGTTCCCTAGAGTTTCAGTATAGGATCGGCCACATGATGTCAAATCACTGACAAGCACCATCTATGATCAGAAATGTTTGCATTGGCTCCAGTGTGTTTTCATTCTCCTGTGGCATGACCGGTAGCATGTTGCGTCGGCAGTACGTGTGACCCGGGTACAGATCACATGCTGACACCAGGAAGTTATCGTGCTTGCATAATCAGTAATGAGCACAATTCAGAGGTTGCATTTTACCCTCTAAAACTGCATTATTACTCCAATGATGGTTAGGTTTCAATTTGGGGTTGAGTTATAAAATAAGGATTCCTCCTCACTGTATTACAGCCTGAAAACAACTCACTTTTCAACTCACATTTGTCTCCCCTCTTTGGACAATACACCCTGAAAATGGTGCTCACGCACGCCCATAAGCCCAACAATAGTTACCAATTTGGCCACTGTGGGCAATGTTTCACATTTCGGTAAGTACAGACCGATTTCAGCAAAAGAAAAGTCACCCTTCTGTTTCCAATATCAATAGTCTGCCCCATTCCCAGATGCCCAACTATTTCACCTCCCAGCCCACCCTAATATACTGTAGATGGAAATATTTGGCATATTTTATAGTCAACATTTTAACTAGTTGTATTCAGTGTAGCCTGTTCTGTAGTGTTTTGTTAAAGTTTTTACGTCACTTGTATATTTTTCTCCCACTTATTGCATAATACCTTAGTATATAAATGTAAAAAATGTAGGGCTGCCCCCTGATAGTTCACCAAATGAGAAGAGTCTCATTTTGAAGAAGAGATCGTTTTGTTCCCTCCTTCCCTCCTTTGTTCCTATATGTGTGTGTGTGTACGAAAATACACACTAGACAGTTAACACTATAACAGTTCTTAATAACTTTTTATTTTAATTAAATATATTTTAACTAATTTATATTTTAATTATACTTATATATTAAGTATAAAACAAAAATATAACGTTTATATTTGTGTATTATCTTCTAGGCTGTCTGCGCAGTGCGCGATGACGTCATTTCCCTGCTGCGCTACAGTGATCAGACAAGTGACATTTACACCTCCGGTGATTGGCTCTTTACTATAAATCAATATTCATGAGCTATTTCGTAGGATTGGAGTTTCGTAATCTGTTGTCATGTGACCAAATAGTTGCGGGAAAACTAAACAGAAGGACTGTTCGCTGAATCGACCACAAAGACATTACAAGAGCTCTTTTTATTTGTTATCAGAACTAATATCGCGTTATTGCAACAGAAAGAATCATAAGACAAACTAGGTATGTGGATTTGGTAATATTTGTTTCCACAATAATGATATATCGCTGTATTTAGCCTCACTGGAAGTTATGTAAAAAAATGTCCTGTCTCAGTAATTTGACAACTGACCAACAGTGTTTTAAAAAATAATTAATTGTCAAATAATTCGACAACACTCGTGTTTTTTCAGTCCTGTAAACCAAATCAGTGTCTTACCATGGGTTTCTGTTAGACATAATAGTATAACCATGGGTTCTGGACATGTAACGTGGTATTTTTTGAAGTACCTTGGATTACTATGTAAATACCATGTTGTGTTTGTGTAGAGATGAGTTCTCCACATGCTGATGTTGTCAGGCACGGTATCTCTGTGATCTGGGAAAACCTGCAGTGTCCCATATGGTGAGTGATGATGACACACTTAGAAATGTACAATGGTAACCATAGTATCTATCATAATACCATAATTACTACAGGTATTGTTATTTGTTATTACAGTAAAATTCAAATTAACTTATTTTAAAAACTTTATTTGAAATAATTGCAATGTATCAACTATAACTAAAGTGTGTATGGCAGAAACTATTATATAGTTTCCATGGTATACTATTCACATAAGGCTGTGTGCATAAAACACAAATTTTAACAATTCTAAAATTGTTTAGAATCTAAACCGCAATGTCAGATCCAATAAGTAATCTCTGTACAGACAATATGACATTGATATTTCTGATATTATCTAACATCTTCATATTTATCATTTTTCCTCTAGTCTGGATTTGATGGTCACTCCTGTATCTACTAAATGTGACCACCAGTTCTGCAAGTGAGTTACATTTTTCATTAGAATTTTTGGGTTTATATTTTGTTTGTTTTAAGCAATATTCAAGAAAAAATTAGATGCCTGTTCAAACGTTTTAACAGCAGCATAATTGGGCCTTTGCTGAATTTATTCTGGGTTGTCAGATTTTGTGATTTTTAAAATTGTTAATTTGTAAACATGGGATTAATGTTCTTATTTGAAAATTTCAGAGGTAAATAACATATTTATGACAAGTACAACAAGCAGACCTTTTAACTGCTTGTTTGGCTAAAAAATGTACTTAAATCTGCTCTGGTTGTTTCTAGTCTTTTGAAAAGTACTACAAAAAAAGAAAAATAGAATGAAAAGAGCATTTGCTGTCATGATTTACCTCAGAATGTTAATATATATATATATATATATGTATATATATATTACAATGATCAGCCACAACATTAAAACCACCTGCCTAATATTGTGTAGGTCCCCCTTGTGCTGCCAAAACGGCGCCAAACCACATATCAGAATAGCATTCTGAGATGATATTCTTCTCAACACAATTATACAGAATGGATATCTGAGTTACCGTAGACTTTGTCAGTTCAAACCAAACTGGCCATTCTCTGTTGACCTCTCTCAATACATTTCCATCCACAGAACTATTTTTTTTTTTTTATTTTGGCACCATTCAGAGTAAATTCTACAGACTGTTGTTTGTGAAAATCCCAGGAGATCAGCAGTTATAAATACTCAAACCAGCCCGTCTGGCACCAACAATCATGCCACACTCCAAATCACTGAGATACATTTTTTGTCCCCCATTTTGATGGTTGATGTGAATATTAACTGAAGCTTCTGACCCGTATCTGCATGATTTTATGCACTGCACAGCTGCCACATGATTGGCTGATTAGATAATCACATGGATGATTGTTGGTGCAAGACGGGCTGGTTTGAGTATTTCTGTAACTGCTGATCTCCTGGGATTTTTACACACAACAGTCTCTAGAATTTACTCTGAATGGTGCCAAAAACAAAAAAAAAACATCCAATGAGCGGCAGTTCTGCGGATGGAAATGCCTTGTTGATGAGAGAGATGTCAACAGAGAATGACCAGACTGGTTTAAAATGACAATGTCTACAGTAACACAGATAAACGCTCTATACAATTGTGTTGAGAATAATATTATCTCAGAATGCTATTCTGAAATGCGGGTTGGTGCTGTGGCACAATTTCTCAATCCGTGTGGCGGAGGACAAGTCTCCGCTTCCTCCACATCTGAGTCCGCCAATCCGCGCATCTTATCACGTGGCTCGCTGTGCATGACACTGCGGAGACTTGCAGCATGTGGAGGCTCATACTACTCTCCGCGATCCACGCACAATTTACCACACGCCCCATTGAGAGCGAGAAGCACTAATCATGACCATGAGGAGGTTACCCATGTGACTCTACCCTCCCTAGCAACCGGGCCAATTTGTTTGCTTAGGTGACTTGGCTGACCAAATAGTGTTTACCAGATGCCGACTGGGCCATTCAAGACTAACTCCTGTGTTTTTTACTGACTGGTGAAGATCCTCCCATATGTATACCTTGCCAAACCCCTATGACAATCAAGCACATTCTACTGAATTGTAAAACTTTTAGATCTATCAGACAACGCTTTTATACAGAGAATTGTTTAATAGATATTTAAAAAAAAGTATCATCTGAACAAATTTTACAGTTTTTATCTTGTATAAACTTAAAGTCTCTTATCTAATATTGCAATTATGTATTGACGAACCCATGTTTGCCCTGTGAATAGCCTAGTTGCTGACATGGTGTTAAAACTAAATAAATAGGAGACCTGGCTAGTGTTAGCACACCCTGGAATCGAACTTGTGAGTAATACTCGCTGAGCTACCCAGGCCCCCAATAAAAATAAAGCTACATTTTACATAAAAGCTTAATTTTAATGAAGACTAAAATAAAACCAACTGAACTGAAACTGACAATGTTTGCAAAATGACTGAAATTAAACATTATATTTGGAAATGAAATAAAAATTAAAACTATATTAAAAACTATAATAACCTTGGTATATTTATTATTTAAATATAATTTTTTTAATGTATTGTCTATTATATGATTGGTTGTCTGTTGCTAAACAACTTGCCATAGCATTCTAGTATCACATTTTCCCATGGTTCTGGATCGTGTGGAAAGCCAGATTCAGATTTCAGGTGACTTTATTGTGTTTTTAATTTTCTCAGATTTTGCATGCTGAAGTTATTGGACAGATCTAAGAGAAACGAGGCCTCTTGTCCAGTGTGCAAAATGAAGATTACTAAAAGGTGATGCAGAATACATTATCTCCACTCTCAGAAGTGTCCATGCACAGAGGAGCTGTTAACAAACATGTTTCCCTTATGAATGAAAGTGTACAGTGTCTACTTTAGCTCAATGTCCCTCTGTTGTTTAGGACCCTGCACGAGAGTCCCGGGTTCCAGACCCTGGTAGAGGGACTGAAGTACCTGGTTCAGTCTTATGAGTTTGACACATGCACAAACTGTGAGTCTTTACACGTGTAGCCTATAGCTAAGCTTTTTGCTAACAATTGCTAACATTTCTTTTACTTCTATAGATTTGGGTTTAAAAAAAAAAAAAAATTCTCAAATTTCTTGACTCTGTTTTTTGTTTTACTAGATTTTACTGGAATGCTACAGAAAAGGCAACAGGAATGGTAAACACCTTAAATCTGTGGCTTTTGCATTTAGTCTCTTTACAGATTCACCACACATTTAGCTTCTTTGCTTTTCCTAGTTTTTATCTTATGATTAGATACTGTAACATGTCGCTTAATCGTAGTCTCTTTTGTCACATTTTCAGTATTGAAACGGGATCAGGAGATCAACATTGCATACAGGAAAATATTCACTCCAGTGACATGGAAAAACCTTACGATAATGATGTATCTCTGTCCTCCTCAGCCGCTGGTGAGACACCCACACTCAAGTATTTGGGCAACTTTAAAAAAAAAATATCTGTATATCATTGCATTAGATGCAAGTGACATCTCCAAACAATTAATGCTAGAGACTGTTTTAAGAGCTAACTTTTCTGATCCTTTTAAGCAATTGGTTTCAAGGTAATTTATAGCAGATGTCAGTTCCCCTCAAGTTCACACAGGTGTCATAGCGAAGTTAACACAAGTGTAGATCATCACATTATCCATGGACATGTTCCACTAACATTTGACAACCACGAAGTGTCATTTGTTGTCTTTATTTTGAACCGTATATCTACTATATCTACACAGTGAAAACCTATTTTATAAAACTAATTTCATCTCTAGTGTGAAAAATGTTTGATGTAAAATCATTAATTCTATTTCTATTATCATACAGCCAAAGATGGGTTTGCACAGTTGATGGATTTGGAGAATTCATGTCCTTCAAATTCAGAAGAGAAAGAAGCTGATATGAGTGAACTGCCACAAAATGGGTCTGAACATTGTATATCCACTCTGGAGAGAAAGAAAGAGGCACCAGGGCGAGCTGAGCAAGTTGTGTACAGAAGAAAAACTAGATCTCATGCAGTCAAATCTCACGAAAGTGAAAGTCAAGATGCAAAAAATCCATATTTGAGGCACCCAATCAGAACATCCAATAGGTCTGATTCAAAGCTAGAGGGACCTGTGGATCACAAGCAGAAGATGAGTGTAGATAAAGTGTCTGAGTGGTTGCTGAACACTTCACCTACTATAAACCTGGAAACCAAAGAGAACAGTAGTGTGAGAAATAAGAATATTCCTGGAGTTTACAGTGATTTTGATCCTGATAATGAAAGCATTTGCTCCTCTGTAACTTCAGTGAATAACCAAACAGCTTGCCTTGAATCGGTAGTCCGTCCAGCATTGGAGGGGTCTCGGCAACGGCTGGAGGAACAAGTATTTGGGGCCATATACAAAAGAGGTCGGAAAACTAGCAAGGACAAACACAACAAGCGCTTTTCACCTGAAAAGAGCACTACCCCTCTCACCTCATGTTTTGAAGAAGTCAAGAGCAACTTAAAAATTAGTGGAGACCTGACTCCAGCAAATGTACTCCGCAACGAAGAGGAGACTGCAGGAAGCTATCGAATGGATGTTGAGGAACCCGAAGAACTCACAAATACTAAGTTTGGGGACAAAACAGTAAAAGATGTCAAGTTGAACAGTTGCAAGGGTGGACAACTGGTAATAAATTCTCAAGCCGAGAATAAAGATGGTGTTATGGAGTGTCTAGATGAAGAACATGAAAACAGAAATGTTGAGAACATTCCTGTATTTGAGATACCACTAACGAGGCCCAGGAGGAAAATGGTGTCAAAGATGCAGGATGCCTTTGAGGGTTTGAATAACAACGGGAATAAAAATGACAAACAAGTTTGCAAGAGAAGGAACCGCTGTGAGAACCTAAAAGATTATCCAGCCCAAAGTAAGAATGCAAGAAAATGTCTCACCCTTGTGAATGCTGGGACTGAGATTGCTGTTGTGGCTAAGAACTCTGCAAGAAATGCTAAAATGGTTGAGACTGAAGTTCATATTGAAACTTTTCCAAGTAGTGAAGAGCCACAGACTCCTGACAAAAGGTTGACCAGAAGAAGTTTAAGGTTACAGCTTTTCACAGAACAAGTTCAGGGCACTTGGCGTAAGAAGAAACCTAAACAAGTCCCTAAAGACTCAACTCTTATATCTGAAAATATCTTGACAAACACTTCCAACCTTGATAACACTGAATGCTTAGATGCTAATGTGACACGTGCTGACACAGAAGAAGCTAATGTGAGTGGTATGCCTCAAAGTAAAAAATCTGAACTTGTTGTAGGAAAAAATGGATGCGTTTGCAACAGTGACTTGAGTGTAATTGAGAAGCTCCAATCAAGTTCAGGTTCTTTTGTACAGAGTGGACATCCATCAGAAGAGAAATCGTTTATTACTGTTGTGCCAAACACTATTGTTCAAGATGATCAGAGTGTTTCAATGGTTTCCTATTTAAGTCCCTCTGTGGCTGTTATACCATTACTCGAGAATCATAATTTAGACTCCTCAAATGTAGTTGCCTTAAGAGATAACACTTTGGCAAGTTCTGCTGCTTTATGTGCTGCACAGTCCAAAGGCATTGAGATCGATAAGGAACATGATGCCAGTGACAGTGAGCAAGACACGGAGCAACTCATGAGGACATTCAAAACAACCAAAAGAAAATCTTTCTACCTTCATAGCCCCAAAGCTACACTCTCTGTTAAGGCAGCCAATAGCCTCAGAAATGGTCCAAATAATACAGATTCCACAGATAAATCAAACAAAATTTCCATGAATGGAGCAAAAGAAAGAAAAGATATGCCATCAGCTTTAATAGATTCATTTGTGAATGATGTTGTTTCAACCTCAAACCATGTTGAGCCCCAGCCTCCTGAAACATTGCCACAGAAAAGTTCTGATAATGCAAACAGCACCTGTGTCATTAAGTCACCAGGAGAAACTACAGCCTACAGAGAATGTCAGGAGCAAACATCGATCCAAAATTCTGCCATTAGTGAAAGTCTCTGTAGAGTTTCAAATTCTCAAAATTCAAGACTTCCCGAGCATTCCGAACCCATGGACTCTGCCTTGCTGTTCCCTGTCCTTAATGCTACAGAAGATGAGCCACAAAAACAGAGCTGCAAGGCTTCTGAGGAAAAACAGTCCCCAAAAATAGCTTCCTGTGATCCATGGACTCAGGAACACTCAAAGGAGAATCAAGGACACATTGCACAGAGTGATGTAGCCTCCTTCAGAATTCAAGACTTGTGCCACTATTCAGGAAATATGCCAAACTCTTGTCGACACTCTCTGGATTCCTCCATCACCCCAGATGGTCTTATAGCAGGTGAGGCTGATCCAGTGGTCAGCGAGAGCTTGCAGAAGGTGGAAGAAAGCAGAGTAGAAAGTGTTTCTCTGCCAAATATCAAAAGAAAGAAGAGGAGAGCTCAAAGACTTGATTCATCAGATTCTGAATTCAGTAATGATGAAGGTAGCTTACCCTCCATGTCTCAGATCTTTAAATGTCACCCTTTAGACCCCAAGTCGTCCAAAGGGTCACTTCCAAGATCAGCAGATTTAAACCATGATGGCACACAATTGAATGACCAAAGAACAAACTCAGGACCTGGTTCTTCAAGCCAGCACAGTCACTCCATGAATAGGTCAGGGTCAGGATACCAGGATGCGTGTCCTCCTCAGATACAAATGAATGTGACTGGAAGTCTAGTTACTATCCAAGATGACTGCACTCCTGTCCTTCCCAACAAAGATGAATGTCTTCCTTCAAGTCAAGGATCTGTGGATCTGTTTGGCACACCAGAGGAATGTTAGTTTGTATAGAACTTAGCAAAGTTATGAAAACTTAACTTAATTTTGGGAATCAAGATTTTCTTGTGTTTTGTTAACTAAATTTGTTTAATGTCTTTTTAAACACAGGTGCAGTTGATGGGATTTCTGGTGATGCAAGACTTTCAGTTGAGTCATCTCAGTATGAAATTTTTAACACACAGGTGAGGGCAGATTGACATTTTTCAGACAAAATTGTAAAGATCAATGCAAATATATAATTACTGGTTGTTGCTAAGGCATTCATCAATTTTATTATTATTAAAATAATTATTTTATAATTGTAATTTTGTCATAAGCCTACGTATAAACTTTTTATGCTAAATATTATACTCTCTTATTCACATTTGTATCTTTTTGATGTCCCTTCAGTGCCACTGCAAAGCAGTATGGCCACAATTCTGCCATCTGAGACAAATTTTGGGAATCCTGAAGGATTTCTCTCATCGCAGGGCACAATCTTACAATGTTCAGTGTGACATGTTCACAGACGGCCGATTAATAGCCTTTGCAATGATCTTCAGCCTCCGCCGAAATTTAGGCAGTGTCTGAAATTTAGAATCTTATCCGTATAGTGTGACTGCTATTACGATGGCCAGATAAGATATTCCGCTCCTCTCTCGCACCCAAATTGACTTGGAAATAAACCTGTTCTGTGTTTGTCCCACCGTAGCAACATTTGTGCCCATTTATCACTTTACTCAAACACACTCAATATTTGTTCTTCTTTTCATTTTATATAAAAACTTATAAATAAATAAGCATAAAATACTTGGAGAAAAGTGTAACATGTCAGCAATATGAAAGCATTATTCTCTGAATTAAATACAGAGCTTACAAAACGAAAATAAATAAATGATTGCATTTTCTATTTTTTTTCTTTACATTTATCATGCATTTTCTTTACAACATTATTTTAATTACTATTTTACTTTTAATACATTTACTTTAAACGTCTGTAAACTTTAGTTAAGATTCACTTCAATTTTATTTATATTTAAATAAATTAAATATAATAGAAAGATTTAACTGGTAATTCATACTGGTAATTATTTGTGGGATGTTTTAATCCAAATCAGCAAATACAGTTGGATACAATTCTTGAAATCTATGTCATGTATGTGCTTCATCCATAGGGAAATTTCAAGCATAATATAATATCAGCCTTTATGAATTTTTGAAATTTTCTGTGGCCTATAGGTTACTAATCTAAAAGAAAAAGACATACTATAACCCACCTTTTTTGTTTTCTCCAATGTGAATGGAGAAGTAAAATTTTTATTTCCACAATGAATATTTGCTTGTGGTAGCTCATTATTACTGTAGGCTACCTCTCGCACTCGCGTTCATTCTCAACATCTGTAATTTCCTGTATTTGTGATCAACCTGTCTTATTATTGGCCTATTTGACAAATCCATCTTTCTTGTAAATGTTAGCCTATGCTTGTGATGGAGTGGTATTTTACTCCTGTAACATGAGTTTAGGACCACAGTTGGCTACGATGTATATCATGTGGTCTGATATAATGTCGCACAGTATGCCGTGGCGATATCAATGCATTCATATCGTACAGTCTAACAAGCAACAATCTTAAAGGACTATTATAAATCGTACAGTGAGCCTTTACACTCACTCTCTCTCTCTCTCTCTCACACACACACACACACACACACACAAACATGCGCAGAGAGAGAGGCGACATATATATCACTTAAAGATGGATACAATGAAAACAAATTCTCAAGATTTAAATAATTTTAATTTTTTGTCACAATGATTGACAAAATTTAAAATTACCTTAATTTGGTAACTATGCTGAAATTATGGACATTTTTGGTTGTGCAGCCTCTGCATAAAATCTTTGAAGCTTTGCCATATTACAGATATTACGAATGGCAGTCTTTCTTTTTCCACTTCTTTTTAACACCCAAATTGGCTGGTTTTATTACTTTTAGGAAATTATTTTACTCCGCAAACACTTTTGAAGAGATTTTTAACTAAGTCAGCCCTGAATCAGTTTTAGAGTTCTTATCGAAAGTACATTTTAAAAAACTTATATAGGTTTTTAATCACTCTTTCTTGTAATATACAGTACTTTAGATTATTTTTCACTATGAAAATATCCATGGAAGCTGACATGGTGTAAAATCACTGACGTTATAACTAACACACAAATGCTGACATGTTTACAACCTGGTCTTAAACAGCCGGCACTTCATTATGTCAATGTACTCAGAAATATTAAATGATGATCCCGAAACCAAGTACAAGTTTTTACCCTCCAGTATTGGCCTAATATACAATGCCTTGTAGAATTAGTGCATCCCTAAGTTTTGCCTGTTGTATTGTAAAAGGAGTAAAAAAAACTTGCATTGGACTTGCATTGGAAGAGGGACCCCATCAATACCTAAGACCAGAATTTCATTGAGACTTTTTATTTTATTTGTTTATTTTTTGACATGGAACATTAAACAAAACCTATCAATCAGTCAGATCATCTTAGCAACCACATTGCAAAGCAAACTGATTGCAGTAGGCAGACTTACTGTCACTGGAGATGTATTGAACATTTACCATGTGGAAAGTACTAAATTTCACCAATTACTGATGATTATCAGTCACACTGATTAATAACTGAGGTCATGAATCATGATCAATTCTCTGTTGAGGAATTCCTCCTGCTGTAGATCAATGGCCACTACTAACCAAGATTTATATTCCAATTCTGTTTTTCTGTCAGAAAAAAGTTGAGATGCAGGAGGAGCTACGTAGACTGGAGAAGATGATGGCGCTGGTTTCAGAAGCTCTTCGTAAGAAGGAGTCTGACTGTGGGTCTAAAGGAGATGACCTCAGTCCCTCTCAAGCACCTCAGCTGGACCAGAACTTGGGTGAACACCAACACAGTAAGAAGCTATGAAGTTAAAACAGTATCAGCTGCTCTATCTAAAAATATATATATATACAGTTATGCACCATGTTTGTGAATTTGATGTATTCTTTAGTGGGAAGGTTGCATATATTTATGGATGTGATAGTGTTTTAAATCCACAGGATCCTAATAGTGTATTGCATTGTAGGAATTATTTTTTTTTGTGTACACATGGTGACTTTTTCTGCTAGTCACATTTGAATGGTTTTAGTTAAATCTGTATTGTTTTGGTTGCCTGTTATATTTAGGTTTATCGGCATGCTCAGCCATACAATATTAAAATGCATTTTTCAAGATTTGGATCTAAAAATTGGATGCATTTTGTGTTTGATTTGCATTTTAGCTGGCACTGAATGTATGAAGAATGTTTGGAAAGGAGAAAGGACCGACAGGTATTCAAAATAGGTTTTGATTGATCACTCCCAAACTTGAATGATCTCAAATAGAGTTATTAATTGTATTTTGTAAAGTTGTTACACATGCACACAGTAATGTACTTTACACTACCAATCATAAATTCCCATGTAGGCTGGACACTGGTTGGCTGCTTTTCTTTCATTTTTCATTCCAACGTATCCGTTAAAAATAGAAAAGTAAATTCAGCATTTAAGCATAAGCCTTTAGAACAAAATGTTTTTAAGATAATTAGAAATATAAATTCGGTCAAGAGTTACCAATATTTTGACCAGATTTGATCAGAATGTGGGTTAAGTTTGGGTTTCATAGTTACTTCTTTCTTACATTACACTACCTTCTAATACTGTGTCTTTTCCCAGTGAAAATAAAGCCACTGATTCCTGCAGGGATCATCCAGATATTCCACAGACTGTTCAAACTAATGCTGTTAATGGAAATGCACAGGCAATAAAAGGTATGATAACAATTGCCCAACAGAAACAAGGCCAACCGCAGCAGCATTATATCATTATATGGTGGATTATATCAGAACTATAGGGATGGGCAATATATTGGTTCAAACGATATACATTTTTGAGTGTTGTTTTTTTTTCAAATGTGTAATATGATTACCTTTCAGTCAAAAACTTAAATAATGTTCCAGTGTTGCTTTTTTCCGCACTTCCCTTAAAATATGTATTTAGTGATGTGTATTGGTATCAACCAAAAAAAGGGATCATGACATGCTGTTTTTTTGTTATTTTAATATGTTCCTTAAGGTTCAGCTTAGTTTCAACAAATGCTCTATTTGCAGTGAGGAGGAAGTTGAGTTCTGAAACTTACAATATGTAGTTATTCTACAACGATGAAAATGTAGATTTTATTCCTCATGTCATGACCGCTTTAATAAAAAAATGTCTCAAATCGCCTACCCCTAAACCGAACACTCATGTACTGTTGTGCTTTATAGATCTGTGTATGTGATTACACCGATATCTATCCCACAGGACGATACTTCACCAGAGGAAGCCAGCAATCCCTCGGAAATAGACAGCTGTCATCACAGAGATTGAGTTTACGGTCATGTGTCAAAGCACAGAGCTTCACCGCTGATGAAACAAAGCCAACAGATGAAGCAATTCAGAGGAAAGACGTAACTGCTCACCCCAAGACAAAAGCCACTGACAGCAGTGCATCATGTAGAGTTACAGGACTGGTGGCATCTGGACTCACTGCCAGTGAACTGGTGAGAGAAACGACCTTCTTGTGAAACCATAATAAATGTAGAAATAAATTCACCTTTCAGTGTCTGTGCAGAGCATGGTGAAGAAGTTTGCCAAGAAGATGGGCTGCAATTTGACCAAAGAGATCACTTCAAATACAACCCACATCATCATTAAAACAGGTGTGATTAGTTTCATGACCAAGGAAACATTTTGAAGAACAGTAACAGATCTCGACTGGCGCTTTGTGAGACATTTTTACATTTAAACAAAATTAGTTCACCTAAAAAAAACGAGATTATTTCTATGTTAGGCAGTATGTTAGCCTGATCTCTTTTTGTGGTTTACTGATGAAAGAAAGTCATATGGGTTTGGAACTACATAGGAGTTAGTAAGTGATGACAAATTTTTATCTTCAAGTGAACTAAACTTTAAAGGTGAAGTGTAATTTGTGCGTCGCCAAACAGAATTGCTAAAATAATAACTGTTTTCAAACTGTTTCCATGTTTCTTTTTACACGCCTTCTGCCATTTGTTAGACAAACAGATAGTCGTGCCCCAAACTCACACCATTGATTGAGCCATTGTTGCTATGTCAGGCTGACTGGGATGCTTAAACAAAGCAATGTTTTTATAGCACCACAGAGACACAGTGTTTACACTTTTCAAGGGATTCAACCTACCAATAGCTTTGGCCATGTTTTCATTTGAAAATGGATCTTTTTCGCTATGTTTTGGCTTTCCGTCCACACTTAGACAGCATTTATGTCCAGTGAAAACTTTTTTTCGAAGCTGGATTAATTTGAAAACACCTTCATGCATGGAAATGATGCAGGGGCATGCTTTTTACGTTTTGTCTGCATGTACATTAAGGAGATTTAAGTGTTGTCAGATGTATAAGTTTAGACCAGCATTTTGTGGAAGACGTTTGAAAAAGTCAGTGTGGATTGAGAGCGTTTCAAAAATGGAAAAGCAGTTTTCAGATTTATCCAGATTAATGTGGTTGTATTCTTACTCTCAGTTGAATATGCATAAGCTGATTTTGGAGAGTTACGGCTTTAATTTTCTTTAGAAATAACAACTTAAAAATTAATCTGTTCTGAAATGTATTTGCTTGCTTTCTATATTTCACCCGCACTGCTCATATCTCTTGCACACTGTTACAGATGAGAATCTGGTGTGTGAACGCACACTGAAATACTTCCAGGGCATTGCAGGGAGGAAGTGGGTGCTTAGTTTCCAGTGTAAGTACAGATTGGGGTATTGATGCTTTGCATTGGTCTTTAGAAGACAAAATCCCATCGAAATACTATATATTTACACTGGGCAGACGTATTGATGTCGGAAAGCTGATTACATCATTTTCTCTATTATATTCACAGGGGTCTCTGAATGTTTTAGACAAGGGAAGATTCTTGATGAAGTAAGTACATTTCCCTTTTCTTTTTTTTTTTCACAGCAAATGGGAAACAGTTGTGCTCTTGCTGGGTATAGTACAACAGCTTTGAATTGTACAAAAGCTCATTGAATCAGAATTTAGAGTCTGAACTATCAAATCAAGTCAAGTTTATTTGTAGAGCGCTTTCACAATACACATTGTTTCAAAGCAGATTTATAGAAAATGTGACAGCAAGCCAAAGGTGACTGTGGCAAGGAGAAAACACCATTAGATGTTAAGTAGTTGAGGGAGAAAACCCTTCAGAGTTTTAGACCACAAAATTTATGTGACTCATTTTAATTCTACAAAGAGTGTTCTTGTGAAAAGCTCTATATGGAGGAAGGCGAACCTCTCAATATGTTAGACAGCCCTGACATTATAAATTATAAACAGCACTGATGAGGTCTTACCTGTGGCAATGGCCTTATCATTACAAATGTCACTGTTAAAAAAATGGAAGAACAATTGTAAACTTTCATAAAAGCAAGTATATTTTATAATGGTTAAAGGGGCTAAAAGGGGTTAAAATCTGGACTTCCAATCTGGACCAATGTACAGATTATTGACAAATTTTTCCTCCTGTTCTGTCGTACTCCAGTTTGCCTTTAGATATTCTAAAATATGACTTGAATCATTAGGCTTTGGCCTACTGAACTCCATATATATATATATATATATATATATATAAATATATATAAATATTTTTTTTTTTTTTTTTTTTTTTTTTTTCTGAACATGGCAAATACCGAACCGTACCAAAACCATGAGACAAACTGAACCTTACACCCCTAATGTACATTTGTAAAATATAATCTAGCTATATCATATAAGGAATGAACAGAACACAAATTACACAGCAGGAAAACTTTGTCCATAATTTGTCTAGATTTCATGGAATTTTTAGCTGTTTATTTTACATTATATTTGCCTTTCTGAAAGTTTACTTTAGTTCTTCCATTGTTTCATCATTGTATTTGTAATAAAAAGGCCTTAAACACAGATAAGACTGGCAACTCCTCACTGTGTTTAGGGAAGCATAGCATACTCTCAATACAAAATAAACTCTATAACCATATGCCTCAACCAAAAGCCATTACTTACAGCAGGGGATAAAGCAGCGCTCATGCCATTGAATGCCAACCTGTCCCACAGCATCAGGAGGGCAATGCTATTATTATACTTTTGCTTGGCAGACTCAGAAATATCTGACCTCTAGATGGTGCTATCGACCAAACAGAATGGAGTATTTCAAAGAACCCTGTATTAATATGCAAGAATGATGGTCTGACTGTTCATCATACCGCTTATTAAGTGACTACTTGGCAAATAAATGAAGGCTTAATTGGCTTGTAGAGATCACTGAGTGATCAAAGAGACCAGGGGCAAAAAAACTAAAATGAACCGCAATGACCGGTCAAATACAGTGCATCCTGAAAGTATTCACAGTGCTTCACTTTTTCCACATTTTGTTATGTTACAGCCTTATTCCTAAATGGATTAAATTCATTATTTTAATCACAGATTCTACACACAATACCCCATAATGACAACGTTAAAGAAGTTTGTTTGAAATCTTTGCAAATGTATTAAAACTAAAAAAAAATCACATGTAAATAAGTATTCAGAGCCTTTGTCTTGACACTCAAAATTGAGCTCAGGTGCATCCTCTTTCCTCTTATCTTACCTCTGAGATGTTTCTACAACTTGATTGGAGTCCACCTGTGGTAAATTCAGTTGATTGGACATGATTTGGAAAGGCACACACACCTGTCTATATAAGGTCCCACAGTTAACAGTGCATGTCAGAGCACAAACCAAGCCATGAAGTCCAAGGAATTGTCTGTAGACCTCCGAGACAGGATTGTATCAAGGCACAGATCTGGGGAAGGGTACAGAAACATTTCTGCAGCATTGAAGGTCCCAATGAGCACAGTAACCTCCATCATCCGTAAATGGAAGTTTGGAACCACCAGGACTCTTCCTAGAGCTGGCCACCCTGCCAAACTGAGCGATCGGGAGAGAAGAGCCTTAGTCAGGGAGGTGACCAAGAACCCGATGCTCACTCTGACAGAGCTCCAGCGTTTCTCTGTGGAGAGAGGAGAACCTTCCAGAAGAACAACCATCTCTGTAGCACTCCAGTCAGGTCTGTATGGTCGAATGAGCAGACGGAAGCCACTCCTCCGTAAAAGGCACATGACAGCACGTCGAAGGACTCTCAGACCATGAGAAACAAAATTCTCTGGTCTTATGAAATAAAGATTGAATTCTTTGGCCTGAATGGCAAGCTTCATGTCTGGAAGAAACCAGGCTCCGCTCATCACCTGGCCAGTACCATCCCTACTGTGAAGCATGGTGGTGGCAGCATCATGCTGTGGGGATGTTTTTCAGCGGCAGGAACAAGGAGACTAGTCAGGATCGAGGGAAAGATGAATGCAGCAATGTACAGAGACATCCTTGATGAAAACCTGCTCCAGAGCTCTCTGGACCTCAAAATGGGGTGAAGGTTCATTTTCCAACGGGACAACGACCCTAAGCACACAGCCAAGATAACAAAGGAGTGGCTACAGGACAACTCTGTGAATGTCCTTGAGTGGCCCAGCCAGTGCCCAGATTTGAACCCGATTGAACATCTCTGGAGAGATCTGAAAATGGCTGTGCACTGATGCTCCCCATCCAACCTGATGGAGCTTGAGAGGTCCTGCAAAGAAGAATGAGAGAAACTGCCAAAAATAGGTGTGCCAAGCTTGTAGCATCATACACAAAAGACTTGTGACAGTTATTGGTGCCAAAGGTGCTTCAACAAAGTATTGAGCAAAGGCTGTGAATACTTATGTACATGTAATTTGTTTTGTTTTTATTTTTAATAAATTTGCAAAGATTTCAAACAAACTTCTTTCATGTTGTCATTATGGGGTATTGTTTGTAGAATTTTGAGGAAAATAATTTAATCCATTTTGGAATAAGGCTGTAACATAACAAAATGTGGAAAAAGTGAAGCGCTGTGAATACTTTCCGAATGCACTGTATATGTTTGAGCCTGAATGTTCTGTCATTATTCAGAAAAAATGTGACTGCTTATGTTGCTATTGACCAATTTAAAATTCTCCTTCTAAATGGCACATAAGAAAGGAACTGTTATTGATCAGACATGTCAGTTCGACTCTTCCTGTCTAAGATGTGATGGTGTCACAGACCACATCTCAAAGACTGCAAGATCATGTAGATTTACACTCTACAATATCAGGAAAATAGGACCCTTCCTCACTGAACATGCTGCACAACTGCTTGTTCAGTCACTTGTCATTACTAGACTGGACTACTGTAACTCTCTCATTGCAGGCCTTCCTTGCATGTGCAATTAGACCTCTGCAAATGCTCCAGAATGCAGCAGCACGTCTGGTCTTTAATGAACCAAAGAGAGCACATGTTACACCACTCTTTGTCTCTCTCCACTGGCTGCCGGTTCATGCACGTATTAAATTCAATGCTCTGATGCTGGCATACAAAACAGTCACTGGGTCTGCTCCAGCATACCTAAAATCATTTATGCAGATCTACACTCCTGCCAGAAGCCTGCGGTCGGCTAAAGAACATCGCCTTGTTGTACCAACACAAAGAGGCACCAAAACACTTTCCCTGACTCTCAGTTTCAACATACCACATTGGTGGAATGACCTTCCCAACTCCATCCGTGAAGCTGACTCACTCTCTGTCTTCAAAAAACGGCTAAAAACACATCTTTTCTAAGAGCACTTAACCAGTCACTAAAAAAAAAATAATAATAATTCTTGTTGCACTTAAATCTGTTTTGAATGCTATTCTAATGCTAGTAAAACTTTGTAGTATGGCACTTTCATACAAATGTCTCCTTAATATGATTCCGTTATGTTTTCCTCTTTTGTAAGTCACTTTGGATAAAAGTGTCTACCAAATGAATAAATGTAAGTGGTTGGTTCTTGGCCGGAATAAGGTGCTGTTTAGATCAGATGATGATAGTCAAAAATAGCTATGTGAGACTAATTTCTAGTAGGTGTTCCTATACTACTGCAGTATTCAACTGTATCAGGAGGCAGATCAATATGAGCTTCACTGTCCGAACTCGCATTGATAGTCACTGCATTGTGAACTGAATGTTATACTCCGCTCAACCTTTTAACGTGGCTAGTTGCCACAAATTGCTGAAAATTAATGACTTCTGGGTGCTTGTGACAATGTGTCACTGCAAAGAGCTGTGAGTGTGAATACCCCTGTAAATGAGTTGTGCTAAACAACTGCGATGAGCATCAGTATTTTGGCATTGTCCTACTCCACATGCATTTTAAACATCAAATATGTTCTGATTTAGGACACGTGTTAGAAAACATGTAGACTCAGGTTCATATGCAAGCTTTTTTAATGTTTTATTGTTCTTAACAGCACGAAAGATACAACAGTCACAGATATTCATATTAAAAACATACCATTAAGTAAATTTCCGTTTTTGTGAGTTTGTCATTCTTCCCACTCCTCTTCCTCAGGCACTGTATGAAGTTTATGGCGATGTTGTTAACGGACACAACCACAATGGACCCCTGAAAGCTCGGACCACCTCAGATGACAACGTAAGTCAGCTATCCACACAATACAGTTAAAACATCCAAATTTTATATATGATGGAATTGATATGAACGATTGTCTTTTTATAAAATATGTAATGGATGTTTTTTATTTTATTTAATGAAATTAGAAGTGGTAATGTGATAAATGTTATATTATTTGAACAATGCATGTGATATTTTGTTGATTTAAGGTTTTTCATTGTAGCAGTTTGTACTAAATGTGCTCACATTCCCTTATCAATAATGTCAAAACTGACTATTCTGTGGGCTGTAGACCTGTAGTTTTCTATATCTGCATTGCCACAGAAACTACTTCCTGTTGAAATGACAGTGTTAAGTCGTGATTATTGTGTTTTTGTCTTTCAGCTGTTGATGAGAGGATATGAGATCTGTTTCCAAGGCTCTTTCACTCATATGAGTAGAGGTATGAGGTAACAGTTTTTAAAATGGAATCTAGATGATTTGTTGTTTATTTTGTATTTAACTTTCTGTTGGTTTAATATACAAATTGCTTGGGTTGTTTGCACATGCATTTTAAGTTGTGTTTAACATTTGTACTATGCATAATTAAAAATAAATAAATAAATTCATGTAAAGTTATGTGCGTCCAGTAGATGGCACTCTTTCTCTTTGAGTTTGCTCTCCCTGTTCTATCTGATGCATTTCTTTAAAGAATGACTACAGATTTATGCAGTAACACTTGAATGCATAGCTTAATCCTCCTGCTCCATTTTGTCCCCAGATCTTTAGTATTAAAAAAAACGTAAATTCATTTTTATTGCATTCCAAACGACAAATATAGAAGCCTAAAGAAGACCACTACGGTTGTAATCGGCTGGAATATCTCAATACAAACAAGGCCAGTTTATTTCCTAATATCAAACATAATTCGAACAGAACAATTTAGACAGGAGGAAAACATTGTATTTTGCTGATAAGTCTTTGAGGTCCAGACTTTAAACCCCATTATGTACTTGCCCTTATATTTAAAAATGTATTTCACATTGCACTTTAAAGGTGCACTCAGTAATGTTTTCCTCATTAAAAAAGTTTAACTTCCAAAGACATGAATTGTACTTTTGCAATATATGTAGGAAATCATGAGCACTCACATTAAAATGAAGACACCAGTCATATCAGTAACTTTATAAAAGCGGTTTTATTCTACATTGAGAGGGTCCACTCATGGGGGCTTCCATGTTAGAATCACATGACCAGCCGAACACTTCTCTCTTAATCTCAGTAACCGACTGTTTACTTTCACTCTGTGAAAGTGTCAAATATTGTGAGTATTCCATATTGTGAATACTAAATTTCTACAGTGACATCTGAAACTAAAAATTATCTATTTTAAATGATGCTGCATCCAAGCCGCTAGGTGTCAGTGTAAGTCCAAGATGACACAATGAAAAAAGTTATTTGTTGTATTCAAAATGATCCAAATACTTGGATGATGAAAAATAATGAATACCCTATGTAAACATGAAATGTAATTCTGTTATATATTAATTAAATGCAATTATGTAATAAACCAAATTTGAGCATATGGTGGAATGTATACGTCAGTCACCATGAACACCAATTTTTGACGCTGGAAAAACCCTGTATAGTCTATGTATGTGATAATGTACAGTCAGCTGGTTATTGCAAAATAAACTCCTACAGGGTGATATGGGTCTTGTATCAAGCTGAAGGGGTTTATATTGCAATAATTACCAGCTGAACACTCATTATTGTGCTCATTACACGGCGGCCTACCAAAAAAAGAAATGAATGGAAATTAAACATTGATTTGTTTAAATTATGTTATTTGTCTCTAGAAACCTCCAGTTTGCCTCCAGAGTTCTGTTGGTGTTTGTTTTGTTTGTTTTGGCTGTCTGACTGCTCCTTATGCAGCTTATTATAAGACTACCGGTACTTGCCAAATAAATAACAGGTGTGTGATCGGCAAAGGACAAAAAGGCGTTTATTAATCGTGCAAGGAATTCAGCTATTTTAATATTAAATAAGTCCATAATGCTGCCTTGATGGATATCATTCCAATGTCTTGGAGGTCAAAATCTGCAGGTTTTAAAGCGTTTTAGATGGTTTTCTTCAACATGTACTGTAACTGCGATATTACATGTTCTTAGGAGTGCCAACCCCTCTTCACAGTGTGACTAGTATTATTTGTGGATTGTGCATTTCAATTCACAGATTTTTTTTTTACAGTGAATGGTCTCTGAAAAACAAAATTTTGTATCACGTCCATAACCAAAGTTAATTTAATTTTAAATGGGAAAAAACGGAACATTGAACAGATTCTAATGTCTGGACTGTATATGCAGTGTTCTATGAGTACTTATATATATATATATATATATATATATATATATATATATATATTACCACGTCAATAACGCTGGAATTGCCCATTAACTACTGCAATTTTGTTTAAAAATAATAATTTTTACTGGTTAGCAATTGTTGGAATGGTTCAACCCGATTTTGTTTCTCTCGATTAATGGAAACAAACCTATCTTACTTGAATGATGTCATGACGGCAAAATCAGCAACCTCGGACTCGTGCATTCTCAGTCACTTTTTTTGTTAAAACAAATTAATTCAGGATTAATCTGGAAGAATCACATCCCATGAAACATTAGTTTGAGTTGAAAACATTTTTAGTGCTATCAGTAAAAAGTTTTATTGCGATTTAATCAATGATTTTGCAAGTGCTGAAATTTTACTCTTTATTCTTTTCCTGTCAAAATGCATTTATTTCCTTGGGAAAGAAGACAAAACAATATGTAACAATATAATGCTTAATTAGCATTTCCCCCCAAAAAAGACTTCCACAGTATTAAGATAGAAATGCTCTAAAATAGTATCAATTCAATAAACATTTCCCAAAGTCTAAGTGAGCGTTTGACAAATTGAAGAACTAGTCCCCACCAGAGTTTCCGCTAGAAAAAAATGGTGCCGGTCAAAGTGACCGGCAGAGGTTTCGTTTTACGGACATTTTGATGATATGCCGGTCAAATATCGCCTCTTAATTAGTCAAGTTGAGGAAAACTGGAGGCAGGCTATGTAACTTAAAAAATGACATAATCAGGCCGTATAGAATGCAACATGTTTATTAGCCTAACTTTCAAATAGACGGAAAAAAACATGAACGTCCGATTGGCGTTTAACAAACCAATCCCCCTTCCCCACATCAAATATCTGAATAGTAGCCTATTGTTTTTACTCAAGCGAACTTAATTATACACTCTCAGTATGTCTCATTTAGCTGGTAACATTTAAATTGGCCACCGTGAAATGACTCCTTGTCAAATGAACTGGAACAAACAAATGACTAGGCCTATAACATTGTCTACTTTTTACGCTGTTTTGCAGTGCTGAATTGTGCAGCTGCCGACTTAAAATCAAAACTTCCCAGTGTCTCTCCACAACTTGCAATGCGCATAAGCCGCGTAACCTTGTTCTCCGCAAGGCGACTTCGCTGCTTCGTCTTGATCCGATTCCGCAGCGAGAACCCCCTCTCTGCAGGAACACTCGAGACCGGGATTACACAGGCTATCTTGGCGAGCTTGGTCCACTCTGGATACATTTTAGGCTTATTCTCAAATTCAGATTGTGCTAGGGGGGCGGGATTATTAGGCAATTTTAATCGGACAATTTGACCGGAGAGATTTAATTTAGTCGGACATTTCATTTTTTTTTTTCGGCCAATGTCCGGTAATTACCGGACAACGGAAACCCTGGTCCCCACATAGGTTGCATATTTATTGCAATGCACATTGAAACTTGAATCCTTCACTATATTAATAAGCCAGAGGCTGTGGCTACCTGCTTTGCTACATCAATCGTGGAGCCACATTCACTATTCGCATCAGGGCAAAAATGCCGCTTTGAACTCCACATGAGAAATGCTTGGAAACGTCTCATTCTGCATTTTGGTGATAGTTAAGACTTGACATGCTTCTGTGGTAATTAAATTGTACCTTACAGAGGCTGCAAAGTACTTGATTTCTGTTACAAGTGTCTTCTGGGCTTATTTTGTTCAACAAATAGCATCAAGAGGTCCTTTCCCCATTATTTCATCACTGAAACAGTTGTTGTGTGTTTTTGGTGTGCATCAGTTTAATGAGTTTGGGCGGACACAGCGCAAATTTTCTGCCATGCTCCAACCGGTGTTTATGCTGTAGTAACGGTAAATGCGTTAATCGTGATTAAAACAATTAACGCATGTGTTTTTTAAATAATCACATGCATTAATTTTGACAGCTAAAAATATTTTATTAGCTTACTTGTAGAGCGATGGCACAGTGCTCCGAGAGGCAGGAAACCAGAATAACCGACCGTTCTGATATGACTTAATCCCCAGTTGTGCGGTTGTTACTCAGATTGCTAGATGTCGCCATTGTCATTTTATGGTAATAACATGGTAATATTTGTAACAGAACATTATGATTAACTGTGTTAAATAGAAAGATCTTTATAATCTTGAATGTTGTAGTTTGTGTGTAAATTAAAAACTTCAATACCATACTTTCATTTAACGTGTGTGTGTGTGTGTGTGTGTGTGTGTGTGTGTGTGTGTGTGTGTGTGTGTGTGTGTAGGTCAGATGGAGGTGATGGTGGAGATGTGTGGGGCGGCAGTAGTTACAGACCCTCTCATGTTTTCCACACAGGTAAATAAAAGTTCCTGTCAGTGGACTACTATTCCAAAAATACGTGTTTTTTTTTTTATAGTACTCCCATAGTTCACTTATAAATTCAACCCAAACAAACTGTTTTAATGTGTGTTTTAGGGTAATTGTCATTTGGTGGTGGTTCAGCCCAGTCCTGATGATGATGTAGAATGCTACAGAGGTGAGTGATTGAACATGTGATCAAATGCTACAGTTGCATTTATCCTAGTCTCTCACAACAAGACTTTTGACTCTTAGCGTTTTGGTTCACATTACGGTTTATTCTGGTCAAGGACTGACAGGAAGAGACCGTCTGACTGAGATGTAGTGACCAGCTTAATTTTTGTTTTTAAGTGCCACCTTTAACTGAAAGCAAATGAACAGCTCCGGTATCTTGTAAATATGACTGAAAAATCCAAACGTGTGCACCCTGAATTGTGTAAAACCAGCCAATCAGACTTGAGTTTGTAATTTTTTAAAACTCAATTTTTGTGTGTATTATACATAAATTGATCAGTAAAGGATCTGTCAATGTGCTGTCTGAGTCTGGAGTCGTCCTTAACTCCGGTATAATATCACAGAGAGCGAGCGAGCGCGAGAGAGAGAGAGAGAGAGAGAGATGTGTTCTTTCTCAAATAGAAACCCTCAATCTGTTCATGGATTATCTATGTATCAGCGCTTCCTGATGAATATTTGATGAACTCTGCTTGAATTCTGCTGCCTATTCCTGGCCAGTATTGATTCAGAACATGCACAGTAGTCCCACTGTTCTCCCTCTCCTTTACTGTGCCATTTTTTGCTATGAATTTTAAGAAACTGGTGTTGTGGTTATGCATGTCAGGTCGCCTTAAGTTTACACAGGTGACCAAGCAGATTAACCACAGGTGGAGTTTATCACATGAACTATGAACATGTTCCTCTAGCGTTTGACAGCCTTAAGTCCCTGATAAATCGAAGAACAAAGTCAATTAGAACTAAATCTGGCCAAAAAGGTGTGTTTGTTCCAGTGGTTCGGAACAGCTCGCCTGGGTGAACTTTTAGCAAAACTTCTTTCGGCTGCTAAACTCCTTGCTTCCATTGGTCCATGTCATCGGTAGGTTTGACCTGGAGCTAACAGCCAGTTAAGATCAGTAAACGTGAAGACACCAGCATGCAGTTATTATCAAATTTACCAACATCTGTACGATCGTTCATGTAGAGACATTTTCAAATTTTCTTTTAGTCTGCAAAAGGAATCAAATCTACTCATGTCATGACATACTTTTTTCTTATTTTATTACTTTCCCTGAGGTCCACTTATAATAAATATACTTTTTTGTTTTGTTTTGTTTGATGTTTTTTTTTTATACATGAACCTTTTTAATGATTATGATCATTGACTACTCAATAGATCTACAATTTTCTACTTTTTTTCAGGCTTTCTGAATTAAATGGTCTTAAGACATCAATGTAATTGCCGCGTTTAGGTTTTGCATTTGGACTTGGTGTTGTGTCCAGTCTAGTTGTTTTTTTTTTTTTTTTACTGCCTTATATTTCAATAACAGTTTCTCTGCAAACCCTGCATCATATTGTTTCAGGTTTACAAGCAATTCATGCTGAAATGTGTCAATCGCACACATAATCCAACGCTGACAAGATCAGGAATGTTGTTAAACTTGCTTCAATTGCTTCAAAAATTGCTTCAGATGCTTCAAAAGAGGCCAAAGCTTCATCTCCATTTACACAATGCATTCTTGCAGCCAGAGGAAGTGCAGTGGAATGGAGCAGAATGAGACATGCTTTTTTAAAATGTTGACCTGGTTTTAACTTCAGGCAGCGTCTTAACCATAGAATGCATATGCAACCTTTCCCCCCTTAAATGCATATTTGGGTAGAAAAAACATCCAGGTGAAATCTTGATGCTTATTCTTTATAAAACTACTTATCTTATCTCAGGTTGATCCATGGGGACCAGGATCAGATATTAAGGGGTGCTTGGGGCAAAAATGCCACCAAAAAAGACAAAAATGCACCAGATATGAAACGTGAAATGCAAAGAACGCCCTCACAATGGCGAAACAAAATATTATAATAATAATAATAATTATATGCATCATCTGATACAACTCTTGTTATTGTCCTAAGTTATACATATTATGGCATAAAATATGAATTGATGTTAATTGGATTTTTAGGGTAAAAATATTAATACATTCACAATGGAAGTCAACAGGTCAAAATGCCACTGAAAATCAAATCCCCTGGAAAATATTGCCCCTTAATAATTGTGTTTTTTAAAAGGTAAATTTCTGATAGTGATGTGGACTGTTCCTGTGATGGGTGTATTGTCTTGCACGTTTGTTAAAAGTATCAGCAGAATGACAACTTGCTATACTTGAATATGACATAAATATGAACGTCAACATGGTATTTAACATATATTTAATTAAAAACAAATAGAAACTGAAAACAATGTAATACCTGTGTTAAATTAATTAAATACAATAGTAAACGTATGCATTTTAGCAGTAGTGATGTAAATGATCTTCAAAAAGTCAGTTCACATGGTCAAGACACCTTAATTGATGAATATTATAGAGGCAAATAAAAAGACCACTTCATGTAAAATTATTGTCAAAAAGAAGACGGCCATTCAATTTGACCCACAAATGCATTCCAGGGTTAAAACGCAAGGCTCATCGCTCAAGATACATCCCAATGGTCCAAAACGTCTATCTAGTGCAGGTTTACACAGACCTACAATTAATACATGGCACCAATGGGTACAAGAATACGCCCATGACGTGTCCAGGAGGCATTCTCTTCTTCAAAACAGCAAAAACTATTTTAGAAATAGTGCAGATGGGCCCTAAATCATTTCTTGTGTAAACCATCCCCAATAGTTCCTTTAAGTGTGTAGGAGCAGTATTTGTCTTATTCTCTCCTCATCAGTTTACCAACTGAGCACCAGTGTGCCAAGAAGGCTATAATGTAAATATGCCGTTGATGTCTTGCTGTTGAGGTTGTCATGTGCTGATGCATTCAACCTTGTGACATCAAAGTATGTGGAGTTGAAATTGAGACATTTGTTCAGCTTAGCTTCAATAAATGTGCTTGCATAACTAGGAGCATTTGTGTTCATGTACTTGTGTTTAGTATGTTTAAGGCATTTAAGCAAGTCATGGATAGGTCACCTTAAGCCTGAAGAAGTATAAAGCCTTTTATCAAAACATTCTCTGTTTGTTTAGGTGGTCCGTATGTTTGAATTTGAGTCAATCAGTGGTATGAGTTTGGGATGGGACTACCAGTTTGTCCAACAAATTTGTATTTTTGCTGTTCCTTTTGTTGGTGCTAAAATTGCAGGTCTTGTCCCAAATGGTGCCCTAAGGCCTTGTGGTTCTCATCCGTGTTCACACTTTGGTAATGAAATGTTGCATAGACTCCTCAGCACCCTACTAAAACCATTAAGACTTTCTTTGAGGATGTTTTAAATTCTGCCCTCTGCAGCTACAGATTTTGACTTCTGTTTTTTTTTTTCCCTCTTCTCTTCCTCTTCATCATGTTTCAGCTCTTCAGCAGAAGGCAGTAGTTGTCAGTCGTGGTTGGCTGTTGGACTCCATCGCGACCTACACTCTTCAGAACCCAGAGCACTACAGGCCATAAACCCCTTTAAAGCGTGTTGCTAATTTCATTGTTGCTTCTCTTCTGAGTATCTACATTACTCAGATACTGCACTTGTTCTGTCTGAATGCTTATCTGCTATAATTCTGATTCAGAAAAGGGCATTTAATAGTAAAACTGTCTGTATACATACATTATACATAATATCCTGTTCTGAGATTATAAAACCATCTGACTACAAACAAGAATTCTTCATTTAGTTTTCATCTTGCATCACTTGTTTGCAAATACACACATCTAAACAACCAAATAAACAGGGATCTTTTTACCACACTCACCCATGGTGAGTAATTAGAGGAATTGTACTGACCATGAAACTGTAAAAACAGTCAAAATGTAGAACAAATGGTTGATGAAGACTTTGAGGGAAGGGAAGTGTCAAATGTCCACAGTCCTTTAAGACGGCTCTCTGGAAGCAGTTCGATGAGGACGTTGATACAGTGTGGACAGTAGGCTGCAGTGCATGGCATCATTTATAGGCAGCCTTGGGACAGAAACATTTGGTATAGAGGTTGAAAAGCCAAGTATAGGCTTAGGTGTGCCATAATGATCTGGTTGGTGCTGTAACCAGAGGAAGGGGCGAGTTAAAGAACTGTACTTACAACCTACAACAAATAAGGGTTAGTTATTTTATGCATGCGTTGAAATTTTACATGGCACTTGGTTAGTTCATTTCATACCTATCAATATAAACTCAGCAAAAATGTTTTAAAAATATTATGAAGATAATTTTGTAAAAATCCAAATAACTTACAGATCTTTATTATAAAGGGTTTAAACACTAAAAGCTTGCAGACAGTAGACAATTAAGGTCATGTTATAAAAACTGAGGACACTAAAGAGACCTGTCTACTGACTCTAAAAACACCAAAAAAAAGATGCCCAGTGTCCCTGCTTATCTGCATGAATGTGCCTTAGGCATGCTACATGGAGGCATGAGGACTGCAGATGTGGCCAGGGCAATAAATTGCAATGTCTGTACTGTGAGACGCCTAAAACAGTGCTACAGGGAGACAGGAAGGACAGCTGATCGTCTTTGCAGTGGCAGACCACATGTAACAACACCTGCACAGGATCGGTACTTCTGAATATCATACCTGCTGGACTGGTACAGGATGGCAACAACAAATGCCTGAGTTACACCAGGAACGCTCAATCCCTCCATCAGTGCTCAGACTTTCCGCAATAGACTGAGAGAGGCTGGACTGAGGGCTTGTAGGCCTGTTGTAAGGCAGGTCCTTACCAGACATCACCAGCAATAATGTTGCCTATGAGCACAATCCCTCCATCAGTGCTCAGACTTTCCGCAATAGACTGAGAGAGGCTGGACTGAGGGCTTGTAGACCTGTTGTAAGGCAGGTCCTTACCAGACATCACCAGCAATAATGTTGCCTATGAGCACAATCCCTCCATCAGTGCTCAGACTATCTGCAATAGACTGAGAGAGGCTGGAGTGAGGGCTTGTAGGCCTGTTGTAAGGCAGGTCCTTACCAGACATCACCAGCAATAATGTTGCCTATGAGCACAATCCCTCCATCAGTGCTCAGACTGTCTGCAATAGTCTGAGAGAGGCTGGACTGAGGGCTTGTAGGCCTGTTGTAAGGCAGGTTCTTACCAGACATCACTGGCAATAACGTTGCCTATGAGCACAATCCCTCCATAAGTGCTCAGACTCTCCGCAATAGACTGAGAGAGGCTGGACTGAGGGCTTGTAGACCTG
Source organism: Moxostoma hubbsi (assembly GCA_032164185.1). NCBI lineage: Eukaryota > Metazoa > Chordata > Actinopteri > Cypriniformes > Catostomidae > Moxostoma > Moxostoma hubbsi. Next base: position 1,597,823 of record JAVLUX010000221.1, on the reverse strand, counting down.
TTGTAAGGCAGGTCTTTACCAGACATCACCAGCAATAACGTTGCCTATGAGCCCAAACTCACATTTCGGTGGACCAGACAGGACTGTCAAAAAGTGCTCTTCACTGACGAGTCATGGTTTTGTCTCACCAGGGGTGATGGTCGGACTCGCGTTTATTGTCGAATTAATGAGTGTTACACAGAGGCCTGTAATCTGGAGTGGGATCGATTTAGAGGTGGAGGTCCGTCATGGTCTGGGGTGGTATGTCACAGCATCATTGGATTGAGTCATTGCAGGCAATCTCAACGCTGTGCGTTACAGGGAAGACATACTCCTCCCTCATGTGGTACCATTCCTGTAGGCTCATCCTGAAATGACCCTCCAGCATGACAATGCCACCAGCCATACTGCTCTTTCTGTGCGTGATTTCCTGCAAGACAGGTATGAGAGCGAAGAGCCCGGATCTCAATCCCATTGAGCACGTCTGGGACCTGTTGGATTAGAGGGCTAGGGCCATTCCCTCCAGAAATGTCAGAGAACTTGTGACATGGTGGAAGAGTGGCGTAACATCTCACAGCAAGAACTGGCAAATTTGATGCAGTCCACGAGGCTTAGATGCACCGCAGTACTTAATGCAGCTGGTGGCCACACCAGATACTGACTGTTACACATTATTCCATTTCTGTTAGTCACAAGTCTGTGAAGCATGTTCAGTTTGTCTTAGTTGTTGAATCTTTTTATGTTCATTCAAATATTTACACGTTAATTTGACTGAAAGTAAAAGCAGTTGAAATTTTAATTTAATTAATTGGAGTTTCATTTTTTTGCAGAGTTTTTTTTGTTTGTTACATGTTTATATAGAGCTTTTCACAACACACATGCTCTCAAAGCAGCTTTACTGAAAATCATGCCTTAAGATCTTTAAATTTAATTGTGAAAAGAATGAAGAACAAATGTTCATGTCCAGAAAGAAACATGCTGAGCTCAGCCCAGAGCGCACATACACACTCTCTCTCTTGTTGCACAAATGCTTGTAGAGTGTTTTCAATGCTGACATCAACATCAATAATTAAAAATTCTTCAAATTGATTTTTTTTCTTCCCATGGGTGTCTACTGAAACGATTTTCCTTTTTGCCGGATGTTACTGAGACTGCACGGGTGGGGAAAATGGAATGCCCTCTGAATAATCCAAGCAATTCCTGATGCACTTAGTGGTTCTCAATCTTTTTGACTCAAGGACACCAGTTTTCAATGGCAATATTCAAAAGTCCCACAACGTAGGCCAAAATCTTTTCTCTGGTAATTTAGCTGTAATGATGATTTAAAATGAACAGAAGTTAAAAGAACCATATTCTTCAATAACATAAAACGCTTTTGAAGGGAGTTGTCTTGTTTTTTAGCAGTTTTGTCTACAGCTACATCCTTAAAAAAATGCTGCAATCCTGCACAAGATGCTTAAGAAATGGCAAGATGCTGTGTAAGAATTAAGTTTGCTGAGGCCCCTCAGTACTACATTATAGAAAAGTTTGTTCAGCCTCAGATGGTACTAACCGCAGTCATAGGTCTTGCTATGCGAGACTAGAAAAGTCACAAAAAGTTTTTAACTATCTATTGAAGGCTGTTGGTAGATTCTGTAGTGACACACTGTGAGGTGGTAATACTCATGGTAATCAAATTAATTGTAATTTTGAAACATACATCTAAAATCATGACTACTTCATGACTCCGTTACCTTATAAAATTGGTTTTATTCCACATGGAGAGGGTCCCCTCATTAGCGCTGCCATGTTAGAATCACATGACCAGCTGAACACTACTCGCTTAATCTCAGTAACAGCCCTGTTATTTGACACTTTCACTCATTGATTAAATTAATCATGGCTGACTGTGAAAAGTGTACTTATACAATGACATCAGCAACTGAAAACTATTGAGTTTGAATGATGCTGCATCCACGCCACTAGGTGTCAGTGTAAGTCCAAGGCAACGCCAACACAAACTTAATGTGTGCATCTTTAACCAGTGCTGATAGATCTAAAAATGGCAAAAATATCAGTCTGGCCACTATATTGATCTGTCACTATTTGTCATATTGCATTATCTTTCATTTTGAGCTCTCAGGGGTATCTTGTTTTTTGCTGAAGATGATGACATTTTATTTTTTTGCTGCTGTGGTTGCAAATTGTAAAATCACTGGCAGTTAGAAGACATGCTGGCTTTACAATACATATTCTGTGTGTTGAGTGCCTCCCTGTTGCTTGATACCTTTACATTTTGTGTTTGAGCGTTGATGTTCTCACAAAATATTAAAAAGCCTTTATTCTTCACCTTGTGGGAAGACTGAAGCCTCCTGGTCTGAGGCGTAAATCTCTCCAGCCAGGAATGAGAGCATCACGATGAATTATTGAACATGGTACAAGTGTAAACAGCGGTGAAGGACTGAGATTTCAGAGAGGCCCCACACACACACACACAAAACTCCAGCACAAACCCCCCTCACTTATAATTCTCAATGATGATTCTCAGTAATAATGCAAATGAAAATCATTCAGTGCGTATACTATACTATTTTTGTAAGCGCGCATAGGTCAGCCCTACAACCACATTCTACGTCTTATCTAGTTTTTGTGCCAGTGCGAGTGGCGTGGGTGGGAGTGTTTGCACTAACCGTGGGTGTATGTGCTCAAACTGTGGGAGTATTTTAATGAAGTGGCGCAAAGTGCAATTTTCCTGAGAAATAGGTCATTGTGCTAAGACGCTTCAATACCACATCTGTTTTCAGCGCAAATTCCAAATTCAGTTCCGCAATTTGCATTTTTTCTCTCCCCTTTTCAACCCAATTTGGAATGCCCAGTTCCCAATGCGCTCTAAGTCCTTGTGGTGGCTTGTGACTCGCCTCAATCCGGGTGGCAGTGGACGAATCTCAGTTGCCTCCATGTCTGAGACAGTCAATCCACGCATCTAATCTCATGGCTTGTTGAGCACGTTACCTCGGAGATGTGGTGCACGTGGAGGCTTCACACTCTTCTATTAAACCACATTTTAGTGACCATGTGGATGTTATCCCATGTGACTCTACCCTCCCTAGCAACCGGATCAATTTAGTTGCTTAGGTGACCTGGCTGGAGTCACTCAGCACACCCTGGATTCGAACTCGTGACTCCGAGTGTGGTATTTAGCACCTTTACTCGCTGAGCTACACAATTTACTGTTTGAAGATTCCACCAGCAGGTGATAATAAAGTTAATGTTCAAACTCTAAAAATATGGTGGAATATCAAATTATTTTTTACCTGACAATAGCCTTAGAATAGAAACTAAAATGTATAAGATTTGTGTTAAATCTATAGGTCATGATTTATTGTTCAATAATTATTATTATTATTATGTTTATATTTACAATTGTATTTATGATCTAATTTGTACTGGTATTTTTCCACCTTTTGTTGAAAAGTGATTTTTATGTCACTGCAAAAGGGGCTGGTGGAAGAACTTGGAGAGGGTAAAAGTGTACACTTCTCTACTTCTCATTCACAACATAGAGTCCATTTACACAATCAACTTCTTAAGAATGTGCCGTCTTTGTTTATATCACTGGTGCTTGAGGGAATGCACTATATATACACTAATGAGCCTAATATGCTCTTGGTCCTCCACATGCTTCGAAAACAGCGCCAACCTGACAAGGCATGGACCCTACAAGACCCCTGAAGGTGTCCTGTGATATCTAGCACCAAGACCTTAGCAGCAGATTCTTCAAGTCCTGTAAGTTCCGAGGTGGAGCCGCCATGGTTCAGACTTGGTCCAGCACATCCTACTCAATCGGTTTGAGATCTGGGGAATTTGGAGGCCAGGGCAACACCTTGAACTCCATCATGTTCCTTAGAACCATTCCCACACAATACTGTGGGTAAAAATACTACTGGGAATACCACTGCAAAGGGGTATACCTGGCCTGCAACGAGATTTAGGAAGGTGGCACATGTTAAATAGACATCCACATGAATGGCTGGACCTAGGGTTTCCCAGCAGAACATTGCCCAGAGCATCACACTCCCTCCACCAGCTTATCGTCTTCCCACAGTGCATCCTGGTGCCATCAGTTCCCCATGGTCCTGTTCTGATGTCCGCATGCCCATTGTATGCACTTTCGAAGGTAGATGGGTAATAATGGGCAGTCTGCGTCTACACAGCTCCATACGCAACAGGGTGCGATGCACTGGGTTGTGATGCGTTCCTTCTGTAACCATCATGAAATTTTCTGTGACTTGTACCACATTCTGTCGGTTTGGACCAGATGGGATAGCCTTTGTTGCCTTCGTGCATCGATTAGCCTTGGGTGCCCAACACCCTGTTGCCGGTTTGTGGTTTGTCCTCCTTGGACCACTGTCGGTAGGTCCTCACCACTGCTCACCAGGAGCACTCCACAAACCCTGCCATTTGAGAGATGCTCTGGCCCAGTCGTCTGGCCATAACAATTTGGTCATCGTCGCTCAGGTCTTTACTCCTGGCCATTTCTCCAGCATTTCAACATGTTGGCTACGAGAACTGATTGTTCACTTACTGTCTCATCTACCCAGACTTTGACACGTTGCCTTGTTTGGAGATGATCAATGTTATTCGCTTCACTTGTGAGTGGTCATAATGTTTTGGCTCATCAGTGTGTAATAGAATACAGACTGTGCCGGAGAAGAACCTCAGAATTAAATTGCACCCGATTAGAGCCTTGCACGTGCAGTTTCGCCAAACCAACTTGCGCCAGGACTTAGTACTTGCATGAAAATACCAAAACTTTATGGCCATGCCATTTACCTTTGCATTTTTGACATGGCATTGTGTTGCGCTTAGCACTCTTAAAATAGGGCCCATTGATTTTATTAATTTGCTGGGTTTTCATCCTCATTTTTATGCAAATTCTGGGGTATTCTTGGATAGAAACACTAAGATGCAAATACATTTCCATTTCCAAATTGTGAATAAAAAAATGTATGGCCTACATTGGCATATCTTCAGAAGTAATATAAGTGTGGGTGAGAAGTCCTTTTCACTGTAAATTCTCCTTTCCGCCCAGAAGGTGGCAATATGCAGAAGAATGTGAATCACCAAAAACAAAAGAAGAAGAAAGTGAAAGATGAGATTTATAGTAAAAAAAAAAAAAAAAAAAGGACAAAAATAGGAATTAAAATATTTATATATATAAATATTTAAAATATTTATCTGTTTCTCACCCACACCTATCATATCGTTTGTGAAGATATGGATTTAACCACTATTGGAGCTTCAAAATATGATCACCATTCACTTGCATTGTCAGGACCTACAGAGCTGAAAAAATGTGTTTGTGTTCTGCAGAAGAATGAATGTCATACACATCTGTGATGGCATGAGGGTGAGTAAATGAGAGAATTATCATTTTTGGGTGAACTATTCATTTAATCTATATATAGTATATAAATAATAATGTTAGTTCATAATGCATCAACTAATGTTATCTTACGTACAACGTAGTATAAGTATATATTGAAATTAATATTAACCAGTAAAAATAAATGCTGTAAAATAATTGTTCATTGTTAGTTAATGGTAACTAATGTAGTAAACTGATGTTTATGAATGCTTAAGTGTTGCAGATATTATAATTGTAGAAATATTCACATTGCTACAAATAAACATTACTGCATTGGGTACCAAGTTTGGATAGGTTCCAAGAAAATTTCTTACCTTTTATTATAAACAGAAACAAATAAAAAAAATATTCTAATATTTACACATTTCAATTTCCTAAAAAATTTTCATCAAATTGAATTCAGTAATTTTTAATAATAATACAAAAACACATTAAAAAAGTAAATATTTCAAGTACACATCAATTTGATGGAATTGTGTTATGAAATTGAAATGCATAAATCTAAAAAAAAAAAAATACATATAACACATATAATGTCCTATTATATCACATATGATAACAACTTTGCATTCTCACCTTTATCTTTGATACACGTCAAAAGTCATAATGATGTTGAAGTATTGATTTGTCTTTATTGCGGGAAGACCAAAATACTGTTCACAATCACAAATGCTTGTAAAAGCATAAAGTACATAGAAGTATTCTTCCATATTATTTTTCCTAATAAAATCAAAAGCTTAAAATATCTCAAATAAGTGCTTCTTGCAGATTTAAAATGGTTTAATATTTTGTGTTAATACAATGTTGGTAAACATAAAAAAATTCTTTTGACATTAATTATTAAAATGTTTTCTTAACATGTTTGTGCATTTACTAATTGTGCTAATTTAATAACAAAATTTAAATACAAATAAAAAGTGTCTCTGGGCATAAATTGCAATTGTGGGTTAGATCCTCCTTTCAATCACACAATTGTCTTTTAATGGTCATAAAAAAGGTAATTATATTTCACTTTACCTTTCTCTTAAATATTTAAAGATTCATCTTTTTTATGGTTTTTCCATGAGATCTTTAGATGTCCCCCATAAAAAGACATTATAAGCATATCACCCAATCAGCTAGAACTGAAACAGTAGCATCTCTAAACAGGTTCCTTATGCACTTGTTGTACAATAAGGTAAGCATCATGTCCTACATCAGCGTGCAGCTCTTGGATCTGACTTTCCGGATGGCATTTGGACAGTCCAGGATCTCTTGGCATTGAGGATGCTGGGAAACTTGTTTGAGGCAAGAGTTGTAACGCTTAATAACAGGATGTTGTATTCCGGTGACGGAGGCGACTGTAGTTACATGAAACACATCACGAACACTGTTTTCAGAGTATCTGGACGTGCACTCTGTGTACGCCACTGCTCCAATCTGCCTGGCCAGAGATGCACCCTGTAAATGAGCACAGCTTACCATCATTCCCATCATCAGAACATTTTTCAAAGAACAATGATGTAAAATTGGGTCTCACACAAAAGTATGGTATGACTTCAGAACAACAGTATTAGGAACAAGACTTTAGGTGTGCCATGGGAAAACAGGGTGTTCATGCATAATGAAGGGACACATACCTGTACTGCTAACATGTTTTATGTTATAATGATTTTATTCAAAAATACATTTTTATCAGGTTGGTAGGCCTGTTAATGTATCCAAATATTAACACAAAATTATTGAAATTAACTTTTGTGTGTATAACTGAATACACCTCAAATAAAATTTGTAATGATAAAAAACAATAAAAGCAAAAAAACAACTCTATGGCTAGATTTTTTTCAAGTTCAACCACCAGCTAATTTGCGGAATATGATCTTATTAAAAATTTATGTTTTTGCTGTTTTAAGCTATAATTTGATTTGTAAAAAAAATAATTTAGGCATATTATAATTAAGTGCCCAATTTCTATCCTATATATACACTGATGAGCCAAAGCATTATGACCACCTGCCTAATATGCTGTTTGTCCTTCACGTGCCGACCTGCACAGGCATGGACTCTACAAGACCCCTGAAGGTGTCCTGTGGTATCTGGCACCAAGACATTAGCAGCAGATCCTTAAAATCCTGTAAGTTGTGAGGTGGAGCAGCTGTGGATTGGACTTGTTGGTCCAGCACATCCCACAGACGCTCAGTCGGATGGAGATCTGGGGAATTTGGAGGCAAGGGCTACACCTCATTTTCCTCAAACCATTCCTGAACAATGTGTACAGTGTGGCAGGGCACATTATCCTGCTGAAAGAGGCCACTGCCATCAGGGAATACAAGTGACATGAAGGGGTGTACCTGGTCTGCAACTATGTTTAGGTTGGTGGCATACATCTAATTGACGTCCACATGAATGGCTGGACCCAGGGTTCCCAGCAGAATATTGCTTGTTAAATTTGTAATAGAAACGGGACGCTGTTACACACGCGTTCATTCATAATGCTTAGTGCTCGCCATGTTCACGGTCTGTCACACTGCTGGCACGCACTAATTCTAAAGTTACATTTGATTTGGCACAACGTTTATGGGCATATTAATTTCTGCCCAATGGGTCTCATGTGGGTCTCAATGAGGGCTCATTGCAGCAGCATATTTAACCACAGATATCCATTGGAAAAACTGAGGGGTTCAATGGAGTTCGGGAGGGCTCTCTGCCCAATATGCTTGAATATCTATATCAAACACTGTCTAACTGAGCTTTCAGCTACTTTGGGACTTAAAAATAGGATAAAAATATATACTAGGCCTGCTTTTAAATACACATGTCAGCATTTTTAACATTTACGGGCAAACAAATGACATTGTTGGCAGTTTAGAGAATGGATCTGTTTTCAAGAGGATGAGTATTTAGGCAAGGCTCTGCCCTACATGCCCATATAGATGAGCTGCGCTTGATAATAACGTAGATTTATGCAGCAGCGCTCTTTTCTCGTCTCACTCGCTCATTTCTGTTCTTTTAAACTGTATCAAAACACACGAGAAATGCAAATATGAACTCACACCTGCTGTGATTAAATATTACAACTTTCCTCACACTTTATGGATGTAATTGCAAAGAGGTGCTGGCCTGTGCAAAGATCTCTGCTGGTGTTCGCATCTATAAATTAAGGCTTTTTGCTCTTCGTGATATTTCACTTGATGATTCAGTTTCACAATGCAAAAAAATCTTTTGGGATAAATAAATAATTTGTATTAAGCCGTTTAAAGATATAAAAATTGTTGTGAGGTTAGGAGTTCACTTGGGCTGTCCTTATATTGTAGGTGAAAGAACAGCTCACCTGTTCATGTGTAACTGGTATGAGTGTGTGTTTGGCAAGCTCTCGCAGTGTGTGGAGATCCGTCCGCTTGTCCAGTTTACAGCCCACTAACACTACTTTAGCACTGGGACAAAACTCCTGACTCTCGCCAAGCCACTGCAGAGAGAGAGAGAGAGAGAGAGAGAGAGAGAGAGAGAGAGAGAGAGCAATGATCAAAGCCTCCAAACTTTACCTTAAATGAACTGAATGAATAGTAAATTAAATACTTTTTAAAATTCGCCATAGAATAAAATACAATAACATACAAAAACAACATAAAAGATCAAGTGCAATAAAAAAATTTTTTTTGAATATATAAAATATATTTGAACTGTGATTATTTGAACTGGTTATATGTAAGCTTTCTGCTCAATGTCACTGTTAACTACATTTCCCATAGTTGTTGCCTAGTTTTTGCTGTCAAAAATAATGTTGGTTGATTGAATGCTTCAGTACACACAAAATATAATTTTAAAATATAAATGTTACTCTTTAATCTAGGCCTTAAAAACTAGTAGGCTTATACAAACTATTCTTTACTGTATATAAGATAGTCCTAAAGAATGAGGCTTAATGACAAACTGAAGTTGAACTGATAACCCATTGGTGTAATTCAATTTAAAGTGAAATTTTGGTTAGTTCATCACCATTTAATTTAATTATTTTTATTCTTTATTTTATTATATTTAATATAGAAATGCATTATATTATAGTAACTAAATATTTGATATAGATTTATTATATGTATGTTCCTTCCTTTTCATTTTGTTGGATGTTAGTAATATTAGTTCCGCTTTCATTTGTTTCCGTGGGGAGTGTAATAACAGGAGAAGAGGATTCTACAGGTGTTACTGTTAATGCTGTTTGCTCAGCAATCATTTCATAAAAATGTTTAAATTATACCCCATCTTATATTCTGCGTTATTATTATGATACCTGTGCCTTGCGGAGACTGAGATGCTGCAACCGCAGATAATAATAAAAAACGCATGTTAAAGAATGAACAAAGTGACGTTGATGAGTTTGCAGGTTAGTGTATGAAACTGCTGTAACTGCAAAAAATGAACTATTATTAATTACTATGCAATTTCTCTGTATGTAGGTTATATGAAAGATGAATATACACAATGTTTCATCCAGTGATGGCTAGAGTAAATAATCTTTGTCCTTACATAATGATTTTGGGAGGAATTTAATAGAAAAGTTTGTGAGCTGAGCTTCGTTGTGCTGCAGAATTTTGAGCAGCCTTCGGAGCTTCGTAAAAAATAATGGTTTCAAATATTAGAATGCACCATGTCATCCGCCAGATGTGTCCATTAAGCTATCTAACATCTTATGGAGGTTTTTCCTTGTCATAGTCACCTTTTGCTTGCTCACTGGAGGCTTAAAGACACTACAGTATGATTTTCTATAAAGCTGTTCACTGTGTTCTTTTACACATTTAAGGGCATGACTTTCTGTAAAACTGATTTGAAATTATGTGTATTGTGAAAAGCGCTATACAAGTAAAAATATAATGATTTAAATAAATTAAAATACCATAGTTACTGCTTTTATTGTTACTAGGCCTACTATAAACCTTTAAAATCATATGGCATCACCTTCAAATTGTGTAAGAATATTACAGAATATTTATTTTTTGAACTAATACTAAGTTACCACAGTGTTATTGTAGTAACAATTCGTGTAGTAACGATGGTATTTCGGCCAGAAACTATGGTTTCCATGGTACTTCTATGAAAAGAGGGAAGCTCAAAGCAACATTTTAAAGGAATAAAATCAAATATCGCACGCCACATGACCGAACTTCATCATATTTGATTTGGCTCTGTATACTGTACATCAGTCAGATCTCTGCTTGTTTGTGTACTAACCCTTACCCAGCATACGTTATGCTGTGTGTTTACCTTTTTCAGTACACTGTCTAGTGTGTCTGGTCGACTGATGTCAAAGCAGATGAGAACGGCGTCTGAGTCCGGATAGGCCAGTGGACGCACATTATCATAGTAGGAGGAGCCTGTCAGGAACACATACACAGAATTTAATTTGTATCATACAAAAAAACCTCAGGATTTGTCTCTCTCTCTAGGTTTCTTCCTCTTTTCAGGCACTATTTCTATGGAATTTGTAAGGAATTGATTCATGAAAATACTAATTTCATGTTTCAAATAGATTATCAACCAAGAGGTTCTATTTGAGTTTAAGACTCTAATTTTAAATGTAATCCAACAGACTGTATACTGAATGTAGGCACATGTGCATATATGTATCCTGATTGCTGCACAGATGATCCAGAAATGTCCAGCAAATCCAGCAATCATAAATTAAAATTTTGTCCCGCTCCATTGCAAGCGAAACCTGCTTTTATTTCACCTATTATATTCTTACACACAAAAGATCTCCATTGGTGCAAACTAAGCCCCCTTTCTCACAATATTATTATTGCTAGGCATCACTCTATGTGCTCCTTTCTTCACTAATGATGGCCGGGACGAAGTATGGAGAGAAGAAGTATTTAAACTGCATACATAACAGTACTGCCATTACCAGCTGCATTTCAGAATTCACAGATATGACATCTAATATACCGGTATGTTTTTGTTGTTTTATCCGTTTATATATTTCAACCTGGATTTCACCATGAAAATAGCCATGAAAGCTAGCATGTCATTAAAGGAATATTCTTGGTTAAATTAAGCTCAATCGACAGCATTTGTGACATTATGTTGATTTAAGGTTACAATGAGGCACTTACAATGGAAGTGAATGGGCCAATATTTGGAGGGTTTGAAAGAAGAAATGTGAAGCTTATTATTTTATAAAACATATTCAACCTTGTGTATTGGGGGCCTGGGTAGCTCAGCAAGTAAATACTCCGACTACCACCCCTGGAGCTCGTGAGTTTGAATCCCAGGGCATACTGAGTGACTCCAGCCAGGTCTCCTACGCAACCAAATTGGTCCAGTTGCTAGGGAGGGTAGAATCACATGGGGTAACCTCCTTGTGGTCGCTATAATGTGATTCGCTCTCGGTGGGGCACGCGGTGAGTTGTGCGTGGATGCCACGGTGGATGGCTTGAAGCCTCCGCACGTGGGGGTAATCTCAGGGGGTAATCTTTAGGCCTGTGTCCTGCTAAACTCATATCATTCTCATTCAAATAATATGTCCAAACAAATGCATGCAGTTAAAGTCTCCTTTTAACTTTATCACTTTTTGTGGGGAGAAGGATTTTGGCTAGTGAAAATGATGAGTGGCTAATGACTTTGAAAACCCGTAGCAACAGTGGCTGGTGAGTTACAGAGGTAATCAAGCCTCGCTGACAAGTGTTCACATAGCGTCAGCTACTGATGCAGTGTCTCGTACTCTTATTCAGGGAACCAACATAATACACAACCCAGATATGGTATTTTTCAACTGTTCACAAACAGAAAAAGCTTTTGTTTACATCAATTAAGCTTGCCAGCAAATTTTCAATCGGAATATTGTAATTTTCTATTATAAGCATTTAGACATAACCATAGACTTCATGATGGATACAGCTTCAACATGGCGCAGAGTAGGGCTGCTGTGTTTCGAGCTCTGATTCAATATTGCAGTTTTTTGTTTGTTTTGTGTACAATTCTTGTGTTTTTCATCTTGGATGTCATCTGCCTTATTGTCATGTGATAGACAAACCCTTTTGGACATTGGTTCTTGAATCGCACACAGAAAACCGGACTTTAAGTTCCTCAATGCAGACTTGCTGTTTTCAAATGCAACAGCAGAGCCTTTTGTCTGGGCATCCCGGCCACGGGAACATAGCCGGCAAAGGGGAAAGAGAGCCGGCATTCTCGTCAGACTAAGACATTGTGCAAATCGACCCCCCGCCACCCAGTATTTTACTGGTAAATGTTCAGTCTCTGGACAGCAAACTCTGCGAGCGCAGATCTCTTTGCAACGATAGACGAGGGACTGCTGCATTATCTGCCTTACAGAAACTTGGATGTCTGCTCAGATTCCAAACTCAAACATCGAACCTGTGTAGTTCTCCATGCACCGAGCGGACAGAGTGAAAGTCCTCTCAGGTAAAAGCAGAGGTGGTGGTGTATGTTTTAACATGTGTGACAAGTTATATCAAGTCTTTCTGCTCTCCTGTTCTGGAAAATCTCATGCTTCAGTTTCAACCATTCTGGCTACCGAGGGAATTCACAGCGGTCATTATCACAGCCATGTACATCCCCCGACTAGCCAACACAGACCGGGCACTCAAGGAACTGTATGGGAGTATAAGCAAGCAGGAAACCGTACTGGAGCTGTGTTCATTGTGACCGGAGACTTTAACAAAACCAACTTCAAGTCAATAGCACTGAAATACTACCAACACATCAGTTTCAACACATGAGGGACCGGGTTTTGGACAATAGCTACCCTCCCTTCCGGGATGGCTACAAATTCCACTACCACCCAACATTTGGGAAATCAGACCACACTTCCGTTCTGCTTCTTCCCGCTTAGAGGCAGAAACTGAAGCAGGAAGCACACGGGAGATGTTCCAGTCTGCCTCTGATGATGACATCGAGGTCTATACTGATAACGTACCGTGTTTCATCAGGAACTGCATAGATGATGTAGTGCCGACCAAAACAATATGGATCTACCCTAACCAGAAACCGTGGATTTTTAGCGATGTTCTTGCGGCACTAAATGTGCGGACCTCTGCTTTTAATTCTGGGAATGTGGAGGAGCATAAACAAGCCAGTTATGCCCTCCACAAAACTATCACTGCAGCCAAATACCAGTACAGGGACAAGATTGAAGGACAGTTCAACACCACTGACCCTAGAAGTATGTGGCAAGGACTTAATATCATCACAGACTTCAAAGGGAATAAGAACTCTGCAGTGAACACCGCTGCCTCTCTCCTGGATGATGAGCTTAATACCTTTTATGCTCGTTTCAAGGGAAACAACACCACCCTCACGGAGAGAGATCCCGCGGCCGAAGCTGCAGAGTTTAGTTCACTCTCTAGCGGACGTAACCCGATCCTTCCGACGGGGGATTATCCGTAAAGCCACGGGCCCACTCACTTTTACTCATAATTCATCCAGACCCTTTTTCTACTTGTTAACAACAACATGCATTCTCTCTTACAGTTGGTCAACAGATGCTGATCCTCCTCGCTCCTTCACAAATTATCTTGTGAGACTTAAATCAATGACTTGTTCAGTGGTTCAAACCAATGATATGCTCCTTCACAGCCTGCACTTCTTTGCTATTGGTTCGCACTATAGTCTTTATAGGTAGGAAAAGCCACCAAAGCAGTCCCACACTTCAAACTAGTGTGCATGCTGATTGCTGAGCTACAGATCATTTAGGGGAACTGAGATCAAATAGTATGTAAGACTACTGTAGGTCAAGGTGATCTTTCCCCTGTGGTGTTGCTCTTAAGAGCTGGGAAATATCTGATAGGGCTCAAAAACCTCATGAATTAATAACAGATCAGCATGCATCTGGTGTGTGTGGTTCCAAGTGCATGTGATCAGGTTTTTGGAGCATCTCAAATGTTTGAATTTCAAATCATCATGGAATTAAACAATTCCATGAAGGGGGCCTCATGTATAAAAGTTTGCACAGATTTCATCCTAAAAATCCTATAGGCAAAATGTATATCACCTTTGAGTTTAATAAAATAAATAATAATGCAGACTGTAAATGTTACATGTGCCAAGAAGATAGATTCTGACTGCAGCTAAAAATAATTTCTAAATCTGTGTCTTAAAAATATTTAAACAGTCTTTTAAACTATTTTCCTGGAAAACATTATTTTATAAGACAGTAGGATGTGTTTTCAGAGAATATATCTTGAATATAGTGTAGCCTATTATTCTCACCCCATTGGCAAATTATTTTTGATTGATGTAAGCATAAATCTAACCTAAGTTATGCAGTTTTGCTTCTCAAGTCATTTTAAAACTGTTGATGTTTTGATAGATCCATAAAATTTTGATATTTTTTTTTTACTGGAAACAAAACAACATTTACACCGCTGAATGGCAATGGTATTTTTCAAACAGTTTTTTAGGACCACAAATGCGGAAATCATTGCGCTTCGGGACTGGATTATGTGAGGCATGAAACACATTTTATGAGCATGTTGTGCAATGCTACTGTGTACAGCTGTACTGTACCCTGTTTCTGATGAGACCTATCCAGACAGCTGACCACCAGTCTTTACTATGTTATAATCCATTTGACATCTGAATGTGTCAGGCAGATTCTGTCATTTTACCATCTGCATGGTATAGAGCATGTTGCTAGCAATGCCAAGGTCATAGGTTCGATTCCCAGGGAACACACAAACTGAAAAATGTAAACCTTGAATAGGGTTTTGGATAAAAGTGTCTGCCAAGTGCATAAATGTAAATGTATATTGGTGTGAAAAAATAGTTGTCTATCAACTAGTTTTATCAATGTACTCATTTGTGTTAGTCTAGCTAATTTCAAATATGGCACATGAAGATGCCCAGGCAGGTTTGACATCAGTATTTCTAATTTTGGCAAAGACTTCCAAGTGTCTTGCAACCATCATGGTGCATTCACAAAAGATTTGAGACCTGATACTTTCATAGTACTTTTTGTCTTTTTTGGAGCTCAACAGTGACTGTGCCTATCCATTGCTTGGAAAAGAGCAGTGTGAACACTGCTAAAATCATCCTTTGTGTTACACATGAGAAAGAAATCATCATGACATGATCATGCCAAAAGCTGTTAATACACAAATGCAACCAATTCAAATATTAACTATTCTGAATAGCATAAACACAATCACTCTTAATTCTTTCCTTACTGGGCCCTGATATGCAATAGTATGTAAATGGACTCATGATCACTGGTTTACACTGGGGCTGTCAACAGGGTTGAGAAACTAAATAAAAAATGTTACCTTAAATACTCAAATACTAAATTTGTATTTAAATTTAAATTTTTTATGTCCCCAGATTTTTAAACTGACGTTGTTTCCTTATTCCACAAGGATTGAACACATGAACAAACAGCACTGTGTAATATTATTGCAAGAATATTCCTGGCTGTAAAAAAAAGTGTATTCCATTTTAAAATAAAGTACATAAAATAATAATAATAAAAATTATTTAGCTAGTTATATTCTCAAATGTTAAGTAAAACTTAAGTAGACAGTTCTATGTTAGCATTAATGATGTTTCGTTCATGGACAAACTGGTCTTTTTGAACAAATCTTTCAAGAGAACAAATCGCTCCGTTCACCTCCATACACTTACTCATATTTCTCGTTCACTGACATCTCTCTCTTTAGAAGCCAATGAGTTCTAGTTCGAGACAAGAATTTTTGGTGGCTTTTTTTGCTTTAAAGTCAGATGGCCCCTTGCGTGTTTGCGTGGAGTTCAAGTTTGGTGAACTTTGAAAGGCGAATTCGGCGTGTTGACCAATAGGAGTTTGCTTTGTTTGGCAGTGTTACCTCTGTGTAGGGGGTGCTTCGTACACAGCTACACTGAATATTCACAATGGATAAGGACATCATTTTAGGGGCGAGTATCTTTTTAACTTCATTTCACATAAAGTGCAGCCATTAAAAAAAAGAGGCAGCTTGGCAATTCATTTTTTGAATTCTGCTGGTTTCGCACATGGTTAACTTCTGCCCACACCTTCTTTGCTCGTGATTTTTTGCCAGGCAAAGTTCAAAAGATGCGTCCAAGCCTCCTTAACTGATTTAAAAATGTCACCTTAGATCTAGTAATGACGGCTTGGGCTATTTCTAACAAGTTATTGGAGTATCAAGGACATATGTGCGTGTGAGAGAGAGAGCGCAACTAAGCAAGTGTGATTACCTGTGTCTGTCGCAGTGATGCACAGTAATGTTGACGCTGTGAGTTTAACTCTATTCCTCAGCTGTAGTGTGGTACAAATTCACTCCGAGCGATTGTGAAGTGATGCTGCCATCAGAATTATCCCACTTCTGAAGTTGCAATAATGAGTATGTCACATTCAAGTGTTTTGTTGTCGGAGAGCACACAGAGGATGCCAGTTTCATTCTTGCATGTTTCTTGGGAAACTCTTATTTTGACAGTGACACAGAACCGTATGCTTTCTCACTATGTTGATAGTTTAAGTCTGATAGTATTATCTCTGTGTTTCCCAGAGGTAATTATGACTTGATGGGGTGTTTATGTGTATAAGTAATCTTGCATCTCATGCAGGAGCATTGTATTTTTTAGATGCCGTGTCAAAAAGTTTTTTATTTTGTCAAAAAGAACTTGATAATGAACAGATTTGATAACTAAACAACAGCATAGTCATAACACTTAGGAAACAACATGTGCTGCACATCACTGTGGAATGCATTACTCAGACTCATTAGCCAAACTAGTTGGATCTGATTGGTTAGCTGATAAGGCCACACCTTCAGGTGCAGCAGTATGTTGCTGAACCTGTTTCCAAAAACCATCACATGGAAAAACTAAACCCTAGCTCACATGGGTTATATGCTAAAACATTATTTCAGTACAATTTCAGGAGAAATTATTGGAATACCTCACCAAAGCCTTCAAAACAAAAAACTTTCTAGATATGCAAATAGAGTAAGCCCCAAAAGTAAAACAACTGATATACACTTCCAACTTCCTCAAACAGGCCAGATGTCTCCTATGTAAAAAGTGCCTAATAGTCATAAATAATCATTTTAGTAGATCTAGGGAAGCTGTGGGCTAGCTGTCACACATGAAACCTGTCACAAGCACTAATTCTTAGTTAGTGTAAGATTTTGATTCCAATTGTGCATGTAAATGTGTATAATGTATTTGTGTTTTCTCTAGCAGTGGTTTTGTATGTTGGTTTTAAACATTTTGTACATGACTGTCTCAAATTAAAAATATTTTTGTGATTCAATCGTTCAAAATAAAATACCAATATCATTGTATTTTTGCTATAGCAGGTGGGTAAAAGAATGAACACAATAAAATCTTACTGACAAAATAGTTGACTACTATGTTCTCAGGACAGGAGTAGGCTATTTTTTATATCTAACACATGCGTGCACGCACGCGCACACACACACACACACACACATATATACATGTATATACATGTATGTATGTATATACATATGTGTAAGGTTGATGCAAGTTGTCTTGTATTTTTGTGTTGTAATTTTATACAATTTATTAACTACAGTTTATTTTATCCACAAACAACGGTTTGTTATTTTTGTATGTTAGCTTTTCCATGTTTACTAAATGTTTTGTGTTTCATAATTTTTTTTGTTTACATTTTTTTAGCTGAAAATAGCATTTTAAAAATTAGGTCAAATGTTTTTTTTTATTTAAATGGTATTTTCATATTTCAGTTAAAGGTATTGTTCTCAAATCAGAATCAGTGCCATAAACACTAGGTTCACATTGTGACAACTTGCCCCACATGCACTCAAGTTGTAATGCAGTCTCTCTTACCTGACGTGTCCCACATGGTGAGCTCGATTCGCTGTTTGTCGATTTCAAAACTAGCCGTGTAGTTTTCAAAAACTGTTGGGACATATTTCTGAAACAAACATGTCAGAATAGATGATTAAAAACAATTTCTTCCATTTCATAACAGAAAAATCAAGGAGGTGTTTCTTAGTATTGAGAACTTCACAAACGGAGAAAAACGTGGATTTACAGCGGAAACATTGAAATAAAGAGAAGCCTTATCCTCAATCAGTTTATAACGACACCTCGTTTTGACGCTCATCTGTAGTAAACACCTTATACTAATACAGAATTTAATCAAATAGACAAACTTTTGCAATGTTATTTCATATTCCAAAAAAATAGTTTCTACAAACCTCTGGATACGAGTCCTTGGCGAAAACATGTAATAAAGCCGTTTTTCCACACTGCGTGTCTCCGACCACCACGATCTTACAGCGGCTCGTCTCCATCGCACACAATAATCCTAAACTGACATCACCTTCTCAAAGTTTAGATGTCCAACAATGTCAAGAAATCTATGCAGAGTCGTCTTCGCTGTGCTTTTCTACTTTATTCCCCTAAGCGCTCAGTTGGTTACTCAGTCGTGAACCTGCGGTTTAATAAATGTCGATCATGCTATACAATGTAAATCTGTCTGAACACGATCACGCCAAACGCAAATACTGCATGACTCGTTGCGCCAGCTGTCCTAAGCAGTGTCTATGTTGACCCCGCCTTTCCATAAATGCTGTCCAATAAAAAGAACATCAATATTTACTTATTTAAATAATTCAGAAGGAAAATAAAAAATAAGATCACACACACACACACACACACACACACACACACACACACACACACACACACACACACACACACACACAGAGAGAGAGAGAGAGAGAGAAAGAGAGAGAGAGAGAGAGATCATTGCTCTGTGATAATACTGTTAAAATTAAGTACATCATGATCACAGCAAACAAGTTTTGGTTCCAGGAACGTCCTGCTGCTTTCTGGAAACTACAGTTTTTTTTTTCTTCTTATTGAAAGTCATTTTTTCAGCTTTTCGGGACTGGGTGGTAAGCGCGTAGAAAAGCCTTCCCTTTATAAGTTAGGTTTATAATACCTCAGTGAACAAAAAATAATGCTATCAAGAACAAACTCTTTTTGACTTTTGAATGAGATGTAATGTGTTTAATCATCGAAAGAGGGCAGTGTTACAACATCATCAATATTTGGTCTTCCCTAAGCTTGACACCTTTTTAAATCATTGTTATTATTTCCATGTAGCCTACCATTGTAATAAAACCTTTTGTGGACAGGAACCATAGTAGAATCACTGTCTTCTTGATTGAAGTTGGAGTACTATGTCAAAATCGTAGAATAGCCTATGATTATGGCTATGGATATCAGATCCATGGTTAACAAAGCATAATATTACTATCTGATACCACTAATGCACTATGGTACTGCCACATTTTCAGCCTAAGAGTAAGTGATTATACTTATAGCACAAAAATATTGTTAACTGTTTTCATTTGATCATATATGAGCTAAATAACAGCAAAGCAGCTTCTTAATGGAGAGCAAGTAAAGTTAAAAAAGGGTTCATGTAGCTCAAATGATAAAGCAATGCACTCACAATGCAATGGCCATAGGTTCAGTTCCCAGGGAACACACAAACTGATCAAATGTATACCCTGAATGCACTGTAAATCGCTTTGGATAAAAGTGCCTGCCAAATGCATAAATGTAAATGTAAAGTAATGGTCCCTCATCATAACTATGGGGAAATATAAACTCAGCAAAAAAAGAAACTTCCTCTCATTTTCAACTGCTTTTATTTTCAGCAAACTTAACACATGTAAATATTTGTATGAACAGAAAGTTTCAACAACTAAGTCATAAACTGAACAAGTTTCACAGAAAATCAAAAGTAAGAGTCAGTATCTGGTGTGTATCTTCACTGGCCATGGCAGAACACTGACATTACTGTCTTGCAGGAAATCACGCACAGAAAGAGCAGTATGGCTGGTGGCATTGTCATGCTGGAGGGTCATTTCAGGATGAGCCTGCAGGAACGGTACCACATGAGGGAGGAGGATGTCTTCCTTGTAATGCAGACCATTGAGATTGCCTGCAATGACAACAAGCTCAGTCCGGTGATGTATCTTATCTTTAAAATACAGTGTCCTGAAAAAGGGGCGTTTGTTTTTTGCTGAGTTTATATAAAATGCTGAAAAATATTGTCTATTTATAAATAATATTGTTCTGCATTTACTATTTTGGTACTTATGGTTTGCCTTATTTATAATTTTAGCGATTGCATAAGGCATTGTGTGATTGTCGGGAAGTCAATAGAACTGTGTGGAGGTGGGGTCACGGGCATATTAAAAAATTAAAATAAATTCACAGGCCTATTTTTAAAAAAAAAAATACATAATTTATGGGCAGAAACTAATACAAAATATAGATCATATTTTTGTAATGCACTAATAACTTCAATTGTAAATATTTTGTCCCATTGAAATGCACATGTGACAATAAAACTGATTTTGAGTGGGAATGCAGTAAATTTACTTATATTAACCACATTAACATCAGTAAATGTTAGGCTCTTAATGATTATAGGGATAGTTCCCCCAAAAAGATCATTTGTTCATTTACTCAATCTCATACCATTTCAAACTTACATGACTTTTTTTGTCTGCAGTATAGTGTTGGATTCGAGTCCACCTTAGTCGAGTCCAAGTTTTAAACAACTGAGTCTGAGTCGGACTCAATACCGAGTCCATAATAGGCTAATCTATCTTTTCATGAAGCTGAACTTAAACATGCTTTAGGTGTATGAGGACAAATCTGTCTTTCAACATAATTCTTATTGTGTTCTGTTGACATTTAAATAATTTGTTGCTTTCCCCTCCACTCAAACATAGACAAAAGAAAGTGAAAGCTGCGTTAGTCATTACAACCAGTTATTATTATTTCAAATTTTAATAAAATTTTTATGTCTATTTCATTTTCAAATTGTCCATTAAATTTTGTTTAGTTTGATCTAAAATTATGGATGAAATGCATTTAATATAATTAATTAAATACATTCAAAATCTTTAATACATTTAATAAATGGTCAAATTAAAACAATAATGCCCATAAAATTAAATACAACAACATAAAAAAAAACCCAGAAAGGATTTGATACCATTAAAAACATATTTTTACACTTCACAATTTTCAGTCCTCCTGCTGTGTTCAGGTGTACACAATTGGCTTGCAATTTCGAAATCCCAGCCGGACATTTTTTTCAGTTCTGAAAAAGAGGACATGTACAGGAAAAAGAGGATGTATGTTTACCCTATGTTATGTTATTTTTTTTTTCATTGAATCACAAATGAACTCGGAAAGAATCGTCTGCGTCAAGTCCAATTAAAAGGACAAGTCCAAGTCCATTAGAATTGGATTCGTGACAGTCCAAACTCGAGTACCCCCAGCTCAATTCTGCGGAACACAAACAAAGATATTTTAAGGTTGTATGATTTTGTATGAATTTTGTCAATACAATAAAAGTCAAAAGAGTCCAAATCTTTCAAGCACATAATGGCAGCAAAAATAATAATAATAATCCATACGTCTGAAGTGGTTTAATCCATAACTTCTGAGGTGATATGATCAGTTTGGGTAAGAAACAGACCAAAATGTATGTCCTTATTCACTATAAATCTTCATATCCAGACCGATTGGAACACAGTGGAGGCTTCAAGATGGTCATTCTTTGGGCCCGTTTACACCTGGCCACTTCATGTGCTTTCCCTGATGGATAGCTTTCTGATGAAACTGAAACTGAACACTGACATGAGCATAGCTGATGCGTCTTAACTATGGGAAGCTAAGAGGGGAAAAACACACAGAAACATGCGTGCTGCGCAAATTCAGTTGGAATCAAATAATACAGCACAACTTTTAAATTCGCTGTCTGGAATTAGCATAATCACAGAAATTATCTCAGGTTTTATTTACAGTTGAAATAAGAAGTTTACATACAACTTAGCCAAATACATTTAAACTCAGTTCCCCTTCTGTCACTCACTCGACGTTGTGTTAATGAAGTGACACAAGGGGTCTTCCTTGGATGCCGAATCGTACCTCTGAACCTGATAAAAGGCCAATGTCAAGTTGGCAGACAGAATTTGCACGCCACGCCCTGGACATACGGGTATAAAGGGAAGCGGGGCAGTGAATGCCAGTCAGAATTTTTCTTCGGCGCCGAATGGTTGTGCAGCAAGCAGCTGAGTTTCACTCCTGTTCCACTCACCTCTGTCAGCGAGAAGCATTGCTGTTGGAGAGAGCTGTGCAGTTTACACAGTGCAGTTTACGCAGATTTCTCTCCAAGAACGATGGCCACTGTGAGAACATGACCATGGCAACATTGCAGTCGCGTCTCTCCATCCTGAAGGTGGTGGCCAGCCGGCATTCTCCCTCAAGCCCCCGGGTTTGGATGATGACATTACTGCTGCATCAGAGAGCGTCCAGGCATCTGACGTGGAAGACTCGACTGGGCTGCCGCCTTCGGGCCAGCCAGCCCAGTCGGAGGCAGATGCGCAGATGGCCGACATGCTTTCCCGGGCTGCCGTGAGCGTGGGTTGGACTGGAACCCCCGTCCTCCCCACAGCCTTCGCGGCTTGACGACTGGTAACTCAGCGCCCTGCGCCGCTCACAGCCATGCCCCCCCCGGAACTATTCTTCCCGGAATTGCATGACGAGCTGACGCGCTCGTGGAGGGCACCTTTCACTGCCTGTAACCGACCTCCTCGCTTGTCCGCTCTCACTACCCTGGATGGTGGAGCGGCCCACGGGTACACGGAAGTCCCCCAGGTGGATAGAGCGGTTGCAATCCATCTGTGCCCAGAGAACGCCGCCACCTGGCGGGACCGTCTGGTACTCCCCTCTAGAGCCTGTAGGACGATGTCATCACTGACCTCAAAAGCCTACAGCGCCGCTGGACAGGCCACCTCCGCCCTGCATGCCATGGCTCTCCTGCAGGTCCACCAAACCAAGCCACTTAAAGATCTGCACCTGGGTAGCCTCTTCGGTGACACCGTCGACGACTTCGGCCAGCAGTTCTCGGCGGTGAAGAAGTAGACGGAAGCGATTTCACACATCATGCTGTGGCGCCGCTCAACCAGTGTGCCCCACCTGCTCGCCGAGGGCGTCCCCCTGCGACCAAACATCAGCAGGCAGCTCCGCAACCTGGGCCCAGCTCCCCAGCATCGAGCAGCTCGCAGGTGGCGTACACCCCCCCATCTCCAGGACCCCTTCCCGGACCAGAAAAGCTCCGAAGCGCTCCAGAGACGGGCAACCCAGGCAGTCGTATGTTCCCTCCGGAGATGGTACCAAGACCACTCCAGCCCCGGTGGAGGGCCAGGAGGAGAATCCTTGTTTCCCTTATTTTCATTAGCCGCACCCTCACTGGGTTGCGGTAACTACATGTTCAATAAAAGAGCAATTTCCCCTCTCCCTGTATCATCCACCCAGTCTGCGCCGTTCTCACGGCACCCCGGCCCTAAAACTCTACAGTCCCGGTTCCCTGGACGCAGCACCCTTGCCTCCGGCCCCGTGACTGCTCAGCCCCGGCAGGCCAGTGCTGATGAGTTCCTAAGATGCCTCCTTAAGACCTTTACCTCATTCTCTAACCTGCCCCCTGCCAGGTGCACGGAGCAAGGTAAGTGCTTTGAGTCCTTTCTCAGCTCCCAAGCCTCGGGATGCTCTTTTGCCCCACAACGCATTATTACCTGCTCCCCCCCGCCATGAAGCCCCATCCGGTATACATCTGGCCCCAACCGACCCTTTTTACGGTTCGCGTTCGACGGCCAGGTGTATCAGTAAAAGGTCCTCCCCTTCAGCCTGTCCCTGTCCCCTCACGTCTTCACGAAGGTCGCAGAGGCCGCTCTTGCCCCCTAAGGGAAGTGGGCATCCGCATACTCAACTACCTCGACGACTGACTCATCCTGGCCCACTCTCGAGAGTTACTATTTGCCCACAGGTACCAGGTGCTCAGGCACCTCAGCCGTCTAGGGCTTCAGGTCAAGTGGGAAAGGAGCAAGCTCGACCCGGTTCGCTCGCTTCAAGCGCAGAAAAGCGGTTCCTCTAAAACAATTCCAGAGGCTCCTGGGGCATATGGCATCCTCAGCTGTGGTTGCGCTGCTCTGCATGGATGAGTGCTCGAGACCATTCCACAAGTAAACACACCTGTTCTGCGCTCATGTCATGCTGTCCACCGAGCCGTACTGATAATAGTTCTTCTTTTGGGGTTTTTGCTGTTTGATATTAACAGAAACTGGTAGTGCATCGTCAAAGAGATTTATCCAACTGTGCATCCTCTAACAAAATCTAGTCACACCTGTAGGAAAAATGGTCACAAAATGCAACCATTTAGTCGCTGTCTAAATCTCTGCAATGGAAACACTGAGGATAGAGTCTGTTAATATGGCTCAAATAGGTGTGGAATGAGTTTGTTTCAAACTAGTTGCTAGTTGTTTTATACACAAATAAAACAAGGTCAAATAGTTTGTGTTTTTTTATTTTATGACATCACAGAAATAAAGCAACAGGCTACTGTGCTCTCAAATTGACCTTATTCATAGCAGCACCATATTTTTTTAATTTTTTTTTTAATGAAAATTAGGTTGTAAGGGATAGATCTAGGCCTAAACTCTCTCAAAGTCTTTCTAGCAATTTAGTCCTCAGTCGGCCATCTGTCGACCAACACTACACATTTTGGATAGCTCCCTAATCAAACACACCTGATTAAACTAATCAGCTCATTAGTGGAGACCCCAAGACCTGAACTGGGTGTGTCAGAAAAGGGAGATATACAAGATGTGCAGTGTTGGGGGGGCTTCCAGGAACAGGGTTGAGAACCACTGACCTAAACGGTAGGTCAAGATTATGATCAAAGAACGTATTTCAAATCAGCAGTAAAATCTGACAAAACTGAAATAATAAATTGTGCTTCTTTTCCGCAGATTACACAAAAATTGCTATTTCCCCGGCTTGTAAAGGTAATGCGCTTGTGCTTTGTCGAGTTGATTGACAGGTGATGTCTGTTTTTAAAAGGTGATTGGCTTTTTTACCTGTAAGACTTTCTTTCTCCATCCATCTCCCATTCATTTTAATAGAAGTGGCCTATCTCTGTTAAATAATCTATGAGTGAGTTGTTCTCTTCTTTAAATTGGCATTGATCATTCAGCTGATTAAAACTTATATTTTTCTTTAAAAGTCACGAGCTGTGAGTTGAGGAGACTGTGAGTCTATACCGCACAGCCGTGTTTTCATTCCTGTCAAAAATTGACTGATATAACTCTGAATAAGCCTCGAGCGTTTGACTTGACACTCCATGTTCCCATTTTTCCATATACAGTACATAATGGTTTTCATACTGAGCTAACTATATTTTCCCTACCCCTAAACCTCAGAGAAACAGTTTGCTATTTTTACATTAAAAAAAAAACAAAAACATGGTTTAATATGTTTAAGCCATCTAAATTATAGGGACATTTAAGTGTCCTTTTAAACCATGTTTATTGTATGATGCCCCCGTAATTGCTAGTGTGTAACATAAAAAAAAGTGTCCTCATAATAATGGCGATCCTCCTTGGATCACTAATTAAACCATCTGATTCTGTATTGGAAAGTGATGTGAATTATGTAAGAGAGTGTTGCCAAATATTTGAAGTGTAGCCCATATGTGACGTATAGAGGGGGATTAACCACCAGGGGGGTTGTGATTGGCCGGTTTAGGTCCAGGGATGTTTTTGTAGTCCAAGTCATTTAACCATTTTATTTTATATTTATAATAAATAGTTCTCAGTTGGGTTAGGTTCAGGTGATGAATGGGACCAGTCATTATTCAGTCACCTTTCAAGCTTTTTCTGGCTAACCAAGAAGTGGAGTACTTGGATGAATGTAAAGAAGCCTTATCTTGCATGAAGTTGAGTTGATTTTCTGTCCATCTGCAACCACAAAAGGTAAAAATAAGCTCATAATTAATGATACCAACCCACATCAGTACCTCTCCCCACCCTACTGGCTCCTGACATGAACCCATATCATGTGTGCATTAGTGATCCAGCTTTGTTCCACACATCTGGTCCTTCAAGAGCCCCTCTCATCACATCTGTTCATAAAACCTTGGCCCAATCTTGATGCTTTAGCTTGTGATTCTTATTCATTTAAGGATGCGTTTCAGCCTTCCTAGCAAAGACTCAGATCCAGACATCTTGTACTTTTGGAGACTTCGGGTATGTTATAGCTCTAGAAATTGGTGGCGCTGGAAGCTAAAGGGTTCCTGGTTGTTTCACAGGAATATATTCTTTAGTTAATTTGTGCTTTTTCTTCTCATTTTTGCAACTCTCCTGACTATTACTAACAAAGTCTTTTATTGTATTTTACAGGTAAAATTATGCACATCTGAATACAGGGTATTAGTTGCCTTCCTCATCAAGAATTTAATAACACTTGAAAATCATTCTGCTTAGTAACTATTTGGATTGATATAGTTTGGAATTGGAAAAAAATATGCTTGGAAATATGATAAGAATACTGACTTGCCTAGTAATTATGCACACACTGTAGTTTTTAGTGCACTTAAAATATTGTGGGCACAATGTTTACTTTTTCCTTCAGTATCACATTCACACACACACACACACACAGACAAAAAAAACCCCCCAAAAAAACAATGGTATCATACACTGTGCTTCTTTGTCTCAGGTCACGCTAAGAAAACGTCTAGGTTACTATTGTAACCTCCGTTCCCTGATGGAGGGAACAAGACGTTGTGTCGAAGAAACGACACTTGAGAGCCTCGCACATCTCTGAACTTGAGAAAAGGCCAATGAGAAATTGGCAGACAGAATTTGCATGTCCCGCCCCCGGACATACGGGTATAAAGGGAGGGAAATGTGTCTGTCTATTCAGGATTTTGCCTGAGGAGCCGAAAATGAGGTTCAACAGCAACAGTGGCTCGGTTCAGCGATGTGGCCGGGAGGACACAACATTTAGTTCCCACCATCAAGGAACGGAGGTTACAATAGTAACCTAGACGTTCCACGTCTGTCGCTCACTTCGACGTTGTGTCGAAGAAGCGACACTAGGGGTCAATTTTTAATTTCGCCATGCGCTGAACTATGTATGTGTGCTGCTGATGCAGGTGCGGGCAGGCAGTTGGGTGCCAAAGCGACAAGCCGTGTCAGACTGCACGTACCCTTCCCCAATGCCCCATAAAATCATCATTAATTTCTGGTTCTCTACACCCCGATATGGGGGGAACAAAGCGACGTGCCAAGCATGGGAGCAAGCTGTGACAGCTGCACCTTTTCTCTCTCTATGTTTCTCGCATAAAGCTAAAGTGGCTGGGGCCATCTTAACGCTATCACACGCATCGGGGAAGGCGTTCTTTCCCAATTCCTATTCTTTCAGGGGGAAAAGACCCTGCGGAGACCACACATGCCCAGGCTGGGAGAGGTAAATGGGATTTCAAGTCGCATGTGGAAAATGGTGCGGTGGTAGATCCTACCATATTGGGAGGGAGGAGTTGCTACAAACACGGTGACCGGGGGGAGCAGGGACTGCCCAAGGGAGATGCGGGTCCACTCGCAAGGGGACCGTACCGCGGAAAATACACACAGGGGGACAAGTCCACATGGGGGCTCGACCTGTGGATCACCTATTCCTGTACAGAGTAGTTTGAGTACTCGTAGTGTGACTGGTCGGGGAATTCCTCCTCTGAATTCGCGGACCAGAGGGCTATGGAGGAGTTATCCAGGGAGTCAAGTTAGTGGGATCTCCTGGGATAAGCGTGCATGTGATCGCCTCAGTGGAGGGGAAAGGCGCTAGGTGCAAGCGGTACACAAGGTCAGTTGTTCTATTCCTGCTTACCCAAGGACTTCCCATCCACCGCGTCGTGGTGGGCCATGATAGCGGCTACATACACCTTCAAGGTGGAGGGGGACAGCCTCCCCTCCAACCTCTCTTGCAGGGATGAAAGCACTGACCGAGCTGCTCATCTCTGTGGGTCTTCAGACTGGGAAGAACACCACCTTGTGAACAAGCATCACTTTGGGGCGTAAAGTTACCTGGTAGGCATGCAGGCGGTAGGCCAATTACATCTTCCGCATCCCGTCAGGGGCCAGACGTGGAGTTTCCAGAGGTCTGGGTGCGGATGCCAGAGGGTGCCCTGTCCCTGAGAAAGAGGTCCTTCCTCAGGGGAATTCGCCAGGTAGTGGCTGTCACGAGGAGCACGAGATCTGAGAACCAAGTCCAAGTGGGCCAGTAGGGGGCCACCAGGATGACATGTTCCTCATCCTTCCTGACCTTGCACAGCACCCATGCAAGAAGGCTCACTGGGAAAATGCGTACTTGTGCAGCCCTCCGGGCCAGCTGTGTGCCAGTGTGTCTGGACACTAACCAGGGAACCATAGGGGGAACAGACGTCGACACAACATCGGCACAGCTATTTCAGTGAGCTTCACATAAATGTACACCTGCATTATTTAACAATTATCTATTTATGTCATCTGAGTTTTTAGTGTAGTATGAATACTTCTGACAATTAATGAATGAAACAGATCCCAGATTTTAAAGGTGTTGTAAGCGATTTCAGCCGTTCAACTTCCACGAGACAGAGCCGTTGGATTAGCCATTCCCCTCTTTCAGAAACCCAGCACTCTAAAGATCCCAAAATATGAGCTTTTTTGAGAGCAGAAACGGTTGTTAAAAAAAACAGTAGTAAAATTGTGCCCTCCACTGACAACTGTTATGAACAACATGGCATAAAAATGCATTATACCTCAATAATCTGCTGCAAATTCAATACTATGAGAATGCGCAAAATGATTGACAGGTCAAAAGCGTCATTGACCGCAGACACATTTTTGTTTGCTGTTTACAGAGTCTAGAACCGTCACAGAGACCGGTGAGATAGCGCATAACACTTAATTCATTAATAGCTTTCAGGGGGTAGGAAGATTTTTTGCATAACATTCCATGAAAAAATAGCTTATAGCACCTTTTAGAGATAGCGATTATTATCGGCCAAGAGAAATATAGCCTGATTGTGGCTTTAATTTGTACACTTGGGTTTTTAGATGGAAATCGATAAGTATGCAACATAACCTTGCTGATGGACTACAGATACTATGGCACCATATTTATTGAATAAATATTATGAAATTAAACACCTTTTGACACAGAAGTTCTCATCAGCTTGTGTGACGTGCACTGCTACGCGTTTCTATAATGCCTTTAATTAAATATTCAGAGTTAATGAAATGCTATATGCCTGGTGTAGGCTACTGTACCACATAAGCTATTAATAAAATATACATAAATACTATATATTTATGTACAAATTATTTTAAAACATAACAAATGTATTTTTAAAATATATTACAGTTAATAGACCTATACGATCCTGGCTAGTTGTTCACTACAGTGAGATTATATTACTCAGAATAGGTTTTTGTAAATCAATTTCCCTAATGATACAAACCTTAAATTCTTACAAAAAGCTATTGACCATTTCCACCATTATTGCCCAGACAAAAAATAAAAAACTGAAAAATAATAAATACTTTTAGCACATGTTGACTCCAGTTGTCACGATGTTGCATGGTGTCATGATGGGAACCTGCTGTTTATTGACACTGATTTGAGAATACCTTTGTTTGAAATGTGAAAAGCACACAATCTAAATATATTACAGTTTATTTCAGCAACATTTAAACAGTATCAGTTATGAAACAAAACAAAAAAAAATATTTTTTTTCTTTTCTTTTTTCTTTGGGTTTTGAAGCAATGATTATGATGTTGGTGAGTCTTTTGAATGAATTATGTTTTGATTTATGTTCTTTTGAGTCTTAAATGTATAGTATGTAATATATTCTGGAAAGCACTTTGATCAACTGAAGTTGTTTTTAAAGGTGCACTTATTAATTTTTACCTTATTAAAAAGTTTTACTCCTCAAGACATGAATCATGAGCACTCACATTAAAATGAAGACTCCAGTCATATCAGTAACTTTATAAAAGCTGATTTATTCTACATGGAGAGTCCACTCATGGGGGCTGCCATGTTAGAATCACATGACCAGCTGAACACCACTCACTTAATCTCAGTAACAGTCCTGTTATTGGACATTTTCACTCATTGATTAAAGTAATCATGACTGACTGTGAATAATACATTTCCACAATGACATCTGAAACTGAAAACTATTGATTTTAAATGAAGCTGCATCCAAACCACTAGGTGTCAGTGTAAGTCCAAGATGACACCAAGACAAAAGTTACTGATGGCACCTTTAAATGTAGTATTAAAATAAAGTTGTATTGTATTGTATATTGTATTAATGGAAAGGTCACATAAATGGAAAGGTTACCTAAATTTCAAATCGGCAAATAAATGAATAAATGAATTGTATAAAACCAAGCATGTGACAACTTGGCCCAACCTGACATTTGTGAAAAATACTCTTGAAGGAAGGGTTGACACTTGACTAATACATTATCAATTTATTACACATTAATTTGGCTTTTAATTTGTCATCCACACTGAAAGAGAATTTTCCTCCACTGGAAACTGAGACTTTTGAAACATGTTATCCAAGTAATGTCTTTCTGCTATTGCTCAAGTTTGCTTTCAAGAAATAGTGCAATATAAAAATTGTATCTTTCATCTTCTTGTTCTATTCCTCAATCTCTATAAAGGCAAACAACTCCGTGAACATGGCTGCTCCAATCTCATTCTGAACTCTCTACATTGGTAGATGCTTCCTCATGCTGTTTGACTTTGCTGAGACCATTATTAATGTTAGCATTGATGATGCTGTGATCGTGCTTCAGAAGGGACTATTCCAGACCACCTAAAGGACTCGTTTTGCCCTGCTCAGTACAATGAGAACATGCAGCGCATCTTGGCATACATGGCTAAGCAGGTCGTGTGTGATGATTCAATACGCTCTGCCATAGAAATGATTCCAGCTACACCAGGCATACCGGCGCTCTTTGCTTTCTTGCACTTGCACCAGTGGCGGAACTAGTGGCCACCCCACTAATTTTTTTGGTCATTGTTTTGGCACAATTTATTTCTTTAGAGGTGAAATCATCTCTGTACAAATGTACAAACTTAACATCCAAGGGCCAAGGTCGCCGCACCTCTCCATCCCGGGTGTCATTGTATCCCCCCACACACACAGTCCGACGATATAAAAATGCTGCCTGAACATTTCTGTGCCACCACAGACTGATCGCTTGGCCCTACCTGGCCACCCCTTGAGAAACTCCTGGCTCCGCCCCTGACTTGCACACGCAGGATTTTGAATGTGTGGTTATTTCTGATGCCAGTATTTACTTCATTGAGATGTGGCTTCAGATGGCGGGTGTACATCAGCAGTGTTCAGAAATCTTCACCAACTCCGCCAGCTTTGATAAGGACGGGTGCCTGGTGCTGCAACCCCACCACGCTCACAGGTGCCCGCGGTGCCCAGACAACATGTCAAACAGGTGATGCAGCGGGATTTTCTGGCACGGTGGGTGAGACAGAGGGGCCAGCCCTTCCAGTGTGTGTTCTACATCAGAGACGGGGCCAGTGATATCTGCCCGACTCTGGCTCTGGACAAGATGGACATGGGTTTTCCGAGGAGGAACTTCCCAATGCACCATATCCTCCAGAACATGAAGAAAGATCAATCTTGGGTGTTAAAGCCAGCGGTCATGCCCTGGGCGAGTGGAGAATATGTTATTGACAGTCTGAAAAAGTAGTGGAAGAAAGATGAGTGAAAACAGAAACACATTTTTGGAAGAAATAAGGAAATACATAGAATAAAATAGCTGATTGGATAAAGAAGTGAAAGTTCTAATGCAAGGCTAGTTGTCACACTTCTCACTCCATTAAATATTTCAACTTTTGAAATTCAGTTTCAGTATTGCTGTACGTTCTTCTCCCTGAAAGATTTGAAATGTCCAGAGATATCTCACCGGTCAGCACCAGTTTAGACAGCACTAGACTGTGTAAACAGCAAAAAAAAATTAGACTGCGGTACACTGACACATTCTTAGATCGGAAGACTTTGATGTGTTTTTGGCCTGTCAATCATTTTGCAAATTCTCATAGTTTAGTAGTTGAAGATCATTTGGGTTTAACGTCATATTCATATTCATAACAATTGTCAGCTGAGGTAGCTATTTAGCTACTGTTGTGTTTGACCACCGTGAGAAACCAATTCCCAGCGAATGGCCCGTTCACATTAAAAGTGAAGCGAATGAATGCCTTTAGCACATTCATGTCTTTATAATTGGTTGCGCTAATCAAGAAGCATTATTTAACCCCATATGGTAGGTGGCGCAAATCACCTTTCAGCTGGTCTATCCTTCACCCATCACTGATGTGAAGAAGACCTGACAAGCAAGCACATTTTCTAGCGAGCCAATTGAAAAAATGAAATGCATCTCTCTACAAACTGCAGCAGTGATCACAAGTTTGCTGTAGATTTGCTTAAAAAGTAAGAATACATTCCAGACACTTTCACTAACAATTTCACTTTACCTGCTGGACATGCTGACTGACAGTATTATCATGTATACACAGTTTTAGGTGGGATTAGAAAGAATCAAGTGTGAAAAACAAAATTTATGGTTAAATCATCTAATCAATTGGAACATGAGTGATGCATACTCATAATGACTGTCAAAACAAATGTGGTCAGTTGGAACTATACTGATTGTATCTTATTGCCATCGGCATGTACTTGTGTAAACAAATTCAAAACCCTGCATGTTATGAATTAAAAGTGACACCACCACCATCCAAGAAACATTTATTTTGTTGCAGTGTATATTGGGTTGAAGACTTCATCTTTAACAAAAAAACAAACTCTTGTATTGATAAATCTGCGTATTGTCAATTTCTTCACAATAACAAATGCACAGTGACATATATATTTTGATTCAGCAAGTCACGAGCCATCATGTTATAATCAAGCTGCATTAATCACGCACACTCGAGGGACAAATATCCCCATGACAAGAGTGTTCATCAGCCGGGTGCAGTTTCAATCTCTCCCCCTTAGATCGGGACACTTCGTGCATTTCATAGACAAGGCGCTGACCGCACAGAGAAATGCCAGTTTCAGAGTTTGTAGTTATTTAAGCGGTAAGGGCACTTGCACCTGAGCTAAATTATGTTTAACACCTGTTTATAATTCCAGTGAGCACGGGGAGAGCGATATATAAGCAGCCACGCCACCAGCAGCGAGAGGTAGACTGGATCAAGAGCCTTACTGTTAAGCTGAGATGTTAATGTGAAACTAAAGTGTTTTAGTGACTATGTGCCTGTGAAGCTGTAAACCAGGGAAGTGGTAAATTAGAAGTTATCTACCTGTGATGGAAGAATCCAGCTCCAGTTGCCCTTCTTTGTTACAGTGTTTTTAATCACTTTCCACTCTTAATTAATCTACAAACAAATAGAGAAAAATTTTAAGTTTATCTAGTCTTACAATCAAAGTGTGACAACTGTTTCAGAAATCGCATGCCCAAAGCCGAAGCAGCGCATGAGTTTGAGCTCCACCCGTTCAGGCCTTCAGAATCCATCAACTGTGCAAATGAATGAGAACTCAAGTCAGATTGTCAGATTCATCAGCCAATTAGATTGATTTATTTGTTCTTGGTGGGTGTGGTCTTTAGGATATGTCCCGGTCGAGGCCTTCTAGGTGGCCTTGAGTGATGCAATCACGCTTTAAGTAATGTATGTAATTTGAAAGCGAAGAGTGTAAAATCAAGCTGTCTGTTGAGTCGACTGTCATCACTGCAGGTTTTGCCATTAAGCAAGAGATTCTTATGGATTTAAAAACACGAGATGTTCTGCATGACCGTGATAAGTCAGAAGTTTACATACAATTAGGTTGAAGTCATTAAACCCATTTTTTTAAATCACTCCACAAGATTTAATATTAGCAAATTATAGTTTTGGCAAGTCGTTTAGGACATCAACTTTGTGCATGACAGGAGTAATTTTTCCAACAATTGTTTAAAGACACTTTTAATTGACTATCACAATTCCAGTTGGTAAGAAGTTTACATACAGTAAGTTAACTCTGCCTTCAAGCTGCTTGGAAAATTCCAGAAAATTATGTCAAGCCTTTAGACAATTAGCCAATTAGCTTCTGATAGGAGGTGTACTGAATTGGAGGTGTACCTGTGGATGTATTTGAAGGCCTACCTTCAAACTCAGTGCCTCTTTGCTTGACATCATGGGCAAATCAGAATAAATCAGACAAGACCTCAGAAAAAAATGTGGACCCCCACAAGTCTGCTTCTTCCTTGGGAGCAATTTCCAACACCTGAAGGTAACACATTCATTTGTACAAACAATAGTTCGCAAGTATAAACACCATGGGACCAAGCATCCATCATACTGCTCAGGAAGGAGATGCATTCTGTCTCCTAGAGATGAACATAGTTTGGTACGGAAAGAGCAAATCAATCCCAGAACTACAGCAAAGGACATTGTGAAGATGCTGGAGGAAACAGGTAGACAAGTATCTATATCCACAGTAAAACGAGCCCTATATTGAAATAACCTGAAAGGCTGCTCAGCAAGGAAGAAGCCAATGCTCCAAAACCATCATAAAAAAGCCAAACTACAGTTTGCAAGTGCACATAAGGACAAAAGTCTTACCTTTTGGAGTAATGTCCTCTGGTCTGATGAAAAATTAAATAAATTGAACTGTTTGGCCAAAATGACCATCATTATGTTAGCTTGCAAACCGAAGAACACCATCCTAACCGTGAAGTATGGGGATGGCAGCATCATGTTATGGGGGTGCTTTGCTGCAGGAGGGACTGATGCACTGGTACACAAAATAGATGGCATCTTGAGGTAGGAAAATTATGTGGATATATTGAAGCAACAGCTCAAGACATCAGCCAGGAAGTTAAAGCTCGGTCACAAATGGGTCTTTCAAATGGACAATAACCCCAAGCATACCTCCAAAGTTGTGGCAAAATGGCTTAAGGACAACAAAGTCAAGGTATTGGAGAGGCCATCACAAAGCCTTGACCTCAATCCAATAGAAAATGTGTGGGCAGAACTGAAAAAGCATGTGCAAGCAAGGAGGCCTACAAACCTTTGAAGTCCATCCAAAATTGACTGCAGGGATGTAAGTAGGAGCAGTGTACTTTGCTGCCTGGATGGTATCCACCTTATTTTTCAACGAAACTAGGGTGCTGCCATTAGCAACATTGAATGTGGATCACTTCCGATATAAGCCACATCCAGCTATTTTAGCTATGCAAAAATACTACATTATGCTGCTTCATATTACAGGCTGGCAATAAATGTCGACATATTATTATTATTATTAAGATAAATAATAAACCCATTGGTTTTGAGATAATATAGTTTACAGTTTTTCGCATTTTGCCATAGTTTAATCACACACTGTTGCACAGACAGACTGAATGAAATCAGGCGCTGACATGGACTGTCCTGGGTGCCGTCTTGGCAAGCTTCCACAAACTTTACACAACCAGCAGAGAGAAGATAGATGCCGGGAAAATGCTGCTTCAAATTTCTTTGCACCAAAACAGCATCTTGTTTCATCTTGGCAAAATAATAATCGTATATGTTACTCTCCGTTCATGTCAAAGAGCATTTTAACTTTCTTAGCGGTGTATAGTAAATGGACACGCAGATCTCGCATTCAGAATGGCTTTTGAAACATTGCCTTTGGAAATAAATAAATAAATAAAGGCATCATTGGAGGTTATGCAGGTAAATATAAATGGAGGTTTACATGGAGACAAGAAACACTGCATCATCACAATCTTGGTAAAGAAGCAGATTTTATTACTGTCTCTTCAATACAACAACACAAAACAACATGTGAATGATTTACTTAATCTTTTACTATAAATGCGGACATTGGCACATAATTCTGCTGTAAATCCTGTGGTTGTGTGATAGTTTATATCCCAGATCACAAACTCTGGTATTATAACCTTCTAGTTATTTACAATGCGGTCAATGTCAGCGGAACTTCCTCACATTCGCCAGAAATGCAGCCGCTGTTCACTTCCGCATTACAAAATAAGGTGGAAAGGCTTTAGTTGGATCTAGTTCATTGTCTGTGTATTACATTTTAAGAAACTGGAGAAATGCAGGTAGTGGTAGTTGTTTATTTTCTTTGAAGTCCATCCTAAAATTTACATCAAAAACATTATAATCAAAAAATATTTTAAATGAATATTAGCAACATGGCAGCGGCACAGTCTTGTCATACCACCCCCCATAAAAAAGGACAAGAAACAAGAAAATATATTTTATAGAAAGAAAATGATCCCTATTTTATTATTTTTAGGGCCATTAATCTTTTTTTGCAGTGTGACATAATTGTCACAACAAATGTTTGACCCCAGTTAATACTGTGATGTGACAATTATCATAACTGTTATGTGTCTGGATGTTTTACTTTTGACTTTGTTTAGAATTCTCATTATATTCAATGATGACTATCATAATATCACATTCTCATTACTGTAACACAGGCATCTAAATCTTATGCACACAAATGTTTATTAAAATCAACAAAAATAAAGGCAGAACAGCAAATACTTTCATGATTGATAAGTACTTGTATTTAAATATAGAATTGTTTTCTGCATTTTAGTCATGAGAAGAGATTTTGTTGTACTTTTTTTTCCATGGACATTATTCTTCAATGGAAATAATGTCACAATGCACATTTCTCCTAAAATCGGTCCAAAAATATCCTTCATTGTCTTTATAAAGCATTCCTGAGATTCACCTTAATACCTTTGACCACACGTGTTACAGTACTATGCAATTTTAAATTCAACTTTTTAATGATATAGGAACTTTATTTTATTTAGATTTCTCTGCTGTGTTATGGATATCATTCATTACAGGCCTCAATATAGGTGTTAACCCTTTAACTGACTTCTCAATCATACTGGTTAACTGAAGTATACAAAAGCCAGTAAAACTGGATTTTTAGCTCAATTATTGGGATGAGTGCAAAATGTTACCAGACTAGCAAGAGTGTGATGGGAAACAGCCAAACAATATAATTTTGCCTCGGCTGTTATAGTGATTTCATTGCGATAAGCACAATGCACATATTCTTATAAAAAAAATACTGTAGCAGTACCATCTTAAATCTATGCAGCCATACAATTATAGTAATTATGTAATTCATTTGCATTGTGCTTTCTTATAAAACTTAGAACCAATACATTTAGCTATGTATTTCCAATGTACCAAGACACTGAAAGCTTGAAATGCAAAATAATAAAATCTTAATTTTTAAATATTTATCCTTTGATTTAGCAAATTAATGAAATACAATCCATACTGTGCACCAGTGGCGGGCCGTGCATTTAAAGTCTAGTCCTTCAGTGTTATTCATGCCATTAAGAAAACACAGTTTCACAATGAATAAGACACCCTATGCCTTTGGGCATCATACATTAAGTCACAGCTAACTAGTAATACCAATTGACATTTTAAAAACACATCGACACATGAAAGCCAGAACTTGAAAAGACACTTAATGCTCAAGCAAGCCTAATGGTTCTGCAGCATGACTGTTTTGTGAAATTAACGTCTCCCGAACAGACATTAAAAAGTCAAAATTTTTCAGAAGAATCTACCAAGGAGGTGTATAATACCTGGAAAAATCAATCTAATAATATTTGTGATTTAAATGTTGCTTACAATAAATTTTGTTTCATCAGTGTACACGGTTATGCTGCGTTTCATTCAAGTTGGATGAGGGATATTCCTATTTGATATCTCCGACCATGAATGCATTCCATTCCAGATATTTGGAACTTCAAATTGGTTTTCTTTAAAAAGGGGCAGCAAATGACTTAAGAAACTAAAGAAAGTATGAATTAATAAATAAATAATGTCATGATAAAAAAATCTGTCATGGGTCTATTATAATATCCTCTTTTCAGTATTGAAGCAAGTTGTTTTTTAGACGTAATGTTTTTCTTGTAATATTTGTTATACTACTAAGGACTTATGAATTTGTCCTTGTGTAATGGTAGCTAGCTGGTACGTGGTTGCTGTAAAGTGTATAAACCTCACTCTCCTGGAATTAAAAGATGCACTAGCGACTGAGGTTATGTCACAGTATGACTCCTTCGTGTTTCTAAGGACTCTTTTTTTTAAGTTGTTTTCGTCCTCTGTCTTCTGTTTCCCCATCTTCACACCTGTTCTCCATTCCCTTATCAGCACCTTTGTGTATAAATACCCTCTAGTTTAGTTCTATCATTGTCAGATATTGTTCGTTGTTTATGTCAACTCAAATGACTGTCTTGTTTTGTAACCTTTGTCATCGTCTTCTGTGTATTCTCACCTTCTTGTCATTGTTAATTAAAGGATTGCTGCACTTAGATCCTGCTCTCTCACCTCATCTACACTAAACATGATGGAAGAACTGACCCAAACAAAATGGATCTACCTGTAGATAGAATTCTCCTCTTCGAGCAAGGGGACCGTCCAGTTGAGGGTCATGTCCGGGAATTTCTCCAACTGGTGAATTTAGTGCACTATGAAGACCGCTCTCTGGTGATGTTCTTCAGAGCTGGTCTGAATCCTCCACTGAAGGAACTGATGCCTCTGGCGGATCCTCAATGGAGGCTGGCCAACTACGTGGAGGTGGCTCTGGAACTCTGTGGCTCACCCTTGGCTGTGGGAAAGGAGGATGTTGACAGTATTATAGTATTTTATATATATATATAACAAAACAGCTGAATGGCAAATTTCCTTTTTAATAATGTTTTTATTAGACTAGAACGGGGGTTTCATTGCGATGAAGGTCAGGATAAATTGGAGCAGGCAGCACATTTGATGCATATTTTATATGCATTGCTGTACCTGTTTGCAGCTGTACAATACTGTTTCTGATGAGACATGTCTCTCCAATGATCTGTTTGACTACTGAATGTGGACAGCAGTGCCTGTCTTATAGCTACTGTCAGTTTTACAGAGCCATTTAACATCAGTCAGAGTCAAGAGCGAATCGCATTACAGATAATCTTTATCCAAATGCTGTACTTATCTTAGTTCATTATTGTTATAGAATAGAAAATATCTCAAACTAAGAAAGCTTTGCTGTCATTTTTAGTATGTATGTATGTTCCTTCTCTATGATGACACAGGAAAGTTCTCCAA
Organism: Moxostoma hubbsi; assembly: GCA_032164185.1. NCBI lineage: Eukaryota > Metazoa > Chordata > Actinopteri > Cypriniformes > Catostomidae > Moxostoma > Moxostoma hubbsi. The sequence continues at coordinate 1,558,395 of JAVLUX010000221.1, read as the reverse complement.
ACGCTGCTCATCCTAAACCAATATTTCCTTTTTTACAGCTTATATTGGAATGCCTTTTGAATTAGTTACATACAAATAATATAGCCTTCTATTGGCTTAACAATTACTTCTGTTTCAAGTGCTTAACTACATAGTTTTTTTTTTATTCAAAAGGTGAATTAAATGAAAATCAGTTCATTTACTGTTGAACTGTTCTGTTCAGTTCAGTTCTGTTCAGTTATCATTCTGTTCATTATTTGTCCAGCTGGAGTTTTGTTCACCAATTCACACACACACACACACCAGTAGAAGAGTGTGTAAGCACAGTCAAGAATGCCCGGACGGTGCAAACATATTTACGGCAAGTTTTATTTTTTATAAATCAGAAATGTGAATGTGAAATTGCTTGAGCACATTTCAATACCCATTTTGTGAGTATGCAACTTTTATACATCAGGTCCCAGCTCTCTCACCTCATCTATACTAATCATGACAGGTTTGAGGTCATGGCATTATAGCCTCCTTGCTAGTGCGTCCAATCGTCAGTTTGACTCCTGCTCGGGTCGGGTAGGACTGGTGACACTTGCTAAAATCTGATCCAGTTCTAAACATTGTAAATCAACACTTAATTTGTCCTTACAAATTAGTGCCCAAACAGCACTCAGTCGTAGCGGTTTTCTACAATTTGCTCCAAGTAAACACTTTACTAATGGACACTTTTGGGAAACATTGATAAAGTCAATTACCCATGACCTAAGAGAAGTGAATGCAGCTGAGTGATTCAATCTGCAATTCAGCTCAGTCAGAAATAACTTAATTTGTCTTGTATGTGATCTTCCAGATCTTCACCTTGCTGAGCACCAGCCTCCCTACAACAATCCAGCAAAGCAAAGCATAACCTCATTGATTCTTGTTTATTCAATTACTGTAGCGAGGGCTTAAAAAAACTAAACTGGGACAAGACGCCTTTCAAAGGTCGCTGTTTTATGAGATGCTGATATTACTGCCAGCTCACTCTCACACTGATTAGTTTGATGTATCATAGTTCCTGCTGTCATATAGCTTTGACTTTCACTTTGTACACAAACCAAAATGACATTCTGCAAGGCATACATAACTTCATGTGATAGTGTCCCCATACTACAGTGAGTATTCATTTTCACCACAGGACTATAAAAAAAAAAGGTACATAAAAGAATAGGCTACCCTGGTGTGACAGGGCGGAGGGTGGGGCCGGGTCGGGATTTCACACACCTGGTCCCTTATCAGGCTTATCAAGCCTCCGAGAGGGATAAAGGCCGACTGCGGACGGTTGTGTGACAGAGAGAGAGATCGTTTATGGGCAGCTGACCGTCGTATGTGTGTGTTTGTGTCTATTGGTTTATTTCTTCATTAAACTATTATTTATATTGTCAAGCCGGTTCTTGCCATCTCCTTTCCCTTCAATCGCTTTACACATGGTACTAAACAAATGGTATTACCATGTTGTGGTAGACTACTGGTCGAGTGTATTACTGGCGTGGTTGGGTGCACGTCTGGGTAGAGAGAAACGGATAAGGATATCCACCTGAGATGAATTGTTACTAATTATGATCTCTATGTTCACAGTGAGAGTCGGGGGAGATAAAAGGATGGCCAGTTCACAGAGAGGGAAAGAGACAAAAAGACAGAATTTTCCACCATATATATTCTGTCTGTTCCCTATTGCTTTTATCATTTTTATCAGTTGTTTCTAGATTTTGTGGATTACCCCGTCAGTCAATTGGTCAGACTGTCATGTCTCTTTTTGCATGTGGATTTTCGTTTTGTTCCAAATACAATGATTGTCTGTGTTTGTTTTCATTTTTGCCTGTTTTGGTTTTACCTCCTGCCCTGCATGCATTTCCAGAGGCGTTCATTTTGTATTTTCTACATTTTTCCCCAGTTTGGACTTTTTTTTGTAATAAACCTTATTTTGAGTCCTGTTCCCCTCTGAAACCCTGACAGTAAACGGAGATAGCAAAGCATCAAGGCATGTCTGAATCCAGTATTTGCATTACTTCCTGTCAAAGAGACATTCATCTGGTCTGACGGCATAGATCCAGCATTTGCTGACTTTTATATTCCAAAATCCATGAGAAGGAGCAGATGGAAGCAGTACTTATAAATGTCCTGTTTTACACTTTTCTTTTTTTTCTAGTAAAAAATAAGTGTTGGAGATACTAAATACTGTATGTGCTTGGTTATGTCTTAAGCTCACATGAATTTGCTTTAGATCATTAGACATGGTGTTATGGTGTCTTGAAAGGCTGTCCAAACCAACGTCCTTACAAGGTGTCTTCATATGCAAATTGTTGCTTGTGGAGTCATTGAATGACTGGCCAGTGAGGCAGTAAGGTAGCTGCCTTAGCTTTCGAATGCAGTGTAGGGAGGTTCATGAGTGGTTCTTGCACTGGAAAAAGCATTTGATCATTTATTGGACGTTGGGCTTTCAATCAATTTATGTTTGTCCTACCTGAAAGCCCGGCTTCTCTAAATGATTGGTCGAGTTCTCAAATGGGCAGAACTTTGCAGGAGATGGCCAATAGTTGAAACTGTGATGTATTTGACTGACAGTGTGTGATGTAAAAGCTCAGTACTGTGGATCGCAGAGTGCTTTCTGCAGCTTGGAGAATCAGATACAGGTGCAGTTATTTGCAAACTTGTTACACATTTATTTTAGCCTTTATATTTTTCCTAATTAACATTTATAATTTTTGCAAAAGCAGTGCTGAGGCTGTTCAGTTTTTATTTATTTGTATAATTTATTTTATGATATATATATTACTTATAAATATTTGTATTATGTTAATGTTGAATTGTTGTACTTGAAAGACGCAGCGGTGAATGGTTAAAGATGCTCACACAGCTTCAGTCTGGCACAACAAAAATGTACTGAGATCATCCAAGCAGGCACCCAAGGCAAACTTAAGTGAAGCAGTAGTAGTAAGTGGACTTAAGATGGCACTTTGCAACTTAATGAGGATTTTAATGGAAATGATGGAGCTGGTGATTACTAAAGCATAAGACAGATGTAGGATATTTTTACATGTTGATCTGATCTGTGAACACGGTAAGAGCTCTTATTTCTATCTGCATCTCTTGACAGATTGCGACTTTAAAATTGCTTCTCTGTGTCTGTGAAGTTAACACTTATGAGTTTTTTTCCTTTGTTTTTACATAGCCCAAAAAACATGAGTTTAACACAGAAGTGTCTCTATTAGAGGTACTGTGTGAATACACTTTTTTCTGGCATTTAATAAATCAATTCAATGCATTTATTAAAGACAACATTAAAATACACATAAAACATATTTATGTGTGACTTTGACCATTACATTTAAAGCTATCAAGCTATCAGACTGATATAGACCCACAGAAAATGTTACTTGTTTAATATGAGTGACAACTTTGCAAATTATTATTTAAAAGTTTGCATTAAGAACTATGCCACTGGCCTATCATTTAAAAAGAAAAATGTAATACCACGGGGTCTCTACCTATTATGTTACATGAGATATGCCATTGAAAAGACACTTACCAGTGCTAATGCAAATGGGAGATGTTCTGTGATTCTATTGTCTGTTATTTTGGATTTCTTCTTCCAATCTGTTCCTCATGAAGCTCTTTTATGAGCTTTAAAAGACTTGATATAAAAAGAATAATATAAAAGAATATAATGCACAAGTTTTATGGACTTTTATGATATTTCAATGTTGCATTTTTTTTTTTTACATTTTAAGAGCTCGACTGTCCTAGTTCACTTTCATTGCAATATAAAAAAATCAGCTTTGACATTCTGCTAAACATCTTTTAAATGCAAGAAAATCATTTTGAGTAAATGTTGACAGAAATGTATTTTACTTTTAGGGTGATAAAAATTATTTCTAATGTGTATTGTGACCACTTGAGAGATTCTGTAGGCTTCAAGACAATGGTGGTTAACAGTTATGTCATTTTTATTAGGCCAAATTTTCTATACTCTTGTAAGCTGTCTACCTAGGCAGCATTTTTCAGGCATCAGAGGTATACTCTTGACCATGAAGGCTATTTCAAACAGTTGGCAGTGATGCTGCCTTAACATTATGTCATCATGGCACATATGCATAAGGCATCATGAAACTTTGCGAAGTGCACAATTAAAAGAATGAGTCCAAAATGCTATATTTTGTTTTTGTATGGAATCAGTTTTTGGTGACCAATAATTGTTGGTGAGCTGTTGCTCAGTTCAGGTGGTTTGGAAAGGGCAGCTTCAGAGAGGTAGAATTTGGTACCTTAACAAAGAAACTATCGAGATATTAAAAAGTTGTCATTAGTGCACTCAGAAATTGATCGAAATTTAAGTCATTTTTTCCCCAATTACCTCCACTTTTATATCAGAAAGCCACATGTGGTGCCTGTTTAGTTTAACCTTCACATCTGAAAGTGAAAGCGGAGATTTAGAGTTAAAAAGGTACTTCCACTTTTAACTTTTTCTCACCCACACCTAGTATATCACTTCTGAAGATATGGACTTAACCACTGGAGTCATATGGATTACTTTTATGTTTCATTTATGTGGTTTTTGGTGCTACAAAGATCTGATCACCATTCACTTGCATTTAAAAAACCTACAGAGCTGAAATATTCTTCTAAACTTTTTAAAAAGTTTTGTGTTTTGCTGAAGAAAGAATGTCATACACATCTGGGGTGGCATGAGGGAGAGTAAATAATGAGAGAATCATAATTTTTGTGCTAACTATCCTTTAAGGGGTCTTTATAGTTTAATAAAGAACACAGATGCATTGCCCTTTATGATTTGGCCAATGAAGGCTTAAGCTGGCAATTAATTGATTGTCCATGTATTCCATTGTAAGAGTATATTCCATCTTTTGACCTAGGTGATGCAGGCAGAGGTCTGTGATGTGATGCAGTTCCTCTGGAAGCTTGTGGCAGTTCATTTCAGTGAATTCCATCCTAAGTCCAAGTTTCAGGCAAGACTAATGCAGAATAACTATGAGTTGAAGGATAAATTAGGTGTACAGAATTCTTGGCTGAATAGATGATTCTTTATTCTAGACTTAAACTGATAGAGTGTGTCTGAGTCCCAAACAGTGCTAGGGGGACTATTCCATAGTTTAGGAGTCATAGAGGAAAAGGATCTCCTTTGTGATCGCAGTGAACATGATGGAAAATAGCATTATAGAAAGTTTCTATACTCACCTCAATCTGGGTGGCAGAGGACAAGTCTCAGTTTCCTCTGCTTCTGAGACTGTCAATCCGTGCATCTTATCACGTGGCTCATTGTGCATGACACAGTGGAGACACTGCATGTGGAGGCTCATGCTACTCTCCACGACCACACACAAATTACCACACGCCCCATTGCGAGAATTACTAATCGCGACCATGAGGAGGTTACCCCATGTGACTCTACCTTCCCTAGAAACCAGGCCAATTTGGTTGCTTATGAGACCTGGCTGGAGTCACTCAGCAGACCCTGGATTCGAACTTGCGACTCCAAGGGTGGTAGTCATCGTCAATATTCACTGAGCTACCCAGGCCCCCTCCTGACCAAGTTGTTGACATAAATAGTTCTTGCATTGCTTCACCACAATGACAAACATTGTAGCCATTGAGGTTCTCTCTCTCTCTCTCTCTCTCCCCTACAGAGAGATAAAAGACAGCGGCGACCACATCGTGCAGTGCTGGGTCGTCTGACCTCTGAGGAGCTTCAGCTCCGGCAAAGTGGGGTGACTGGCAACTATTTTTCCCAGGGCAATAAAAATGCTCGTGACACAGTGGCTCTGATAGCTTGTTGTGCAGTTGCTATAATGCTGACATAACCGCACAGGTGAGAGGCTTTGACTTGTGGCTTACGTGTTACTGTTATGTAATATGCTAATTTCATTGCAACCTCTCCTTGGTGGACATTAATTAGGTGACCTGACACCACGCTGTAACATCTAGGTGAAAGCATTAAAAAATAACAACAGCAGTCTTGGAGCAGACTATCGTAAATTTACCAACCCCTAACCCACTCTAAGAGCACTTTAACACCACGCTGGCTTACGCTTGGCAAGTTGTGAGAGAAGTCATTCATCAAACAGAACCAAACTTTGAACTAATGATTCAAGTTTTTAATTGGATTCTGTGTGTATGGATAAGTAACCAAACTGGCATTTTGGACTCCTCACATGGGGCACCATTAATGTTGGGGGCTTTATTCAGGAGTGGGTTCAAAGATAATTATTCATTATTAAATCAAAAGAACATTGATTATAATCAATGTTAGCTTTTTAAATCCTTTAAATCAACAATCATCATAGATAACTATCAATTATCAAAATCAATTGAATATTAATTATTATCAAAGACAACTATTAATATCAATAGAACATTGATTAGAATCAACATTAGTGTATTAATCCTTAAAATCAAAGATAAATATCAAAATCAAAAGAATATTTATCAGGATTCATATTTCTGGGGCACAACCCTGGAATCAGGGACTAATAACCAGACAGTATAGGAGTCTCAGTATAGGATTGTTCTCTTAGGAAAGTGGACATCCAAAAAACATTGATATTCAAAAGTTAAAAAATGAAGGCTTGAATCCGAGCACTGACAACCCCTGCCAGCCCTTGGCACAGGTGCATGCAGAACCATAACAAAACACTTCTCTTTAAAGTATAGCAAAGTTTATTGATGCAGTTATATCAATTAATAATAAATACAATGCAGTTGATAAATTTCTGACTTCCAACTAAACAGTAACATGATTAGATATGGTAACAGATAAGCCTATAATAAATGAGAAGTGTAGGTGTGTGTGTGAGAGTGTGTGTGTGTGTGTGTGTGTGTGTCTGCATAAGGAGAGAAGGAGACCACAAAATGGCAGACGGGGCTCTCGCAGAGAGTACATCATGCAGGGTTTCTGGCCAGGGAATGTGGCCGCGAATGTGGGTGGAGAGACTGGTTAATGGCGTCTGCCTATTTAACGCGTGTCTCCACTGGTACGATAACGTAGGGAATAAGTTGGCTCTATTGCCAAGTTATCTGCTCGCCAAATGTGTGTGCGGGTATGTTTGTGAGGGGTCTTGTGAGTGTGAGTGGTTAGTACGAGAGAGAGAGGAGTGATAGTAACGAAGCCGGTTTTAGTGATCGTGGGAGAAAAGGCAACTGTTAGATTTATCACTCAGAGATGCGGTGAATGGCTCATAATCCGTCCACCATTGTCGCTAATTCTTTAATGGATAAACTCAGTGTGACATCTCACCCGTGATGGTGGAAATTTCACAAACAGCCCAACGTGGTTGTATGACAACACAGCAAATCTCATTCGTGGTAACAGTAATTGCAATGATCCTTTGAGTATTATTAGCAGCAATGAGTGGACTCGGCCGTCCATAAACTGTATAAACAATACCCTTGATACACAAGAATAACACACTAAAATAATCTATCTCTGCTCAGACATAAACCTCTTACTTGAATCGTGTGAGGACATGGGTAGAATGGGTACTCGGTTCCTCGAAGCTTGTGTGATGACGGGAGGCCATTTCCTCTCTCTGTTAGCGGGCAGTATGGTGGCTGATTCTCGCCGGTTGGCAGAGAAATCAGCGAAGTCGACTTGGTTGAAGAAGGTAGAGAAATCTTTCTTCACTTCTGCAGGCAAAAGGGTGAGACGCGGATTGCTTGGCAGTCTTCTTCAGATCAAATCTCAGCTCGTCCAGCGAGATAGAGATTGTATGGGAAAAGTTCAGGTACTTGCGTTACTTCCTTGGGCAACGAGGCTACACCTAGGAGCAGCAGGGCTGCAAATAGATGTGGCACATTCTGTCGCTGTAAGCAAGCTTAGGAGGAATCTCCAGGGTTTATACTCTAAATGACATCATGGTTGAGGGATGCTTTCTGTCGTGGGGGGGGGCGGGGGGGGGGTGATGCTATCTAGAGTGCTAGAGAATACTGTATCTATACTTTCTGTGACTACAAGTTCTGAAAGTTTTTGCTTACTGAGTATTTGAGACAGATTATTAGTGAAGCTATTTTTAGTGGTAAAAAGAATAGTTGTACCTGATCGATAACGTCACTGGAGTGACTTTAGCTAAGCACAGCCTAAGAGATGAGGTAATTATCTCAGATGTCATCGCTCTGCAACATAATTGCTATAATATTAACATATACTCCATATGACATAAATTAATCTAGCATATGAATATAGCGATGAGTCGGTCCTGCCACATTTTGTTGCGAATATCGATAAAAACGAATCCCAGTGTATTGTTTTCATTATTTATATGAATGTTGAAGTCACCAACAATTATAGCTTCTATAGTAACTACTAGATCTGACAGAAAATCAACAAATACTCTAAGGGAATCAGAAATGGCCCAGGTGCCTTTACAAAAATAAATGTTTTGTTATTTTCAAATTTTACATCAATAAAATGTTTTAATATGCCAGAGTATATTACAGTGTCTGACATCATTTTTGCAAGTTCACTTACCTCTTTTACATTATCTTTAGTGATATCCAACTTGCAAAGCCGGACATTGTTAGTGCCGACATGAATAACAATCGTAGGCATACTAAGTGTAGCATTATCCAGCACTTTTGAATAAATTTGATCTGATGTCTGATGCTCTGGCTAATAATGGTGGCTGTGTGGCCTGGGAAGCTCAGCGAGTAAAGAAGTTTGCAAGTTCGAATCCCAGAGCATGCTGAGTGACTCCAGCCAGGTCTCCTAAGCAACCAAATTGGCCCGGTTGGTAGGGAGGGTAGAGTCACATAGGGTAAACTCCTTGTGGTCACTATAATGTGGTTCGCTCTCATTGGGGCGCATGGCAAGTTGTGCACGGATACCGCGGTGGATGGTGTGGAGCCTCCACACGCACTATGTCTCTGCGGTAACGCACTCAACAAGCCACGTGATCAGATGCACGGGTTGATGGTCTCAGACGCAGAGGCAAATGAGATTCGTCCTCTGCCACCCGGATTGAGGAGAGTCACTACGCCACCACAAGGAATTTGGGAGTGCACTGGGAATTGGGCAGAAAAAGGGGAGAACAAAATAAAAAATAATGGTGGCTGGAGTCTCTATTTCCGCATTTCATAAAATAGAATCACCTATAACCAGGTGTGGTGATGTGGGCGTGGCCGAGCAACGTCTGTGGAGAGCAAGGCCAAGAGAGTGAGTGTGGCAAGGATTGGCACCTGTAGGAAATCACCTCCAACAGCTGTTTTGTGTTTGCAGTGAGAGCAGAGAGTGATTCAAAGGGCGATCCAGACTGTAGGAGGAGAGAGAGAGAGCCAGTCTTGCACGTGTGTGTGTGTGTGTGTGTGTCAGTGCAGCTAACATTTGAGTTTGAAGCTTTTGAGTGAGAGAATATAAAAATACATTTTGAGTTTGATTCGCTGTGTGAAGGTGGCCAGTAAGGAGGACACGGGAGACAGGTTACTCCACTCACAGTTAAGGATTTTAATGACCACACTTCAGCCCTCACAGCATCAAATAATAGTCTCTTCAGCTTCACAATAATAACTTTCTGGACCCAGGCTCTCTCTCCAGTCTGCTGGTTGTGTGGCTGTTTTTATGATGCTCTCCCCATGCTCTCTGGAATTAGAAACAGGTGTTTCTAGATTTATATCATTTAGCTCAGGTGTAAGCGCCCTTACCGCTTTCTCTCTCACTGGACGGGCACTTGACCACGCCCCCACTGTCACACATGGTCTCCTGCTTCCTCCTTGAGAGAGAGTTAAGAACATTTGCCACTCCATGGGCCAATTGCACCAACTATATGTTACAACTTAGCCTAGTTGTGGCATAAATGGGGACTAAGTCACAATTTACGCACTACAAAATATTTGAGCATTGCAACATTAAACTTAGGTAGGATGTTACCTTACATATGAACCAAATATTTACGAAAGACACCTACCACGAGTAACGTCATGGTTACTGTTGTAACCTCTGTTCCCCGATGGAAGGAACGAGACGTTGTGTCGATTTTAGTGACACAAGGGATCTCTTCTGAGAGCCTCACGTACCTCTGAACTTGGGAAAAGTCCAATGTAAAATTGCCAGATAGAATTTGCATGCCCCACCCACGGACATATGGGTATAAAGGGGAGCAGGCGAGCGCCTGTCAGACAGGTTTTCACTGAGGAGCCGAAAATAAGGTTAACGTGCATTGCAGTGGTAGGGATAGTGATGTGGCATGGGGAACACAACGTCTCATTCCTACCATCGGGGAACGGAGGTTACAACAGTAACCATGACGTTCCCCTTCTGTCACTCACTCGACTTGTGTCGATTGTAATGACACAAGGGGTCCCACTTCAAAACGCCATGCACTAACCCGTGTTACTTGACTGCTGAGCAAGGTGCAAGCAGGTTGTTGTGTGCTAGAAGCAGCTGGGTCTGCTGCACGTTACCCTCCCCAACGCCCCCAATAAAAATGTCATATACCACTCTTAGGTTCCCAGTACCCATACGTTAACAGGCGACATGACTTGTAATGCTACAGATGTGTCAGGGAAAGCATCCTTTCCCGTTCCTATTCTTTCAGGGGGAAAAGGCCCTGCAGAGACCACAACCTGCCCAGACTGGGGGGAGGTAACTTGTGGCTAATACACACGGGGGTTGTCAAGCCACCCGTGAAAAAAGTTTTGTGGTAGATCCTGCCTGACAAGGGAAGAGTTGCTACAGACACGGCGACTGAGGGGCAGCAAGGACTGCTCAAGGGAGACGTGAGTCATGTCAGCTGGGGGACCATACCGTGGAAAATACGTCACAGGGATTTGCCTGAAGTAGGAACTTGGCCTGTGGAGCCCAAGCCCAACACAAAGCACTCGACTCGTGGTGGGTCTGGCAGCGAATTCCTCCGCTGAATCTGCGGCCAGAGGGCTAGGGAGGAAGAGCATCCAGGAAGCGAGAGCTTGCTGGCTCACCTGGGAAAGAAGGTGCACTGGATCAGCTTGGTGAAGGGCAAAAGGTGCAAGCGGAAAACCCAGTCGGTTGTTCTGTATTGCTGAGTTCTACCGGCTCGGACCTGTCAAAACACGGGACGAAACCGACTCAACCCTGAGGTTGTAGAACTTGGCAAAGGTGTTGGGTGTTGCCCTGCCCACGAGGATGCGACACTTCTCATAGAGTGTGCTCGAACCCGAGAGGGGGGGGGGGGGGGGGGGGGGCTGGGTGTGATAGGCAAGGGAAATAGCATCAACAACCCAATGAGCTAACCTCTGTTTTGAGAAGGCATTCCCTTACAAAGAGCTGCTCAGAGCATCTAAAGCCCTGCGTGCGGTCCATGTAGATATGCAAAGCACGTACCGGACACAGCAACGAAGAGGCTGGGTCTGCCTCCTCCCGGGGCAGCGCTTGCAGGTTCATGACCTAGTCCCTGAAGGGGGTCGTAGGAATCTTAGGCACGTAGCCCGATTGTGGTTTTAGGATTACGTGAGCATCTGCCAGACCGAACTCCAGGCAAGTGTCACCTCTGGTTGCCTCTAAGGAACCTGATAATCAAGTCATGCTTACCAAGGGACTTGCCGTCTACTGCGTTGTGGTGGGCTGTGATAGCAGTGACATACACCTTCAAGGTGGAGGGGGACAGCCTCCCCTCCAGCCTCTCCTGCAGGACTGAAAGCACTGACCGAACTGCGCATCTCTGCGGGTCTTCAGATCTGGAAGAACAGACGCCACTTGAGGTCGTAAAGCTGCCTGGTAGAGGGAGCTCTGACATGGTTGATCGTGTCTACAACTGCAGGTGGTAGACCGCTTAAGTCTTCCACGTACCATCCAGGGGCCAGACGTAGAGATTCCAGAGGTCTTGGCACTGGTGCCAGAGGGTGCGCCATCCCTGAGAAAGAAGGTCCTTCCTCAGAGGAATTTGGCAGGAAGGTGCTGTCACGAGGAGCGTGAGATCCGAGAACCAGGTCCAGGTGGGCCAATAAGGAGCCACCAAGGTGACCTGTTCCTCATCCTCCCTGACCTTGCACAGCACCCAGTGCAAGAAGGCTCACTGGGGGAAATGCGTACTTGCGCAGCCATGGGGCTTCCATTAGGGATTTCCAGAGCGGGCAGTGGGAGTTGTCTTGGGAGGCAGAGATCTATCTGTGCCCTGCCAAAGCAGTCCCAAATCAGCTGGACCACCTCGGGGTGGAGCCTCCACTCTCCGCTGAGCGAGACCTGTCGCGGGATGTGAGTGGCGAGCAGCGACCTGAATCACGGCTGACTCCAAAGGAGGAGATGGTGGGAAAGTTGTGACATGTAACAGGAGCGTACGCCACCTTGGCGATTTATGTATGCTACCATGGTGGTGCTGCTATCCGAATGGATCAAGACGTGCTTGCCCCGAATCGGCGGGAGAAACAGCAGCAGGGCAAGGAGTACAGACATGAGCTAGAGCAGACGAGCGAGGAGGTCGGTTTTGGGCAGTGAAAGGTGCCCCCCCACAAACTCGTCAGCTCGTCATGCACTTCCGGGACTGGGCGGGAGGACGCCTGGACACTCTCTGATGCAACGGCAATGTCGTCATCCAAACCTGGCTCCAGGGATGAGGCTAACGGTCTGTGAAGTGAGCCGCCTTCGTCCCGAGCACAGACGGAAGCAAATGAGCGCGCCGGGGGGGCAGGTGACAAATATACTATTTATCAAATCTACTTTTATTACGTATCGTATTTTAGTGGGGATATAATTTATTACAGCTGACAGTTATGTCAGCAAACAAGGTTTGAACATCAACCGTAACCAGATCAAACTTCTGTGTAAACATTTGAAGGATGTCTATTGGATCAATACAGGTAAACGTCATTTTAGCAACTACGCATTACTTTACAGAGAGCTTATAACCTATTAGTTAAGTCTTGCCTTAAGAACAGGTGGTGCAACCAAGTTAAGCATTGACTTAGTTACCAACTAACTAGTAGTTTCTAAGCCCTTAGTGTGAACTTTCCATCCAAATTTGCATATGACCTTACGCACAGCTGGTGCATCCCTACCCAGGGCACTTCTAGCAGGCTTTTCAGTGGGTGCATCACTGTGGGGAGATTCTGTTGAAAGTCCTAACAGAAATGGGAGAGTGGTATTGCTTTGCCATATAAGTATGCTGCCAAGACGTCACCCAACTGACCTACTTCGTGGTCTCTACTGCCGGAACCGAAGTGTATGTTGCTCGCTGTACTACCTGCATCCAAAACAATATCTACTGGCTTCTATTTCTCAGTGACATACACCAGCGTTCATATGCGTGTCTCTAACTCAGTCCTAACTAATTCCTTGCATTTATCACAAGTCAATCCTTCACTGCTGACAGATTAAACTATTGTAAACATGTGGCATGCAGTACAAGTAGCGATAACGTGTGCTGATGCCATGACCTACCGAAATTATTTGTTGTTGTGGTTCCTGAGGAGCGGGAATTTGAGATCGATGTGAATCCCTCATGCAGTTATTTGATGAGATTGATGCAATAATACAAATGCAGAGGGAAAACAGATGCACACAGTTGAATTGTGATAAAAATAGAAAAGAAGAAAAACAGATGCATGTGGTAAAATGGCAGTTGATTAAAATGTTGAAAATAGCTAAATAATCAATGCTAAGCAGGCGTATGACTTTTCTTTCTTCTGCGGAACACAAACAAAAATGTTTTGATGGTGATATGCATATTCATACAATGTAAGTCAATGGGTGCAACCTCTCCAAGCTCCAAAATGGACATAAAGGTGTGCCAGATGGGCTGATTTGAGTATTTCTGTAACTGCTGTTCTCCTGAGATTTTCATGCACAACAGTCCAGAGTTTACTCAGAATGGTGTCAAAAACAAAAATATCATGCCACACTCCAAATCACCGAGATTACATTTTTCCCCATTCTGATGGTTGATGTGAACATTACCTGAGGCTCCTGACCTGTATCTGCATGATTCTATGCATTGTAGAGGTCATCACTTGTCCAAAAATTCGTGCCTGAACCCTAAGAGACCCGGAAATGTACTACCCAGACCCGAACCCATCTATTATTTGAAAGCTGGGACCCGGATGGGAGACACAGACCCGATCGACACCAAATTCACAGCTGATATTAACAAGTTAATTTACAAATTGTGAAAACAAAACTTTGTGTCTTACCTAATGTGACATTAGTAGCCTTCTCACCTGTGCCTAGCTGTGACACATGTTATGAACTCCCCTGTCTAGTGTAGAGGAGGAACAGTTTAAAATTAAAAATGTAATACAAAAACTAAATAATATAATATTTTTAAAGTTTATTTGCTAATGTTGCTGAGCCCCGGTTTTCCCCGTCCCAGTAGCATTGAACATAAAGATTTATTTTGAAAATAGAAACGTAGGAATATGTACAAGGAAGCAATAAATTAACCTCAGGAGGGGGCAATGCCAAAATAACAAACAAAAAGAGTCTACCTGTGTTAGTTCGACTAACTAATCTATATATAATACAAAGATGGAATTAAAAGACAATTCTGATCCTAACTCCCTCTCTAAATAATAAACAGGAGAAAAAGATATGCAAAATTAATTGGCACCCACCTCCCTACAGCTTCCTAAAATAACTCAAATGATTGAAACAAGATTTTTCAACAAGCTCTGCACTCAGGGGTAACAGCAAATGTCCACCTGCACTCAGGTTATCACTGCTCTTATACAAGCCATTTATACCACAGTACAACACCTTACACAGCATGTAAGGTAGTAAGAAAGGGCCTCAGCAAGGAAGAGATTATTGTGCAATGTCTCTCCCGTAACTCCAAACTGGAGAGCTTTTATTCAAAGCAAACAGCCACAGGTGCCAATCAAGAGTCAATCAAGTTGATTTGGAACAGGTGCCTCTACTCATCCTACTGGAGCAGAACAGAGAGACAGACAAAAATTTACGCACCCAACATATTACAACACAAAATACGTTCTGAAACGTAACATATATAATCCATCCTCCTGGCCAAGAAATTTGGTAAAATACATTCAGGTTTTCTGTGATTCCTCTCTTGCTGATTGAAACAACATAGCAAATTCACTCATTATTTCAGCTTCAAAACTCCACATGCTGCCACGGTGACAGATGACAAATGTGGCATGTTTAGAATCAATCAATAAAAAAGCAGTTTTTTAATCTCACATAAGATAACTTTGACTGTTTGCCATTTTTAACTATAATAACGATTTCTCGTTCACTGCATGGCTGTGCTCATTTAACATCGTGTGCCTTAATTCCGCTCTGCCTCTTATGTCACTCAGCTCATTGTGGCTCCACTCTGTTTTTCACCTTATTTCCCGGTCCACACTTTCTCATCCTAATTTTATAATGTTGCAAGTTACAATACACATACACAGCAGCATCATCATCAGCAGCGCTGTCTGATCATGGCTGGGTCTTCTCAGATCGACTCAGGTATTACACATAATGTTCTACAGACCGGGACCCGCAGCAATAGAATGGTACCCGGACCCGGCTGACCGTATAAATTGTGTATCCGAAGCCGTACGGGTCCCGGGTCAGGTCTTGGGTTAAGATGGACCCGTGAAGACCTCTAATTCACTGTACTACTGCCACACGATTGGTTGATTAGATAATCACATGGATGATTGTTGGTGCAAGACAGGCTGGTTCAAGTATTTCTGTAACTGATGATCTCTTGGGATTTTCACACACAACAGTCTCTTGAATTTACTCCGAATGGTGCCAAAAAACATCCAGAAAGAGGCAGTTCTATGGGCGGAAATGCCTTGTTGATGAGAGAGGTCAACCGAGAATGACCAGACTGTTATGATCTGACAAGTCTACGGTAACACTGATTACTCTGTACCATTGTGGTGAAAAGAATATAATCTCAAAATGCTATTTGGAATGCGGGTTGGCACTATTTTGGCAGCACGAGGGGGACCTACACAATAT